>CM024564.1:32733579-33372425 GCA_014182515.1 Eucalyptus microcorys
GGCATGCACCATGAGCTTTTAACCAATCCACACACTCCTCTAATCCAACTGAATCCTTCTCCTCACTTCCCCCATTCACAGATGAAGCATATGCAAAGCCCAGAACCTTTGCAACATAAGAAACAGGAACTGTTGGTCGATACGACCGGCACATGCAATTTACAGCCTTATACCGCATCTTGTCAACAAATAAATCTGCAGGTACATTGTTGTTAAGTCCATAGCATTTCATATAGATAATTCACTAAAACAAACATATATTTCACCTACCCATAAGGCACGAGTTCAAATTAGGCGCTGTCCTATGCAGTCCAAAGAACATGACGTAGTTCCCTGACGTCACAGCTCTGCGGACTGCAAGAGCATGCTTTACAGCTTTGTCATTCTTTGCATCATTTGACAATCTGATATACAGGAAAACTACCTCTTAGGTTTCAAGGCAATCAGAGAACACAAGCATGCACATTATAAGAAACAAGCAAAAATGTTACGGACTCTTCCTCCTAACACAATCCATGGTTGTCATAGATCACTGACCTTGACATTGAGGATAAGAGATCTCTGTAGTTGTTGGAATGCAAGATGACACAAAGCAAATTGTAAGCAGAAAACTCCATATGACAACCTTCAATACCTTCTGCATAAAGAGTCTTCAGCTGTGATTGGCACTGGAAATACAAAGGACATCAAAAACATTTTATAAGACTGATAGATGACTTATAGATAAGGCCTAGGTAATACATCAGATATCTCTAACGTGCTCTACATGATGACCCTGTACAGAGTAGTATGCTTTCTTTGTCCATTCCCTTGCTTAATACACCTCAAAAAGTTGACCACTAAATTGTTACAAATATTGCAAATACATTTCTCCAACCAAAAGGTATTTTGTAAATAAATCTTAGTCCCTAAGTAACCTCTTCTAATGAGATATTGAAATAGCACTATACCATAAATTAAGCTAATTTCACTCTATCAAACAATGACCTGGTTATACTCTGGCAGATCACCAACTTCCAGAGCTAAGCGAGCATGAGTTTCATAGACCTGCAACAAATTAGCACAAATATTAGGTGACATTCACATCCAAACGAGATTACAATTGAGAACACATTGTGTTTGGGAGAAATGGCCACAAAAAAGAAGAGTCATCTAAATTTTCCACATGACATTATGCCTTTCAAGGTAGGGAAAGAAACAGAATTTGATAAAAAACACAAAATATTATGCTCATACACAGCAAAATGAAGTATTGAGTACCTTGACCGTAAGCTTATTGCGAATCCGTTGAACGGTTAAGTCTTGACGAATGGACTTCAACTGATCACATTTATAGAGGTAGTTCTTCTGTGAGTTCTGAACCATAGTAAGAGCTTTCTCCAGAACTTCTTCTGGTCTTACCTGTAAGAAATCAGGAAATTCCCCAATTAATTGTCCTCCCTAAAGTCGGTCATTTCTATACAAATTACACAGCACTACAAGTAAGATGCCAAACTCACAGTGGCAGGATCAGGTGCAGAGGTGAGACGCAAATAACGTTTTTCAATTTCCTGACAGGTCCCCCTGACAGTTAAGGCATCCCAATCAATATCTTCAACAGCTTTGCTGCCACTTTCTTCAAAGGTTTTGCTTAGCACAATGGCAGTCGCCCTTCTAGCATATAGATTTGCAGATACAGCAGACTTTGGTTTAAAATGGTTGATCTCTACACGATTGCCATGTGCTTTTTCAAAACGCTTAGAGCGGCTCTCACGCTTCTTCCTTTCCTCTGGCGTATTGGAAAAACCTATTGCACCAGAATAAAAGGCTGTCAAGCTTGATTCCTTGTCACTATCACTTGATGCGTCACCATTATCAGCAGTTGTCAGGCTGTTGGACAGACGCTGTCTCTTGAATGGCTTCTGAAAACTAGCGGTTTTTTGCTCCGCCGCCAAAAAGTTTGTGGTGTTCAACCCATCCTTGCTCTCCGAATTGCCAACATATGGCTGTAAAATGTTATATTCAATATATATTTTTAAAAAAAATCAGAATGATCATACATGCACTAAAACCTGCTTCTCAAATCAAAATGACCAATGAAATCACTCAGACTCGTGAAATGGGAAATATGCAACAACTCGTAGTAACAGCATAAACAAGTGTGATTTGGATATGTAGGAGAGAAATGAAAAAGATAACTACTGAAGAAGCATCCAGTAACTGAAAACCGATTAGTGAAAGGCAAAACTGACAAGTTAGATAAATAGTACCTTTCTGTTCCTATCATGCATATATCCACCATATTTTACTGGTTCAGTCGTAAGTGGCGGCATTTTATTAACTAACTTTTCCTCTGGTAAAGGCTCCCACCTACTTTTGGTTCTTCTGCCTGGACTTCTTCGGAATGTCGGTAATGGTGGAGGAGTTTGGAGGCTGTATCAGAAGATAATTATCATAACCCACCAAATGTATAGGAATGTAGGGCCAACAAATGCGCCTTAACAGAAATAAAGAGAAAGCGCAAAAATGATGTGTTATTCAAATCTGATTTACAAATAGAAGAGAGAAAAGATGTAGCTTCATAATATGAATAGTAACTCATCCTATGCCTAATTGAGCAAAGCCAAGAAGCAATGTGCTGGCGAGTGTGGGGAGTATGGCAAATAATATCCTGGATCATACAAGATTGGGGATAGTAGTAGCATGGCTTAGATGTATATAAGTCACTGTTTAAGGGTGTATATTGCAGGGACTAATTAGTACAATTTCCAAACTTTTATTTAGCATTTTCAAATGTATGACAGTACATTAAATGATGGTACTCTAAACGAAGTAATGACCACAGATAGAATATGAAGGCATAATAATGCAACAAGTAATGACAATGCATAGATAAGCGGTGTGATCATACGTGTTACTGAGTCCATCCATGTCCGGTAGAGGGAAAAGAGGCTTAGCATCCCAATCTTGTGTATAAAGAGTCCCATCAGCAGTTGCACTAGTAATCAACTGAAAACAGAGTCCGCATACAAAAGTTGCAGATTGTTACAAGGAAAGTGTAATAGAGCATACAAATTAACGACGATGACCACCCAAAAACAAAGAAAGAAAAACACAATCAATGAGTTAGAAGAAAATTTGCTTCGGGTACAAGAGGGATGTTCTATCCAGAAACCCCGTAACTGGTAATCAGAGGTCAAAGTAAATCGTAATATGCATTTCCAGTGGTCTTGAATATTCCACCATCACATGAATCGCATGGGATGGAAGATAAGTTTCTCTGATCCAATTCTAAGCAGATAATTTTAGCCATCTAGGAGGAGTTTTATCTTCCAGTTTTCAGAGTAAAATTCCATTAAGAACAAGCAATTCCTTTTAAGAAGAGGGAATTTCTATCAGACTAACCTCCTTTAACACCGCTTGAGAAGTAGCGATTTGTGCTTCATCTTTACAGCGAGCTATAGCCCTCTCAACGTAACCACGCAACGACGTAGGGAAAGCCACATGCTGCGCAAAAGAAAATCTACTTCAGCATAAATCATCACAAATTCTTCGAGATCAGTAGAAAGTCCAATAAACGAAACTCTCCGATAGTTTGACATATGCCACTTTTGATTGCTCATTAAATGACAGGTATTGAGATGGAAAATTCTAGAATCTGTTTAAGGAAAGTCTCTTATTTCAGATAAAATTCCATTTCAAGATGTGATGAATGCATCATAAAAAGCTCAGTAACAATGACAACAGCATCAAAACTGAGGCATCACCAACATCAAAATCAACCAGTGCCTAGGAACAGGCATAAATGACAGAGCAGTCAGGCTCGGAAGACTTCAAGACAAAAGGATATGCATTAGGAGCAAACGGTTCACCTTAAGTGCAGGATCAGAAGCATCATTAGACATTGCCTTGTCACTTGGCTTTGGTAGTGAAACACCAATATATGCAGGCTTTGCCGCTGCTGTAGTCCCAGAGCCAGCTTTATCGGTTTTTGTTAATCCCAAAGCCAAGTTCGAAACTATTCTAGGGTTTGTCTGAATCTGTACTTTGCTACCTCTTCGAGGATCTAATGCCGGGGAAATTTGTTGGGGTGCTTGATGAATCTGAGGAGCCTGATGAACAACCGGATATTGCAAGTTGGACCCTTGATCAGAGGTACTCCTTTGTTCATCTAAATAGCTTCCATAGGCATTTTTTGACTCCATAGGCTGATAAAAGGCTGATTGTCCAGCAGCACTGTTCTGGTTTTGGAATCCTGGAGCAGCATGTTGTTTCCAATAATTATCGTGACCAGCACCAGCAACGACACTAGGCTGAACAACAAGTAGAGTCAAAGAATTATGTTAAAAATTTTGTGTACAATATTGAAAGAACTAATTACCAGAATCAATATGGACAACCAAACTATATCTGTCTTATCTCAACAATAAGGTAAAAAATTGTCTTCTCAAATCTTTCGCAGGGAAAAGTTGAAAGAAGAACTTAGCACACAGTAATACATTTCTTTTCTTCTGTACCATGGTGAACGGCAATGTTAACAGCAGTACATAACCATAAAGCACCCAATCAGAAATAATATAAGAAAATTCGGGGGAGTCAAAATTGCATCATTGTACATAAGTGAATTACAAACCTGCTGGGAAGGCAATCCTGAAAGTCCCGGTTCTGGCCTCCACGATGGGACTGCAGTTGGTGGTGGCTGGCTATTTGAAGCTTGGGTGCCATTAGGAACTCCAGGAGTTGGACATGCGGGGTTAGATGAACTAGCAACAGACAGATTTTCCATCCCAGGAGCACAGCTAACTTCTGATGGAGCATGATAATCTGTCCATTGCTTAAATTGTGGTTGATACTGCACTGAAGCAGCTGCAGAATTACCAGAACCATAAGCACTGGAAGTTGAAGGGTAGTTTGAATACTGATAAGTGCTGTAATTTGCATAATTTCCGTCATTCCACGTTGTCTGAGTACTGTAATTACTATTTGGATATGTTCCAGCCGTCTGGTAATCACCAGGACCATAATATGAGTTTGAATAACTCGGTGGGGCAGCATAAGACCCAGTATTCTGAAACGAAGAAACAGGCTGATAAGGGGAGCTCGTGCTTTGATATGCTCCCGCTGGCTGTGAGTACGAATGATTAGTTTGTTGCTGATAGCCACTATAGTAACCTGTGTATCCGGTAGTTCCATACCCATATGAATTAGTGGGGTTCTGGTATGTCATATAACCATTGTAATCTTGCGGTACACTCGTTGAACCTAAACTCAATGAACTTGCCTCGGTTGCACCATTCATGTCATCTCTCCGAGGCGGTTGTGTTTGCTGCTCATAACCATATGTTGAACTAGCAGAATACCCATTTCCTGTGAAGCTATTATTTACACTCTGTGGGGTCCAAGATGATGCTTCAGACCCAGCAGTTGAGGTAGAATATGAACTCGGTTGCCCATGCCTTGCATCAACTACATGTCGATCCTAAACAACATAAGCAATGCAAATTAACACCAAATCTTCAGGGGAAGAAATCACATAATGTAGCTGGCTGTCAACAAAAGTTACATAAGTTGGCAATAGGAGAAACAAACCCCCAAAAAAAATTGAACGCTTGCAATCCACTGAATGCATCAAAGTTGAAACATGTCTAGACTATCTTAAGAACATAAAAGGGGATATGATAACATTTTTTGTTCAAAGTCTCATTAAACTTTCTTTTTTCCAAGAGAGGTCACAATAGATATTATAAGAGTCTTATGACGAAATATGAGAAGGCAATGAAGAGACAACTAACACAAAAGATGTGTAGTTGTAATTTTGATTCATTATACATGTACTAAAGATTGATTCTGTCTTCCATGTAATGTAAGTCAGATATCAGACAGCAAAAGTGAGTGATAGACAAGTATGATATTCTATGGTTCATAGATACCGAAATCCTAAAGGAAATCCTTCCAAGAAAATGGAGGTGGAATTGTGTCATACAATCTATGGAAAACATGTCGTGGACCAAGGCATGGTAGGTGACTCAAGTTTTTGAGATCTCAAAAGCTTGTAATGGATATTACACGCTCACCCTGCTTTGCTGCGATAGGCCTGATTTGGAAATTTTCTTTATTGTAATAGAAAAAACACTATTACACCAATGATTCAGAAACTTCCACATTTGAAAACCAGCACCAAGATCTCAAAATTCACTCAGTCATCCACCGTGCAAAAGATTGGCAGAGTGATGAGACCAAAAGGCATTTTGCAGAGCTCATACGAGAGGTTGGAATCTAACATACTTGGGCGTAATGATGTACTCAAGATGCTCTACTAATTACTTCCAATGACATAATACCAGCACCATAGGAATGGGGAAGACCTAAGCAGACATGGCAGGTCAACTTTTGGTGCTAGGGAACATTTGAAGATGGAGCGCTGAATTGGACGCATTAAATCAAGATGATCATGTAACCGAACCCAAAAAAGGATAAGAAGCAACGGCAACAGCAAGACCAGAGAGTAAAAGATGATGCATCAATGACACGAACAAACAGTCCGAGACGGAAAATGCCAAAAGAAACCCCGATATGCAAGACGGAGACATAAAAATCCAATTTTCCCAAAAACCCACCTACCAAAAATCATAAAACCGCGAAGGAAAGAACATTAAGGCAAAACGGGGATAAAAACCGACAAGACCCGGGATAATTCAAGCAGGCTCATAAGCTTTCAAATCTTTTTTAAGCATTATCAGCACTCCCGTGACCGATTAAACCCCACTTTCTAGTTGTAAGTAATTCCAAGCATTACCCCAAACTCAACAACAGCTTCCCCGCGGAACAAAGAATCAAAAGCAACAACTACCTCCAGCGAGTTCGTCCCGGGCGGAGCCAACGTCTCCGTAATTCCTCCTCGATTCATCATTCCCTAAGCATACTGGTCCACACATCAAAGCCCACACGGTCAGCACAAACATCCGTAGCCGAACTAAATCAAAAAAAAAAAAAAAAAAAAAAAAAAAAGGAACCCGTAATGCAGCAGCTAAAACGGGAAAAACCCTAACCGGATCACCGGAGCCCGTACCTGCGGACAACACGCCCCCGGCGACGGAGTTCGCGGAATCACGGCCGACCGACCGCGCCGGCACCGCGCACGCCCGATTCGACAGATCCGAAAGCGAATTCGAACCGAAAAAAAAAACCACAGAAAAAAAAAGGGAGGACAAAAAAAAAACACAGGAATCAGCGCAAAATCACCCTGGAAGCACGAATTCTTCTGAGCATGCGTGTTCGTATTGATTAGAGAAACGAAATCAAATTCCCCAATCGATTCGTCGCGAGAAGGAGGAAAGAGGATCGAATTCGACGGGGGAGAGAACGGCTTGAAGCAGAGCGCGAACGAAGAACGGACTCGACTACGTGAATCGGATGTATGTATGGAGAAATTAATAGCTTGCTGGGGTTTATAAATAAATAAAAAATAATGGAATATATATATATTTATATTTATAAATTATATATGGAGAGAGATAAATGAATCTTGAATATCAAGGCGGCGTCGTTTTTGGACTTGGGGCCTTCGTACGGAGCTGAGGCGGCTCGGGAAGGAGACCCATATTTTATGGATTTTTTTCTTTTTATAAAACGTTCTTTTATTTGCGGGAAAAAATAAACGAAAAGGGCAAAAGCAATATTCCTTTTTCCCCCTCCTTTTTTTTCGTTCCCCTCTTTTTTATTGGGGCTTGTTATTACACTCCGTTCTTCTTTTTTTCAGAAAAAAAGACGATAAAAATAATACCCCCTTTCCTTTTTTATGAAAAGGGAGGGAGTTCGTGACTTCTTCTTCTTCTCTTTTTGTCGAGATTTATAGTTTTCATTACGATTTTTTTTCAAACGGGAATGCCCTTTTTTTAATGATATTCAATATGCTCCTGTAATTAGCTAGACATTGAGAGTGAAGTGGCGCGGGAGGACTTCTTAGATAAGAAGTTCTTGGTTCCGACACGTGATGTAATTTCCCAATAAGCCAATTGATGACAATAGTGTGAAGAGATTTTCCAAAATATGAAATCCGATGTTTGGTGTGAGTCTATAATGAATTGGACGATAAGTACATGTTTGGTACGTTACACATCTAGCATCTAATATGATTTCATAATTAGCTAGCCGCAGAGGATGGTATAAACAAATTCTACATTATTTATTTTTCACTCTACATGGTATTTCATATTTAGATAGTCATTGAGAATGGCCAAAAACCATATGAAATCTTTGTTTTTTTTTTTTTTTTTTTTTTTTTTTTTTTTTTTACTTTGGAAATATGACTTGAGATTTTAGTCATTGGTCGATTGATGATTTAAGACTTAATTTTCGTCAAGTGAGGAATTGCGGTTTCAAAAGAAAAAAAAAACCCAATTAGATGTTTGACTCACCGTGCGTTGCATTCAAAGCGTTGAAAACGACATATGGTGAATGATCAAATGCATTTACACGGAAGCCGCATTCAATTTCCGATGCTTGAATTTTACCGACGACTAGCTCATGACCCGATTAGGATTCAATAAAACCTTGGGTCCTCAATTGACCAAAATAAAATTAAGTCCCTAATTGACCAACAACCAAAATGTTGATTCATGATTTTGCACTTATCCCATCTCCATTTAATATACCAAATTAAGTTATTAGGCTACATTTGGTAGCCATGATAAAGATCAGGATAGGATAAAACTATCCTTTAATGTCCTATATTTGGTTCCCGCCTGAAATAATATAAAATATGATATAAGGCTACGTTTGGTCGTCTGGATTTCTAATCAGAATAGGACTGGATAGGATAGGATATAAAATCCTGGGATTTTTTTATATCCTATCAATTGTTTGGTAAATCGCAGTATTAAAGTCGAATATATTCATATAATATAATGTATATTTTTTTATATATAAATAGCATGTCATTATAAATGGACTTAAATGTTCATAAACGAAGATGGTGAAAATATCTCATAACACTATTCCTTAATTTATGTTTATTTTATTTTTCCTCTTTTTTTATATTATTTTCTTTATTATTTCTCTTTCCCCTTTCATCATTCTTGAATAAAATTTTATCAAATAGTAAACTGTACTAACATACCTAAAATATATAATAAATATAAATATTTAATTTATAGATTGAATTTTTATTATAAGATAGAATTAAAGTTGAATATATAAATTAAAATAAGATTAATTAAAAAGATTTTTTTAATTTCTTAAATTAGAATTCAAATATTATTTATATTGAAATATAATTTCAATTTTGTTAACTTAATAAGTTTGTCATTCGAGAAAAATAACTTTCCTATTATGAATATTATAAATCCTATCAATCTTTATCTCACCTCCCCCATGGGATAATTTTATTTTACATATATCTCCATTACATCCGACTTTATCATGTCCCCGAGCAAAGACCAAACATAAAATATGATAAATCATATCCTATCTCGAATTTTATCTCTACGGCTGCCAAACGCCTAAGATGATATAGCATAAAAAAAAAATATCTCATAAAAATGTAAGTTAAAGGTGGATAGGATTTGTTATATTTATGATGTAAAAGTTATTATTTTCAAATCACAAAATTCTTAGATTAATAAATAATTACTAAAAATAGGAATTATAAAATAAAAAGTAAAATTCGAAATAACAAAAAATAACAATATTGTATTTTTTTTTTTTTTTTCCTATTTTACTTGTATATTTGAATTTCTTCATACTCTATAATATATAATATGTATATATGTATATATCTAATATCAATATTTATTATATATTTTAGGTATATTTGTATAATTTATTATTTAATAATTCTTTTATTAGGAAACGATGGAAGAAAATAAAAAGAAAAGTAATAAAAAAGATCGAAAAAATAATTAAATAAATATGAAGCGGAAGAATTTAAATTTTAAATGAGCAAATTCAAACTTGAAAATAACTTTCTAATTCTTGAAGAATGAGGGGCGATGGGATTTCTAAACAAAAACAAATACCCCCTCCATCTCCTTTGTATCTCTGGTTTTATGAGGAAACTTCACGTTTCATCCGTAATTCTTTAGTTCAAGTCAAAGCTCTACAAAGAATGATGAGAGATTTTAAACTTCTTCACCTCTGTAGTTCTCTAGTTAACGTAAAAATTCACAAAAGCAACAAGAGAATTAAAACCCTTTCTCCTCTATAACTCTGCAATTCACAAAATTTGAGAAAATTGGCAAGATAGTCAAACCAATATCTTTTCGGAATTGTAAAGGTGAATGATCACGTTTTCTCTCTCTAAGTAGATTTGGCATTTGCGTCGTTGTAACTTGTTTACATTTGTTATCACAATCGAACGCTTGGCTCCGAAATGCTTCAATGAGCTCTTTGCTATTTAAAATTTACACGGTACAATAATCACATATTGATTGATGGAGGTAACCTTTGTTTATACATTTATAGTTTCTTTAGAAGCGTATTGTGGGATATTCTAACAGTGATCATTTGCACATTTTCAGATTCATTTACACTAAGATATGATGAGATATGAAAATGTTCGATTTTATTATTGTAATTTACCAAATAGGTAGATAAGATATAACAAGATATCTAGATATTATATCTTATCCTATCTAATTAAATGCTAACTAGAAATCCAAATGGCCAAATGCAACATGAAGAAACAATTGTCCAAAAAGTGTTGAACATTTCAATTATGTTAACTTAATCATAAAGTTTTTGACAATTTGCTAACGTAATCCCCCCAACCAAATTTGGTCAAAAATTGCAAACTTAGATGTCGAGTGTTTCACATAGCATGATTGGCGCTAACATTGAAAATTTTTAAATTATTTTTCTCTCTCTTTTTTTTTTTTTGGTTGTTAAGGGATAACAGGGACGAGAGCTTGCAAGCCCTTGCCTAGTGGCTAGTAGAGTCAATCATACCATACCACATCAGAAGTTGAGCATCCACATCAATGATTTCCAAATAAAATTAGCTAGAAGGATAATGTTGGCAAATCGTCAAAAAATTTAGCACTAAATTGGCCATCATACAATAAATATATATGACTTGTTCAACAATTTTCCAATTATCAACATCACTCAAACTAACTACCGATCGTGGTGGCTCTGCTAGATAAGGCCCTACTGATCCTCAGCCCAGAGGTGAGGGGTTCAAAACCCAGTGGAGAAGCTAGACGTCTTAAGCGTAACGCCGTGGTGGTGGGTCCTGCGCTAGCGTCACCGGGGGTTAACGGCGCGGCTGTCGGCTGCAAGCTGATTCCTCCTGTCCCAAAAAAAAAAAAAAACATCACTCAAACTGAAACTTATGGTGCTATCATTGCATATTCAAATACCGTTTCAAGGTCTACACTCATATTCTTCAAATGCTTTATCCCGACTCATAGCTGTCAAAATAAGGAAGTCCCCTTGAACAATAAACAAAATTTACCTTAGATCAATTTATGAACTTAAGTTAGCAAATGCTTAATTTTTTTTGTTTTTATGTTCAAAAGCAATTTGAAGAGTTACAGTATTTCATGCCTACATTCTCTTGCTCCTTCAATTCATTTCTAATTTTCTCTACTCTACAAGCCAACGACCTGTAAATGGCGTGATAAGTAAATATAGCGATTGTAATCTTTCCAAGTAAGATCGTCAATTTCATAGTCTGCTAATAAATTTACAACAAGATGGCAAAGAGATCAATATACGGGATCGTCCTTCCATTCAGTTTATCTATGCTCTTACTTATGCTTAATTCAATTTCCAAACGAAGAAAAATTAAATAGAAACGATCCTCATCCTTGAAGAACAAGTGAACTTCCCAGGCCCATTCACCCTATTAATCGTACTTTAAGCTGGGGTGGGAAATATAGAGCGAAATAAAAAAAATGAAACGGGAAATTTAGTATTTCCGATTTTCATCAAGTCAAGTCAATCATAGAAAACATAACGATTTATAATTCAATACCCCAAGTCAGTCTCAATCGGAAGAGGGACAACAAATAAAAAATCAAGGGGATTTAAACTGTAATGATTGCAAACATAAACCAATCGCTATATCCCATCTTGATTGAAGTCGTATTGGTGATTCGCAAAGATTTTGACTTGGCAATGACTGGCGTCACCTTGGGCCAAATAGAACCCCAAAAAAAAAGATAAAAACAAAAAGTCATGGACGAAGACCGAAGCTGATCTATCTTAGTTTTTAAGTCAAGAAGGTCTCCCCAAACCGGGAGGGTATGAACTCTCGATCGCTCCGCAATAGAAAAAGACATGCGCCAGAGGAGTTCCCTTAATTAAGTTTTAGTCATAATTAGTTTATCCATCCTGGTCACATCATCACCGTTCCTCCCATAAAAAGTTTTAGTATTCATCGGCCCAGCCTATGAGAGGTAGACCCATTTTATTTGCGTGCTCAAGACAAACGAAAACGACATCTATCATTCGCATGGCACCGGCGAGTTCTCGCTTCTAAGCGCATCAGAGGTTGCTTGCCATTCAACGCATCGTCCAACCAATTCCGAGCGCGTTTAGAGGCGTAGCGGTCACTCGCACACAACAAAACCAAAGAAGCATCTCACTCACTCCAGAATGGCACTCTTTCTGAATTTTGGCAAGAAAACTGAAACCACACAAGTTAACCGATCACAATTTGCACAACTGGTTCAGGTTCATTTTCCATTCTCTGTTCAGAGGTCAATCCATACTTTCCGCAGCCTTTTTACTCGCTTCTCTGCCCTGTTTGACAGAGAATTGAAGATTTTACTTATTCTCTTTTCTTAAGCATAGTTAGGAAAAAGAAAATTCTAAGTCACACCCTTCTGGGTATGGAAATTCATTTGGGTCTTTGCATGCTCAGATGTTCCATAAGAACCAGGAGTACGGAGGTCATACAGCAGCGGCTGTAGCTTAGGGTAGAGTGTTCTCTAGGGAGAAAGTAATCAACACAGTGGGTGATATCTAGAGATCTCCAGAACCATCTTCACATTCAGTCTCGGTCTTGCTGTTGTCATTAGGCAGTGTTGTTTGAAGTTCAATTCCTATCACTACCATCATCAAGTCCAGAAGGCCGAATCAAGCTACGGCCTTGAAAATCATGGATGAAACAAAAAGCAATCCAGGTTCCTAACATATGGTGCACTGAACTGAGCCACATGGGATTAGCAAGAATGACTAAACTTCGTTATCCACCCAGATTCGGAACACACCGCCCTTTGTCAGTTGTCAGAATTGGAACATCACTGCCCTTTGTGATGTTGTCGTACCCAGAGAAATAAGAGCAGAAACCTAGACAAATTTGCAGTCATTGTTTGGGAACCACACACACATGACGAGCCAAAAACTGTCGCATGGACCCATCATTTGCCAACTGAAGCGGAGAGGATTGAGTCAACAAGCCTCATGGTCAAAAAAAGATTCCCTCCAGCAATCACCTGTTCAGCAAATTCACAAGAGGGCAATCAACACTTCGAAGCCACATTCTATTATCCATCGATGCACCCGATCTTGGCCGATCCCGACGACTATGCAAAAAGACAAAGATGTCCACTGAAAGGTTGACCAGATGATCAGAGAAGTTGGCTTCCTAAAATAAGTCAGAACAGCTTAGAGAGACCACTTTGAGCACTTCGAAATTTGAAGTCAGTGGAGGACTTCTCTTCGGATGAACACAAAAACATGTCCTTGTGACAGACGAATGCTGATAAACAAATCAACCATCTCCATTTTTCAATCAAGTGGCAAACGAAGAGCATCCAAACCCATGCCATTAACTCTGCAGAGAAAAAATACCTCCAAGCAATCCCCAGCGAACCACTGCCTTGGACTCAATGGCATCTCTCACATTGGTAACGAGCTGAAAATACCGAAATGCTAGTGTATTTTCTCTCCAGAACCTTAAGGTAGCAAGTCTTCCACAAGCACACTCAACAGTATCTACTCCACCAGCTTCTCTATTAAAATGAGACTAATGCAGTAATTCTTTAACCCCAAGCAGGAGTTGCAGCAAGAGAAGAAAGAGAAACTTGATTCTTAAGCCAAATATCCAAAACATCTAAAGGCCCTAAACAATATTAGCTCCTGGTGCCAGCACAGACGAACCGGACTAAGAAGCATGCATCTTCACAAGCAAGGAATCATATACTTTGTGTTTATCCAAGTTGACCATGCAGAGAAGTCTCCAAGAAAGCTTTAACGTGAGATAGACAATTCATCAAAATGGATTTCTTTTAACAGCCTTACATGTACTAGGACTGCTAAAGAACTCATTGGATTTCATCCTTGTAGCGACAATGACTAGCTGGTAGTTACTGACGAACTAATGATTCCACATCAGGTAGGGAATGCTTGATGTTAACTATCTTCTTCATTGAGCCAAATCAACATCTGAAAGGGGCCTCCCAATTTATACAAGGTCTGATTCATCAAAATGTCCCCTACTCGATTCACAAAATTCATGTCAGCTCAAAAATTTGCATGATGAATCTGACAACGGAGTTATTACCTGCATTGCCCAAAAAAAAAAAGGAATTGTAGGAAATTAGTTCAAATGATGCAAACAGGAAAGCATAACAATCCGTTGAATGTATGAGGTGAGAGACACCCATTTCCATTATCAAAAGTATGCAGATCCAACATTGCCTCTGGTACTCACTTGGAAGATCACGTCCCCTCGACTCGCTGCTGGAGCCACATGCATCAATAATTAGGACACCATTTGTCAAAAGATGTTTCTGTACATTAGTCATCATCCCCAGCAAGATATGCCATCCTCATGCAAACCCATACTAGGACCTGATCAAAACCTTTTTCTTTTACTTCGAGAAGGATCATCAAAGTCATCAGACGACAGTCCTCCATGCCTGTAATTGCCATCCGGCTCATCAACTGTTCTTGCTTTATGCACATCTCCAGCCCGATTTTTATTCCTTCTGTCTAACTGCGTTTCCCTTGAGCTGCCTCTTTTATGATATGCTGGATCATCTTCTGCACAAAGCCTATATGACCTAGACGCTTCATCTGTATTGTACATAAAACTCTCACCATTAGCACCAAAAGGAGACCTAAGATGGCGAACAGGCCCATGCTTTTCACCCAACCTTCTCCTCTCATCGGTGTCTCCATCTCCACCTAGTTCATGGAAACGGCTAGAGCGCATAGGCACCCTAAAGTACTCACCCTGTGTTCTTTCTCGTGAATTAATAATATCATATCTTCGATTTCTCAGTGAAATCCTCCCAGATGGGCTTCTGTTGGACATGATAGGCCGAGGAAAACCATGGTCCCTTCCAGAATTCATCTCTCTCAACTCATCAAGCGGTTGGGTCGCAAAAGGAGGAGAATTCTGCCTTCTAATCATCATCCCACTATGGAAGCAAGTGCGCTCAGGTGATCTCATCCTATTCCTTCTGTACAATGCCGGAGATCTCCTATGAGTCATTGGCTGATGGCCACCAAATCCTTCTGGAGATCTTCTCCTGGGTGGCCATTCAACAGGAGACCTACTTCTTAATCTTAAAGGAGATTTCGAACGAACACGATGAAAAACTTTTTCCTTGAAAGATGTGATATTCCTATCCCCCCGAATAAAACCTTCAGCTTCTCCATATGAAGGTTGACAAGCAAACATCGGTTCCATATTATCATCCTCGAAGTCTCTCATGAACTTGTTTCCATGCCTCAATCCGACAATTTCAGAATCAGACACATCCATACATCTCGCAGGGCTAATGTTTCTCGATATTCCACCAATCATATGTTGGCCTCGAGCTGCATGTCCATCTCTTCCTCCGGGCGAGCGCCTCCTTGAGGACAGATGACGGAAATTCTGTGCATCATCAGTCAAAAGCTTTCTTCCTCCCCGCCCTGCACCACCAACACCATCCTCTGTCGCACCATTGTAATTTCTAAACTCTGAAGGATATCTATTGTATCTGCCAGGAGGAAACTCTGGAAAACGATTATAAACTTTTGGACCCAATTCCTGCTCAGGATCCCAATTGCCACAGTCATTGGAAACTCTCGCCCTATCCCGCGCAAAGTTTGATCTAGAGTTTCGAGAAAACATATCTTGATTCCTCTCTCTCGGAAATTTGTTTAACCCATCATCACGATATTCGTCCCTGGTTAAGGTAGCAGGTAAGAAAATTAAACCTCCTACAACAATTTACATATGCAAAATAAAAAGAAATAAGCCAGTAGGACTAGCAAAATAAAGTTAATCACCTCCCTCTGGGTGGCTTATCTCCCTCAAGGGCAATATCTGGTAATCTTTTCCTTCCAGCTCGTAGCGGTATAGATTTATCGGGTATAGATCTTGCTTTGTCAGGAGATGAAACATTAGGTCGAGACAAATTTATAATCCGCCGCTTACTGCCCTCGGATTTTCCATCTACAACTTCACTGCTCAAAGATGCTTCTGCCACGGGCAAACCCGTATCAGTCTCATCACCATTTCCAGTAGACACAATACAGTCAGTTTTTGTAGCCTCTTCATCAACAAGATTAGTGGTGGCGACAACTGCAGGGTGAAGTTCAATGGCTTGACTATACGATGGATCTGATCCCAGGTCCTTAGATGGACTTCGGCTCACCAAATCATCAAGCGCCTTTCTCCCAGTTGTATTCACTGGACTCATCATTTCAGAATTAACAGCAACTGTTTCAATTGGAGATAATTCTTGCAAATGGGAAACTTCATCAACAATTTTTTGATTTTTGTCCACATTAGCTGTAGAAAATACTGTCATAAAGCTCTCCTTCATTTGGCCATCAACCTGGGTTCTAGCATCATCCCCCTCTCGGGGAAGAGTAGCAGAATTATGACAGGAGCTCTCGCCAAAATCAATTCTATTTAGCTCAGATTCACAATTGCTGACATTCTCAACTTCCGTCTTACCAGTGTTTCCCTCTGATGTACCGAGCAAGACTTGTTCCCGAACCTCGCCATCCTCATACTCATTATCTTCTCGATGGAAATGTTCCGCATCTACAGCCACAGGAGAGCCATGGTTTCCATCTGAATAATACTCAGAATCAGAATCCTCTTCCATCATGGAGGCAGGTATTTCAATCTTTTCTCCATCACTTGCAGCATCCTCAGCATTTTCCTTCAAACTTGGAGGGATCTTGTCAGTCACTTCGAGGCCACGTTCTTCATGATGTGCAACCTCAGTGTTCTCCGCTTCTAGGGCATTCTCCACGCTAGGAGGTAGTTCGTTACTACCAGGACCAATATTTTTAGCAATAGTATCTGACCCAATCTTCATGGCATTTTCAGAAGTTTCCCGAATCTGAGATGATTCCCCCTCATGATGACCTCCTGCAGATGATTCCCCCTCATGATGACCCCCTTCTGCAGGATGTTTGCTAGTGCCAACCGCATCATGATCTACAGCTGATTCAGAAGGACAAGGTTCAGTTTCCAACAAGTGATTCATGTCTCCGCCTTGTTTTACCAGTGAGCGTAACTCAGAACCATTTGACGTCTGTTCACAAGACCTAAGACATGCATCCTCATTGGTTCTGGATGCTTCCATACCCTCACAACCTGGCTCGGCTTTTATTGATTTGGAATTAACAGTCTGTAGGGCCGTACAGATTGGACTCTCACGGGCTACCCGGAATTGCTCATCTTTGGACTCGCACTTGACAGTTCTATTGTCTGCTGTCTTCAAAGCACTGAAAGACTGTTTAACAGACTCATCAACGGGTTCCGGTTTTACAATCGACGGAGCAACAACATTCGGCTTGCAAGTTGATGCCAACATCTGGACATATTTCACCCCTGAATAAATGCTAGCAGATGAAGTTGGCTGTCGAAAGAGATTTGATTGAAGATATGACGGTTGAAGGCCTAAATTAAGAGAATTTTCTGATATATAATTATCACCAATTGCTCTAGAAGGCAAAGGCATGGAAAGAGCACCTCCCTTACCTTCGCCCCCCAAAGTACTCTGTTCTAATGATTTTACAGGCGCCTGAGTAGAAGGCTTCATGTCATAGTTGCCGGCGGTGGCATTCATCTCACCATAGACAGAATCGGCACTGACACAGACTGAATCGCTCGCAGAATCTTCCCATGCATCCATCGTCGTGTTAAGATCCCAATTTGACCTGTTAGCATGAAGAATAGTAGAATCGCTATTCGATCTTTTCCCACTGCCAGTAGATGGACTGCTTTTTTCATCGGTCAGGGACAAATCTAAAGAGATGTTTTCAAATTTCTCTTGATCCAGGCAAGTCCCTTCACTCTTGTGGCAAGCAAGGCCCGCATCCATCGTTGACGAAGCATCTGTTTTACTGGATTTGTCATCTACTTCGAGTTTGTGTTTGGTACAAGATCCTCCTACTATTAAATGAAAACTTCCGCTCAAAGCCATTGGCAAATCAGATCTTCCCAGCATTCGATCATGTCCCCCAAGGTTTTCATCCATCATGGGCTTGTCCCTTCTATCCTTGTCATCTGAGGAACCTGAAGCAAAAACCAACGTAGGTTCTTGGACAACTGCTGTAGCAAGCTCAGAGTTTCCTTTGTCCACGCAATCGTTCTTCTCCTTAAGACTAACCCGCTCCCCTATACTAACACCGCTCACATTAGCTTCAAGTATGTTGGATTCTTGCTTCTCACTTCCCAGGGCCCTAGCAACGCTAGAATTTAAGGGGACAGGCCTTTGAAATGTAGCAACATGTCCCATCTGCAGCTGTTCATCAACTTTCTCTGGCAATGGTGGTTCATGAGGTGGCAGAGATGGTTGCTGAGGTAGTGGAGATGGCTCCTTAGGTGGCAGTGGCGGCAGCGGTGATGGCTCCTTAGGTGGTGGTGGCGGTGATGGCTCCCTAGGTGGTGGTGATGGAGGACGGACAAACGGAAACCTTCGTTTCTTGATGGGAACTCCTGCACCATAATCACTAGAAGGTGGGGTAGCTGATCTAACCCCAGTCTGCCAACAAAGACTGAATCAATGGAGGTTTCAAATATTGGTACTAGCAAAGGACAATTCATGAATGAAATCAACACCTCTTTGCTCTCTGAGACGGGCATAGCTCAAGGTCCTTATAGCCTTTCTCTATATTTTACAAACTTACTGTCCTGTCCGTCTGACCATACGAGAAGCTCAATCCTCGATGATCCCTGAAAGCTTATACAGAATACTCTAAACACCGTATTAGCTACTCGAAATTACCACTCCCGGAATCGCAGGCTGCTCTTGCTCTTGGCTGTCGTCCTCGATACCTGCACGGAGAAAGGAACGGGTAAACAATAAAGATCAAAGGCGTCAAAGAAAGAGGATGCGAACTTCAAGTGATGACACGGAGTTCAGAGGGGAAAGGAGACCCATACACAGGAGAAACGAGCGGCGAAGGTATGCACAGACATGAGCAATTAGTGGGAGATGACAGTAGAATAAAGCCGAGAGACCTCTAAAAGCTAAGAAGAACCGAATAAACTCCGCACAGACCGTGACGAGACGGGAGGACTAGGAAAAGAAGATTCTTTTTCTACTCCACCGAAACCCCTCGGTGCGCACATCGTGCTTCGTCTCCAAGAAACCTCCACAACCACGTATTCCTCCACACCACACGCGCCAAAGGTCAAAAAAAAAAAAAAGGGCCAATCGGCCTTTTCACACCTACCCAGACGACGCGAACCAAACCCTAGGAAGAAAAAATCAAGCCTAGATGACGGCGTCGTCCAATCGACACGACTCCCCAAGACGATCGCGCCAGATCCAGGCCGAGATCGGCGAGACGTGGACTCTGACACTGTGCAATCGAGATCCACGCGCAAATATCCCGAACCGGCTCCGATTGCCCCCAAAAAAGAAGAAGAAGAAGAAGAAGAACCACGCCCGGAGAGAGAGAGAGAGCACGCGCACGCAGGAAATCCGACCGGGGCAGAAAGACCGACAGCACACGCAAGCAGGAGGACGCAGATCGGAGGACGGACGCAAGCCGGAAGCGAGCGCGACCCGACGGATTCACAGGACTCGACCGCTGCCGGAAGAGAGAGAGAGAGACTGACCCGGTGGCGATCGAGGAGGAGGCCGGAGGAGGCCGGAGGAGGCGAGGCGAGGCGAAGCGACTCTGAGGAGCCTCGCGGAAGAAGGGAGGAAGTGTGAGAGAGAGAGAGAGAGAGAGAGAGAGGAAAAAAAGTTAAAGAGAGAAAGAAAGTTAAAGAGAGAGTAGGGAAGGAAGTCTAGTTATGTCTGCTGATTAGGGTTTGGCGTTGCGAGGGGAGGAAGAAGGGTGGGGGTGGAGATTTAATTAAAAAGAAAAAAGGGGAAAAAATTCGGGAGGTGGGGATGTGAATACGATCCTTCCCCAGGCTTGACTTTTTTGGTGCGCTCGCTCGACGCTTGCTTGCTCGCTCAGGAGTCTTTGTCACCCTTAGCCGACCCGCCCCCGCCCCCGCCCCCGCCCCCGCCCAATCGCGCCCCGACGCGTGTCCCGTCCTCCCTCCTTCTGCTCCTCGAGGGAATTTTCCCATTTCGCCATTCGGTTTTCTTTGTCCTCTTCCTCTGGCGTGCCGTGTGGGGACGGCTTTGCCTTTCCCTTCTGTCCTCGCTTTTCCTTTTGTCCTCCTGTAGACTTTCTGCTTTGTTGAAAAATGGTCGCTTTCGCCGATGCTTTCCTTCCCACCTTCGGCCTTTCCCTTTGATTTCACTTTTCCGTAATTATGGGCCTCTTAAAAAAAATATCGATAAAGAAAGGAACGGAATAATTGACGCGGAAATTGGGGCCCGCCGGGACCGACCCTATCGTCTGAATTTCATGTGACGATCGTGCCTCTCTAATCGTTTATATCATATGAATTTCACGTTAAATTTCTTTAAATAATTATCCAATTATACAAGATTAGATCGATCGAGTGGATATTGAATCTCGAGATTAAAAAAATGGTTTGCGGTGTTCTTATTGAGCAGAGATGGGTTCAATATATTTACTTTATATGATCGCTAGATGTACAATAAATATTGCAATGATATTATTTGTCATTTTATAAATTAGTGAAATCGCAATTCTGGTTTGTATTGGTATATATCGCAAATAGTCAAATATGACGCCTACGAGTATATACGTCGGTATCTTGGCATACTTATTCGGATATGCTCGTAGACATTATGACTAGTCATGCGATATTAATAAAGGTAGGGTAGTTTTTTTTGGTAAGGATTATGAAGGTAGGGTAGTTCTCGGTCACAGTAGCCAAAAAAGAAAGGTCAACACTATTTCTACTCTATATATAACTAAATGTATACACACAAAAAAAAATAATGACCCTCAATCATTCAATTGCAAAAGTGATGGTCCCATTCTTTTTTTTTTCCTATGTAGAGTAAACATTTCGCTTTTTCGTTTCTTCATGTATTAAAGGATTTTGTTACCGTATTCATAAATATTCCGATAACATTTTACATATTATGTGTAAAAGTATCTCACCGGTGATGAATAAAAAGATAAATTCTTTAATACGAGAAAAACTTCAAAATCTTTTTTTATCATTTCTTTTATAATAATTTATTAGTTCTTCATCTCGTCCAAAGGCTCGCTTTTTTGGTGAATTTTTTATTTTGAATATATTGGTCTAAAATATATTTCAAGTCTCTTTACTAACTATATTAATATATATATATATATCTGTTATCTTTACAAATCATGTAAGTTGTTATAGAAAAATCTAGGAATACACTAAAAATAACGCGCATTTAACATTTTTTATTTTATGCAGTGTTTTGATTTAATTAAATTTTATCTTTAAAGTTCTATATTAGGGAATTTAATTGCGATTTTATTTTGGAAAATTTTCAAAGAAAATTTATACACACACAAAATACTGATAAAGAGGGATTTGATAGTGATATGCACAACAAAAGCAAAATTTATCCATGTTAAATTATTTCTAGACTCCACTGAACAATTTGCCCATAGATTTGATTGACAGCGTCAGAAGGAATTAGGTTCCTTGGAAAATTTTCCTTTCGACAAAATTAATCGGGAAAATTTTAAATAAATGCCCAAAGTACCTTCACTTTCTTAAATAAGGGCTTTAAGTAGATCTATTTCAAATAAAATCCTGAAGAGACTATATATAGTTTAAATAAGGGCCTGATTTTCTAGCTAGCCAATGGCAATTTAGTTATTTACCTTTCTTTTTAAAATTTTCCCCTCTTTTTCTATTTCTTTTTATTTATTTATTTCATTTATTTCTAGTTTTTCTTTATTCTTTGTTGGTGGTTGATCAAGTATCAGTGATGTCAAAAAGGGCCAAGCGAGGGTTGCCCCAATAATGCTAGTGAGGTGACCTCTACTCTCCTGAAGAGGCCACCCTCCCTTGTGACCGCCTAGCCCTTATTAGTGATGGGCAAAGGTGGTTGAGCCCTCACCGACCCAGTCGCCAAGCCCTCATCAACAGTCGCTGGCACTTGCCGAAAAGAAAAAAAAAGAAAAGTGAAAAAAGAATAAGAAAATAATGAAAATTAATAAAAAATTAAAATTATAATTGGATGAAAATGCCATTGACTGACCAAAATATTTAGTTGGTCGGCAACCAGCAAGGTCATATCCATATTTGAAACAACCATGGTCACTCTAGGTCTTTATTTAAAACAACCACGATCACTTCAAGTTCACAATTCAAACGAGTTCCATTTCTAGCATTTATTCGAGAAAACAATAGCATTTCAAGTTCTTATTCAGAATTTTCCCAAACTAATTTTTATGGAAGTAAAATCTAACAAATAAAAAAAATAGCGCATTATAATATACATGGAAATTTCGTCTTCTTGGTAAATAAATCTCACATGGAAATACAAAAATTTTAAAAAGGGAAAGTAAATAAATTCAAGAACACTATTTTAAATTGCAATTAAATGAATAAGGGTGGAAATAGCATTGCCCAATAGAAATTAGTAATCCTCTTTCAATTTTGTCACCGTGGTGTAATATCATAGTCAAACTCAAATGCACGCGTTCACATTGGGCAATGAGTAATCCTCTTTCAATTTTGCCACCGTGGTGTAATATCGAACTCAAATGCATGTGTTCACATTGGGGCAATTAGTAATCCTCTTTCAATATTGCCACTGTGGTGTAAAGCATCTGTTCACATTGCTATTTTAAGAACAAAAGTCGACCAATTCGTCAGCTCGAATTAGTAACCTAGGAGCATGAAGACAACAAAACAACTACCAATGGCCACTGTAAAGGTTGTGCAGTAGCCTTGCCGAAGTTTTAACCCGAATAAATCAATCATGCCAATCGGGTTTTGTATGTCCGGGTTATGCTGCTTCGTGCCCTCTTGCGTTGTTGCTACAACTTAGTTTAATTCTACCAATCTTATCATCCAATTACCTCCGCTCCAGTGTCATCAGTATGCATCTATCAACACTAGTAAAATGTGTCAATGGACACTTTACCAATCACCTCAATAATTTGATGGGTCTTGTACTACATGTCGCGTGCAACTATTTTAATCATAACATGACAAAATCAATTAACTAATTAATTAATGGACTATCGGACCTATTACTATTCAGACATGCTTTATTTATTTATTTATTGGAGGGTAGTGCCTTGCATTAGTAAGACGTGTAAATGGACACTTACTCAACCACGTCAAGAATTCGATGGGTCTTGCGCTACACAAAACGTGCAAACTAGCATCTATCTCAGCCCATGACTTGACAAGATGAAGTAGTTACGTGATTAACGGGTTTGACCAGATGGGTCATTATGCATCGCCGGCGTCTCCGCCGTCATCGTCGGGTTGTCCTTGCGGCTTAGGCGGAGCAAATACGAAAGGAGTTAGTTGTGTTCCTGGGCCGGTGAAGTTGTCTCAAAGGCTCCAGAAGAGCCACAGATCTGAGCCCAAAACAATCCGGGCCCGATAGAGTCCAAAAATTTTATTGGGCCCATTATTCAAAGGGTCCTGGGCCGTGCTATTCTTGGGCCAGTTCGGCCCAGTGTCCATCCCTAAGGCCGGGTAGCAAATTACTGACGAGAGGATCGACGAATCGGAAAGGCCGATCGAGGGGCAGTTCCGTAAAATTAGAAGCGCGCGCGTAGATTTTTTGCCATCGGGGACGCGATTTGGCCTCACCAATGCGACGCCGTTAGCTGGCTATATATAAACACGGGACGGGGCCGGGTGGATAGGCATTTCTCAGCAGGAGCGAACGGCAAAATTAGGGTTTTTGAATCGCGCTTGGCCGGAGAGAGCTCGGAGTCCCCGCAGGTTCGTGTCCGTCTTCCATTCGAATTCTCGATCTAGGTCGCGTTCGATGCATCTAGGACTCCGTTCGGTCCTTCGAGTGGCGGACTGTTCGATTGAATCGGCGGATCTGAGAAAACTTCACGCGCATGCATTTTCTTCGTTTTGCCGTCGGCGGATCTTTTTCGTCGTTTCGATGCGTCCCGCGCTGCTCGGGGTTGTCTGCGTAGGATCCAGTTTACTGTAATCGTCGGTATCCGGTCCTTCTTCAATTCCTTCGGTACCTTCCGGTTAGGAGGTTTTCCGTGGCACGTTGGCGGAATAAACTCATTTTGTTCTGGAGGCTGTTAAAAGGTGGGCGAAACGGACTCGTTTGTTTCGAGACGGTGGAGGAACTTTCGACTGTTAAGTCGGTGTGATGGGATTTGGGTTTTGTGTCGGCTGGAACGGCGTGTCCTTAATCTTGATTCGCTAATGAGCGCCTGGGGTGCGCCCGAATTACTGAAGTTGGTGTCTTTTGATTTAGCTTTTGTGTCGATTGGAGTGGTTTTTCCTTAATCTTGATTTCTTATCAAGCGCTTGGTGTGCGCGGACTAGTGAAGTTGGTGCCTTTTATGTTTTGTAAATTTGATTTGGTTAGAGGCTCAATTAACGAACTTTCTTTCTGATTGTCTCAATACTGGTTGATTTCGATGTTGGTGCAGCTGAAATGCGCTTTTAGTTCGGTTGATGCAGGGATTACATGGTGATTTACCCTTTTGCCAAATTGCAGGAAATATGCCTCGCTATGATGACCGCCGCAGCAATACGCGACTCTATGTAGGTCACCTGTCTTCGCGAACAAAGACACGTGACTTGGAGGATCTCTTTGCTAGATATGGAAGGTATCCAGTTGAAGTTCAATCTAGAAATCATCCTTGTAATGTTTAGAGTTGTGACTTTTGTCAAATTTAAAGAATGCGTGTCTAGATTTATATTCATTTCCATCGAGCATATGAAGTCTGAAGTTTTAGTGTTATTGAACCATGATTCCTGGTTTTTTGTTCATTCAACTCGGTAAGTTCACATGGTGGAATTTATTTTTGTATTATTAGTGGTTGTTTGAGTAGGGTCTTTGTGGTGGAAGTACATAGGGACCTTAAAGCTTTTGGCCAATCCCTTTAATGTTCTTGACCTGTATTTTTTACTCTATTTTCTCTGCAAGAGTGTTCCACGCCTCGGCCTGTCCATGTGGTTAACTTGGATGATCTTGTTGAAGGTTTCTTTCTGTCGTAAGAGGACACCCTTGGTGGACTGGCCAGTGTTTATAGTATTTATGCATATATTAGTGCAAATGGCAAGATTCCAAAGTGGTGTTTTGTTAACCTTTGAGGGGCGAAGTATCAAACCTTCCTGATATCCTGATGGCCTTACTGTTTGTGGCAAACCGTTTACGCAGAATTCGTGCTGTGGATATGAAGCGAGACTACGCCTTTGTCGTACGTTCTTTCTTACCCATTCTTATAAGTTACAACTGTCTTCTAGGTGTTTCGCAGAAAGGCCAGAACTACTTTTTGGGAAGTATATTTAATGTATGCCTTCACGAAATGATAAAATGCAAAATGTGTCTATGTTTTGCTTGTTCCCTTTGATGAAAAATTACAGGAGTTCAGTGATCCTCGGGATGCTGATGATGCAAGATATAGCTTGGATGGAAGAGATTTTAAAGGAAGCCGTATTATAGTGGAATTCTCGAAGGGGGTGAGTGATTGGGTAAACATTCTTAACTTCTTTATGTGCCGGGCAATTTCTTGCTCTGCTATAGTTTTTTACTCTTATCTATGGGATTTCTAGGATCAGCTGCTTGTACTTTAAAATGGTGGATTAACTTATCGTAACTTTTCTTGGGATATTTTACCCTTTCATGTTGAAGGAAAAAAACTACCAAATTAATTTCACTTTGCCCCTTGTCTCAGATCCATCACACCCATCCCTTGGTTGGCTGATGTTCTGTCACTGTGCTTTTTTGAAAATTTCTGCTTTATGCACGGTGGGAAGTGAGTCGTTCTTTTTTTTTTTTTTTTTTTTTTTGGGGGGGTAGGGTAGGGTAGGGTAGGGGTGGTGGGGGTTGTCCCATCTGCCTGCTTTGTTTTGACGATCCTGGTATACTTTATGTTTTGCCTTGTCCATTGAATTATGATATTACTGCACATTTGGCACTGGTAATGAGGGAGTGGAATTAGCTTGTTCTTAAGGGGAGTAATTGCTCATCTTCACATGCAGACACCACGTGCTCCTGGAGGATCTCGTGATTATATGGGTAGGGGTCCTCCTCCTGGTTCTGGGCGCTGTTTTAATTGTGGAATTGATGGCCATTGGGCCCGAGATTGCAAAGCTGGGGACTGGAAGAATAAATGCTATCGATGTGGGGAAAGGGGCCATATAGAAAGAAATTGTCAGAACAGTCCAAGGAAATTAAGGTACTCTCGTGATGTTGTCTCATTTGGTGTTGATGATGTTTAGGGAGAGGCAAGGAAGGCAATATTGCTTCAATCTGCTACTTGCTTACATGGCTCTTTTTTGTTTTTTGTGTAGACGTGAGGATTACTCACGGTCACCTAGTCCTCGCCGTGGTCGGAGTAGGAGCCGAAGTTACAGCCGCAGTCGTAGTTACAGGTCTGTTCATTGTCCTCTTTATCTGTCTTTTGTAATTCCCCTTTCTTGGAGATTCCTGTAGAAGACTAGGTGTAGACTATAATGATATGGAGTATGATACTTTGATCATTTCACCCTATTTCGCTTGCACGGAATTTCCTTGTTTATCAGCATTACATCTTGATTTACTAGGGTCGACTTTTTCTAATTTGTTAAAAAGGAGTTGATCATAGTCGTTAGCATGCTGCATGCCCTTTCCCTGCTGCAGGCACAGGATGTGGAGTGTAGGTTTCCTTGTGTTTAGCTAGCAAGGTTGCAAGCTATTTACTTGGCCTCAGACTTTCACTACTGTTTAGTTTTAAATGAGGATAATTCCCTCTTTCGAATTCATTGCTCGTATTATGCTTTAAGCTTAGCTCCTACCATTTAAACAGACACTGCTGAGATGAAGGTTGCAGGCTATCTATTAAGGTTTGCCTGCATGCAAATGGGACATGCAGTGTGCCCTACTGCATGCCATGTTAAAGAATTCGCTCTTTCTTGAGCTAGTTAGTTGATTAAGATAAACTTGCACTTTTCACATTAAGATGTAGGTGGATTCTGTTGAATATTGTGGTTATATGATTAGTATCAATTTTTCTAGTAGGTCAATCTCTCCGGCAAAGAGGGAGCGAAGTTTTGATGACGTCGAAAGAAGGCCAAGGAGCCCCATTGGTAGTCGGAGCCCTAAGCGGGGAAGGAGTCCCATCGGTAGTCGCAGCCCCAAGCGGGGACGGAGCCCAATCGCTAGTCGGAGCCCTAAGCGGGGAAGGAGCCCACCATCCAGAGCAAGAGATTACAGCCCAGCTGCTGATGAGAGAAGCCCCCCGAGAGCCAAAGTTGATCAATCTCCCGAAGATAAGAAATATGCTAATGGGTCGGATTATAGCAACAGTCCCAGGAGGAAGAGCATGAGCCCTGTCAATGATGCTGAAGCTGATGGCCCAAGAAACTACAGAAGCCCTGCTGAGGAGAATGGCCGCAGTCGCAGCCCCAGCCCCATGCCTAGGGACGAAGAGGCAATGGCTGAAGATGATGATAATCGCGATTCTCCGAGAGGCAGTGAGTGAGCATCGCCTGTGTGATGTGCAACATCCGCTAGTAATTTCTGGTCTTGTATGGATATTACTTATGGTGGAGTTCCGCTGCTTGCTTAGATTTTACCGACAACATTCATAATTTGCCTCAAGCTTTTCTTTTTTGTTTTTCTTTCCGGAAGGGCCTTCGTATTTATCAGGGATTGATTTGGGTTTAGACCTTAAAAATATTTTGTAACGCTCTTTTGTTTTCTCATGTGTTCTGGATGGATCTTCCGTAGTTTCTCTCTGGTATCTTTGTTGCTGTTGATGCGGGCGCGCATGTGCATATGCATTTGTAAAGTCCTATCGAAGTGGCTTCTTTGAAAGAGCTGAACGCGTGTTGCTGTGTGAATGGGGACATTCGCCTGTCAATCGTCTTGGAAGAAGTTCTTCCAACGACAATGGTTCAGTCGTGTAGAGACTTGTTCCATTGGCTACTTTGCCAGTGATGGTCCAGGTGGAGTAGGTTTAAGGATGGATCCCTTTTTCGGAAAAATGTCGACGCTCCTGCCCACTTTACTGCCGATGGAGATTTGTCCATTGCTATAAAGCTTTTCAGACGTCTACATCTCTTATTAAAATCGGGTATAATAGGGCACGTACGTGGGCGAGTTAAGTTAGCTTAGCTTTTGCAAGTACCGATAATCCGGTCCTACATTGGCAAACATGATAACCTTTTATCATTGTTATTCATTCTTTTAAGCTAAAAGCAGAGAAAACAAAAATTCAAGCAATGAGAAGGGGGAGGCCTTTCTCCCCCGCCCATTTGCAGTTAGCGCAATATATATGAAGTTTATGCTATGGACATAGATCTTTTGTAAAATTGCTGCGCCTCTTCCTCGGACTAAGCATTGAAAATCTGTTTTATCTCTCCCATCGGTGAGCTAGATTCGAGCCTTTTCACGAATGGTTTGGAGTCGCAATGCACAAACTCAAGCATGAACTTTTGTGATGGAGTCGGCAAATTTGTTTTTTTTTTTAGCTTTTGGGCCTTTCTCGTTGATGAGAAGTTTTGCAGGATCACCGGAGGCAAAGCAGCTTTGAGAGGTTAAATGTCCGTTTATGTATACGAGTCTGCAACATATTCCGTCTTTGAATCTTAAAGTCTCCCGTAGAAAATAAGTCGCGAAGCCTGTGCTTGCCATTTTGAGCAGGGAGCTTTACTCAACACCTGTGAATGTGAGTGATATGCGTCCATTGGTGGGAATTAGTTGAGTCAAAGACTCAATTGTGCCGTGGTGATGAGAAAACTGAAAAGCCAATCGGTTAGATTGCATACATGAAAGTTTGTAATAAGATTCATGCGCGCATGCCATTAAAAAAATAATATAATAAACATAGGTATATAATAATAAAAGGACAAAATGATGTTTTAAAAAAAATTATCTTTTTTTTTTGCCAAAAAAATGTTACCGTTAATGAGTGTCCAAGGCATTGATTAACCATAATTAATGAAGAAAAAATTTCAGTTTTAATACATTGACTGCAGATCATGACAAAGACAACTATTTGAAAATCATAATTTTTATTTATTTATTTGGTTGTTCAGCAAACGCCCCGGATATTACTCAATATATTTTTGAAAAAATCCGTTAGTATTGTCAACCAAATGAAAATAAAAATACTACCAACATATCAAGAATTCTCAGTACAAACTTCTCCCTCACCAGTTTTCTTCTAAAATTTGGAATTGAAGGAAAAAAAAAGGGTTCTAAGCTTTGGAAAAACCTCGCCAAATTAATGTCAAACCGCCACTCATGATTCTAAAATAAATTTAAAGCCTAATCTCCCCTTTTCATTCTGTTCGTGCGCATACATGTATACTCGCTTCTCTCGTCAACTCCGTTGAAAAAGAAGAAGGAAGAAAAAAACAAACAAAGGGGGGGCGGCGGGGCGGGGGGAACATCCTAAAATTCCGTGCGCCCTCCCTCTCCCGATCACTCCTCCTCAAAAGCCCGCTCCTCCCCTTCTTCCCCCGCAACATCCGCGTCCTCGAAATTTAAAAAAGCCGCTCCCTCCTGACGAAACTGCCCTCCGTCCCCACGCGAAACCACAGAGCGAGGCCACCAGGTCCAGCAGTAGCGGTCGCGGTAGCCCCCTCCTCCGCCCTCCTTCTCGTCCCTCCCATCTCCTCTCTCTCTACTGGCCATCATTACTACGTTCACTAAATTCTGTACGCCGAAAAGGCCAATCCCACCCGCCCATCACTTCCCCCCCTCTCTCTTTCTTAAAAGCACAATCATTGCTCTCCCATCGATCGCCACCTCGCATTCATTTCGGCGCCCCCCCCTCCCACGCTCCTCGCCGGCCCCCTGGCTCTGACGCGGTAACGAACGCCAACTCCTCTTCTTGTTTTGTCACTGTCCGGGTCGCGCCGGTTGATTTCCGGGGCGCTGAAATCTCGCAGCCTGGATCGCACTGGATTTTATTTTTTCCTTTCCTTTTTTGTCTTTTCAAATTTCGAACGATCTTTTTTTTTTTTTTTTGGGGTCTTTCGGGTCTATCCGAAGCGTTTGCGTTTTTTAGTTGCTCGTATGGTAAGTTCGTAACGTCTACTTCTTGGGGCCAGATTCTTTTTGCCGTCCGGCCTGCTCCGCCTTTCTTCGAGTCCAGAATTTCAGTCCAAATTGCGAAGCTCTCGAGGGAGGCGGCGCTCGGTTTTTCGACCGTTGGGGGAAGACGATCGGAGTCGGGAGGCGCGTGCGTCGCGCTCGGTGAGTTTTTCTGTTTCTTCTACCTCTTGATTTTTTTTTTTTTTTTTTGTGTTTTTCAAAATCCGTGGGCGTGGTGTTCTCTGTTCTTCTCATTTCAGTTGGATTTCTGTGCTTCTTCTTCTTCCGCTGCTGCTACTGCTGGATTTCGTCGGCCGCCGGGGCTTGTGATTTTCCGTCGATTCTGCCTTTTTCTCCTCATTTCTCCTGCCTGGTTTGGTTCGTTATGATTTTTCTCGATCGAATTGTATGGCCGGCTTTATGCAGTGTCGATTCTCGGGATTGTTTCGCTCGGTTTACGGGGATTTCGCGTGCTCCGGTTCCGTCGATTTAGCTAGATGCATTTTGATTCGATGCTTCGTCTGCCGCCGGGGCTTGTGATTTTCGTTGATTCCGCCTTTTCTCCTCATTTTCCCTGCCTGATTCGGTTCGTTCTGATTTTTCTCGATCGAATTGTATGGCCGGCTTTATACAGCGTCGATTCTCGGGATTGTTTCGCTCTGTTTATGGGGATTTCGCGTGCTCTGGTTCCGTCGATTTTAGCTAGATGCATTTTGATTCGATGTTTCATGTGTTTTCTTCGCTAATCCTCTCTCTGCTCGCTGTGTCTGTGCCTTAGGGGTTCTAGGGTTTAGGGAAACTGTTGAGAGTCGTTACGGTTGCTTCCGTCTTTGAAACCCGGGTTGATCGTTGGATCCTCGGAAGAGGAGTAGATCGGAAGCCCTGACACTCCCGTTGCTGAAAACTTCTTGTTAATCTGCCTCTTGAATTTTAAATTGCTGACAGTAACTTTTTTCTAATTTTTTAATCCCCGAACGTTCTTGCTACTTTCCCTTTCCCATAATTTTTTAAAATCTAAACTAGTCGTTGGGATACCTGGGCATTCTATCTTATCAGATAGCTACTATTAAACTCTAAAAGATGTGGGGAGTGTGCTTTACTAAGATGTTTGGGGAGGTGAATCAGTCGAGGTGCGTGAAAGCTGGTGCAGACGCCACCCGATGGCTAAATAAACTCTAATTTGTTGAAATTTTCTATTTCAACATTGTTGTCCTCTGAAATATAACTTAGCATTTGATTTTTTAAACATTCATTTGATTATTCAACTTTATAGTGCGGGACGGGGTAATTGGTATGACCCTTTATGTGGTTCCTTTTGGTGTGCCTTATTCTATGCTTGTTTATCAGTGGGATTATTAGAGTGAGCTGATTGTCAGATTCAACATGTGGCCTGAAATTATTTCTCAGTCATTCTGAAAAGTGAGCGATGCAGTTTGATTCTTCTAATTGATAATGGGAATCTTTTTGGTCTTGACTTAGATCTAGGATCTTGAAATTTTTCTATATTTAATTTATGTAAGTGACTCGAATAATAAGTGCGGACTGTCATCCTTTTTAATGCAGTTGCATATTTTTAAATATCTCAGGTGCCTCTCGTGATTATCTCCATTGCTAGGTGCATCCTATGTTTCTCTACAATGCTTTATTTATTTCTCTCTTAAACTGTTATTTGCTGTACGCAAGCTCCTCATTTCTCCTACCATCTTATGATTAGCAGAATAATGGTTTGTTATGTTGTGTTCCAGGTTCCCTGAGCCTTGGGTCATTGCGACGTTTAGGACGAGGTGGTTATCATATGCCAAGATCCTTAATGAGCCAGCTTGACGCATCCTATTAAAGATTTGCAGATGAAAAAGCTTTTCTTTTTTCGCTCATCTGCTTCTGGCAGTGGTAATAGTGTTGGGAATTCTCCACCGTCGACGGATAAGACATGTTACCCCCTGTTTGACAACAGGTTGACCGATCAAGTTGGAGAGAAGTGTGCGAATAATTTACGAAGCCCTAGAGGTCGGTTCACCAAATCTCGGAATCAAGCATCTGACAGTCAAAGCTCAAGTACTTGTTCAGGTTCGGGACTTAGGAAGAGCCGCTCTTTATCTTCTGCTAACTTCCTTGCAGAAGCTTTGGAGCAAAAGAACTCGTCTTCCTCTTTGAGTGATCAGAGCAGATCTCCTGCTCAACATCAGCATTCTGAATATTCGCCTTGGTAAGTGACTTGGTTCATCGAGACTTTGAAGCTAATTTTAAGAACTTGTTTAATGATCTATACATCCTTGTGTGCAATGTTCTTTCTTTTTAATATTCGCTAGAGTCTAATTTAATGGGTTTCTGTCAGTCGTCGGACCATTACTCCAGAGAAGCAGTCATCCAAGCTGAAAGAGTTTGATGAGACAGCTTACAGAAATGGAAATGGGTTCAAGAAGCCAGGTTACATTGTCTCATATGATGATGCATCACTCTCTTCTAATTGCTCTAGTAGAGTTTCAAATAAGGTCGTGGACCGCTATATCGATGGTGAGCAGCACCAGGAGAGGAGCAGGCCCAAGAAAACCTTTCAAAAGATACATACTGGTAAGGATGGTGGGAATCGTCCCCCACGTGTCCAGTATACCGCTCCCACTTCACCAACTGATAGCGTGAAATGTAAACCAAGGGCTCAGTCATTTAGAGAAGTTAAAAATGCTTGCCTTCACTATTCATCTGGAGATTGGGTAGAGAGTGGTTTTGGCCATGAATCCCCTAGAAGGCTTGCTAAGAATGTGATTGAGAGACTCTCCCAAACTACAGTTTTCCCTAAAATAAGTTCAAAGGAATTCGACCATGATATTCCTATAACAATTGAAGATATCTATGGTGATTCCTTGAATAAATGCTCTAATGGGGAGGTAGATATTCATGATGACATTCCTTCTCATGAAACTGATGAAACTACCAAAAGGTACCATAGCGAGAATTCCTCCGGTTTCCAGATGCCGCATGTCTGCCATATGGAAAAATGTGAACCTTTGTGCACTGATGTAATTGGAGACGACATGGACTTTGAACTGCAAAGTAGGCTTGAGGGAGCACAGCAAAGGGTTGCATTCCTTTCACAGGAATTTGAACAGGGTCACTTTCTTATTGACATTAGTTTTGATGTACCAACACTCATCCGGACAGTTAGAAACCTTTCAGAAGACAGAATGAGCTTGGCCGTCGAGGTTTCTGAACTTTTACAATCTAAAATTTCTGACAGGGCTTCTCTCAAAGAAGAACTTAGGCTGGCAAAGATAGAGCTCGAATCAAAAACCAGGAGACTGGAAAAGGAGAAGAAGGAGCTGCAGTCAGGTTTGGAGAAGGAACTCGACAGAAGGTCAAGTGACTGGTCATCCAAGCTTGAGAAATTCCAGCTAGAAGAGCAGAGGCTCCGTGATCGTGTTAGAGAGCTAGCAGAGCAGAATGTTTCGCTCCAGAGGGAAGTCTGTTTAATCAGTGAAAAGGAAACAGAGTGCAGAAGTTCGATGACATATTCAGAACAGAAAGTTAAAGAGCTAATGGAAAAACTGGAGGTACTTAGCACGAATAATCATGAGTTTGAGCGAACAATCTCTGAGTTACAAGAAAAGTACGTAGCAACGAAAGAGAATGGAGAGCTACTTAAAAGAAATTTTCAAGAGAAGGAGAAGGAGTGTAAGGAGTTGCACAAATCAATAGCGAGATTAATGAGAACCTGCAGTGACCAAGAAAAAACAATCGAAGCGCTTCGAGAGGGATTCAGTGATGAATTTGGAAAGCAGCGATCTCCAGAAATGACTGACAAGCACTTGGCGAAATTGAGGACGGAGCAAATCAGACTGACAGGAATTGAATTGGCCTTAAGAAGAGAGTTGGAATCGGCTAGACGAGAAAAGGATTCTCTTCGACGAGAGAATATCAGCTTGTTAAGCCGCTTGAACTGCAATGGGAAAGATTCTGGCGACTTGATGTTTCAGCTAGACCAGGAAATCTCAACTCGTCTTTGCTGCTTGCAAAACGAAGCTTTGTCAGCGCTAAATGACAGCTCCCATTTATGTTCAAAGTTACTAGACTTCATTAAGTTGGAATTCAGCCACAAAAATGTGACCAAGCAAGGTGCGGAAGCTATCGAACACAGTCTAGATGAGCAATTTATTGTTGAATCAGACATGAAAGTGCATGGGATCAAGCGTAGAAGTGAAAGCTTAATGAGGAGTCTGCAAGCAATGTCTGGCTTGCTTCATGAGAAGGCAAAACCATTTTCTTTGAAAAATAGACAGGGTGCTGATGCTCAAGGTTCAATGCAGCTAATTGATCAAACTTGCGAGGTAAGTTACTAATCAGTAGTTACTAATCAACAGGTCGATCTGATATTGGTGGACTTTAGATGAAGGCTCATGTATGTGCTGCGATTAGCCTATTTATTGAGCTGGTCTCTCTACCGTTATTCTTATTTACACGTGTAAGCATATCTTTCATGGAGCATCTACCGGTAAACCCTAATTCGGAGAAGACATTCTGCCACCTATTTATGTTTATGTGGCCTTGTTCTCCATGGACGCGTGCATTCATTCTTTTCGCATTCTGTTAGCTTAATCCTTCGTTATTCTTTTCCTTTGTCGAGCGAATTTAGTCCCCTTAAGGTTGTTGTTCTGCAGCAACTTTCATGAAAATCCCTCTGCGGTTCTTGATGTTTTCCGAGGTCCATACCCTTTTCCAAACGTTGGTTTATCATCTCCGGCAGTATGATACTTTCTTCCTTATCGTCCATTTAGTTTGTTCTGATTTGTCCCTTCCCAACGCATCTTTTACTTTCTTCCTTGTCGTGCATTTAGTTTGTTCTGCTTTGTCCCTTCCCAACACATCTTTTACTGCTTTCTGTTGTGGTCTATAAATGACGTTACGCATGTTATTCGCCCACTCATGCTCGATGCACAATGGCGTGTAATAATCCCCAAGATCCGACTTTAGTTTGAACATCCAGTTGGACAGTTTCTATATTAGAGGCGCATTCATTTGAAAGGATTTTGCTATCCTTTGCAACCCAAAACTGTTGCTCTACAACTTCCCCATAGAGAGTCCTGATGAATTTTTCTGTTCCTACCACAGGATACTTTGATGTCAGAGCTTAAAGCGGAGAGTTTGATGACGAGCTTGTTGAGAGAGAAGCTCTACTGTAAAGAGCTGGAAGTTGAGCAGCTCCAAGCCGAAGTTGCAACAGCAGTAAGGAGCGCTGATATCGTCAAATACGAAGTTCAGAACGCATTAGACAATCTTTCCTGCGTTACCCACAAGTTCAAGGACCTGGAACTTCAGGTATTCCGCTCGTGTGAACGATCAACGCGTCGGATTTCATTAGGCCGTCGTCTTTGTTTATCACTCCTGAGCATTTGATTAACTTACCCAAAAACTTCTGCATGTGAATCTTGAACAGATGCTGAAGAAGGACGAGAAGACAAGCGAGCTCGAGAACGACCTGCAGGACGCTCGGAAGGAGATGGGCGTCATGAGGGGGATACTGCCGAAGGTGACCCAGGAGAGAGACCTGATGTGGGAGGAGGTGAAGCAGTACAGCGAGAAGAACATGCTCCTGAACTCCGAGATCTCCATGCTGAAGAAGAAGATCGACGTCCTCGACGAGGACATACTCATGAAGGAAGGCCAGATCACGATCTTGAAGGACTCGTTGGGCAGCAAGCCGTTCGACCTCCTCGCCAGCCCCGACTTCACCCGGGGGTTCTTGCTCGAGTGATGCGCGATCGTCATGCGGCGACCGCGATTCACACTGTGAATATATATGCTTACATTTTGTTTTTTTCGAATCTTTACACTAGGGATTGGTTTGATTCCAAAGAAATTTGGTACATCTTTCTTTTCTTGCCTGTTGTTGGTTGTGGGAAGTGAACGAAAAGAATGAAGCGATTCTTTTGTTCATTGCTACTCAGTTCCGTCTGCAAAGTGAAAGCCCTTATAACATTCTTGCAATTTAGTCTAAGCCCGTCTCAATGCAGGAAAACACACATGAGATCATAAAGTGGGAGCAATGACCTTATTCTGTTGACTTTCTAGGTCACGTTGACGGACAAAAGTCACCCTATTGCTCTACTGAAAGAGAAGACAGCCTCGTCTTTATATGTACATTGCAAAACACGGTGGCTAATCAAATTCCTCCCCCGACAGGAAGCGGAGAGGGTGGTTGTGTGGAGGTTTCAAGGGTGCTTGAGCACAGGATCGACTCCGACTGACCGGAGTGTCTCGGCCTTCGTGGGGTGGGCGAAGGCGTCCTTCCTGATCGGGTCGGGGACGGCCTCCCCGGGGTTGACGTCCTGCACGTGCGCCACCTTCCTAAAGAAGGATCGGGTCAGGAAGTTCTCCGACTCCTCCACCACCCGCTCCGGCTCCACCACCTCCGGCACCGTCTCCCGTCTCGACTTGTTCACCCGCACTGCCGGCGAGTGCATTATCTGCTGCTTCATCGTGTGCAGTCCCAGGGTTGCCGCCAGCAGTATCATCCCCGCTGCCACACATACCGGCACATAGCTTCCCCACGGCTTGCCTGCCCTCTGCTCGGCCCGCCCAACGTCCGCTGGCGCAGATGGAGCATAGGCCTTCAGCTTCGGCACAGTGGTAGTGGCGTAGGACGCGCCGGCACTGGTGCCTCTCGCGCGGTGCAGCATTGAGTACAAGCGGCTCTGCAAGATGAAAATGTAACGAGTATAGTTCGCTATTCGAGCCGGTCAGAAAAGGATTGGAAAGAGAGCATTAGAAGAGACCGTCGGCGCGACGTACCGGTGAACGGAAAGCCATGGCAGACGTGCTGGACCGTGCAGCCAGAGATCAGACGAAGTTAATAGTAATGGCGATGTGTGATGCTCGTCTAGCTTTCGAATCAGGATTGCGGATATGCTGCAGCAGTTGCATGGATTTTGGGTTGATTCGAGTTGAATTTGAAGGGCTGATACGAGGAAAGAGAGAGAGCGAGCTCTGGAGACACGTAGCGCAATGGAGAAGAGCGGGAGTCGGCACTTGGCGATGCTGCAGAGGGGACAGGATCAACGTGGGAACTTCTAGGAGCGCCACGTCGCCAGTCACTTGCCGGGGGAAACGACCACAGGTTAACCTGTTCACAACATAAACCGACGCACGATTTCTTACTATGCATCGCTCGGCAATTCTCGGACATCTCACGACTTTTCAAACGGTTTGACGACACGCTAATTTTAATCGTTAGCCATTTTTGCGGAAACTAGAAACTAGGGTGATCGACACTAGATATGTCAAAATGGGTTTTAGACCCATATATGACCCATTTAAATCATAAATGGATCATATATACGTTACTTATTTTTAACAAAAATAGTTAAATTGGTTTACTTTAATAGGTAGGTTTTAAGTGGGTCTTAAATGAGTTTGGTTTTAAGTAGGTCTTAAGAGAGAGACTCTCTTCTCTCTTTAACTTTACAAAAACATTTTTTTATAAATACCGAAATTATAATAATTTTTTTATTTTTCCTTTCCTGTTCTTTCCTTTTCTTTCTTCCTTTTTTTTTTTTTTTTTTTTTTCTTCTTCCTCTGGTCGTCGGCACGGCAATGGTTGGCAACCGATCAGGCGAGCCTTGAGCTCGCTGGATCTGGCGAGGCTCGAACCTCGCCAATCTGGCGAGACTCAAACTCACTAGCGTCAGGCAAGGCTCGAGCCTCGCCAGATCCGACGAGGTGCGAGCTTGAGATCGCCTGACGCTGGCAAGCCTCGCCAATCTGACAAGACTCGAGCTCGTCGGCATCGAGCGAGGCTCCGGCCTTAACGATCTGGCAAGCCTTGAGCTCGCTGGCGTTGAGTGAGCTCGAGGCTCGCCTGTGGCCGGCCGTCGGCTGCCGTCGTGGCCGACGGCCAGCCAAAGAAGAAGAACCAAAAAGAAAAAAAAAATTATATTTTAAAAATAAAAAAATAATAAAAAATAATTTTTTAAAATAAAAAAATAAAAAATCGATTTTTTAAAATAATTATTTTAAAAATTATAAAAATTGTCCATTAAATTTGTGTTGTATAAAACTATTTTAGCAATACCATTTTAAAATATATATATATATAAGCTTGGAAGTTTTTTAGTAATATAATTTAAAAAAAAAAACATAAGAATAAATTTTCCTAAATTTGGTTAAATAAGAAAATATTTTATTAATATGGGTTGAGTTGGATATGGGTTGAAAAGTTTACATTAGGCTTAAATGGATCATAAATGGATTAATGGGTCAATTTGGGTCGACCCATTAATGACCCGATCCGATTCACCCGTTTGACACCTTTATCGAGAACCTGGAACTATGGTCGCACCTAGCAGAAACTAGTTGAGCTGAGCCACAGTTTTCTTCTTCCCTTGAGCGAGAAGGAAAAATAAAATGCAGGAAAAAAACATGGAAAAACTGCAGATCCAACCAAACATCATCACTCGCCAACGGACAGAATCTCAATGTCAACATCAAATTCATTCAATTCTACCCAGAATCACATCAGTAGATTCAACGCTTCAGAACGACTGACCACGTTTGGAAGGCCAAACGCCTGCAGACGTTGCTTTTCATGCACATATGATGAGTGCTGCTCGAGATAAACAGGGATGGAAAACCGGGTATCACACGATCCGAAATGATAAAGTACAGTATGTTACTGTCTCTGTCCAATTTCACCATTGCTCCACCGGATCTCCCGACACGTTGCATTGCCTCCGTCTCTGAAGCCAACCGACGCGAAAGTGAGTCAATCTCTGAGCAACACGAAGCGCACGTGACTCTGGCGAACTTTATTCAGCTTGGACATGCACGGTAAAGAGAATCACAAGGACGCAGGTCTCCAGAAGTCGAACGGCATCCGATGCTGAAGACACGGGCAAACAACAAAGATTAGACATACAATAAAACCATAAGCAGCATTGCAAGCTTGTTTAGAGAATTCGCTTTCCTATCGTCTCCCGAGCTCGAGACAAGACTAGAGATTGGAGTCGATACGGTTGATGATATGCGTTAAGTCATCGCAATTCACAATACAACGAGAGATCAAGCTTTCAGACATCGTCACTTTTGTACATGTAGATATGGTGTCGATAGAGCAGAAAGCACCTTGGCTATTGGCATCTTTGTTCTCACTGAATCGACTAATGATAGGTCAATATCAGCTACTGCAATCCCTGTTGACACACGATCTGAAATAGAAAGCAAAAATGTTACTTTCAATTCAGGGTTGCAATTGCCCAAAAATGAAGGAAGAATATTTCTGTGGCTACAATGGAGCGTAAATTCGTGCAGATCAGTGTATATAATAGCATCTCCAGTCCATGCAGACTGACATCGCTAAATATAGTCTTCTCTTTGGTATGGAAGCTAATATTAAAAGAGAACAATGGTGTAAAAAAGGCCCGTATAGCCAATCGCAATGAACGAAATAAGGCTGAGCACGTTGCTTTCCTGCTTGGAATTCCCAATAACAGATTAGTCAGAAAAAGAAGAAGTGGAATTTGTCCTAACCAGGTAGATGACCAACTACAGTGCCCCACGGATCAATGATTAGTGTTTCGCCATAGCTCTCTCTCTTGTCGTTATGCTTTCCAGCTTGCGCAGCAGCGATAACCTAATGATGCATCAAGGCAGAGTTTCACAAAACAAAACACAGTGACTCAGACAGCGCTTCTGTTTCAGTAGCTTTGCACTAAGTAGAGTAAAACAATTACATACATAGCATTGAGTCTCTATTGCACGAGCACGAAGCAGAATTTCCCAGTGTGCCTGACCCGTTATCTTTGTGAAAGCTGCAGGCACCAAAAGAACCTAAAGATGGTAATAGAGATGTCAGATTTAGAAGAACTTACATATGTACATCCAACAAATCAGGCCGCTTGCTACCTGTGCTTCATGTTGGAACCTTAGCTGTTGGTAAAGCTCTGGAAATCTCAAATCATAGCAAACTGTCAGCCCCAGACGTCCGACGGGGCTGTCTAGAGCTACTATATCTTTTCCTGTAAGAAATAAAAATTGAACTGGTGAAGAAGTATAGAATCCAGGCATTTATGCAAGAAGTAGCAAGCATGGTTCACCAAAATAGAGAAACAACAATCAAAGACTACACTATATAGAGAGAAATAAGACCAATCACTCCTATGATAGTACACCACCTAAGCAGAAGGAGAAATTAAATAAAAGGCACACTATGTGACAGAAAATAAAAGAAAAGAAAAACTGAGGACTGTGGTTTCTAACTTAAACTGCTCTCTAAAAGTAGCATTTGAATAACTGAAGTGGCCTTTTCTCTAAGCATAGAAATACCTTTCTTGATGCACAGTAATTTGAACAGAGTAAAGAATCATATGATTTTCTGAATCAGCATGAAGATGCTTACAGAAGGTGTATAAAATGTAACTCACTATTGTAATGGAATATTACTCAGTGATCTCATCAGAGTATCATCACAAACCAAAGGTGACAATTGCACAAAGCAACATACTTAAACAGAAAATACTATCCTTGACTTGAACAAGCAAAACAAATATACCTGGTTCTGTGAAGCTGCTCTCTTTGTATGACCTTCCGCCCGGAACATCCACGTCAAACCTTAGGCAAAAGGAAAAGCACAATTTATTTTGTGATTGATGCCAATGCAACGGGCAAATTGTAGCTCAACTGGAAGGAAGCATTCCCATAACAAATGCAAAAATATCCAACAAAAAAGTCTTGTAAGTGCAAGTAAGATTCAATAGAAAATCACTTTACTTTGAGCTAGCTCTTTTTCTTCCTAATAAAATAATTTACAGTGGTCTGCTGCTTCCCAATTCAACCGACAAGATGAATTTGGCAACCAGAGACACAGTTCTGAACAGGGATCTGCCATATATCAAGTAGACAGAGATGAAGATCGGGTTCGATTCTAGATTCATTTGCATTGGGAATTCATCTTGTCTAAAATTGCATCTCTCTCTCTCGCGTATGCGTGCGCTTGCAGATGCTTCTACCATGTTCATGCTGTCAACAGATGACTGGAACATGACAGTTGTGCTTATGCATGCATGTGTGCATGTATATGGGGAAGGGGAGGGGGCGAGAAGCAGATATACATCTTCTATGAGTAAGTTAAGAAAGAACAATCATGAGGGTGCACGGTAGGCAAAGACTGCTCAAGACATCTATCATCCTAGGAGCATGTGCATTAGCTGTGTTTAATTATAATCCAGTGATGAAAGTCAAACACAATCTGATCTGGCAGTCTATAATACATTAATGCAACGCAATAGGCAAATAAGTTGAAGGAAACTTAGCACATGACATTATATCTAAGGGTGTTGAAGTTGATAACCGTACAAGTGTATCTTCCGATAAGTGCTCCTAATGTTACCAGCATCATCGATCACAACATGTGTGTTGCAGATATGTGCCTCCTCTGATCCCTTTTCTTGGAATCCTCCAAGTGACAGCCAGATCTTCGACTCCCTTCAATTGAGAGATCAAGTGAACACACTTTAGCACAAGAAAAAAATAATAGACGAGCAAATCGAAGCTGTGATTCCGTGATCCAATAGGAAAAGAGATGTGACAGAACAGCAAAACAACAGGACAGGGCTCGTGACCAAATGGATACTGGAGTTCACATAATCAAGCAACAAAGCATCCACGCCATCCATCACCTTGCAAGAGATTGGTATTGCTGCATGATCGGTCCATCCAACGGTTCCGCAATGTTAACACTGTCCCCATCGTTGGCGCCGATGAAGGAGAAGCTTTCCGGAAAGCAAAGCAATTTAGCCCCAGCAGAAGCCGCTTCCTTTACCAACACCGATCCAATTAACATAAGAACAAACCACACATGCGACATTAACAGTATAAACCGTAGCGGTTGTCCATACGAATCAGCTTTCACGGAAGTTAGCAGAGTCAACCAAACACAACAGCAGCATCAAGCTCACTACAATTCACCACTATCGGGGAAAAAAAAATTGCTCATAAGCAGAGATAATCATCAAACATCTAATCAATTACCTAAAATTCATTGCCACGAGAGTTAAGTTCACATAATTCATAGAAAAAACGGAACTTTTGATAGCTAGATGAACGAGGAAGCTGAAAAACGAACTCCTTCAATCCTCCTTCAGCATGATAACCGATCGATAAAGCGTAAATAAGAGTGCAATGAAACGATTAGGAGCCAAGATGCAATAGCAAAAGAGAGGGAAAAGAAAAGCAAGAACGTGAGAGTTACCTGGACGAGGCGAGAGCAGGTGGTGAAATTGGCAGCGAGGTCGTTGATGGAGGTTATCTGGGCGGCGGCGACTCGGACTGAGCCGGCGGCCATGGCTGAGTAGGCGGCGGCGGCGCGTGAGATCGGGGACCAGGAGCGCGGCTGGGGAGAGGAGATGGCGAGGTGGGTCGACGATGTAATTGGTCGGAGGAGAAGGGTGGGCGCGGGATGGAAGGAGAGACCAAGTGGCATCGTTTGTTTCGGACCAGACTCTCAAGCTGCCACCATAAATTTTTGTCTCTGTCTGTCCTCTTTTTTTTTTGGGGTTTTTTTTTGGCTTGAAGTTGTTGCATATTGAGAAAATATGAAAAAATAGAGGGGAAAAAAAAGAAAAACCTTGCATTTTGCATCATTTTGTTAAGTATCCCATAATAATTCATGTATCAAGAAAGTCCTAAAGATTTGATATTCAATTATGTCACTAAAGCCATTAACTTTTTAAAAAATAATCCCGTGACATTTTTTAGTTTAAGCATTTAAGTTTGGAATTTGGGTTTCATGTTTTACATAAATTTAACTGCTTATGGCGTAAAATCAAATCTTTGGAGTTGCAACATAACATTTAATAATTTCGAGTGTAACGATCTCTTTAACATTCATAATTCATGAGGTTTAGTATAAACGTCGAGTGATTTCATCTAAGAATTTATTTAGTTAGGGTAAGCTATCAAGGAGGAGAAAGAGAAAATTTTGATCTGTCTTGCTTTCTCTTAGTAAAATAAGGAAAGTTTGACAACATTCTTCTTGGAATTTACTTTTATTGATAAGGGTGCGTTTGGTAACGTTTTTATTCAAAAATTGTTCCTGGGAACAGACTTAGAAAAAACTATTTCTATTTCAGAGAACAATTTTTTAAGAGAAGAACGCCTTTGGTAACTATACAAAATTTCTGTTTCTGGAATAGAAAAAGAACATAAACACGTTTGGTAAACTTGTATAATTTTTTTTGTTTCTTTTAATTTTCAAATATTTTTATTACATTTTTCCTTTTTTCTTTTTCTCTTTGGTCGGTCGATGGCCATCGTCGTGGTCGGCGAGCCTCTCCCTGGCCTGACGAGGCTCCGGCGAGCTCGTCAAAAGGCAGCTTGGCCTCGGCGAGGCTCGGCCTCACCTGGCCTGGCGAGGCCCGGCCTCACGTCAGTTGGGCAGGTCGAGCCTCGCTGGGGGCTGGCGACGCTTTGGCGAGGTCGCTGGACCAGCCAAAGAAAAAAGAAGAAGAAAAATGAGAAAAAAAGAAACAAGTTTTGTGTTTTTGTTCTTTTGTTTCTTCAAAAAGTGTTATCGAGAACAAAAAAATAGGTTTTTCTTATTTCTTATTTCTGTTCCAAATTTGATCCCTAATGCGAACAAAAGTATAAACAAACGCATTTTTTTTTTGTTCCCCGGAACAAAAAAAACATAAATTTGTGTTTCGGGGAACAAAAACAAAAATAAACAAACGGGCCCTAAATGACTAACACAATTCCAAATATGTCATTTTCTAGTAAAACTTGTTTTCAGAACTTCTTGGAGAGTCAATCGTTTTGTATGTATTGAGGATTTGTTTTTGTGGGTTCCACTTCCCATTGCATAGTTACTCTCTACCTCTCTAGGATATAACCATAATCATGTCGGAAGAGTATTAGCTTCGTATGTAATGCCATCTTAATTCTCTAGAAAAATATTGATTGTTTGCGGTTAGATATACTCGAGATGCTCTCTATTCTCAAACTGTACGGACCTATCGTGTGTAAAATCATAAGATGCATTATATTTGCTTGAGTCAGTGCATATGAAAACCCCTTTAATTCCTCCCACGACGTGAGGTTTAAGTTTCATTTGACTCCTATGTGTTCAAAAATTTGGTCATGAGAAGGTGATTTCTTGTAAAGTGGTTAATTTCAAAGTTGATAACTTGAATACGTCAAAAAGTTAATAATTTGGTAGTGCAAATAAATGAACTGTAGTGCAATTTGAATACAGCAAATGCAATATTGCTGTCTTTCCAAGTCAATTTATCAAATATGACGCTTGACCATTTTAAGAAAAAGAACATTGAAATTTGCTTTATTTTGACATGAGATGATCGATTCAAAGACGGCCATGCTGTATTTCTAAGTATGTAAAATTCTCGCCTAATAAGCGGACAAGTATCCGAATGTCTAAGCTTTGCCCGTGGTTTTGATTCGAAAGTGCAAAAGAATCAATACGCACGCATTCCACAAGCCTATTACCGTGAAAAATCGAAACTTTCGTTTCTTTCCTCGATAAAAATCATATCTTTAAGCATGATCACTCGTTTAAATGACCAGAACCTTCGAGGGAATCGAAAACTAAAAGAATTAGAGGGCAAAGTCCGTAGAATAAATACGGGAAAAAAGGGAACAAAGAAAAAAAGGAATCTTTCAGTTCCGAGTCTCGTTTTCTTGGCTCTTTCCGTCGCGGTCTACAGACGAGCAAATGTTGCCTAAAATGGTGGTCCGTTGAAAGGTCAAAGGGGAAGAAAACCTGCCGAAATCACCGTATATAGATCAGAGGAAAACAGAAAAAAAAGAAGAGAAAATGAGCGAAAAAAGCTGAAACTTTCTTTCCCATTTGCCCGCAGAGAAAGAGAAAGAAGAAGGAAAAGCTCTCTTCTCTGTGATGGACTAGAAACCCCTTCCTCTCAAAGCTTTGTTGTATCAGCTCTGTCTTCGAAACCAACTCGAAAAGGTGAAAAGGGGAGGAAGAAAAAGACCCACGATTTGTCTCGCCCCCATTCATTTATCCCGGCGATCTGGCATTTCTTTCGATCGTTCCTGCCGAATATTACCCGGTTCGTTGCATCCACCGATTGGAAATTCGATTTCTTTTTGTTCTCCGAGATGGGTTGTGGCCACCGAGGGCTGTGATTCGGATTCTTGTTGGGTCTTTCGGGAACATTTTGGTCATTGATTAAAGGTGCGTGATGGGTACTTGAACGTTGCCCGAAATTTTTGATCTTTACCGCGATCTGACTGATTCGTGCATTTCTTGGGTCTCTCTAGAACGTGCTGTTTCCTCCATACGGATTATATTTCAATGCATTGGATTCTGGATAGATGAAAATGCGAATCAGAGAACGTTTAGTTTTGTATATGTGCTTTTCCCTCTGTTCTTATGGTTTCTATTTATTTCCTGGATCTTGTTTCCTCGGTTTACCGCGCCTCTTGCTTGATCCACTATATCGTTTTTGTTTCAATTTGCAATTTTCGTATAAGCCCGTTTGTGCATTGTCATATGCTTTCATATAAATTATATGGTTTAGGTTCATGCAATCTTTGCAGATACCACCAATTGATGTTTCCTATGTTCTCGACATTTCGCAGATTAATGGTGTCTGTGTTAATCAGTGCAAATCTGACTTCTGGCACTTGCGGCGTGGCTTTGAGAATTGCCAAGAAACTAGAGCAGAACTTGGGCTTTGGTATCATTTTCGATAACTACCTTAGGAATACATTGATTGCTGGATCATTTGGGTGAGAACATGTAAGTTATGGTAACCGGATCATTGATGAGAATTGTATCGCCTTGTTGGAAATCTTCGGTTGAGGGTGACGACTCAGGAAAAAGCGGAGATGCAAGCGGCCGTGTCAATGGCTTGTTATGGTATAAAGATTCAGGGCACCATGTAAATGGTGAATTTTCAATGGCGGTAATCCAAGCAAATACTCTACTAGAAGACCAGAGTCAAGTTGAATCAGGGCCGATGAGCTCCCTTGAATCTGGTCCTCAAGGAACATTTGTTGGAGTCTACGATGGCCATGGAGGCCCTGAAGCTTCCCAGTTTGTCAATGACCGGCTTTTTGACTATGTTAAAAGTATGTTTTCTTGCAGTTGCTGCATCTGGACTTTTACACACTAGCAAAGATATTTAGCCATCACAGTTATTTTCAAATGGAAAAGAAAAAAGCCAGACAGTATTTTCAGTGTCATAATTTATCAGTCTAGTAAATAAACCTGTTAGGTTTTGGAATCATGACTAAAATATAGGATAACTATGTAAATGGCTGTGAACCATCAATTTGATCTGTAGGGCCGTTCTTTTACCTATGCTTCACTTCTGTTTGATTGTAGTCGCATTTTCAAGTAGATGAAACTGAGAAGAGCTAAGTGAGATTTGAGTGAATTGAAGTGTGGTGTGAATTCAGAAGCAAGCACTTTCTCCATTTCTGCTGCAATCCCTGTAATATATAATGCAAACTATGAGAAGATCTGTGAATAGTTGCTGGCAAACTAGAAACTACAGATGGATTATAACCTTTGCATTGTCCTTAATTTGAACATCGAGATATTTGCAATTTTTTAGCTCGTTTGAGCTTCTACTTGACAAATATATGCAGCAAGTTGCAGTTAGATCATCTTAGGAAAGATGGGTGTGTTTCAGGGAGTAATAGAGGGTTTCCAGGAACTGCAAACCAACTCATTTACGTTAGCGAGCATGAAAACTTCCTGCAATATTGTGTCTGCTGTTTTTTGTTTCTTTCAATATTCTCCTCCTCAATTGACAGCTGTTTATTTGCAGAATACACGTCAGAGAACCAGGGAATGTCCGCTGATGTTATCAAGAAAGCTTTTTTAGCCACAGAGGAGGAATTTCTCTCGATGGTAAAGAAGCAATGGCCAATTAAACCACAGATTGCTTCAGTTGGCTCATGTTGTTTGGTGGGCATCGTTTGCGGTGGCCAGCTATACATTGCAAATGCTGGAGACTCAAGGGCTGTGTTAGGACGAATGGAAAAGACTGTCAAGGAGGTCAAAGCCATTCAACTGTCATCCGAGCATAATGCCAGTTTTGAATCTGTGAGAGAGGAATTGCGTCTATTGCATCCCGATGATCCACAGATTGTGGTTTTAAAGCACAATGTTTGGCGTGTGAAGGGTGTGATTCAGGTAATCTTTTACTGAATAGAACATCTTATCGCATGAAATTTTTTTTTTTTTTGATCTTTTGCAAAGTTAGTTTGTGACAAATGTAACTTTACAGTCATTGCGCTTGCATTGTGGGAATGCACGACTTTTCCATGTCAGATAAATGGTTTCTTCCTTTTGGTAGTTTTTAAGTTACCATACTGTTTGTGTTCATGGTTTTTAACATTTTCCATCTTCTTCTTGAGTTTCTTTGAATTCAGTAATTGTTCTTGCTTATGGCGTATTGGAAGTTATTGAACTTAAGTCCCTTCTGTAGAGTGAGAAAAGTAGTCTTTTTCTTTCATTATATCTGTTACTTGCAACATTTTGCTGGCTATAATTTGAATGTCGGTTACCATTTAACTTAGGGGGGCTCTCACAGAAAATTTTGTTGACACCCCCCCCCTTCTTTCTGCTGATGTAGCATAGGCAAATGGTTCTGTCAATACGGGGATGCTTTCCATTGTCATTTATGATATGCAGCAACGCAATACTTAAAAGCATGTTATGTAGAAAACTTGTTTGTCATTTTTCAAATTGCTCTTCCTTTTTCCCTTCTTCCGTTCCTCCATAAGGAATTAAGGATTTTTTATGTCTCTTGGCAGTTTCTCCTCTTAATTAGTAGGCCCTAATTGTAACTTTGAATGGTGGTACTTCTGGAGCTGGGTTTTTGATCCCAGACGGAGGTTACTTTAAAACAGATTTTAAAATGCATCTAAGGCTGTTGGCCAAAAAGATAATAAAAAAATACACCTGAGCTAGTTTGTATGTTTGTGCTTCCAATATGCTCCAAAATTGTCTGACTTGAAGTTTGGTTGATATATTCAATTTGAAATTTCCATTAGCACAGTGTCTCCACCATTAGTGCGTGTTGTCTGATGATGGTTACATGTTTCTGGCCTAACTATTGTACTTCAAAACCTAAAATGACAACTGGAAAATTGCTTCTCAATTTTACCAACTGATCTGAAAGGTAAAAAATTACAGTTATCTCACTCCAGCTGATCAATTTTCGTCTAACAAGCTGACAATTTGGTATCTAAAAGCCTTACTCTACTTAATGAATTAAGGCCAATTGAAAAAGGATTTGTTGATTTAGTGTGCACTTTCTTTAATAATCAAAAGAGAAATCTCAATTTTCAGGACACTTGCTTTTATTGTGATTTGCGTGGCCAGTAATTTGAAAAGGGGAATGTTAGAGAGTGCCCCTTGGGCACTTGTTAAACCTTACTAAACATGCTTTGGAAATTTGGGATTTACTTTTTGAAGTAAGTGACTTTATTAAATGTATGATTTTTTTATTTTCAAAATGTCTTGTAAAGTTTTGTTTCCATTTTTACTTAATTAGTGCCGTAGGGCGAGTTGTTAACAAGACCCATATGAAATAATCATGACCTTTCAGTCAAGTATGCTTAAACAGTATTTTGCTTTTTGTAGCCATTTTTGCTCAAGGAGACTTGTTAATGTGGTCCTTAAAAAGAGAATGTGGGAAGTTGCTGGAACTATGCAGCTGAAGTATGTTTAGATTAATTTAGGTTTCGATTTGACTGAAAGGTTATGTTTTCTATTGATTATAAATTTTATTTTATTGATGAAATAGTTTCAAAAGATATGCACCTTCTTCGCCAACAATGTACATGGTAGGCACGCTATTTAATCAATCGAACAATGAGTTTGGAATTTAAAAGGCTGCGTTATAAAATTGCCTTATGAGGGGAGGTCCATGCGGCATATACAAGTTACTTTTTCATTACTGTTTCGAATATGGCTTCAACAGACAGATATCCATAAGTTTTTAGAGCATTATTTCCTGGGTCATTTTTAACTCAGTATAAATGATGTGGTTGTCATTTTTATTCTAGGACTTTTCCGTGCCAACATACTGACTTTTCCATACTTGTTTGGAGCTATAGAAAGCTATAAAATCCTAACAAAGCTACATATGGTTCCTTGTGGATTTTCTTCCAGCTTAAGTGAGATTTTATCAAGTATGAAGTTCTGGTGTCTGTATCTAGACATATATAAGAGAGTTTTAGTAGTGTTGATGGCATGTGTCTTGTGGTGTTATGCCTGCAAGCTTTCATAGGATGAGTAGAATTCGTGTCGTCAAGCTTTTGCAGAAAATATACAAAAGAAGAAAATTCATGACCTCATTTTCTTCGCAGACAAGCAGTTTGATGTTCCATTTGATGTTTTACTTAATCATGGCGATGGTAGATAATCAGCAAAGTTCCTAGAAAATACCAGTCTGTGAGTGGTTGATGACATTTTTGCTAATTAATTTTTTTTTCTTTTGCAGGTTTCAAGATCCATCGGCGATGCTTATTTGAAGAAGGCAGAGTTCAATAAAGAACCTCTCTTGGCAAGATTTAGGCTTCCGGAACCGTTTCACCGACCGATCCTCAAAGCTGAGCCTTCTGTTCTAGTTCAACAGATTTACCCTGGAGACCAGTTTCTTATATTTGCATCGGATGGCTTATGGGAGCATCTTAGCAATCAGGAGGCGGTTGACATTGTCCAAAACTGTCCACGAAATGTAGGATATCTACCACATTTTTTGAATTTCGTTATTTGCGAGTGACAAAATTTTGCTAAATTTGCTTGGGGTGATTCTTCTGCAATTATCGAGTCAGACATTGGTGGACTTGCTTATCGAAGTCTTTGGTGGGAGTCGGTTTTTTTTTCTTTTTCTTCCTATCTTATGCTGTGCTTTCGAGATCCCCATCTGAGTTTTCATGTCTGTGCAGGGTGTTGCGAGGAAGCTTGTCAAAACCGCACTCCGTGAAGCGGCAAAGAAGAGGGAGATGCGTTACTCCGACTTGAAGAAAATAGATCGGGGGGTGAGGAGACATTTTCATGATGATATCACTGTCGTAGTTTTGTTTCTGGATTCGCATTTGATCCGTCGCAGCTCCTGGCGGGGGCCTCTGCTCTCGCTCCGAGGAGGCAGCGGTCCCTCTGCAAATGGGAAGACCTAGTCGAAGAGATCACAGAATCCATCAAATTAAAGACTTTCAGATCGCTTTTTTCTCTTTTTTTGGGGTATGAGAGAGATTTCTATAGTTTTAAAGTATGCAAAATTCGAAAATGGTTGTTGTAATGTTGTATAGGCACTTGATCTTCCTCCCACGATGCTATAATGCCCAGCTCCTTGTACTTGGACAGGACATTGCATCAGTGAAGTTTTTTTTACACACAGAACAATGTATCCATTCATTAGGCGGTAAGTCCTTTGGCCAAGCAAATCCCTTAAGGTTGCACACGATCCTCCTTTTAAACGTCGAACTATGCTTTTCCAAATATAGAGAGTATTTGTTGAACCCGGATCATATGTGCCTCGCTTGCGTCACGTGAGGCCCGACTCATCCGACAATGGTTTAAACACATCAGGTGTAGCTGTGCGGATGCCGCCAATGAGTGAGTGAGAGAATTAGGGAGACTGAGGCAAGAGAGAGAATGATGGCAGTGGTGTTAATGGCGAAAGGCTGGTGTGGCATTGTCGAGAAGGTGACGGTGAAGACCAGCCTTACCCCTCTGCAAATATGTCCAAACGGCAATTGGCCAAAAAGCCATCTAATGCAGACTGTAAAGTGGACATGTATATACCTCAGTCAGGCAAAACCTGAATAAGATTACCAATGTTCGCAAAGTTGACATACCCCTCAAAGGCTACAAAATTCAACCAATATAACAACTGATTCAGCACTTTCTTAAGTCAAGAATGTGTATCCAACAAATTAATGCTTAATCAAACATGATCCTGGACACCAGCAACTTTGACAACAGTAAAAAATGCTAGCAGGGGAAAGAAAAACCCAAGGGAGAACCCCACACACCCTATATGCATCCCCATGAGAGAGGTCTTCTGAAAGATGAAGATATCTAATTGTTGGCCCTTTACACCATCCTTGATAAGCAGAATTTCCAGGATTTGCGATAAGGATGCTGGTGAACACGCTGAATTTACAGGAAGGGAAACAAGAAAGCCGACAATATCTGTTACTGACCTTTGCACAAATTCCAAGGAGAGAAAATCACTAAGTTAGTGTACTAAGGAACAGTGTTATGAGTCTAGTTTACCGCCATTCAAAACCTTAGCTGAGGAGCACCGTGCAGGCACCAGACAAGTAAAAGGTAAGGTTGGCCAAAAAAAGCGTTCTGAAGGCTAAGAATGCTATTTGAGTAACACTTTCCATATCTTCTTCATATACACTACCAGAGACCATAATGCTAGCCCTGCTGAGGTATAGAGCAACACAACTCCAGAAGCCACTAAAGATTCAGCTCCTCTGAGACTGCAGGAACATAGTTAGCACAAAAGGATTATGATTGTATTCAATGATCAACCTCATGCTAAAAGTATGCATCATAGAAAAGAACAAAAAGAAGCTAGAAGCTGACCTGCTGTCTCGAGTAGCCAGTAAAATGGTAAGTGCTGTCATCTGAGCAGCAGTTTTCCACTTCCCCAATTTATTTACAGCAACAGCCTGAGAAATTTTTGCTATTCTTATGGCGCAATTTTATAACAGCTTTGATTCTTCATAGCAATTTTACTACAGCAGTATACGTAGAATTTACCTCTAAAAGCTTACTATCTTGAGAAGCAGCCCATTCTCTCACTGCAGACATAGTTATCTGAAAACGAGTACAAATGTTTGTTCAAATAATTTACCAGGGTATCCAAATCAAACAAGATCAACATAGAATGAACTGGAAGAAAGAGGAGACATCATTTTGCACCCAGAGCAACAATTTGCAATCATAATTCATAATCCTTCAAGACCTCTACAAATTAAACGAAAATGCTGATATTTGCACTATTGAAAGCTGTCGACAATTTTAAAAATCTAATCTCGGTACAAGCATTATGGTTGTGTGGATTAGTCTGATTGGAGCCAAAAAAAAAAAAAAAGGGATCGAACTGTTAATTAGACATACTAATGGATATATTGTCACCAATCAGATCATTCAGAGTTAGATCATGATAGAAGTGCAAATAGATTTTAGATACAGATTCCGTGAACTCACCTCTCTACCTATGATAGCAATAGCAGGAGCAGTGATTAGCCACGGCAGCTGTCCAAACACAGAAATTTCCAAAGGTCTGCTACACAGCAGGATCAATATGGCTGCGACCATAAGCTGCAATCAGTGAGCATGGGTATTAATGAAGAGCTCGTGCACGTTGACCTGACAATAAGCATCTCAATTGTTAAAAACACAATGATCAACCACACCTTATCAGCTACAGGGTCTAGAAAAGCACCAAATGCAGAGCCTGAACCCATCTGAAACGAAGGTGAAAAAATAGAAGTCACATACTTCATGTAAAGAATTGTTACAATTTCATCATTCCAGATAAAATTATACCTTACGAGCAAGGTATCCATCAAGCCAATCCGTAATTGCTGCTGCAATGAAAATGCCTGTTGTAGCTGTAGTACCCCACCTTGTATCCACATAAAAGGCTACAGATAAAAAGCGATGTTAGGAATCCTAGTTATACAACTCTTCCAATTTATCATACAACAAATACTTCAATGAACAATACTGCATAGGGAATGCATGCTAGGAAGATTAGAATTCTGCCATGGTGCCATGGCTAGCACAAATGTCAAGCAGCAAAAGGAATACCCTTTTAACACAGCTCACAGACCCATAAACTGCAGAAACTCAAAATGTCTTGTGGGGCTAAACACACTCAAAGATTACAAGGGAGTAATGAGCAACCAAGCTATATGTTTCTAAGACAAGATGCAAATCCACTCCAAACAATTGCACATGAAATGCATGGGCATAAAATATCTACTCAATTTATTCCCCCTCCCCCTTCTCTTTTTCTCTCTTCCTTTCTCTCTCAAACATAAAGTCAGACCAAAGCCACTTCTAAGCTTAATGCTCCAGTTGGATCATGGCTTTTAGCACAAAGATGAGGCGTCCAATACGAAGACAATTAAGCCCTGCATTTCTTTAACGCATCATGCACATGTGCTTCGATTGTAGGATATCCAAGTAAGCGAGGCTCACCAGTTCTGCAGAAAACCAATCAAAGTATCCTTGCACAAGGAACCAATGGCCCTCTAGAAACAAAATCTATTTCTGTTCTCGTAAAGATAGAAGAATTTCTCATCTCGTCCCTGTGAACTAATCACTTCTGCATCTGACAACCTCAAATCTCGCATCAGCCACTGCTGGCTGCGGCGGTGGCAGTTGGAAGCCCGATAGAAAAACTAACATCCAACCAGTAGCACTACTCCATGATAAAGAGCACGAAAACTTCCAATGTAAATTCTATTCCACGAGGAGAGCAAACAATAGAACGAACTCAGTTCATATGGCCGAAACCAACATAAAATTGGAAAAAAAAATTGAAATTGTTTGAACTGATAACACACGAGTTCAAAAGACATTTCCTCTCCACCTAAAAGCACCAAGCGAATCACCATTCCACAAGGACGATGAGGAAGACAGAGAAAATGAAAAAGAACAGAAACAGAATTCACTTTCAAGTAGAATGAAACTCACTACTAACAAGAAGGGGCACGGCGGCGACACGAGCAAGCGTTAAAATCGTCGGCAACGTCAACAGCTGATCAGCCTTTTCTTCCTGATTCTGCACCGACGGCGATGGAGGCCGATGATTCCCGCTTTCCGATTGCGAGCTGCTCTTTCCGTCATCATCCCGCAACAAGTCCTCACTTTTGCCACCCTCGACGCCGGACGAGCTGGAACTAGAGACGCACTTACAGCCGCCGCCGGCGCGCCGGGCAAGGTACGATCCGACGCCATTCGAGGTCCTTCCGCGAAGACTTCCGTAGCGACCGTTCAACGGCGCCGCGACCCACTCGCGCGGCAGTGCCGCCTCCGCCGGCGATCGCCGCGCGTTCGCGCTAGGTTTCGTGAGGAGCGACGAACGGACCCGAGCAGACGGAATCGCGGCGGCGGTAGCGCCGCTCGCCAGGAATCGGATCAATTTGTGCGGGTGGGGGCCGCGAAGCGAGGCCGAGAATCTCAGGTTGACGCTCGGCATGGCGGTTCGCGGCGGCGGAGCGGGCTCGACGGCGGCGGACCCGAAGCTATCTTCGGGCGATCTTCGAGCTCGAAAGCTGACTCCTTTGCTCTCTCTAGTGTAATTGCCACGTGTCGAAAACTCGTTTTTTTTCTTTTTCCTTTTATCTTTCCCGGGAAAATGATTCGTCTTTTTTCTCGGTCGTCTTCCTCCGCGGGGAGCGCTCCCTGAAAACCCTAGAGAGAGAACCTAGAGAGAGAGAGAGAGAGAGAGAGAGATGGACAACCTGCTCGACCGAGCGCTGGGGCTGGACGGGCGCGGCGACCGGTGGCCCCTCCTTGGCAAGGTGGTCCTCGTCGAAGACTGCGTGGAGACGGGCGGCGCGTTCGTCGTCCACCACATCATCAAGCGCTTTCTCTCTCCTCAGCCCGCCGCCGTTTCCAACCATTCCCTCATCTTGGTCGCCTTCTCTCAGCCCCTCTCGCACTACGATCGCGTCCTCCGAAAGCTGGTACTCTCTCTCTCTCTCTCTCTCTCTCTTTCTCTCTCTATACTGGCAATGGGTTGGTGCTAGTGATGGTCTCGGTGTGGAAAGTCCTGGCCTTTTGCTTGTTTCGGAATGATTTTGTTTTCTTTGATGAGCTACTGGCATTGATCACTGCAAATTTTATCTTTTTTTTTTTGGGTTGCAGGGCTGCAATTTAGTTGCCCAAAGGGATAACAACAGATTTTTGTTCTTTGACATGCTCAATCTCCGCTTTCCAGGTGAGGAATTCAGGTAAAAATCAGCTCCATTGTGAAATATCATTGACCTTTCAAATGTTCAGTCGAGTGTAGTGTGATTAATCATCTCGGAATCAGAATTTCATGTGTTGGATTGAAGTCTCTAACTCAGGCGTAATGGTTTTAGACCCTAAGTTCAGGTTTCCACTAGTGGCAAGAGCCTTTTGATTTTGATTTAGTCTGACCGTGTAAGGACTTCAGCTGAAAGACGGAATGGACTTCATCCCTTTGATGAAATTCCGCTCTGACAAATGTAGTCTTGATTTGTTCCAGGAAATTATGTTTACGTATGAATTTTTTCGTTCGGGGTGTATGAGGGTTTATGCATACCATGCATGTTTTCCCTGTAGTATATGTGTTTGGTGGGACATAATTTTGACATATGCAATATTTCTTTTTCTTTGGTAGACAGAGATGATGCGAAAACTGGGAGCAGCATTCTTGTTTCCCTGTTTGAGAAAATATACAACGCTGTCCGTGCCTTATCTGCAGAGAAGAACTGCATTACCATCGTGATAGATGATATTGCCCTTATGGAGGTGGTGGCTAATGGTTCTTCAGATAGTGTCTTGGACTTCCTGCACTACTGCCGCACTTTAACGTCAGAATTCGTAAGACACTGGGCTGCTATTACAATGCATTTTCTCCTTGCACAATATATGTACTCCGTATGTAATTATTTTGCTCTTCATTTATGTCTCAGGATTGTTCGGTAGTTGCTCTCAATCATGGGGATATCTACTTGAGCACGGAAAAGCCTATTCTTATGTTGAATCTAGAGTACCTATCTAATATTTTGGTGAGAGCAGAACCTTTGGCTACTGGTTCAGCAGTTGATGTGCACGGACAGGTATTTCTCTACTGGAGCACCTGTGATGCTCTCTATCTAGATGAAGTTCTGCTAGTTGCTGAAAATATTACCTGCTTGTAGCAGGGAACTCCTTTTGCAACTAAAGTATATTGAATATCATGGTCTATTTTGTAGAATAGATTTTGCTTCCCAATGATGATAGTGAAGTAATGAATTATATCAGTTCAAAGAATAAAAAGACGGTCTTGATGGATTTCTGGACCTTTTTTTGTATCCTAATGTGTGTATGACATATCATGAGCCTTCATGTGATTTTGTCGTGACCTTTCATGATTCATTTGCAGTTAATGGTTTTCAATAAGGGTGAGCATGACAGGCAGGGTACTCCGGGCAGCAAGGTACATAACTTCCATTTCAGGGTCAAGGAAAATAGTGTGGACTTTTTCTATCCTGGAGGCCGTGGCTGATAAGAGCTGCAGCTGTTGGATAAGGGAAACATATATTATCCTTCACACGTGTGACGAAGGGGCCTCTTTGGCAATTTTTGTTACCTATCTGATGCACAAAAGCTGTTTTTTACTAGAATGCAAAAAGATGGTTACAGGAAACTCATGATAATAACAAATTAGATAGATCTATAAGCTGACTTGATGGAAAGCTCTTCTTTTGCATATGTTCTAGTCAGACCTGTCATGGAATCTAACCACCTTTGACAATATCTTTGTTGATGGACCATTCTAAATTTATAAAGGAACTATGATCCCCTGTTTGCGTCTCCATGACTTGGTGTTCTTGCTGCTCTTCCCCATGAGAATGGGAGTGCCAAGTAGTAATGCAGTCTGAGATGGCTCTCCTGTATCGTATTCTTTGATGGTTCGACACAGTTTATTTGTTCTTATAATCTGTTCTTGCTGCACACTGTTTATTTGTTCTGAAGTTCCGCCCATCATGGAAAGTAGTCGACTTTTGGCAGATTGGTCTTTGATGCGGTCCCTCATCTGTTCTGTGCATTAATTTGTTCTCTATGACAGCTTTTGGGGTGGTCATAACACTTGATATGTGATTGGTGACCATTTTTGTTCAAATCGATTTGAATACCCTTTCATTCGGCTACTTGTCTTCGCTGCTTTAGTGATGGGTCTCGTGATCAAAAGGATGGCGGACTGATGCAGGAATTTTAAGAAGTATATGTCATTCCCAAAGATTCAAGTTTGCGCAATTCTTTCACGAGTATGTCAGTATGAAGATATTCCAAGACATGCAAATAAGGTTTTACTAAGAGTTCATGCTGTGAGGTGAAAGAATTGCCGCAGTCCTTCGGCTGTGTTTGGTCGTGGATTTCTAAGATCGGATTAAATAGGATGAGATATAAAATCTAAAGATTTTACTAAATTATTTGGCGAATTGTGGTAATAAAATTGGATATTTTCATATCCTATTATTTCTTCTTCTTTTTTTTTTTGTAGGAACTGCATATCAGTGTAAATGAACTCGAAAATGCACATAGGGAGATAATTAGAGTCGCAATTCATTGTTTAAAAATTCACAAATCCACAATTATTGTACTATCAAAATCATAAACGACAAAGTACCTCATTGCAGCATTTTAGAGATTCAACTATGACAAAAAATCGACAATATACCAATGAATGCCAAATTTAGTAAAAGAGAAAAAGCATGATCATTCAACGAATAGTATTTTGACTCTTTCATCCCTTTCGTGAAGCTTTGATGTGAATCAGGGAGCTAAGGAGATAGAGTTTTGATTCTCTTGTCACTTTTGTGAATCATCAACGTGAACCAAAGAATTACAAAGGAAAATGAGCATTGACTCTCATACCGTTTTCATGGAACTTCGACTTAAATTAGAAAGTTGAGGAGGAGATAGTGATGTTTCAAGGGGAACTTATTTTTTTCAAGTTTAAATTAGTTCATTTGAAATTTAGGTTGTCCTACTTCATTTTTTTACTTTTTTTTTTTTTTGTTATTTCGCCCTCCCCCATTTTAGTTATTTTTTTTCTCGCCATCCTTCCTTAATTTTTTATTAAATAGTTTGCTATACTAATATACCTAAGAGATGTAGTGGATATAGAATAGAAAAAATTCAAATATTAAAATAAAAATAGGAATAAATAAAAGTGAATATTTTGTTTTTAATTTATATATTAAAATTTAAATGTTAGTTAAATTTCATCATTACTTAAGTTTTCTTAACTTAAGAAGTTTGTTATTTAAGAAACAATACTTTTCACAACATGAACATAATAAATTCTATTCACCTTTCTCTCGACATACATAGAAACCAAAATAAAATAATTGGTGGCTGTGAGTGCACCGCGCCATTCCAATCTCAAGAGAGAAGATATCAATTGCTCACCCGATTATTCGGTCAATCTTGCCGCCACAAACATTGGTTCCCAAATGACAGGGCATGTGCCATTTTGGTAGTTACAATCTGCCTAATTAGTAGGACGATGAAAAGGACCAGGTTCTGAGGACATCCTCATTCCTTACATGCAGCTCATGGGCAAAGGAAATGCTTGAATGTGGCTGCCTAATCATCGGGAGCCATAGCTGTTAAAAAGGTGATGCTGGGTCAAAAAAAAATTCCGCTATCTGCTTGAATGTGGCTCCTAAGTGCTAACGTTATTGCCAAAGAGTGTGTGATCCGAATGTATTGCCTTTGAATAGCCGATTGTTAAGAATCACTCTGACAAGCACACCTTGACAGTAGGGACAGGGAATTGAGGAAGTGCTCTGTTTCTAATTCTCCATTTTCGAGTTGTTTCAAAGAACTTGCGTAGGAGCAGCTGGGAATTCATACAAGAGTTCATCTTCTGAAGGTTAGATCCCCGTCCCTCACCCCCCCCTACTTCTCTCAAGAAAGAAAACTCAGATGAAAAAGAACACATCGGAGGTGCTTTGCATCACCAATATTTATCGACGGCTTCCTCAATATTCACACGTGATGAATAATAGTGTGAGTTGATATTACGCGTAATTCAGTTGTCTAGGATGAGAGCGGACATGGTTCCCCGACTGATTTTAGCATCACTGGATTCTCGCACAGAATGCTTTCATTTGGAAATGAGTTTTAAGGCAGCACCTGGTCAAGGACTCGAAGATTGCAAAAGATGCTTCACTTCTCAGGTTGGGCCCTAAATGACCCAACTTCAATCATAGGGAAGACCACCATGTGAAGATCAGACTTCTAGCATTTATTTGTGCAGAATGTCTTACAGAAACAAACAGCACACAATGTCTTTAGAGGTGACCTAGATTAGGGCCCCAGCATACCATCTCCTAGTAGCATAGCAGTAGCAACATGAGTCCACAATATAAATATAGTAACGCGGTGTCTTCTGAATGTCTTCAATTCACATAATAAATGTTGTGAGCAATGAGCAGATCAGATCGACCACGAAATCCTATATCTTCATCAGGATAATAGGTCAGGAATCTTCCTCCTCCCCTTTGATCTCATTGACAGCCTGCCGCACAAATTGTCCACGAACACGAGGTCTCTGTTCCGCTAGTTTCTTCCTGCTCTGGTATCGAACCTAAGAAAGCATTAACTTGAAGCGTTCAATTCTTCCTCCTCTTTCCCTTATAATTAGAGAAACAAAACAAGAAACCAAGAAACCAAGAACACAACCATGCTACTACGCCAATGTCATTTTCTTCCATTACAAGTAACTATACTCCCGCACAGTCATTGGTTCACTGACTTCATTAGCATTCCTTTTATGAGCATCAGGACTACATGATTCTGAAAGGACGGCATAACTCCTACCTGATACTTTATGTTCATCTCTCTTCTCACTAATCAGAATGCAGAAGCGATGCATGCCTCAGTAGAGGTTTGTAATTCATTATTAAGAGGTACTGTAAGGACACTGGACAAGCTACTATAAATGTGCACTTAATTTATGAAGTTGATATTCTAGTCCTGTGTGAGGTTACTACGTATTACTTATCTTCAATGTCTTGACAACAAATATGATTTTTTTTTTAAAGGATCAACCACCAACCCTATGGCACATTTAACAGGACTGCTTTCTTATTACCTTTTTCTCAAAACACCTTTCTTTTCTTTTTTGCCGAAATTTGTTCAGGGCAGCTTCTCTTTGGGCATTCCGACTTTGTTCAACTCCATTCCTGTTAGTATATCCAATCCCACCATTGGCTCCACTTTCACATGGTATCTTATTGTCTCCATCCACATTTGTTTCTTGATCATTTGTGGGGAGGTTCCCCCCGTTCTGTCCATTGCTTGCATGATTACTGCCAGAGGCACTCCCATTGCAGCTGTTATTGGTAACAATGCCTTCATATGGTGTACTCAAGACGTTGGATGACCCACACTGTGGAGCAGCAGCTGCTGTGCTTTTTGAAGCATTGTCATGATCCTCAGCAGGCTCCTGCATTTGAGTTACATTCTGCGCATGGTGGTGGTGGTGGAGATGGTAATGGTGGTGGTGGTGCTGCACTTGAACATGATGCTTCACACCCCTAGCTTGTGCCATAATCGCGTGAGCCATTGCTGGGTCTACTTTACCCTGTACTGTAGGCTGAGGACATGTACCACCATGTTGCACTGGTTGGAAAGCAGAAGATTGATGGAGATATTTTAAAATAGACTTAGAAGGTGGTTTGTCAGTGACAGTTTCTAGCTTCATGAAAGCATTGTTAGTGGTCGAACCCACGTCATTATAGTTACTGCTTCCATTGGAACCTTGATTCAGCAGAGGGCTGCTCGAATTGGACTGGAAATTCTGCACATACTCTGTTTTGTCTACCTCTGAGCTATTGTCAGCTGGGGAACAGCTACCGACATTTCCGGTTGGAGTTTGATTGGGAGTAGAAGAGTTGTACCTGCACAAGAATAATAGTACTTAACACAGCAACGAGTAATGGTTTTCATTTTGCCTTGAGTTCAGTATAATTGGATTTTCTTGCCTTGAGAAAGCTGAGAGGTCAGAATGTCTCAGAACTTTTTTGTCATGGGGTTTGCTCTCAACATCATCTTTCATCCTCTTCAAACTGAGCTCAAGAGACGGCATCTCCTTGATATCATATGCAGCCTTATCTTTCATGTCAGACATTTTGGATGAGCCATTGGCGATATCAAAATTGACTCTTTCCATTGGAGGGTTGCTACTAGTAGTGACAGCACCTGTTTTGGCATTTGGTTTCTCACTGTTGAGCTCCAACTGTTTATCCCCCAATTGCTCATCCTTTTTTTGGTAGTCAATCTCAGAGGTTTCATTTGCAGTAGGATCTGTGGTAATTTTATCATTTTTACTTGGTTCTTCAATCTGCAGATTAGGTGCTCCTATCTCCAAGTCTTTGCCCATCATGTCTGTATCTTAAAAAGGAACCAAGCATGAGATCGTGAAAAGAAATACAAATGGAAAATGACATCAGTCATCTGAGGCTATAATATCCAACTATAGATGCTGCAAACAGAACTGGACATACCAAGTTCATCATATTTTCCCTTAGCATTCCTCATTGCAGTCATAGGCACCCAGTTACTGCTGAGCGTATCAGGCCTTGCATGGATAACTTGTGCACAGGTGCTATCTGGAGGATCAGCCAACTGCTCCCAAGAGGACGCTTTCCGAGGACTGTCAATTTCCACTGCCCTTTTCGTCCAAGAGCTCTGCAAAGAGAAAATTGTCAGAGTATATGCCGTGTGATTTTTCTAAACAATGTCAAAATATTCTACAGAAGAATGCAAAAACTCGAATCTGCATGCTGATATGAACAAGAGCGAGTCAATAACAATGCTTACAAGCCCAAAATAGAAATTTTCAGCAACACCATAGTCTAATTTCTAGAGGATTAGTTGTATTTGAGCAAACCAGAGATCAGAGTTGTCCATAAGATAACACGTGGAGTATGTTTTTTTTCCTAATGTTAGATGTAATCTTGATATATGCCCTTCAGATATTAGTTATTATGTTCATTGGGATCAAGAACAGACAGACTTTCGCCGAAATTCTTGACTGAGTCAACAAGATGGAGCCAAGAAGTGGAGCCAAACATAGCACAGATGCACTCGCAAAGCAAATGACACCATTCATGCCAGTAATGTCTAGATGTGACTTCCACTTTAAGTGATTCAGGGTTTTAAATTGCTACCAAGATGGCCTGGACTAGTTGATACTATGGGCATAGAGGCCAAATAGCTGATAATGATCACAGCAAGTGTAAATTTCTAAGACATCCGCATTCTAGCATGTGGTAGTATCATAAATTAACTTTTATGGCTTAAACATAAAATTGGTTATGGTTTAAAGGGATATTAGAGTGCTTTTCAAAGCATCTAATGGTGCCAAACGCTGAATTCAGTTCATTCCTAACCCAAAGGGTGAACTAAGAGCAGTAGAGGTGAGCGTTTGGCCCAGTTCAACCCAGGAACCTGTTGGAAGAAGCCTGGTCAATGCCTTCTGGGATTGTCAACCTATGAAGTAGTCCAGCTCCTGGTTCAAGAGACATGGAAACGGTCTCTTGCAGGGTAGGTACCCATTTCCAGGGTTCAAACTAGTTTGAACCACCTTTGAACTGGTTGATTTCTTTTAGGATGATTACAAGGAAAATTTTAAAACTTGTTGCAATAATGCTATTGGGTCCTAAAACTTCCATTTTGTGCTTTCAAGTTTTAACACTTGCAACTTCAACGCATTTGAGTCCTTCCGTTAACTCCGTCAGTTTTAAAGGATGCAAAGTATCATGTGGTTCTTTTTCCTAGTTATTCAATCTTATATGGCAGTTAATAAAAAAAGGCCCAGAAATTTTCCGTCCACTAAAACCTAACGGAGGTAACAGAATGACTGAAGTGATCGACTGTAACAAGTTTTAGGACTTAAATGCACAAAGTGAAAGCTTTGGGAAGTGCATTATTTTAACAAGTTTTATGAATCCAATTGTTATTGTTCCTTTTCCTTTTGTAAAACTTATCAATATTGACAATCGAGGAGGACTGAATGTCAGCTTCGAGTTGGATGATCAACAGGCACACTACTCTCATCAAACATTCCATCTTGTGAAGGAAAAAAAGGCTCTAAAACTCATATAAAAGGAATTTTATTACATAACCTGGCATACTTCTTTCAGGGAAAAGACCCTAATGATATCATCTAATGTTTTCATTTTTTACAGCCAACCTCTCCATCACCTCATAAACTCTAACCTCATAGAAATCTCTCTCTGACATTGTTATGCTCTACAGATCTGTTCACCAGTGCGCCTATTGGTGCTTTCTCCCTCTCTCTAAGCTTGATATTTTTTTCTCAATGTTAGAGATCTTGTTTTCTCTTGCTGGTGTCAGGAGCATCAGAGCATGGAAATTCTATTGATTAACTCACAAGCCGACTAAAGCCTCATCAATTAAGCCCATTTGTTAATCACACAGGCAAAGGGAAATTCGGCCACAACATGATCCAATGGTCCTAAACGTCTAACATGGAGCTTCTAGAACTTGAAGACTAAATGCAGACTGTGAAGGCATGGTGGAATGATCTATAAACTATATAAGGATTTGTATGGCTGGAAAAAGTCTCCATGAACACGGTTTGGAAAACTTAGTTCAGTAAACCTGGAGTTTGAAATGAATCGATATGCTACATTTCATTTAGTTTTCTATGGAACCTTTACATAATGCTTTAATATTTTATCATTAAAGGGAGTGACATAGGTATTACTGCTCAACAAACAACAAAGTTCCATCAATGCTTTCAACCCAAGGACATGGGCAAGTTCTCATATTTCCTTTATATCGAGGTAGCACATTTGCATCAGACATTCTAGAGGAAATTGGTATTCTTACATCAAGACCAATTGATACTCCAGCTATTCCTAGGGTGAGATTAGAAGCGGTTCAGGGGAACTCTACTTTACCTGGACCTGGGTGTGGATACAGTTCCACGTGTTGGACTCATCTAAAAAGGATCCAAAAATTGGAAAGGGGTACAGAGATATGTCCTATAATTTATTTTACACATGTTCAATTTATTAAAAGGCTTAAGAGCACAAATTTTTGTTCAATTTTCAAATTTTTTCCTTAATACAGACATTTTTTAGGTGGTTTTCTGTTTAAAAAACAATTACCTTTTTTAACATTTCATTGAGCACAACCTGGGCCAAAAAGCTTATGCTACTGCTTGCGCCTTTCTTGCGCCACCTTCTCTTATTTGGTGGCCCAGTTAACCACTTAAAGCTATTAAATGAAGACAGCACAGCAAGGACTTAGTCAAAATAAAGATTAAAAAATGGGCACAGCTTGAGAGAGAGAGACAAGATGAAAGGACACTGCCTGCACTCTCTTTCTCTCTCTTCATCTGGTCTTCTTTTTCTTCTTCATATAATAAACAATAAAAAGAAAAGCAGAGAAGAAAAAGAGGACAAAAACACAGAGGTGTAACTCAACAGCCAAGCAAGCCGTGTCCACTGCTCAGATGGTGAGTCTAACACAGATCCTGTGTCCGTAACCTTGTTGTATCGTGTCGTGTCGTGTCGACACAGGGCGTTGGCCCAAAGTGCCAACCCTGGTAATAGAGGGTGAACTTTTTACCCCAAGGCATCTTTGCAAACCAATTAGTAAACCAAACTACCTTACTGTTACTCATACAGATGTAACCTTTGCCGTAACTGCTATTAGTCAGCTTCTTGATTCATTGCAACTGAGACATTAGAAAGAATGGTTCATATTGCAAGGTACAATAAAGCTCCAAAATTGTGATGGCCAGATTAGGGAATAAGTGTATTTTGACATACATCAACTCAAATTAAATGTGCTCTCTAGCAAATCAAGTATGCTATGTTTTTATTGGAGGAACTCTTTATGTTGTAAAAGAATAAGAAGCAAATGATCATGGCTAGATGTAATGCAGAGGCAAATATAAAGCTATGGCTTTGCTTTGGGATTTCTGTAGACAGAGGCCATGGGATTACTTCTTCAGGCTGAAGTTCCCTATGAAATGATTAATAAGCAAGACCCACCCCCCACTACCTTGAGTGGACACATCTTGACTTACTCCTTTTTGGGCTTGGCCACGTGAACCAAGCCAGGAAATAGTAGATGGTATAGAGCAGAACCCTCTCTAGTAGGTGTGTCGTTGAAGGATGGGCTAGCCCCTAACAGATCTGACAAGGCCAGGGAGTGACCGCCATGTCCAAGGCTTGAACAAGGTGTGATAACTGGCAGAATTCCTAGGGGGCAGGGATGGATCAGGTTACATAGTGGACGGGGGGAGCACCACAAGCCGATATAGGCAGACACTAATGAGAACAATAGTGCCTTGATGGAGGAGTTTGTGATCAAAGTTCTACATCAGTCTGAAGATACCTCAAGAAGTAATTCATAAGTAAGACTCACCTCCAAATGGTAACCTAGAGCGTTCATGAACTTTTTTTTTTTTTTTGGGTCTTTATAGCACTACACACAACTTCTAAACCCATGTTTCACGAGACTACTAAACAAATCAGTGATGGTCATTTTTTATCGAAGGATAAGTTAATCTTCATAACAAGCTTGCACATATGACATACAAGATCCAAGCTCCAACTTGAGGCAGAGTGTTGAGAGACCTCTTTGCAATTAGCAATATAGGGTTAGACTCAATGTTTGTGGAATCGGATCTTTATAATCTTCGTACAATATATATAGAAAAAGGGGCATATTAGAAAAGCTAATTATTTGGTTCCAAATGCCCCTTATTCTATCTTAGGGTATCCTTGCCCTCAACAAATTAGCAATCGCAACATCTAAAGTGGCATCAAGATGCACTTATCCTACATAAAGCAAGTGAGCGTGTGGGGACTTTAACAGGGTATGCAGATTTTAAGTGACTAACCATAGTGCATCGATTTGGATCTATAAGTAAAACTACGATGAACTCTATGCTCAAGAACTACAATGACCTTATGCTCGAAAAAAACTATCCCCTCAACATGTATATATTAAACTAATCAGATATGGGCTTAGATAATGCATTGAATTCCAAAAGAAAGAGAAAATGAAGAACAGCAACCTTTTACTTGTACTCTGGAAAGGGAGAATTTCATTACCTGAGTGCCACTTCCATTGTCACTTCCATCCCTAACACCGATGCTCTCACTATCATCCTCATCATTGCTGCCCGTGTTGTTGTCAGAGTCCTCACAACTTTTTGACTTGGTAGATTTTTGAGTCCTTATACCACTTTCACTTCCGCTACCACTAGACTGCTAAGAGCATGAGCAATGAATGCAAAACAGAAGACAAGGGGACGGCACTTTAATGCCCTTCAATCATTATACAGTAACATACTCGCAATTTGAGTGTAAAGAACAAAAACTCACAGTTAAATAAGGTTCAACTGTGGTTCGAGTATTTTCAAATCAAAGAGTTCAGGCATTTGGAGCCAAAACTAAATTTCATAACTCATACACATATAGAATAATACAAAGGGAAGTCAAAGCTGGTCTATTATGTAATGTCATGAAAAGGAACTGAGATATTTGAGTGACTCACGCTGTGGCATTTTCTCCAAACATGCTGCCAGAGATTTTTAAGCTCATTCTTTCTTATAGGCTTCACTAAGAAATCAACTGCTCCCTTCGATAAACATTGGAAGACTATATTCATGGAATCATGAGGTGACATCACTGCACAAAAAACTCACCAGGTGTAGCAGTTAAAAGTATCTAACTAATAAGATAACAGGGTGGAAAAAGATTATAATTTGGAAAGGGTATCAGGAAATTATCAGTAATATACTCACTAATCACAGGAACGTTTTTCCAGGTTTTGTGACTCATAATCTTGCATAGAAGTCCAATGCCGGATACACAAGGCATTGCAACCTCAGTCAAAACAAGGTCTATGCGATTGGTCAGATCTTCCAAGATTTTCCATGCCTGTAGACCATTGGCTGCAGCTGTAACTGCAAGAATATTTCAATGTTAAATTGTTAATTTACAGAAAATAAGTAATTCAAAGTGTGCAATACAGAAAATACCATAACATACTGACATTTTTTCAAAGAAGACAACAAAGAGAAGAAACGAAAAAGAAGAAACATGTTTAATTACACAGTGGGCAGAATATCCATCTCCTGTCAAATTTTCATGTTTGTCAATGAATGACATGCTCTTTTGTAATTTCATCGTTATCAGTCACCATGAAATAGGGGATTGCACTATAATTCTTCTACTGTTATCTGCTATTTCATATACGAAGAACGCATCTAGAACAGTGCGTGATTTCTAAAGGTTAGTATGAGTGACTCTACTATGAACAAAAGAGCTAGTAAATGTATGTACAAAATCTGTATCTCTAGGACAAAGGGGAAGAGGATGACCAGCAAAGTTTCTATGTGATGAGGACATAGTGGTAATGAACCTTACCAACTAGCCGCTAAATCACAGCCATAAAAAAAAAATGTTAGGATATCTACAAACTTGAAGCTAGAAGAGTCATACAGAGACATAGTAGTTGTGAAAAGAGAAGAAATTAATTGCATTTCCACAATGAACTATACCAGTGCCGACATAGCTATTCTTGAATTTAAGAAGAATGAGGTCAATGCACCTACAAATGCTAAAGGAGATATTTTCCTTTAAGCATTCAAAATCGGAGCATATGAAGGAGCTTCAATATTCTAATGATCTAATAGAATGCGAATCAAAAGAGCCATTCTTCAAATTTGTTTATCAATTATACTCTGACATTGAACAAAGTAAAGTTAACCTAATTAAACATGTCGTCATTAAAAAGAGCTTCAGGCAACTAATATAAGTTGCTTTGCTGATAATACATATGTAAGGATTTCTGTTGGTATAGACTAAAGGAACATAAACCAAATTCCTAAAAGTATGAACATTTGCATTTGATATTTGTTTCGGGGAGAAGAGTTTGCGTAGCTTAGTAAATGAAAGACAAGTCTTGAATATGTTAATCTAGGCATTTTGTTATATTAAGAAAAGCTAGCAAGTACCCTTTGAAATTCAAAATCAGAGACTCAACAATTAGTTTAAGACACTTCCAGAGTTTACAAGAATGAATTGAAAATACTTCCAGTGTCTCTTAGATGCAACAAGCACAACACAGATAGAACTGCTCGATCCGCCATATCTTGCCACTTGCCAACAATAGATCATTCCAATCAATCTTTCAAAGTAGCTCCTTGTGCATTCAACGAAAACAAAAAATGGAAATGAAGCTTACAAATAGATAACCGTAGGCTAAGTTAAACAGTCATATATCTTTGGACTGCTATTCATAATTTTCAGTTGGGTCATTGCACGTCTGTAAGTAGTTTAGGTTGAGACAGATTTTCATCCATACCTTAAACATGTTATAAAAAGCTGAGATGGCACCTAATGGACACTTTTGTGACTCTCTATCCATGTGCCATATGGCCCATCTCCTTGATGTTCCATTACTTTCTAATGACTTGTCACTAATGACTTGATCTAAACCATTTCAAAGTATGAAAACTTCATGCATTTTGAAAGCACAAAAACCAGATTGAAAATAGCCTAAAAATGAACAGCAAAAGGAGCAATTCACCTATTAGTCTGGAATAAGTGCATGAGCACATCACTTCGATCAATATGTTAGCCAAGCATCACCTATTCTAGAAACTTATTTGTTTGCTACCATTCAAGATGACCTAAAAGTTTCTTATCAGTCCTAAAAAATCCCTATATTACTAGCTTCGGTCAAAAGTTTGGGCATGGACAACTATAACTCTTTAAGAAAACAGTTATGACCCTACTTCTTGTGTAAGTCCTCATAGGGGCAATCGAAGGAGAAGCTTTTATGAGATTTGCAACTTGACATGTATCCAAATGGACAGCGCAGAACTTGGGATTAAAATTATATGAGTATCACCAAATAGTAAGCCTTCTCATACTCATGCTATGACTCTCTCTCTCTCTCTCTCTCTACAACAACAAAATTTGTTTAATTATGGGGGGAAAATGCTGGCCGCTGACATGCCTAAGGGATAACCCATTTTACTGGAAGAATTTAGTTAGATAATTTTCAATGATCATTTGGAGATAGTTGTCACTTAAATAGATTTTGCAATCCTATTCAACTACTTAGTTGTGCTTATTCTATCCAAACGATAAAACAAAAGTTCCAGAGTAGTTCATCTCACCTTATCATTGTCATTTCTATTTAGAGCAGGTCAAACAACAACCAGAATATCACTTCGACTTTAGTTCGATAGAAACCTGAGGTATAGACATTCTTAACTTTAACAAATTTCCATTGATAGGAAACATGGCCTTTGATTGTAATTTTCTCCATGTGACATGGTTTCATGAGCACTAATTCAAGTTGCAGATGTCACTTAAAGTAATAAGTATTCTATCATAATCACCCAATTATTTCCTGACATGATTTTTTACATGACTTAGAGCATATTCTTTTCCATCTTCATGCCTGCAAGAGTCCATCTTGACGAACATATTCATGTTCATATGCTAGAATTTGTATATCAAGTAAGAGCTCTGACTGTGAGGATTATGCTTTTACCTTCGTAACCACAATTTCGAAGTAGTGCACCAACGACTTGTCTAGTTGAATCATCATTTTCCACCAGCAGTACCTTCAGAGACCTCAATGGTAGAAACCTTTCCCAGTGAACCGATGGCTCTTCTGACTGCTGCTGTGACCTTGGAATAACAGAATGCGCATGCACAAAATCCTGTGATTCTGTTGCTCCGACCTTCCTATCTGATGCACCTTCCACATCCCCGTTGATCTGTAACTCATCTTCCTCTGCCAGTTCCTGACCATCGCCTCTGACTCCATCCCTTATATCCTTGTTATCATCATTTTTGTGGTGATTTTGTTCTGCAAGCCCCTCAGTCCCAGGTCTATTATTGGTCATCTGAACAATCGGCATCAACCAGATTCAAAAAGCCCAACAATAATACTGGATTTAGTGGGCAAAGAAACCTCCTCAAGTTTAGTAATAAGACTGCACATCCCGTTCTCGTCAGTATGAAGAACCCGAAATTATGGCGACCTCAAAAAATCTAAAACCAAAAAGCAAACTGCCATTAGAAGATCAACCAGGAATAGAACATATAACTTAAAACCCGGTAATTAGAATCATACACGAAAGGATAAAACACCCCACGTTGATAAGAACCGCTAATATTCCATTTAAGATATTGTCAAGTTTTGAATGACTGTTCTATCACCAATTAGAGTAATATAAGAGTTCAACTGGGTGAATCCAATCATAGACAAAATTACTGACAAAATTATCCAGCTAGGAACAGAAAGGAAACGCGATCAAACTGACTCAGACCAGTAAGTTTAATTAGTGACAGAACTGACCATGAACTTAATTAATCCACTAAAAGGTGCAGAGTCAGACTTATCATCCACAATTTTCACAAGACAGTGATATTCTCCATCATCTCTACGACCATAGTGATAACTTCTCCTTCAACTACTCATAAAATGTTAAAATTCAGCTTAAAATTCTCTATCGTGAGAACATAAAACGAGTACTAATCTACTAGCCAGCAGAATGACGAGTTACTTTCACGATAAGCCCACTTACTTCTTCTCTGTCCTCTCTCATCTACACTTTACTTATAAAAACAATAACGGGTACTTGGTCAAGAACATTAGTATCTCGGCTCATGTGAAACTTAAAGAGAAGCGAACCAGCTCAGATCGGGAATGAAAAGAATAAAATGGACCCTCTGTTTCCACTATCACTGAGCCTACCAACAAGGACAAATTTTCTCATCCATCCATGTGATAACGAACCCGCATTCAGCATGTAAAGGAAGGAGAGGTCCGACATAACAGAGTTCACAAAAAGAAGCATTGACTTATGTATTCACTGAGTCTTTACATTTGCAAGCACTCAAAGTTTTAGTTCCTTGGAAACTTTAAACAACAGCGAGCCTGTAGCATCACTGCCCCAAAAAAAAATAATTTAAAATTAAAAAAAAAAAAGATTTCATTCTGTTCCTCCCCATGATTTTCTCGTCAACCAGAGTGATTAGCCTCATAAGTCATACGCCAGCGATATGCAGCCATAAAACTACAAAAGATCGTGCCGAAAATAGAAAGAAGCGAACAGAACTTCAGATCTACAAACTAAAATGATATCTTTTCCTCAACTACTACAGCTCGTAACTAAGCAAACACCATTCTCCTGGCGAAGAAACGGATTAGCAAAGCGAAAACTCTCGGACAGCAGAACCGGAAAAGTTATCACGCACGCGAAACCAAATTCATTCCCCCACCTAGCTTCCGATTCTTCCACCGACAGAAATCAGGAGAACGGCCGCTCGCGAAAAAGAGATTCGGACATCAGAAGGCTCATTTCGGCAGAGCTCTTCAATTAAGAAGACGAAAAAGAAGAGACGCTTCGAGCTCAATCGATCCCTGGGACTGTTCGACTCACTTTCGTCTGTTCGACTCAACAAGAACGGAGCTCGCGCGCTCTTCTTCAGGCCATCGCGATCGAGCTAGGGTTTCGCGCGAGATATTCGGGGGTGGAAAAAGGAGGACCTCGGAGTATTTGGCGTTGAAGATGATGATGGAGGAGAAGAAGATGAAGAAGATGAAGAAGAAATGGGGGGACGAAAAAGGGGAAGGGGCAGGGGGAGGTTTTGACTGGTTAAGAAACGGAAGAGGGTAAGAACGAAGAAGGGCCTCAACAAGCGCCACGTCGGCACGCCACGTCGGCCGCGGGCCCCGCGGGGGGAGCTGGGCGAGGATCAAAAGCCGGGGCGCGAGTTGTCGCCCGATAGATCTTCGGAGTGGGGGCGGATCGGATCTGAAAAGATCCGCCCCCGGGGGAACGTGGCGCGTCGCTGGGCGAGCAAAAGATGCTACCGCGGGACGGCGTCGTTTTGGGGGCGGTTCGGGGTAATTCCGAGACTAGCCAAATGACGGGACTGCCCTCGGTCGGGGGGTGCGTCTGGAAAAATATCTGCGCTTGGAGCCTGGCAAGTTGGCACGGCCGGCCGCCACCACCACCGGATATTGGTAACGATGACAGGGACAAATATCTAACCATTCACGCTCGGATTTCCGCAAGGGGGATAAGTATCTTAATATTAATATTCATTTCTTTCGTCAAAAATAAATTATCTTAAAAAAATTCTAAAAATGATCATTTATGTCACTTTAAAAAATAAATGAATAAAAAAATATTTCCATCGCTAACGTAAATATTTAGAAATTAATTACTATTGATAACGAAAATATTTTTTATTGACGTTATTTTAAGTGATATGAAAGATTATTTTTTATTGAAATATTTTTCAGATAATTTATTTTTTGTAAAACAAACGCATCCTTAATCCCTTGTCTTTTTAAGTAGTGCCTCTATGTACCGGTTCACTCATAATAAGTATATGAGACAAAACTTATTATATAACATTTGGTAAAGATGGGACACTTTGAAGTATTTTCTTTCAATTACTCAATTAGATGCTAGTGCTGTTATTTAACACTGACTTTATATATATATATGACAAAAATATCATCTGTACCATAAAAATAAATTCTAAACTTTATCCACTATGACACCAACAAGCTAATTTTTTTTCATCATAAATACCCCTGATTGGTTTTAATGTGACAATGATTTAAGATTTTTTTTATCACATAGATTTTTTTTTTTGGTAAAAGGTAAGAATATATTAGCTTGAACCAACTATACAAAACCGGCGCCAAGAACTTGCACTCAAAGAACAAAAACGCTCATGAGTGGAAGGGCGCCGGCGTAAAACAACCAAAAGCTACAAGAACAAAAGAAAGGGTTAATGATAACCAACCACAAAGAGACAACAAGACAACAACCAACCACGACCCAACAATGAAGTAGAAGGCAAAGAAGCCACCACCAAACGGCACTAGGTTGACGAAGCACCCATGAAAATGGAGGGATCAAGACCCCAGGATCTCTGGAGTCTCCTGTTCCTTGCGTTGTTGGGCACATTGTTGAAGGTAAGCGCCTTATCCTTGACTACCTTGATGATATGGTTTTTCATAGCCGAAACCACCAAAAGTATCCCCACGGAATATTATGTTATTCCTTTTTTTCCAAATTAGGTGGCAAATCGTACCAAAAGAAAACTGAGCGATGCTATGGAAGAAATCCTTACCGGATAAAAGCTTCATCGCCCAATTGAGATTGTCCACCTAATGCCTATTACGCCAAGGGAGATTACATCTTGTGGCCCAAAAGTAAGCAATCGTCGTCACTGAAATATGACAATCAAAAAACAGGAAGTCTATGGAATCCAGCGTAGCATTACAAATGAAAAAAGATAGAATTTGATTTCATAATAGACACGATTTAGGATTTTCAGTAACACAATTAAAAAGTTGGAATACTAATGCCTTTCGTGTTCTCCTGTTCTTGCGTGGGTACTTTCTATTTGGTCGCGGTCCTGGTTGGATATGGTCCGCTCTAAGATGCAACTTGATACGACAAGTTTCCCACGGCATGTTAAATTGTTCAGGACAAATAATCTCGTCCCTCTCCTCCCCATTAAAAAAAAACAAACAAACAAAAATTATATAAACTCAATTTATTTCGTAAAAAATGAATGATTTATAAAGCGATCACTTACTTCGCTTAGGAAATTCTTATTACAAATTGTCCATTTTTCATATAACAAATGGAGTATTGGCAATTTCGAGTTTGTATTTAACTTTTATGGATACTATATGAACTCAAGCTTGATCATGGCGTCATCTTACGTTGCCTGGCTTTCTTGAAAAAGCAAGCTCTTTCTTTTTATGTTTAATTCCACCAAATTCCTAAATTGTGCCAGTGTAAACTCAATACCCCAGAAAAGAAAAAGATTTCCATGTCACCAAAACCTTTCAACTTGTACTCATATAACAAAATGTTTTTTTGTCAAACCGGTATAAGTTTAGGACGATGGTGGGCAAAAATCCTTTTCATGGTAGACGGAAGGTAGTTCTGTCGCACTGGGATTTGCCAAAATAAAGGCAGAGCTTGAGATATTGATGTTGCTTGATTTAGAAATACTCCCGGTGTTTTTCTCTGTTTGAACATCGATTTCGACCGCTGCTTCTAAATTTAGCGACAACGACAGAGCACAAGGATTTCGTAAAAAGGTGAACAAAAGATGGTGCGAAGGTGAAAAATGCCCTTTCTGAGGCCACGAGTTTCCTGCCTTTTGCGATGGTCTACACGTCTTGGGAGTTCGGCTTTGAATCTCATGCCGTCTTCGCGGCCCTCGTTTCATGGCCGCCTTATACACGTAATCGAGCGTTCTGAATAAAGCGGAGAAAAAGTTCCGAGTGTGAAAAAGGGCTTTTGATTCCGCGGCTTTTCTTTTTGGCGAGAGGTCTCTCTTTGCTCTGCGCCTCTCGTTCGCCGCTCGACTTTCTGCGCGAGATTCGTGTCCTTCCTAGGCCGAGTTCGTGGTTCCTTTTCCGTGCTCGTATCGGACGGGAGAACTCGTCTGAATTTGGCGGTGTTAAGATTGAATCGACAAGGTTTTCCTGGAAATCACTCACGTGGGCTCGCGATTCGAACTCGACGAACGAAAGAGACACGGAACCCCCTTGGATTTCTGCTGTGATTTGCTGAATCCATCAGGCCGGCGATGGACGAAGCTTAGGTCGTTTAATTTGTTTTCATTTTGTTGAGATGACAAGTATTTCAAAAGAGTAGCCATTCTGTTAGTTCTTTCCTCGTAGTTTAAATTATTTGTCAGCTTATTTCTCCTATAAATATCGACATGTTCTTTGTCATTCTACATGCCAGAAAAGGCATAGGAAATGCTCTATTGTCTTATTCTCTCTATTGGTTTGACATATCTGGCTATTCTTGCTTTGACTCGAATAGAAAAGTTCGGACTAATGTGAAGGTCCATTGAATCTTAGAGAATAATCGCATGCCTATCTTTGCACTCTCTGAAATGAATGAAATATTAAGAGATTCTCCATAACTCTTAAAAAGTTGACTGCCCATGTACTTGTATATTTAGCCGGATGAAAATATCAATAATTTTTTGGTAGACGCTTTGTGTTACTAGACAATTTATAAGTAAAAAAATGGCAATTATCTTTCCCAATTACCCTTTTCTTTTCCCTAAATTTTGTGCCATCTAATAGATAAAAAAAATACAACCTGGGACATCGAGAAACGGAAAGGAAAAAAAAACACTAAGGTTGTCTAGAGATGTGGATGGCGGGCATAAATAAGATATTTATATTCTTTGGGCATTGTGCCTTTTGCTTTTTGCGAGAAGCTTAGGAACGGGGTTTGAAGACTCCACGATATCACAAACTTGATAACATCGAGAGAGAGAGAGAGAGAGAGAGAGAGAGAGAGAGAGGCATATATGTCATACGCCTATTATTCTCATTTTTGTGGAAAACAAGAAGGCATGATTTTGTTTCGCTTAAAATGAATAATTTGAATTTTTTTTCTAAAAATAATTACTTATTTTTCTCAAAACAATTAATCAATGAATTTTTTCATTGTCAATAATAATATATGCCTAAATATTTTTATGGACAATGAAAATGTATTTCGTTCATTCAATTATGGAAGTGATATAAAAAAATATTTTTCTAAAAATAATTACTTATTTTTCTCAAACTAATTAATCAATGACTTTTTTCATTGTCAATAATAATATATGTCTAAATATTTTGATGGACAGTGAAAATGTATTTCGTTCATTCAATTATATAAGTGATATAAATGATAATTTGTATAAAATCAATTGTTTTTCGCAAAATAAACATAACCAAATATTTGTGTCAGTGAGTGACTTTCCAAGTTTTGCTCTTTATTTGTGCTATTTCATTGTAGTGTCCGAAAATTCCAACTTCGATTTGTTATTTCATTGTAGTGTCTAGAAATTCCAACTTTGATTAGTTTATTATGAGTTGATAAGTAGGTTGTCCATAGAGAGATGTATATTACAAGGATAATGACATGGATAGTCTATGAACTTAATGCCATCTCCAAACTTTCAATTTATACAACATGGTCCTTACACTTTCATCAAATATACAATGTCATCCATCAACTTTTAATATTCGGTATGATTTTTGAATTTTTGATACATGTTCAAATTAGTCCCAAACTATATGAAAATAAGCAAAGCTATCATTCATTCAATTTAAATTTAGGGATAATATTGAACATTTTCACATAGTTTATGGATTAGTTTGAATTTGTACCAAAAGTCAAGAGATTACATCAAATAAATTAAAAGTTTAAGAATGACATTATACATTGGGCTAAGATTCAAGTACCGCATAAAAAAAGAGAGTTAGGATTCACATTAGAGATCGAGTGATAGTTTAAAGACTATATGCATCATTCTCTCTATTTTATAAAGTGGATTTTCTCTGTATTATAAAGTGGACCGGGGGTAACAAAAGAGACGCCCAAAATATCTTGGACCATGCGAAACCACTAAAAGAGCAGCGCGTGGCATTGGTTGGGGGGGGCCGCCTGATCACGTGATTCCCACGTCCGGGAGACACTTTATTTTGCTCTCCGGAATTTCCGGGGATTCATGTGTCCCGTTCGGCTCCTGTGGTTGCGGTTGCGGTTGCGGTTGCGGTATTGCCATATTGGTGAATGGCTGAATGCACACACCAAGGACCAGGATCCTCCTTAAAAAATTGATTTAGGGTTTTCTTTTTTGTACGATGTATTTAGATATTTCTTACAATAAAATAATATTGAGTTGCACTGAATTATATATAAGTTTTTGTAACATCACCACTATAAGTAATGTTATAGATTGCGGCTGATTTCTCTATAGGAATTATTCATTGATGACTAACACTCGGATGTCGTAGAGAAAAAGATTTGTTGCGTGCTCCACAAATGAGGGTATTAAAAATTATCATTGCCCCATATGGCCTGACCATCACGCTATTTGTATCGTATCAGCTACATTTGAATGCTAATGTGAAAGCTATATTTAATTATGGCATGTGACATGTTTGATTCCTTTTCTTCTAAACTGACTTGAATTAAAAAGGTCCTATTTGACTTCAAATGAGTAATTTTTTATTCAATTGTCGTTTAATTAAAAGATCAATACCATCACATTAATTTCTTTTGTTCAGCTTCCGATTTTAAACCGATATTATCTTCAAGCGTCATATTTTCTTGCAAAGAAGAAAAAAACTAGAATTTCCCCGAGTGGAGCACAATCGTTCCAGTGCTCTTGAAATTTGGAGTCGTTTCTCTCCAGCAAATGATCTGATGATGCATCCTGGGTCAAAGACACCGCCCCTGAGAGACACAGGCAAACAATATTCCTCAAACTAGGCGATACACAATGGAAATCCCTCTACTCTGGAGCGACTCACGTTCGCTCCCGGTACTTCAAATTTTGTTTTTTTCGAATACAATGAACTCTCCTTGCAATCGCCGCACTGCATGTTTGAGGCAAGAATCCCGACGTGGCTGCACCGATTGCAGATAAGTTAACGTGTCTGGTGAAAGAGCTCACTGACCGGACATTAATCACAAAATTACAGTGACCATCAAAGGAATTACCCTCAAAACAAAGGTTGAAGACACAACAATGCGATGCCAGAATAGGGGAATGAAGACACAATAATCTCGAATTGCTGTAATAAACAAATTCCTAGCACACCCACACTTTCACTGGACATCTTAGCTGAAGCATTCCCATCAATGCAGAGGAACTCATATGCTTTAACCAGAATTCGCAGACCAGCTGAGAAGTTGCACCACCTACATCGTGGACCAACCAAAAAAAAACTCACTGCTATAGACAGATCTGGAATTTTTGCAACTTAAGGCAAAAACATGACAGTAGCATACTAAGAGCACGAGAAATAAGCAGTAGAGACGTCGCTCCATTTCTATTCATACTAGATATTTTTTTGACTAAGTATTCACACTTAATGTTGGCATGTGAAATCCACCAGGTAATTCATTTCCCGCCAATCTCAACTGGAATATGCTTCAAGTGAGAATGAATCATCAATCAATAAGATAACTTATACAGTTAATCCTTTAGCATTCAAATGCCATGAAGATTCTAGAGACGTTCACCTGCAACTGGTTACGTAAAATTGCTCCGGCCGACTCGTGCTTATTTTCTATACATTCCCGCTACACCATTTGAAATAAATAGCAATGACACCTTTGGCATACAAAGAATGAACCAACTCCCATCTTCTAGATACAATACGTCAGAAATTATGCTGCTGCAGATCTTTTATCGTCATTGTCTCCAAGGTTCAAAGCTTGAAGCAGCTTTGGCCATGACTCTGGGATCCCTCCTGGTAGATCAAACGCTAACAACTTGCCCCGCTGTCTATAAAAGTCTTCCACAGGTTTTGTCTGCCAAATCAAATATTCACAGATAACAAGGGTATACATGATTGCAAAGAAGAAACCAAACTAGGAATCTGATCCCTCTTTCAGAGATGATATAGAAACAAGAAAAGGGAAGTCTATTTGAGCTTTGCTCATGTTATGCTCCTCTTTGGGGATACAGTGACAATGCATGAAGATGACACTGACAATGGCAAGTTTCCAAGAAGTTCGGAAGTTTTAGAATTGTGGAGACATACCAGCTCATTGTATATGCGAAGCCGTTCCTTTACAACTTCTTCAGTGTCATCAGAGCGAGTGATCAGCTTTGATGCACACTGTGGAGGGGGAAGGAGTGGAGCCATATACATCCCAGGTTGCCCATTCTCACCCTTGATGTCAATACTGGCAATGTTGTAATTCCCTCCGCATTGACTGCAGATCCTCCTTCCAAGGCATTTTGCCAGTAGAGCTTCTTCACGAAGCTTTAAATTGACCACTAAGTCGATATCAGTTACTCCTTCCAATATCTCCTGAAAATCACTGAAAATGTAAAACAAACTGCACCAACAAAAGATTGTAAAAATAAAGAAACTATGATGACTATGTTAAAAGCAGTTTTAAGTGAAAGTTACCATAATAAGATGAGTTCCTCACTAAAGAGATAAACAAAATTTTCTAATAAAGAAAGCGCCATAGAAGTCAATGGAAAGCCAGCACAATGCTAGGCATCTTAAGACACAAGGTCCTTCACCACAAATCGTAAGGACAATCAGTTGAAATAAGCTAGTTTGCCACACAGAGAATCACCCAGCAACAAGAACTGGGGATGATCCCATGCACACACACACACATGACCTGACTGGCAGACTCGGATCTACTTTGAAAAACCTCTTAAAAAAAGGCAGATTGGCAAATTCATATTGCAATCGACCTTTACTTTTTGACACAGAGTTGAGATAGTGATAGATTTAATGACAGCAAGAAAAAGACACTAGGGATGGCCCGTGATGTTTTACCTAATCACTGCAAGATGTTTTACCTAATTACTACAAAGGTCTATCCTCCTCCCCTGGGCATGTAATCGTCATCAATGTGATAAAATCTATAGAAGGAAATTAACGGAAGCAGAACACAAATGGGTGATGATCGTGCCTGTCATTGGTGTCCTTACTATAAAATCACTCAGTATTATCTCATAGACTGACTTTACCTCAATAACAAAGAGAAAAAGTAGCACATGTACAGGAAGTGAGAGCTTACAAGAGCAAGCATGCCAAATTCCAAAAGCTTAGGCGGCTTTTAGTAAGTTTTTGGAATTGCGGAACTTGGAATATAAGCCTCTCAATCCTAGCATGTGCAGTCAATATGGGACATAGCCCACAAGGAGCTCACTACCTGGCATACATAATAGCCAGCAAACATGCCTGTTGAGCTGAAATGGTATTGGATTAGGCTTATGATTCTTTCTGGTAACAGCCTGGGGACATTTTCCTATTCGACCAAAACTGCTCCTGGACTTTAGACATAAAGACAGTTTCTTGTTGAGAAGGTACAGAAGAACTGGAACCACAAACAACAATTTCTTACTCATTTACTATAAAAGGATAAAAAAGATGTGGAAAATTAATTGGTACATTTCTTGACAGAATCATTTGCAGCTTTTACGCTCGTAGAAATGTTTAACACTACTAGCCCCTGAAGTTTCCTGATAACTCAGCAACTCAACCAACAAATTGCGCATAAAAATCAGCCTCTCAACAACAGGGAACAGTCATTTCAGTAAAGTTACCGAAGCAAATTGAGTAGTACCCAAAGCCAAACAGCAGAAATTCTCACCGCCTGTCTTACAGTCCGAGGGAAGCCATCGAGTATGAATCCAGTCTCACCCTTCGCTTCTCCGGCTTCAAGACGTTTCGACAATAAATCTATAATGATTTCATCCGGCACCAATTTCCCATGGTTAACGATCTCTGCAAGCTGCAAAACATCAACCAACGGCTATAAAACGACCAGGCATTTTCGCAGCGGATCTAAGAAGCCTCCATTCCCACCGCAGCACTTCACTTCCCTCCCAAAACTTTCCACAAAACCCATCAGCTCGGTTTTTAGCTAAATCGCTAAACCGAATTCAGGGAAGCTCCACGCCCACTAACGGCAACAAATTCCGAGATTGGATCGCAACGGGACACGAACCTGCGAAGAGAGCGGGCCGGAGATGGCGAGCTCGTCCCGGACGAGGTCGCCGGTGGAGATGTGCGGGACGCCGACGAGGCCCGACAGCCGGGAGGCGTAGGTCCCCTTGCCGACGCCGGGGCAGCCGAGGAAGACCCACTGGTGGTTCCTCCCCTCGGGGCTCCGCTGCAGCGGGAGCTGCTTCGGGCCGCTGCCGGAGCCCGATCCGAGCTCGCGCCCGGAGCAGAGGCCTCGCGAGACGACCGCCGAGGCCCTCGCCAGCATGAGCCGCTTCAAGACGGCCATTGGGTCGGCGCACGCGAGAGAGAGAGAGAGAGAGAGTTGCGGTGGATGGTTACGGGTAGCGTGGGGGGTGGGGAGTGGCGAAGTGACGTGGGTTCTTCTTCTTCTTCTTCTTCTCCTTCTTCTCCCTCGTGTTGTCGTCTTCTTGGTCGTCGCGCGCGACGTCGGACTGAGATGGTTGCACGAGCGGAAAAACGAAGAAAACGTGGCCGTTAATGGCGGACTTTTGAGGGGGGTAGGCACGGGAATCTAACCCTGGATTTTTTTTACTCCGCTCTCTCTCTCTATCTCTCTTTCTCGATCGAGTATCTTCGGTCGATTCCGTTTAACTAATTAAAGAGAACGGCTGGAAACAATCCATATATATATATATATAACCTTTTTGACCTTTTCGGCTTTGAGTCTATTGGGTTCGACTTGGCATCATTGCCAATAAGACGACGACAACGTGCTCGTGTCGCGTGTTTTGGCTTCCAGCAAATAATCCGACCCCAAAAAATGAATTTCCCTCGCACCCGAAAAATAAGCAAATTAATAAATAAAAAAAGAGGGGAGAGAGAAACGTTCTGTGAGAAATAAGAGGCAAACGCCCCGTTTAGTGTCGAGATATGTTAAACAAAAAAGAAAAGGAAAAGGAAAGGCGTTCATTAAAAAAATCAAAACAACTCTTGAGCGTGGAAAATATGCACATAGTATAGGACTCTACACGTTGAATGATTGGTGAATACGCAGTTACGCACAATAAAAGGGAAAAAGAAAATCTCCGCAATTTAACAAAAAAAAAGAAAAAAACAAAGAGATAGAACAACCTATTTGATAAGTTGGGCCTATTCGGACAAAGGTCTGGATTTATTAGATATAGATCCGAACGGTCGACCTAGAAATTGACTATTTACTAATAAGCTACTATTTGTTATTTAAAATATAGAAAATGACGCAAATAATTCTTAAACATTGGCCCTATATGTATTCTCGTCTTTAAAATTTTAATTTGCTAAATATGGTCATTAAATTGTCCATAAATGTTTAATCTAGTTTCTAAATTTTAATTTGTTCAATTGAATCCCTTGACTTTCCTAATCTTTAATATGTTCAATTGAGTTCCTCGACTTTCTAAAATAAAGTTAAATCAATTATTCAGTACTATTAACAATTTTCATTTCAATCCGTTTTCTAAAAAAAATATGTTATCCATTTGTTACCTTTTCTATCTTTATAATTTTTACTATAGTTCCATTTAAGTATGTATAACATCATGCAGAGATATGTCAAATTTATACTTGTTTTATTTTAAAAGTAAATGTTTTCATAAGAATATTTAATAACAACATCAATTCATCTATAGACTTCTCATACTTATATTAATCTAAATCTTGTTCCTAAATTTTTACAAAAACAATTTTCAAGTTTTTGCTTTTCGTATTTATCAATTAAATCTAGTCAACTATGTCAAATAAGAAATTAAAATTACAGGAATATCAATCCATTTCAGTTATAAAATGAAATTCTACTCTTACTATTATTGAGATCATAATTTAAATATCTTAAACGGAGCTTTCGCAATTTCATAAAGACCAAAAGGGTAAAAAAGTAATAAAAAGATAAACATGTATTTTTTTTGGTTGATTTATAAATAGATTAAAACGAAAAAGTGCTCCTAAAATTTCGGCAATAGTGTAATTACAAAAAGTTTTGGCCTTTTTCCGAGAGTTTTCGTGGAAATTGATAATCTTCTTCTTCTTCCTTAATGGGCCTGCAAAGGGAAGGAACGGGCCCAAGTGAGAAGCCCTCCCTCTCGGCCTTCAAGTTTCGCCACTTATTTCCCGATTTGCCACTGTCTCTCCCTCTATCTCTCTTCTCTCTCTGCGCGAGCGAGCTCGAAACCTGAAGCTCGAAGAACAACCCTAATCCCGACACCCCCAATCGCCCCCTCCTCCTAAAAAAGAATCGATCCCCCTTTCGCCAATCCGATCTTCGTCGGCCTCCCCTCCTATACGCCGGATCGATTCGATCGTTTTTCCGTTCTCTCTTCCGATCTCTGAATCGAGCGGGACGAGCGACGATGCCTCCGAAGCAGCAATCCAAGGCGGACGTGGCGAAGAAGCAGAAGGTTGTGGAGGACAAGACGTTCGGGCTCAAGAACAAGAACAAGAGCAAGAACGTCCAGAAGTACGTCCAGTCTCTCCAGCAATCGGTCCAGCCGAAGCCCGACGCATCGAAAATCGCCGCCAAGGTCATCCTTTTCTCTTTAGATCCTGTAAAAAACGCTGACTTGCGAATTGGGTATAGAGCAAACGGTCCTGATTTTTATTTTTTATTTTTTTTGGTGTGGAATTTACGAATGAGAGAGCTCTTGGTTTTATTTTATTTTATTTTATTTTAATAATTTTCATGCTGAGGACAACAAGTGTTTAATGATTTTGGTGAAATGGAATAATAACGGTAGAGGCTTTGCTTGTCGTGAGCAGAAGAAGAAGGAGGAAGAGAAGGCCAGAGAGAAGGAGCTAAATGATCTATTCAAGATTGCTGTCAGTCAGCCGAAAGTGCCAGTCGGTATGTAATGTGCACTTGCATTGTGATTACTTCGAACTTTTAGCCCCTTCGGAGCAATAGTCTTCGCTGACTTGTCCATGGATTGTACTTGTAGTTTTTGGTGATTAATAGTGGAAAATAACTTATCTGTAGATTTTGCTTTCTTCAATATAGTATGCTGTTTTGGTGGATAGGTGTTGATCCCAAATCTATATTATGCGAATTTTACAAGGCGGGGCAGTGTACTAAAGGGTTTAAATGCAAGTTTTCCCATGATCTGAATGTCCAAAGGAAGGGTGAGAAGATAGATATCTACAGCGATAAACGCGATGAAGGTAGCTCACTGGGCTTTTTCTGTGGATTGTCGTCCACATGCCATTCTTTAGCTGTCTTGTGTCCTATATTTGAGCTATCCTACAGTCTGATAATAATGATTACTTCGGATTTAAGATACGATGGAGGATTGGGATCAAGAGACATTGGAGAAGGTTGTGGAGTCAAAGAAGAAAGAATATAATCAGAATAAGCCCACTGAGATTGTATGTCTCTCTCTCTCTCCCTCTCTCATATCCATGCACACAGGCTCGCGTGTGAATAAGCTATAGGCTTTCAACTTCTCTGTATTGCTTAAAGTGAGGCAAACTTCTTTTACTGTTGCTGTATGCCATGTACAATATCTGGACATTATAATTCGTCCTTAGATAGTTAAGATTGTTTATTTGTATAGTTTTATTACAAAACTAATAATTTGGTCTACAAAAAAATCACAAAGGACTGCCCATCAGTTTAATGTTCCTTACTGTCTTGTGACTGAACACATCATGTGTATTTCACTTTAGTGGAAAAATCTTTCCAGGAGTTCTCCCTCACAGCAGTCCATGCTTGACTTTATTGTTCTTTGGAAATCTCTAGGAATTGAAATTTCTGCTGAACATCATATTATAAGTCTTTGTTAAGTTCTCAGAAGAACCTTGATATTATTATTTTTTTTTACCTGTTGCTGGGATAACATATGATCATGGTTTTGTGTAAACAGGTTTGCAAGTACTTTCTGGAAGCAGTTGAAAAGAAACAATATGGTTGGTTCTGGGCGTGCCCAAATGGTGGAAAAGAGTGCCACTACAGACATGCTTTACCACCAGGATATGTTTTGAAGTCACAAATGAAGGCACTTATTGAGGAAGAAGCTGACAAGGCCCCCATTGAAGATGAGATTGAAGACCAGGTTATCAGATTTGACGATGTTTTCTGTCATAATAAGAAAACTGACATTTTTTCTACTGATTTCATTTCTATTCCTGATAGTATCTGCTTAGTATGTACCATCACTATCCATCAAGATCCATTGCTACTTACATTTTGATTACTTCAGCGATCGAAATTGACTGCTTCAACTCCAATGACTCCCGAGTTGTTCGTGCAATGGAAGAAGAAAAAGATGGAAGAAAAGGAAGCCGGTTTGGCTGCTCAGCGAGCAGAAAGGGCCAAGAATGACCGCATGAGGTATTTTTATTAATTTTTTCCTGCTGAACTTGGAGAAGCCTGTTGGTAGGATATGATGCTAATGTGGTTTTCTGTCACTTCAGTGGGCGCGAGCTGTTTCTATCGGATGCTAGCTTGTTTGTGGATGATGCTGAGGCATATGAGAAGTACCAGAGAGAGGAAGAACCGGAAGATGCCAAAGACAATGTAAACCCTCTTCACCTTTCTTTTTTGGCGTTATATAGTATTTTAGGCTCCTAGCAACTAGGAAGCTAAAGATTGCTTGTAGCTTTGGAGTGTGACTGTAAATTGCAGATTGTAGGCTAAAGAGCAGTGGTATCAAAATGCTCTCTTAGATTTGCAAAACTTTTGTCTGTTTAATTCACCTGACCCTGTGACAATATACGGGTTCTGAAGCGGTAATTCATACTAACTGCTCATATTAACCAATTTGCTAGACATGTTGAATGTGCTATTGGTATGTCCAAAGCATGAACTAGTGCATACCCATCACCTTTTAGTATCCCTTTGGAGGGAGCGGTGTTTGACGTGTGCAGGCTGGCTTGAAGATATCCGTGCTTGTTATTCTTTTGAGTTCTACGGTTCTTTATCTTTGCTCCTTACCTTTGCATTTGTTCAATTTCAGGCCGGAGGCAAATCAGCAGAGGGGCAACCAAGCACATCAAGAAGTGCAGTGGCCGAATCTGAAGAGGTCCTGCTTGACGACGACGACGACGAGCTGGACATGGATGAATTAAATGAACTCGAAGCTAGTTTGTCGAAAACCTCAATTCAAATTCGTGAGCCGGAAATTGAAGCTTCATCCTGAAAGATCAAGTGGGAGAGAGGTTGCTCTGGAAGCTTGCCCAAGATTTACTTGAGAGGAGATTAAATGTTCCGGTCAACTCATCTTTTTTGGGGACCCGTCTTATGCGTCATTAATTGTTCTGATTTAGGGGTGGTACGAGTTTTGATTTAGTCGTCCCGATGTAGCTGAATAATGTAATTATTCACATATGAAAGACCGACTGCTCAAGCTTGTATTTGGGAAGGTACTTAGGGTGCTGTCTTGTTTTCTTTTATCTTTTTCGTCAGTCCTAATGATGCTTTTATTTGTAGAGGGAAAAAAAATAGGCCCCTGGTAAACCAAGGACCCAGGTTGGGGCATCCGGTGTCCTCGGCTCGCATGCCGGAGTCCCGGGCTCTGCCCTAGGGGAATCGAACCTGAGCTAGGGCATGGAGGACCCAAGCCCGACCTCAAGGGACCTCGCGCCGGGATCTTTAGCCCAACCATTGAGGTCCCTGGCCTTATCGTGGCGGACTCGAGTACAAGTGTTTGGGTCCTGGGCCGAGTTTTAGGGATATGGGCGCCGGCTTCCGGATCGTAACTTAAGTTTTTAGGGAAATCGGATTGACTAGATAATTTACTCCATTAAAAAGTATAGGAATAAGATATCATGGAGCCATAGAAGGAAATGATATGGACAGAAAGGAAAATTAATGCAATTTAATGGGAGCATCTTTCCTCAATGGGCTTGTTCGCAGAGACAATCTATCCTGTGTTGAATGATTCGATCGACAATCATGTTAGTTGAATCGACTGAGACTGAGAGACTTGATTATAAAATGAATTCAAATTCAAAGGCTTGACTAAAGAAATTAAAAGCTCGAGAGTTTAATTGAAGAAAGTGCGTGAATGCAAAGATGAAAAGTCGAATTTTACCATCATCACTTACATCGTCTTTCATGTATTTTTTTTTTCTTTTAAGCCCATACGATTTTTTGGAATAAGTAAAGAGAATGCGAGTGTTGACTCTGAGGGAAAAAAAAAATCGAGATCACAATTCTCGATCATCCAGATTAGGAGATAAAAAAAATAGAAAGAAAGTAGAGAGTTGTCCGTCTGCTCCATATTTGCCCTCAACGTAAGACTGAAAAATAAAATTATAAAGGATGCAATGGTAATTTTGCATGCCCTCTTTCCCCTTTTTTCTTTTTTTCCATTTTTTTCTCCCCCAATAAAGGTAATGTAATGGCCGATATTTGCACCATTCTTTACTTCCTATAAATATCTAAATAACGCGAGAAATAATATTCTTCACTTTTAATTATCTTCACCGACCTCAAAGGACATCTTCTAAAAACATAGTGTAGGACCAAGAAATAGTCTCTGTTCACATAGGTCAATTTTAAGGTGAGACCAGAAATGTGAGATGCAGCTGTTTCTCGATTGTCAATGACTCGACGACAGACAAACAAACTTTCAATTCAATTGAGTTTCTACAAGATCCCGGTGAGGTCGCCTGGGGTTTCGCAACTCAAAAATGAGATCAAATTTGTTGAAAGTAAGTGAAGTATTAGATAGCCGATTAGTGATTATCTAGTAAAATTATTTTTTGGGTGTCTTTTTCTTGGGATACAAGGTCCGTGTTCATAAAAATCGAGTGGGCTAAACCCGATTAAAGTCGGGGCCAATTGAGCACATGAATGTTTAATTACTCATCAGTCTATGTTAATTCGGACAAACACAAGGTTGAAGTTTAATAGAAAAAATTGGCTAATACCATGAAAAACCCCAAACTAGTATACATGTGATAAATTTTATCCAAACTAATATTTTTACTATAAAAATCCTAAACTAATTGACTCGTAATGAATTTATTCTAAATTAATTTTTTGTAATTTTTTGACCACTAAAAATCTCAAATTGGTGTATTTGTGACAAAATTACCCTCCATCAATTTCCATTAAATTAAAATAATTCCATGAAAAATGATAAACTAGTACACTAATGATAAATGAAAAAGTAAAATCCAACTTGTTACACCTATCAACTATCACGTGTTTCTAATTCAGAAATTTAGTGGCAAAATTTAGTGAAAACTTACTAAAAGTAAATTTGTTACGAATATACTAGTTTGAGATTTTTGGTAGTCACAAACGTAGTTTAAGGTAAATTTGTCATATGCGTATCAATTTATATTCTATAATATTAACCTAGAAAAAAATGCTATTGAATTCTTTTAAAGATACATCTAACTTATACTTTATCTTTTGTTTAATCGAAATTCTAGGAGGTATACCTGTTTCGATTGGTGTATAAACATGGGGAGGATAATTAAATTTATCCCAAGTGTTTAGGTCCTGGCCAAGTCTCTGGGATACGGGCGTGGCCTTTGGGGATTGTAGCTCAGGCATACCAGATTGATTAAGCAATTTTCTACATTAAAAAAATATAGGAGTAAGATACCCTGGACAAGCCATAGTGGGATTTTTTTTTTTTGGTCGATAATAATGAGAAATGATATGGACAGAAAAGAAAATTTATGCAATCTAACGGAGGCATCTTTCGTCAATGGGCTTGTTCATAGAGACAATCTATCCCGTGTTGAATGATTCGACGACCTTGTTTGCTCGAATTGACTGAAACTAATATGTGAAAGATTTGATTATAAAATTTATTCAAATTCAAAGACTTGACTAAAGAAATTAAAAGCTCGAGGATTTTATTGAAGAAGGTGCATAAAATGCAAAGATGGAAAGTCGAGTTTTACTATTGATCATTTATATCAGCTTTCACGTATTTCTTTATAAGCATATAAGATCCAAAATTTCTTTACTATTTGGAATAAGTAAAGAGAATGCGAGTGTTGACTCTAGGAAAAATTGAAAAATCGAGATCACAATTCTCAATCATTCTTATTAGGAGATCAAATGAAGAGAAAAGTTCAGAATTGTATCTCTGTTTCAAATTTATCCTCAACATAATACCAAAAAATAAAATCGTAAAGCAAGTAATGGCTCTTTCTCCTTTCCTTTTCCCTTTTTTCTCTCCAATAAAGGTAATGAAATTACCAATATTCCCTCCTTTTTTCACTTTCTATAAATTTCTAAAAAGATGAGAAATAATTTTCTTGACTTTTCAATTTACTTCACCGACTTCAAAGAACATCTTCTGAAAATACATTGTAGGACAAAGGGGCATTATGTGTTCACATCAGTCAATTTTAAACGGAGACCAAAGAAGTGGAATGCAGCTGTTTCTTGATTGTCAATGACTTAGTAATAGACGAAGTTTCAATTCAATCAAACATCCACAAGACTCGAGCTACGGTCATCTGTGATTGTGCGACTTGTAAACGAGATCAAATTTGTTGGAAGTAAGTGAAGAATTAAATAGCCGATCAATGATTACCTAGCAAATTGATTTCTGAGGTGTCATTTTCTTGGGATACAAGGTCTGTGTCCATAAAAACCGAGTGTGCTAAGCCCGATTAAAATCAAGGCCATTTGAGCATCTTGTTGTTTTATTATTCATTAATCTATATTAATCCGGATCAACGCAATGCCGAAGTTTAATAGAAAAAAGTTCCCATTGAATTATATTAAAATACATATAAAATTTTACCGTATTTTTCGTTTGATCGAAATTATGCAAGGTACCTATTTGGAGTTTTTAAAAATTTTGTCGGTGTATTTACACGAGGAGGATAATTAATTGATTTCTTTGTTGGTCAGAGAGATGGAAAGAGAAGATGAGTGGGAAACAGAGAGGAGGGGTGGGTCAATGCGAAGTTACATCGCTACAAATTTTCTTCATTTTCTTTATGTAGGTCACGGTCAACCAAAAGAAGGACCACAGGATGTGACCATTGAGGCTTGAGCCGATCGCTGGCATTCGCATTCAAGTCTACAATGCATAGAAATTCATGAATTGAGATATGTGGTCTTTTTATTTTTTTATTTCATTTTCTGGATACAGCTGGCCGAGTCGTGTCAACGTTGGTTTTCGCGCAGTTCGATTAGTCCATCATCTCGAGCTATCTTAAGAATGTACTCCCATACACTGGCCTGGTTTATCTTGAATTATCTTTCCGAACAATATTTTATTACACAAGGTTTGGGTATAAACTCATGTTTACTTATTTGTTGTGTAGGTCTAGTTCTGCAACATTAAATAGATATAAGGGCACATTTGACGCAATTAAGAAACTTTTTCACCACAAAAATGATGAGTATATCCCTTGCGTTAATAGTTCGGTAAGTCGTATCAGTGATTATACACACACATATACGGGGAGTTTACACCTTTAATGAATGGAATAATTTAATTTCATTAAATATTGAGACATTATTTTGAAGATCATAATCCTTAATCGTGAAATTGCACTTTAATTATGTCGGAGTTCTCGAGCATCCATCTAATGTCTGATTAGTTTGGAACTCTCTTGTCTCGATATATAGGGTGAAAATTATGAGATCTCTCAAAGTTTAATATCTTTTGTCATATACGAGACCATTGTGTCCTTAAACTTGTTTAAGAGACCCGACTCGGACAAGTGATCGATAACCTAGCTTGGCACTCCATGGAAGCCGGTTCTCGCACCTAATTAACATAGTTTAAATAATTTGAGCTCTTAATAGTCATGTTCCGATAATGGACGAGGGAGACCAATCCCAAAAGGTTGCCCTTCGTTTTAGGAGATAGGTGTGCCAAAACTGAATGGGAAGTCTTTTGCAATCATGCTCCCAAAAGTAATCACGTTTTAGAAGCTTTACGTGCAAAAAAATTCATGATCACCAGCTTTCTTTGGAGGTCTTAATTCAATTCTTGGTCTGTCTTTCTCCAAACTCGAAAGGCTTATCGAACAGATTCCCCACGATCTATTTAACCTCAATCAGGCTTTAAAGAGCACGCTTTTGATTGCGACACTAAAGTGTAACATGTACATAGTGAAACAAAAAGAGTCCAAAAGAGATGACTTTTCTTAGGACGAAGAAGCATGATTGAAGTTTATGTGAATAAGGAATATGATAATTCCATTCATGATTGGCCCACCTAGAACTGGCTATCAATCTCCAAGATTCTCTCTTCATAAAGCTTGACTGTAGATGATGGTTTGATGATACGAGAATGACAGGTGATTCGGGCAGGCCAACGGAATCACGTAAACTAGGTTAGTTTTGAGATTGTAGAATCGAGACAGAAATCACGATGGCATGGAAAAGAGAGCAGAAGAAGTCAGTCCACATAAAACTCAATACTTGATCCAAAGTTCACGGAAAAGAAAAAACACTAGTTAGGTATGGCCTTGAACTATGTTTTTAGCAGTTTATGCAAGAATTCAACTAGAAAATAATGTGCAGTAACCTTTTTTTAAGCGAAAGAAGATTCAAAATGGAGAACGTGTTCTTTTTGTAAGTAGAGTCGTCTCAGACATTTCCAAAATGGCAAAACTCTTGGGTGCTCCTCATCATTGATCACTTGACTATTCACCACCCAATTAATAAAAAAAATCCCTAAAAGTATGGGACCGATTTTTCTCGTTAAAGGAAAGCAATGAAAGGGCGATCCATTATCAATTGGGTAGAAGGTGACGTAGTGTTTCAAAAACAAATAAATATTTTCTCGAAAAGTAAGTCTCGATGGGTCTCCTCTTAGTTGCACGTGAACTTGTTAAGCACTAAGCAAATGATGATTTGATCATATGATTATGACAAACGATCTGGGTAGGCCAGTGGAATCAGTAAATTAAATTGCGTTCGAGATTTGTTGAAATGATGGAGTGATACGATTTTCATGGAAAAGAAAGAGCAGAAGAAGTCGGTCCGCGTGAACTCAATACTTGGTTCAAAGTTAATCCAAAAAGTACATTAAAAAAAAAACACTAATTAAGGTAAGGCCTAGGACTATGTTTTTAGGAGTTTATGCAAGAATTCGACTAGAAAAATAATATGGAGTAACTTATTTAAGCAAAAGAACTAATCAGTCACATACTTAGACAAAAATATTGGAGAATGTGTTCAGTGCAAGTAGTATCGTCCCAATTTTTACAAAATGGTGAAACTATCGGGTGCTTGCATCATCGAACACTTGATTATTTACCCAATTATTTAAAAAACCCTAAAAGCATTGGGGACCCTAAAGTCCTAGGTTCATGCCTTGAGGTCCCACACTTGGCCTTGCGGGACTCAAACTCAAGCTTGGGCATTAGGGACCCAAGCCTGACCTTGGGGGACTCAGCCCTAGGGGCCTTTGGCCATACCATTGAGGTCCCGAGCCTAGTTGCCTAGGAATTGAGCTTGGCTACCAAGGACTCTGGCATAGGCACTGGGCTTAGGGCTACAAGGATCCTGGCCTAGAATCAAGGGAACCGGCTTGATCTCGAGGGACCTCAGGCTCGAGCCATAGTGGTTAAGCTGCGTAGTCATTGGAACAATGTCAAAGTATGATACTCGAACAAGCCATAGTGGGAAATGGAGATAATTGTCAAAAAAATCCTAAGCTTTAATAGTCAAACCAATCCTAAACCTTTTAATGTGCCAATTTAGTAATACATATTTCTTAATTTAGACGTAAACCTTTTAAAAATTTGTTAATTTAGTCTTAAACTACTACTTGGATATTTGGCTGGAAGGACTATATTGATAAATTATCAAAAAGTTAAAATTAAATTGGCAAATCATCAAAATGTTTAGAATTAGATTGATGTCATCGAAATATTTAGAATTAAATTTGCAAAAGATGTTTAAGACTAAATTGACATAATTGATAAGTCTATGATTGAATTGTCTTTCGTACAATAGATTTAGGATTTTTTGGATAATTTTCTCGTGAAAAATGATGTGGAAAATTTATAAATTTTCGTGGAGCCAAGATCTTTCCTTGGTGGCTTGTCCGTGGAGACAAAATTTTTCTTGCCTCATATTTTGGCATGGTTCGACAGTCATGTTAGGCTCTAATTGATGAAATGAAATTAGTACATGAGAGACTTAATTATAAATTTTATGCAAATTCTAAGACTTGATTAGACAAATCAAAAGTTCAAAAATTTAATAGGAAAAAGTGAATACATTCAGAGATGAAAGGTCAATTTATCATTACTCATATACATTATCCTTCACTTATTTTTTTTTTTTAAGAAAGGAAATTTGGATTCTTCTATTTGGGAAAAGAGAACGTGAGCATTGATTTTGAGAAAACATAACCACTTGGGATTACAATTCTCAATTATTAGGATTAGGTGATAAAAAACTGAGAGAAAAGTTGAAAATTTCACATTTGTTCCAAATCTATTCTCAATGTAAATCTAAAATATAAAATTGTAAAGGATGGAATGGTAATCTGGCATTCTCTTCTTCACCTGTCATTTCCCCCTTTTTTAACCCCCAAAAGATGGTAATACAATTACCCATATTTCCTTCATTGTCACCTTCTATAATTTATAAATAACACAAGAAAGATAATTTTCTTCAGTTTTTTTTCCTTCACGGACGTAAACAAAGATCTTCTCACAACAATGTAGGACCAAGCAGAATTCTTTGTTGACATGGGTCAATTTCAAGATGAGACCAGAGATGTGGGATGTGGCTGTTTTCTGATTATTAAATGACATAGCGATAGACGGTTTCAATTTCAATTCAATTGAATGTCTTTAAGAAGTTGGAAATGGTGATTGAATTTTTTGTAAGTAAATGAAAAATTTAGCTACCCAATTAGTGATTACCTAATGAAATTATTTTTGGGGTATCATTCTCTTGGGATATAAAATTTGTGTTTATTGAAGTCGAATGATTTTACCCGATCCACATCGGGGCCACTCGAACATTTTGTCCTTCTATTAGTGCCTGTCGATCTATGTTAATTTGGACGAATGCAATGTCGAAGTTTAGTAGAAAAGGGTCTATTAAATCATATCATAAGTTCGGACATGTCGGGATACACTCTTACCCTTTACATATTTTATTGATTCCTTGGGTGCAATATGGGCCAGAGAGATGGAAAGAGAAGGTGACTGAGAAAGAGAGAGGAGAGGTGGGTCAATGCAAAGTTACAATGCTACGATTTTTCTCTAGTTTCTTTACAATTGGACCAATGGCAAGCATTCGCATGCGTTGTGAACAGCTCAGAGTTTTGTATGTTTCCACGCACGACAATAACATAATATTTGCGGACCCCAAGGCCACTTCAAGAGCGCACTTCCCCACTTTGTGTATTCAGGATTTTATTCCCGACAACTTTTATTACATGCAATTTATATTTAAATCTTCATCATTTATTTGTTGTGTAGGTTTAATTTTAGGATGCTAAATAGATCACGTCGTGATGATGTGAAAGCACGTGCGACGAAGTCACGAAATTCTTTCTCCTCAAGGATGATGAGGATGTCACTTGCATCTATGTCTCAATTTATTAGTAATAATTCAGGGGATTTGTTTGATAAGTTTTATTGGTGGGTCTTTATATATAGGAACTTCATATCTCTAACATCAGATTAATTTGGGAGTCTCTTCTTTATGAGATCTCAAGTTTAATATCTCTTGACATTTGCGGAACAATAGCGTATTAAAAATCATGCAAGAGACCCAAATTAAACTTGTGACCGATAACCTAATCCAGTACGCCATGGAAGCCAATTATCGCACCAAGTTAACACAATTTAAATAGTTTGAGTAGAAAAATCATCACGTTAATCATAAACCTATAGTATAAATGTCAATTTAGTGTCAAACTTTTCAATTTTGTCCCAAAAAATTTGCATGAACTTCCAATGTACTCTGTCCATCCAATTTTCATCTAAAATCGGTGACCTTTGCAATAAAGCATAGATGGCCACAATTGGGTCGAAAATTAACCAAAATGACTATATTGAGATTTCATGCAAAAATTTAGGACTAAATTGGTAAAATCAAAAAACTTAAGACTAAATTGGCATCTATATAATAAGTTTAGGACAAAGTAGGTGAATTTCCCTAGTTTGAACTCTTATGGTGCATTTGGTAATGCTTTTGTTCTCGAGAACAATTTTTGATCAGAAATGATTATTTTTTATTCTATTCCTAGGAATAATTTCTAAGCATTTTAAGTCGTTTGATAATTGTCCAAAATTTCAATTCTCGGAATAGAATAGCATTTGGCACCGTCCTCAAAATTTCTATTTCAAATCATTTTCTTTTAATTTTTAAATAATTTTATTACTTTTTTTCCTTTTTTTTTATTATCTTTTTTATTTTTTCCCCTTCTTCTTCTTCTTTCAGGTTGCCGGTCATTGGCCTTGGGATGACCGGTGACCGGCTAGAGGAGGGCCGGCGGACGGCGGTGGTAGCGGACGGCAACGGTGGCGGCGGCAGGAATTGAAGAACAAGAAAGAGGGAAGAAAAACAAGAAAAAATAAAATAAAAGAGAGAAAATAGATTGGTTGATTCTAGAATTGTTTCCGGAAATAAAGAATCGATTTTTTTTTTAATTTCTCGATTCTATTCCAAACCTACTTCCGGGAATAAAAAATAAAAATTTGTTCTCGAGAACAAAAATTTTACCAAATGAATTTCTGTTCCAAATCTACTCCCGGAATAAAAAAAATAGAAAATACTACAGTTTGGCAAGTTGCCATATCGAGCCTTAATAGTCATGTTCCCATAGTGGACGAGAGAGACCAATCCTAAAAGGTTGCCTTCGTTTGAGATCTTAATAGTCAAGTTCCCTAGTTTAGGACAAAGCAGGTAATTAGATAAGTTTGCTTGGACTGAGTGGCTAGTCTTTTACAATCATCGTCCCAAAAGTAATCAAATCAGGATCACTTGCCCTCTTTGAAGATCTTAACTCGATTCTTGGTCGGCCTTTCTCGAACTCGGAAAGACTGATGGAATGGATTTTTCACAATCTATTTAATCTTAATCTTGCTTCGAAGAACACGCTTTTGATTGCGACATTGGAGTATAAAATTTGCTTAGTGAAATGAAAAGAGTCCAAAAGAGATGATATTCTTACAGGATGAAGGAGCATTAGGGTTGACAATTGTCGGGCAAATATTATTTTTAAGTCATTTTTGGGACTTTATCTCGACAAGAAATAGTAAAAGTTGACAATTGTTGGGCAAAATATTGTTTTTTTAAGCCATTTTTTGGGAGTATATCTCGACAAGCAATAGTATAATGCCGTTTATAGTTGAGGACACCTACAACTGGCTATCATTTTCCATGATTTTTCTTCTCATAAAGCTTGGACGGCAGATTATGATTTGATCACACGATCATGACAGCCGATTTGGGCAGGCCAGTGGAATCCCGTAAATTAGATTGGATTCGAGATTCGTTGAATCAAGGGAGAGATCACAATTAGCTTGGACAAGAGAGAGCAGAAGAAGACGGTCCACGTAAAACTCAATCCTCGTTTCAAAGTTAGCCCGAAAAGTTAAAAAAAAAAAAAACACTAATTAAGGTATGGCGTAGAACTATGTTTTTAGCAGTTTATGCAAGATTTCAACCAGAAAATAATGTGGAGTAACCTTTTTCAAGCAAAAGAACTAATCAAGTCACATATTTAGACAAATGTAATAGAGAATGTGTTCTACTTATAAGTAGCATTGTCTTGGACATTTCCAAAATGGCGAAACTCTTAGGTGCTCCGCATCATTGATCACTTGGCTATTCACCCAATTAGTGAAAAAAACCCTAAATGTATGGACCAATTTTTAGTTAAAGGAAAGTTATGGGAGGTCATGTAATAGGGTGATCGATTATTGATTGGTTAGATGGTGATAGAATGTTTTGTAAAATATACATATTTTCTCAAAAAGCAAGTCTTGATGGGTCTCCACTTGCATGTGAAATTATTAAGCGCTAAGCAATTAGTCTCGGTTAAGTGGTCATTCGAGAGTACGATCAATGCTAATGCATCGAATCCTATCAAAAATTCTTTTTTCTATCATATCCACTACGGTATTTACTCATGCAACAATCGATTTTTGCTAAAAAGCTAACAACGAAATCAAAACTTTTAGCATACGGAAAGGTGTTCACGTGATCTAACAAGGTTCTCTGCCATCCTTTAGCGAACGCATTTTCTCCTCTGGCCTAGCTCCCTCGGTTATTTGATTTTACCAAACTAAAGCATCAGCTAGAGTTGATGTCATGAAATTTTTCAAGCCTTAACCGAAACTATGCATCAGTCAAATTGATGTCTTCCCAACCTTAGTCAGGTCAATGCTGGGGAAGTGGGAGACAATTGCCATCGACCTGACCCCACTTGTTACTTCATTTTAAGCCAACAAGCGAACCCTCTACTCTTCAGAATAAGAAAAGACAAAAGAAATAAAAAAGAGTAAGATGCATTTCTCATTTGGCCTCAAGTGGGTTTTAACCCTACAAAATTAAAGTTGGCCTATATCCTTTTTTAAGTTGTTGAAATCATTAAAAACATATAGGTCAAGAACATATGTACATGCGCCTTATTTGATCTCATAAGTGCCTCCACATTAGTATTTTCCAAGACTGGAACTTTTGATTAGCTTTAAAGATAAGGTTAACCCATATGCTCCTCGAGCTTAATACCAACAGTTTCGAATTATGTTAATAAACGAAGTCAAATTGAAACTTATTTTTTTGGAATTATGATCTTAAGGGTTGCATGTAAGTGATTCGTTGAGGATAATGACTTCATTGTAAGTTTTTCTTTCTAATGTTATTCATGCCTACATAAACATTTTGATCATGCCCTAATTGGGGTCTATTCTCAGCCTATCAAATTCTTATTTTGTTCCCCGACGTTAGGATATGCCACTCTGTCGGAAATGGGTGGATTTTTTGTCCTGTTCATCAAAGACGTGAGGGACATATTCTTTTTCTTTTCTTTCTGTCCCTCCTTGAAAATTTAGTCAAGAAAGGCAAGTGGGCATGGAGATAAGAGAGAACCCATAGATTACGAAGACTTTTTTTTTTAAATTAATTTATGGACAAGATTACGAGGACTTCAAAATGGATTTTGTTTTACTAGAAGAAAGTGCCGCGGAAGTGACAAGTGGCCCACTTAAAGTTCTCACCATAATGTGACTTATAAGAAGAAAAAAGAAGAAGGAGAAAAACACACGTCACCACACGCGTTTGTTCGTAGTACCTTCATATAATCTCCAACAACAGAAAACAAAGTGGAAAAACAAAATAAAAAGAAAAGAGAAAATGATACAAATGATTTATGAAATTAAATCTAATATATAATATGGTTCTTAGACTTTTAATTTATTTAATGTGATATATAAACTTTCACTTATTACGTAATATTGTCTTTAAAATTTTCATTTATTCAATTTGATATTTGAATTTATGGTAAAATTTCAATTTAATCATTGAATTAGATAGTTTAGAGACTAAATTAAATTCAAGGATACAATAATCTAGAGATTAGATTAAACATTTACCATAAATTTAATGATTAAATTGAACAAATTAAAATTTTGATAACAACATTGCATATTGAATTAAAATTTAGGGATCACCTTGCATATTGAGGCTAAGTCCAAAGACCATTTGTATTATTATTTTTTTTTAAAAAGAAAGAGAGATACAAGATGCCTTCCTTTGGAAAAATAAAAACAATAAAAGTTATCGCCAGCCACTATTGCTTGACATGCACAATCAGAACGGGGTCCTGAACTCGACCTGCATTTCGATCCCTTCTATCCTGTGCTTGTATCAGAGAGAGACACTGAAAATCTATCATCCACCGACTGATATGGTCATAATGAATTATTTACTACATAATCACCGTGTTTCTTTTCTCTTTTTCTTCTGCAAACCCACGAAGCACTACACAGCATAAGAAGCAAGAAAATAATGATAATCACCGGGAAGAAATAACTATCATCCGTATCCATAGTCTCTCTCTGCTTCTATCAAATTTTTCAGTGCATTCGAGAGTGGAATCATACATTCATGGGGTCAGAAGAACGTGAGAGTGAGTCTTGCTTGGCCAACGAGCTCGTGCTGATCTCGAGCGGTGTTGCAGAGGCCGGCTTTCCAGGGACGGAGCTGCTCTTCCTCCCGAGCCTTGCCATCGATGCTATACAGGCCACTTTCTTCGCGACCCACCGGAAGATCCCGACTTTGACCAGCCCTCTCTTCGGGGGCAGCCTTGCCTTCGAGTTCTTCTCGGGGCTCTTCCTCGTCAAGCACGCACCGGCCATTTTCAGTGATCCTCTCTCTGTGAGGAAAAGGAGACAGAAATCTCAAAGGGTTATCAGAGATGAGGAAGGAGAGAGAGGTGAAGGAAGCAGAGGAGGGGGAGGTGTGTTTTACCGTGTTTTGGCGGAGACATATGTGGGTTTGGTTAACATATATACATAGTCAGAAAAGTGTGAAAGAGATCTCACAGAGAGAGAGAGAGAGAGAGAGAGAGAGAGAGAGAGAATTAGATGATGCTTGTGGTAGCGAGTGAAGTGGAGGGACGAGGTACGAAGGAACAGCTGTTGCTTCCGCCCAATTGCTGGGATCTTCTTAGGATACTGTTCGATGATGAGAATTCAAAAAGCAAGCATCTACAGTCAAATGGGGGTTAAAAGGAAGAGAACTTTATCTTATAAGCAAAGAAAGGGAGTTGGAAAATCTAATGTCATCACACAAGCCTTTTTCTAGCTTGTCATTCATCTTCACGGTCGAAATGAGTCTTTACCGCTCTTTTCGGTGTTGGTGTAAAGGTAATTATTCAACACTTATTTTCAGTGTTACAGTGGGCTACTTTATCGAGCTTCACTTTAGTCAATTGATGTTTCCATTAGAATTTATCTAGCTTGAAAATTTAATAATAAATATAAATGAGTATTGTGCGCCAAGATATATATTTGTCCGACACAAAGTAAAATGTTAATTACAGAGAGAGAATCTCAATATTACACGGCCCAACAACTTAATTTTATATATTGACACACATTAATTCAGTTTTGTCGTAATTCAAATATTTGACAAATGAATTCAAGATCAAGATATTTTAGACCGACAAAAAAAAATCGATACGGATTGCAAACACGAAAAGGACGCCTTAAAGGATTCGCGCTGGCCTTCGATTGCATGACCAAGATTGGATTCAAACCGAAGAAGTCCAGCACAGAAGTTTCGCCCCTTTCTTTGGTCTAAGGTCTCCAGAAAGGACAAGAGAGAAGAAACGACTTGAAAAAAAAAAAAAAAAAAATAGCAGATGTGTTTTCCCTTTATTAGACCTCAAGTGGGTTGGAGAATTGTCCAAAAAATCCTAAATCTGCACTTTTATCAATTAAATTATAAACTCTTCAATTTTATCAATTAAGTCCTAAATATTTTCACATTTTTGCAATTAAGTCTATCTAGCCAATTTTAATAAGAAATAACTAACTTGAACGGTGGTTGTCCTACGTGACACGGTCGACATTGACAAATATAATTTTTGATTTATTTAATAATTATTTTCTTCTCTTTTCCCCCTCTCTTTTTCTATTTATTTATTTATTTTACAAGTGGCTGGCGAGCTGGTCGTATGTGGAAAAGACCATTGCGGCAACAGGCAAGGGCGCCTTGCCCGTGGTTGCTCGAGCTCAACTTGCAGTCATGGCGATGTGCTCTATAACTCGAATGGTCGTGATTGTTCAACCCAAGCCATTCACCAATCAACGACTTAAACGTTCGAGTCGTGCGAGAGAGAGAGAGAGAGAAAGAGAGACCCCCAAAATAGCGAGGTCTCTTTGCTCTTTGGGGTCCCTTTTGATTTATGAAGTTAATAGATCCTCTCCTTTTTGAAGTGATGCGGACGATTATTAGGAGACCCAAAATTGCGAGTGTCTCTTTACTCTTTGGGATCCCTTCACACACCATTTGTCCCTCATTTTGTAATGTGAATGTGCAATATACCGATGAAGCCAAGGATCAGAAAAAGATCGAAGGCAGGCAAACCATTTTAATGTCGTTATTCCCCCTCAGTACTTGCACTAGCTATGTAAATATGCTCCATAGTCAATAAAATTTAGTGCGGAACATAAATGTCATGCATTTATTGTCATTGAAAATAATTTGTTGATATTGAGATTAATCGTGATTCATTTAAACGAGATGCGACTCAATAAAAAAATGCAATGAAAGTTTAATAATATGTGTATAGTGCAATTAAGTGATAACCTTCGTGATTGATGTAATATGATCTTAAACAAATACCAAAAGTATACTCTCAATGGAATCGTGCAATATGTGTTACAGGCTCCTCCTAACAGGGGTCGAATCTACAAATAGAATATCTCCATTTTTTTAAGGGGGGGTTTCGTTGGTCTTACCCATTTTTCAAGCGAAATATCCTAGCCATCTTCTCAATTTAATGTGAATTTGATCATTAAATCTTAACTAGTCTCAGTTTTATTGTTATCCACCATGATTCATGTATATGAAAGAGATTATACATTTGCCTATCTTACTTTCCTTCATAGGGATAAACGAAGTCACTACAGGATCATGATTGCGGTTGCTAATCTTGTTCTTTGTTTACCCCAAATGATTGGGGGAAAAAAATGCTGTTCACGTGGCATTGCATCAAACGACATTATTTTTTACTCTCTCTCTCTCTCTCTCTCTAAAAAATATTCTTGTCGAAGGCAAGTTGGGTATGATTCGGTATCTTTGCTGGAATAATTCTTTACAGAAGTGGAAAAAATTTCCCAAAAAAAACAAACGACCACGTTGAAAAATTGTTATGTCTTGTTACTACATCTTTGACTAATTATCTATTTTTCGGTAAGATTTGACAAATAATCGTGCGAGAGCAGCTTGCCCAATTGGTTCACCCGTTCTAATCAAGACGAATCTCCTCTTTGTGAATAATCTTATGGGGCCTTTTGAACCCGTGTCATGAAATTAAAAGCATTTGCTCGTATACGTTCATGCAATGTTTGGCAATCATTATATACGTACATGTTCAAGAACATTCGTACATGAGCTTTATTCGATCTCATCGGTGCCCCCGCATATGTATTTTCTAGTATACTTTCACCTACAGAACAAAGAAAATGAAAAGAAGCAGAAGAAGAAGAAATAAGTTAGTTTCGGGGGATATGGTAGACCACATGCTCCTCTAATTTAATATTGACACTAAGCAATTGATTTTCTCTGAAAGCTAACAACAAAAATAAAAAGAATATTTTCATCTTAAAGAAAGATGTTACACAAGATCCAGCGAAAATCTGTCCCGTCCATTGGTTAATATTTTTCTCCTCTTTTGCCCACCTAACTCTGCTAATGCCTTTTTCTTCTTGAACAAAAAGTATCATCTCGAGTTGATGTCATGAAATTTCCAATGCCTTAATTAGAACTATATATCAAGTCACATTGCTCTAATCGAAACTCAAGTCAAATTAATGCTGGGGAAGTGGGAAACAGTTGCTAACGTCCTGACCCTACTTGTCATTCCAATTTTGAGACAACAAGCAAACCATCTCCCCTAAAATAATAGATGCATCTTCTTTATTGGCCTCAAGTTGGTTTTTATCCATAGAAAAATTAAGGTTGGCCTATATCCTTCCATAGTTTGTTGCAATCACTATACACATATATATACATGAGCTTTATTTGATCTCATCGTTATGCTCCACATTGATATTTTCTAGAGCATATATCAGCAATAGAATAAACAACTAGAAAGAAAGAATATGAATTTTCGAATAGATTTAGGGACAAAATAGACCCACATGCTCTTCTGATTTAATACCAACACTCTCGAATTATGTTAATATATGAAAACGAGTTGAATCCTTTTTTTCCCGGAATTCTGATTTTAATACTTGCGTCACTTCCAAGTTGCATGGAAGTGATCTATTGAGGGCAACTACCTAATATATTCTGATACAATGGAAAATTGAACTTTTTGCTTTCTATTATTGGACATAACTAAAGAAATATTTTTTTTATCATTGCCCAAAGGAAAAAGGCTTGGATGACTCCACCTTTACTCCGCCAAGAGTAATGGTGCAATCTTGACCCCATATTTTTTTCCAAGGAAACGGACGACTTCTTTGTCTAGTTTCTTTGGTGGGATTTCCAATTTTTTTTTTTTTTTTGTCAAAGTAAAAACTAGGAAAATGATCAATTTGAAGAAAACCCATAAAGCACCCACAACAATAATTTTTTTTTGATTAGGACCTATTCATCACCACCAATCGAGTGACCATGACCGCAAGCTCAAGTCGAGTGGCCATGGCGGCCTCAAGCTTCGCAGCCTGAAAAGATTTGGCAGACATGACCAATGCAGGTTGAGCTCGTGCCCGTGAACTTGTACATTCAAGGTTACTTGCAAGCTTAGAGCTTGAGCTTGCGGCTATGGCAGCCATGACAGACCTCTATCTCTCTTTATTTTGTTTTCTTCTATATTGTTTGATGCAGCGCCTATTTGGCCGGAGATTATAATGTGGAGCAAATCATAGTTTGACACATGTATTTATCCGTGTAATCAACTTTGCAATTCATATCAACAAAAATCCACTAGCAAAAGAAAAAGTATAACAGAAGGACTATTGTGGGGCATTTTTTTAACATAAGGGAAGATTTTTTATTTTCAGACAGAAATAGAAGCGTCACTGGTAATATTAATCCTTTAATAAAATAAAGAGACAAAACCTTTATTCCAACCTTTCTCATTCTCGATTCTCAGCCGGTCAAATTCTTGTTTTGGTCCATAATATAGATGTCGGAAATGCACTGAACTTTGTCTTGTCCTTCAAGGAAGTGAAAAGGAGTGCGCGTTCTTATTGTTTTCTTTTCTTTTTTTTCCGTCTCTTTGTGTCCGTCCCATTCTTTTTTCGGTCTGTTTCCGTTCGTCCTTGAAAGTGGGTCAAACAGAATCCATTCTGTTCGACTACAAAATAGATTCTATTTTACTACAAGAAAGTTGCATGGAAGTGACACGCGGCCCACTTACACATACATCGCGCGAGATCCACGACGCGGTTCCTCCTTTCTTTCTACTGACGGTAAACGATTATCATCTTTTCTCAGCGAAAAGGCAAAGGAAAAGAAAAATGTGGGTTTCCAATTTCGTGAACGAGCAGAGCCACCGACCGAGAAAAATGATTCATCCTTCTTCAAAGAAAAAGACAGAGAGGAAGAGAGGGTTCGGGTTTGTATTAGGTGGTACTTGGGGAAGTGATTGATGTGGTGGCACAAGATGCGAAGGGAAGCTGTTTGTTTCCATGCAATTTCTAGGATCTTTTTAGGTTGCCTTTGATAATGAGAAACTGAAGGCCAGCATGATAAGCAGTTAAGCATATTCGGTTGAGAGGTGTTTAAGCAATGTGGAGGTGCGACGTACGAAGGAGAGCTGTGTCTGTTTCCATGCAATTTCTAGGATCTCTATAGGGTACTTCTGATAATGGGAAATTATAAGACACCATGATAAACGCATAAGCAACGATTGAGCTTGTCATTTTCCATCTAACTCCCAACTGACAAGAGTTATAGCGCTCTTTTCGGTGTTGACATAAGGTGATTAAACACATACGGAAAATTTACGGCGGGCGTTTTGCATAAATTGATCCGACGTCTCTTTAGTCAAATGGAATTTCGGTCGGAATTTTTAATCCAGCTCGAAAATATAGAAACAAGGCAATAAAATAAAAAGACGGGTGCACATACACAAGGAGCAATGAGTGCGTTTTGTTGGACTTTAGGGAAAGTCTTTGGGAAAATGCAAAGGACTTTAAATTAAAAGACTTTTCCAAAATGCAAATTGTATTTGTTAAATTATAATCTAAAAGTTCATTATGAAGCACCTTTTAGTAAAATAATGTTTGGAAAAATTATATTTACAAATGGCTTCAATTATTTTAAAAAAAGAAAAAGAAAAAATAGTTGGCCCTAATAGACTAAGAATAGGTGGCCATTGGCGATCCTGATTTGTCGCCGGCAGCCATCGTCTGTCCTCGAAGACCACTGGCGAGGGTTGCTTGGGGTCGGGCAACCCTCGACGAGGGTCGCGCGACCTAGGCGAGGGCTGCTTGGGGTTGCGTGACCCTCGCAACTCCTCACAAAGGTTGCTTGACCCTAGCGAGGGTTAGCTGGCTCGTGCAAACCTAGGTAGTCCCTCGCGGAGGTCGCTCGACCTCAATGAGGGCCACCTAAGTTGTGTGACTTGTGCAACCCCACATGGAGATCGCTTGACCCCGGCAATGGCTAGCTAGGTCATGCAAACCTTGGCAGCCATCACTGACGCGACCCTTGCGGAGGTCACTTGACCTCAACAAGGGCTAGCTAGGTCACGCAAACCCGTGTAGCCCTCGCCGGCGCGACCCTTGCGGAGATCGCTTGACCTCAATCTAATAACCACTGACACTCTTCGGAAGCCTTCATGGACACGCTCCGACACGTTCCGACATGTGGTCAACGAGTGTTGAGAAATCCGACACGTGATTCCGATATGCATGGGATCAATTTTAAAAAATTTCAATACTTGAGGGGCCAAAATATAAATATATGAAAAAATAATGAAAATAACAAAAATAAAGGGGAAAGAAGAAAATTCTCACTCTCAAGTTTTTCACTTATAAGTTTTGACATTCCCATGAGTGATGATAGAACGCCCCTCTTCTTGTCGGTGTCGCTCCGCTGCCCCCGCAAACTTAAAGTTGTGATTTTTTCTTGCTTCTTTTCACCTCTCGTAGGCATTGCTTGTGATTTATCTCTTTTGGTCACATTTTCCATGGCGAATTTAGTTATTTCCTTTTCTTTTGATCGTACTTTGAGAGTTCTTGTCCTGGATTTTCATTTTTCTCGAACCTTATTTTGCGAGGAGCTCCAAGCCGTCTATATCATGAACTTCAAACTCTGTCTGAGACTATAAGAAATCTTACTAATTTTCGACAAGTGTAAGAAAACTGGACATGTTCATTCAAATTTACTCTTTTGTGTTTGCAATATTTGAATTTCTCATTCAATCTCTATCAAATTAAAACAATAAATGATATTAACAAATGTTGGATTAATATTTTTAGTATAAATTAATTCTATGCTCTTTTTATTATTATTTATTTATTTTTGCATTTATATATAAAAATATATAACGTGTTGGAATTCTCTATTTTTTTAGAAATGATATGTCGGCATGTTGTATCGTGTCATGTCGTGTTACATGTCATGTATCCGTGTCAGTGCTACATAGACCTCAATGAAGGCCAGTTGGGTCACGCGACACTAGGCAGCCCCTCACTAGGCACGTGACCACCAAGGGTTGTCTGTTGTTTGGATCGGGTGACCTTAGCTGGCTCTGTGAGGGTCATGTGATCCGAACGGCACTCGCCTAGGTCGTGCGACCCCCCGACGATAGTCACCTGCACCGGTGATGGTCGCTTGGGCTGCTGCGACTACGCCAGTCTCTCTTTAGCCGATTGTCGACCCTTCGCAGCCACATCAACCACGTCAACCAACCCCAATGAAGAAGAAGATGAATAATCGCAAATGAGGGCAAGATTGGAAACCCAAAAAGTCAATGAGGATTCCCCTTGCCTTCTTGCATGTTGAGAAGGCTGGAAGCCCAAGGCACCCCAAGACTTGCCTTGGGCTTTCAGCCTTTCAAAGACAAATCTTTCTTGAATGTGGGTTTTAAAATTTTTACCAAACATCCAATATTTGGCCCAAAAAACTTGAGACGTCTAAAGTCTCTTCCCAAAACCTTTTCCAAACGCAGCCTGAGTATTTAATGTGATTTTTTTTTTTTTTGGGTCCTTGGTTGATTGTAGCCGTGCTAGTTAAATCCTAAAGAACCCAAAATGCAACACCTTAATAGATAAGCATCTGTCTGCGGAATGCTTGTCCATGTGAATAACGTGAGTTTACCGACAACGGTGGTCTCCAAGTAGACCTTTTTAATGATTTCTTTCGAGAATTAAATCGCAAGAAGTTTTTCACTGATCGACGAGAGATTCCCATGATGATGCCGCCCTTGAGTCGAGTCCACTGATTCGAAGGTGCAAACGACTTGAAGTCAAAAAGTTGTAATAAAGCTGCGCACTACAGTTCAGGAGTCGAAGGAAATAAAGGACGAACGGATAGACAGGAGCTGTGGTGCCTCTGCCAAGATGATTCTCTCTTTTTCCCAACCAGCAGGGGTGGCACATTGTATCCAGAAAAATTACCCCCAAAGTCCTCGGTCTGTTATAATTTTATCAATTCGATTATAAATCTTTTAATTTTACCATTTGAGTTATAAATCTTTTCACGTTTTACTAATTAAATCTATATAGCTAATTTTGACGAAAAATTATTGATATGGACGTTGGCTATCTTACGTAGCACGATTAGTATTAATGTGGACACTTTTTAATAATATTTGACTATTTTATTTTTTTCTTTTCTTTTCTTTTCTTACATCTTTAGCCAACGAGGGTCACCAAATAGGGGTAAAGCATGGTCCGTGTTGGACGATCCAACATCTAACATAAGGACCAACTCACACAGTGTTGGTCCTCAATTTTTTGGGACCAATGACCAATCTAGTTGAGTGTGGAACAGAGGACCAGACCAACCCTACGGGTTCGATCCAGTTCCAAGGTCAATCATGGACCAACCGATTATTTTTTATTTTCCTAAAAGAACAAACACACTATATATATAAGGTAAAATAGAAATTTACACTTGCTAAAAGTCACAAATCATAAAAACAAATATGCAAGGCAAGGGAATGGAGGCGAGTCAAGAGAGGCTAGTTGTGAGGCGAGCAAGGTGAGTGAAGGAAGTTTTTTTTTTTTTTTCGATCACATAGTGCTAGGTTTCATTCTACTTTATAATTTATACGGCAAACTGAACTATGAAAAGAACATAGGAAGAGGCGCTAAGTTTAGAGTAGACAAAAACATATAATATATATAATATATAATATATAATATGTACATAGTTGATCTGGGTTGAACCAATTTTAAGTTTCCATAACTAAGGACTAACCCAAACAGTGTAGAGTCTAGGGGTCTTAGGACCAAGGATCGACCTAGTGTCCTTAGGAACTGGATTAGTGTTGACATCTAAATTTAAGAGACCCATTTAATTATTTATTAATTGCGTAGAAAATTAGGAATTAAATCTTACACCCTAGCAAAAATAATTTCCATTAAATTGCATGGCGTATAGACATTATGAGCATTTGTATTAGTAGTAATAGAGCCTTTTTCGTTGAAAGAAAAAAATAGAGAATTAATTAAAAGAAATAGTATTTAAAAAAAGAAAAAAAGAAGGAAAAAAAAAAGACAAGCGAGATTGGGCTGGGGCCAAGCCGGCCAGCCTTCTTTCCTTTCTTCTTTCTTCTTGTTTTCTCCTTCCCCCCAGCCCGGCGCTCCTTGCCTGGCCCTCTTCTTTTCTGGGCCCAGCCTGCACGCCTCTGTTTCTTCTTCCTCCCTTCATGCCGCTCATGCCTTCTGCAAAAGGAAGAGCGAAGGAGGTGCAAAGACAGGGGAACGGCAGGTCGCAGCGTGATCCTAGGGTCTGGGATTAGGCCAGCCGCAACAGGCTGGCGTTGACAGAAGCCATGCGCACCTGTCGTTGGCCAAGCTTAAAAGAAAGAAAGCAAAAGAGATTGGGGATTCTTAAAAAGAGAGCGACAGAGGGAAGGGGAGCTCGAGAGAGATCTGAGGGTGAGCCAGAGGGATAGAGTGAGATCGAGAGAGCATCGCCGTCACCCGAGGTCCGCCCGTTGCTCGCCGCCCGAACCAGGTAAGCCTTCCGAACCGTAGGTGCCCCGTTTGGGAGGTGTCGGGCTGGAGCTCGTGAACGACCAGTTCGCGCGAGCTCCGACCCTGCTGATCTTTCATGGATGTTTCTGTGTATGCTGGCATGTTCGATTAGAAACCTAGGCCCGCGTTTGAGTCTCAGCCGAGGCAAAAATCTCTTGTCTCTTTAGTGCACGCCATATGCTTGATAAAATGCCCCGGCGAGATGCTACTATTTGGTCTTCTTTGTGTCTAATGCTTGCTATTATTTTGTTCACACTGAGTATAACCAGTTGCTTCCGCTCCAAAGTTGAACCTCGCTCGCTGGTTTTGGTATGATTAAGCTTCCGTTTAGCCAATCTTCTTCGTGTGTTCGACGAAATGTCTGACCGAAATACATACATCTGTTCTTAATCCTCCGTGCGTTTCTAGGCTCTTGGCTTGTCAAATGAGTTTTAGTAGGTCCCCGCTGCTACCCTCTATTTCGTATGTTCTTGTTCCAATGTATGTGCGACATATTTCTAGATAACCATTTCTTGACTTGTGGACTTGAAAGATGGTGTTTATGGCCGTGAATGGTAGTTGCGGGATAGACGGGCATACTTTGCAAGAAGCTTAAATTATTTCGATTAAGTTTAGTTTGTTTTAATGCTTTGAATCGTTAAATTTTTTCTAGTTATTAGAGAAGTAGGTTTGGTGTATTCTGGCCTTCTGGGGACCTTCGGTCTCGTTGAAAGAGGGGCGAGAGGATGAAGATGATGCTGAGTTGGAGGAGTGTCAGGGGAAAAGGACGAAGTGAGGAAAAGACTAAAGAGAAGAAGAAAAATAAAAATAAAAAGAAAAATAAAAAAATGCAGCAAAAGCGAGAAACAGAGAAATAGAAAACAAAAGTTGGCTTTGGGAAGGAAGGGTGCAGAGAAGGGGTGCAGTGGAAAAGACGAAATAGGGAAAAGACAAAAAAATGATTAAAATATTAACACTAATATAAAAACAAAAAAAAAAAGAAAACAAAAAATAAATTTATGAAATGGGTTTTGTCTAATTTAACTTTAATCCGGGTTTGGGTTAGGGTAACGGGCCGGATCAGGTTTACTGGACCGAACCCTTTTTTCGAATATAATAATATTAAATATTAAAATATATTAAAAATTCAAAAAAACAAAATTAAAAAAAAATTAAAAAATTTCGAAATGTAATAAATATTCAAAAAAATTCTGAAAATTCAACAACTTTAAGAGAACATTAAAAAATTCAAAAAATTTCAGAAAATATTGAAAATTCGAGTTTTTCCAAAAAATTTGTTAAAAATTAGAAAAATTAGAAAAATTGAAAAATGTCAGAAAATTCAAATTTCTTTTGAAAATTTTTACAAAAAGACTTTCTGATCTATTTCTTAAAAAATGGAAGCTTCTTAACTCTAAAATTGTGCTAAAAGATTGAGTAAGCCCTTAGGGCTTTACCTTAGGATTTCAATTGTCCTCAAACATAATTACCTTTATTTGCATACTTCTGCTGTTTGTGGCTCCCTTTAACCTAGTTAGGATTGACATTTATCTGTTTCCCTAGTGTTAGGTCTTCTTTTCCATGCAATATATTTACTGCTTTTTTTGGTTGTTGATTGTCACATTAATATAATCACTTTACATATTAGTGTATGGGTATAAAATCAATCATAACTGCCTGATAAAAACATTATTTTTTAAAAATGAACAAGATTAGGTACCAAGAGGACACTAATTGGTTAATTAGTGTAATCAAATCTCCGATCCAAGATTTTCTAGTTGCGTAGGAAGTGAGGTACACTCCTCTGCTTCATTTGGTTTCCAGCCGACTCCAATAGACTAGTGACGACTCTATATTATGAAATTCTTAGGAACACTTTAATATCACGTGAAGTATGGACTTGGGAGCCTGTGCATGATCATGGGCCATAGGCATATCTTTCAAGTAATACCCCTAAACATATTCCCTCCCTTGAGGGGTAGGTTGTGACAACTAGGACCGGACGGGTTGGGCTAATCTAGGGTCGGTTTATGGTCAACCCTGCACCGATGCTTACTCTTATCACCAAGCCCTCATCGACCCTAGGCGAGGCCATTGCAGTCGCAAGCAAGGCCGCCTTGTCTAGATCTAGGCAAAGTTGACTCGCTCACAACCATGATGGTTTGGGCAAGGGCCCGGTGATCCTTACCGACTCAAGTAGTAAGATAAAAAAAACAAAGAAATGAAAAAAAAAAAAAAAAGGAAATAGAAAATAAAAATAATTTTTTTAATAAAATATTAAAATATTATTATAAATTGTCCATCAGTGCTGGACGTGTCATATAGGACGACCAGTGTCCACACCAACGATTTTTGACCAAATTTGACTAGATAAACTCAATTGGCAAAACTTGAAAAATGCTCAATTGGCAAAAAGTACAATAAGTTTAAAACTTTTTTGACCTTGTCATTTCAATTAGATATGTGCATATACAGACTCTTTTTATTATTTTTACAAGCGATATACAAATTTAAAAAAGGTGGGCTTCAAGCCTTCATTCATTCTCGAGTACATAGCAGAATCCGAGCTCTTCCGACAGCAACACAAAAACCATCCCGCAATAGTTTTGTTGCTTTTCTCGCATAGCAGTTGCATGTAAGCATATACCCTTTCCGGCTATAAAACTAATACATGGCAACCTTCTCTCGACCATACTTGGCAACGTCGGTGACTTCTGTCAAATCGACGTCCAGCAACACACTTATAGAGGTGGTGTTAGACAGATAAATTTTTTGTGACCCGGTCATTCATTTATTACATAGAAAATTGAGGATTAATTTTTAACCCCTAAACAAAAATATCATAATTAAATTGCATGACAAATGGTTTTAGGAGCATTTTTTATTATTCCATTTGCATTGGATTGGTGATAGCTAGGTTTGAATTGATGGTTCTGAGCTTTAATTTAATGATTTGTACTATTTCCATTAGGGGTGTGCAAAAGAACCGAGATCCACCCGGAACCGGTGGTTCTTGAGGGAACCAGTCCGGTTCCCGGTTTCATGGACGGATCCGTCCACCTGCCCACCAAAACCGGACAGATTATATTAAAATAATATATTAATTTTTAATATTAAAAAATTGAAATTACTAATTAATAAACCCAAATCAAATAACTAAAAAAATTACGTAAGATCGCTTCTTTATCATCATTCAATAATGAAATACCTGGAAAAATGCCAAAATAATTTGGCCTTAGTTAAACTAAAATGACAATGAGGAAGAAATATCTCGTCATGCAGCTTCTGTATATATACCTTATACAGACTTGCCAAAACAAAGCAAAAAAGTTTTGACTGAGAGATTTTGATGTAGGACAACGAGTCCACAATGAGGAATAAATCTTTAGCTTCATCACAAACAAAGGTTCCTAGGCATCACATAGAGGGTTTTTAAAGCATCACACCTAAGAGAAAAAAAAATGCCTAGGACACGGAATTTGCCTACAAAATTTTATTCCAACCCATGATAGCCATGATAGAAAACAAGTTTAACCAAAATTGCTATCATTTCCTCATGATTATCGTAAATGCCTGCCATGATATCTTTCTGCAACCTCTCCAGCTGTTGTTATGGAAGTCACGTAATCGTTCTATGTTGAAAACCAAAATTATTTCGCGTCAAGATCGGTTCCATGGATCCACCCGGGAACCAGACCGGACCGACGGTCCATGCAACTAACTGGTGGATCCCGGTTCCAATTTTTCGAAACCTGTCCTTAGCAGGCGGTTCTCGGTTCTAGGTCGGGAACCGCTCGCTTGGACCATGCACACCCTTAATTTCCATGGAGAGAGGGAATTGGCTCAAGCCTGTTATTATCTAAAGACTGAAAATTGACTTATAAGGAATGGTGATTTGATGTTTTTGGAAATGATTCATATTATTTTTTCAATATTCGGAAAATCTTTTATATTCATGCGATATACACATTGAGTGATATATTTCGTAACAGATGAGAAGATTTTGGATGAAATATCGAAAATAAAAGAAGAAATGAAAAAAAAGAAGAAGAAAAAGATGCAAGCGTGCGGCCTGTTGACACCTAAATTTTATAATTTTATTTAAGACTTAATCGTGTACAAGATTAGGAATTAGCCACTAAAAAAAAAGCAACAAAACCAAAGAAAATACAAAAAAATTAATTAATTAAAAAAAAACGAAAACGAGAGAGGCCATTCTCTCTTTCTTTTTTCCCCACGCGCAGGCCCCTGTGCGGCCCATCTTCCTCTTCTTTCTCCTCGACTCGGCTCGTGCCCAGCTTTCTTCCCCCCTCTTGCTGGTCTTCGCTAAAAAAGACTTGCAAGAACAGAAAAAAAAAAAAAAACAGAGCAGTAGAAGTTGCAGCAGCACAGCGAGAGCAGGAAGATCGAGGTCCGGCGTGATTCGCGGGTCGGGGAGCAGGCCGGGCAACAGGCTGGCGAGGCAAGAACCAGACACACTGACCGTTGATCTTGGAGAGCTCGGTAAAAAAAGAGAGGAGAAAAACAGGAGGGCAAGACAGAAAACAGGGGCGAGGGAGCGAGAGAAAAGAGAGGAAGAAGAACTTGACAAAGGGAGAGAGGAAGAGAACGGAGGGAGAGCTTGGGCGAGAGAAGTCCAGCAGAGAGAGCGAGAGAGAGAGAGAGAGCTCAAGGGGGAGGAAGGCGGCGGCTGAGGAGAGAGGAGCCGTCCCTAAAACCATCCGAGCCGTCGCCCTCCTCCCCGACGCCGTCCTCGACGAATAAGTCTCAACGCCGTCTCTGAGCGACCCAGCCACGACGCCGCTCCTATTGTCCTTCATCCCATCCGTCTGCGCCGCCCGCATTTGATGTCAGCCAGCGCCGCACCTCTCCTTGCCGCCTCAACCCGATGCCGTTCGAGCCGAGCCATAACCCTCTTGCCTGTCGTAGTCCGAGCTCGCCATCGCTCCTGAGCACCAGATCTCGAGTCCCCGAGACGCCGCCTCTGCTCCCGCTTGCTAATCCTCGCCAATCCGCCGCCCTCCTGCCCGACGCCGTCCAAGCAACCGCCGCCTTCCTGCAGTAGCACAGCAGGACAATGACTTGCAAGAACAAAAGGAAAAGAGGCGAGCGAGCTTGAGAGAGAGAGGAGAGACAGAGAGCACCGGAGAGATTCGGAGGAGGTGAAGAGGCCATAAGAACAGCTGAAGGAGAGAGTTTTAGAGTGAGCAGCCCTCCGGCAGTCCGGCCACGCTTGACTCCCAGCCGCACTTTCGAGCCCGCGGCTCCCATTCCCCGCGCCAACTCTCCGGTGGGTCACGTTTCTTTCCTTTTTTTCAATTTTTCGTGGGACGAGCCATTTTTTTTTTTCCGAGGGTCCCGGCCTGGAGGCGTGCGAGGAGACTGGACGTGGTTCGATCTATCGAGCTCGCCCTCCATTCGCCGTCCCCGAGCCGGGTAGGGATGCCCAGCTGAACCCCTTTTTATGCCTGGGTCTTGCCCTGTTCTCTCATACTTTTGCGTGAGCTACTGAGTCGGGGCTTGCATTTCGGGTTCGCTTATGCCACCCTTCGTTAGTGTTGAGCATTCCCTGCTAATTCATGTTGAGCTTTGACCCAGTTTCGAGTCTTGTTCTTGTCCGGGTCTCCGATCATTTGACGCCCACCATTTGTTTGACAAAATGTTTGCGTCAAGGTCGTACGTATTTTCTTTCGATTTTAAGTCGCTTGAACGTGTTAGCTATGCAATATGCTTGTCGGTGAGCTCTCTCTAACCTCAAAATATGTTTTGTGTCACCGCGGTTCAACATGCAAGTCTCGTTCGGTGGCGCCTCGGTGTTGTTTTATGCTGTGCATTGTTCTCATAGAATGCGGATATTGGCGAGGAAATGAACCAGTGATCTTGGCGAACGCTGATTTCTCACGTTTGCTTGGATGAGCTTTTACTAATACGCTCCATTTTATGTTACTCGCTTCGTTGTTGAGTCATGATCGGGGATGGGCGGTGCTCAAATGACGTGCGGGTGTTAGTGGTGAAAATTTTCACTTAATGCCCATCCATAACAGACTTTTTGAGTTGTTGACTTAAGTTTTGATTTTGAAAATTGGAGAGCTCGTGTTCTGGGCAGGATAAGGAGAGTCGAGTGAGCAGTGGGGATGGGCCATGCTTGGAAGAGGGCTTAAAGAGAGAGGAAAATAGGAAATTGGCTTGGGTCTAAGCTTTGTAAATTAAATACGGGCTTAATACTATCGGATTTAGAAGCGCACTACCTACGCTTTCGGCAAAAGGAGCTAGTCTGATTCCATTTGCTTCCCTAGGCCGAGCCTTCTTTTTGTTTTGTTTTGTTTTGTTGTCTTTTAGGGCTGTCGGCTGTGCTCATTTGACGAGCCCACTCTTGTTGCCGGCTAGGCTCATTTGATGAGCCCATTCTCAAACCGGACCCGACCCGGTCCGGCCCAAAAAAATATTATTATTTTTTATTAAAAAATTTAAAAAAATTTAAAAAATTTAAAATTTAAAAAGAAAATCCAAAATCCAAAAATGATGAGATTTGGTTAGGACTTGTTATGTATTGCCTTTTTAGTATAATTAGGCATTTATTTGCTCGTATGTTGATTATATTGCGTGTTTAATTTATATGTTTAACTATGTTTGCAATTGTTTAGTTGCATGTGTTAATTTTATTGCAATTAGGTTCTTGGTAGCTATGATTTACTTTAATGATTGCGCACTCGCATGATCACTTCACATGTTAGTGGATAGGTATAAAATCAATTCAAATTGCCTGCCAAAAATTATTTTGATAAAATGAACAAGATTAGGTACCGAAAGGGCACTAATTGGTCAATTAATATAATCAAGTCCCCGGCTTTAAATTCTCTGGTTGCGTAGGAAGTGAGGTATACTCTCATGCCTCACTTGGTTTCTAGCCGACCCCAATAGGTTAGTGGCGACTTCTTATTACAAAATTGTTAAAATACCCCAACGTCACGCGGGGTATGGACTTGGGAGAGCTCGCGCTTAATCATGGGTCTTAGGCCCGTCCTTTAGGCGATACCCCTAAACCTACTCCCTCCCCCCGAGGGTAGGTCGCGACATGGCCATGGAAAATTAAACTCGGCTATAATTTTTGAGAAATTTGAACTTTCATGGCTATTTTAGGAAGTGAATATGAGGAAGAGGGGACACGATCAATTCTGAAGACAGTGGGCAGGATTCGGTCAAATAAGTAAAATAAGCTTAGCTAATTCAAAGGGGAAACGAAATATATGGTGCTCTCGAGAGGAAGTCGGCGGGGGGCATATATAAAGACGTAGAGGTTCACAATAAAGGGAGGGTGCAGTTCTTCCTTTTGGTCTCTCAGTCAGAAAAGAGGGGTCTTTTCTCTTCCTTGTCCGACACGCAATAGAAGAGGCAAGAGAGGGAGAGAGGGGAAAGAGTTAAAAGGGAGTTGTCTTCTTCGGGAGGTGCCCTTCGACCGCGACCAGCCCGACGCTGACAAGCTTCCGCCCGCAGCTGCTCAACCGCCTAACGACGCGGCAGCGTGACGACGAGTTCCGCGGTACTTCAGCCCCTTCGACGACTACCACCCCACTTTGGCGTCACCAGCGATGCACCTCCAGTCGAGCTTCCAGAAGTGTCCAGGGGTCTCGGTAAGCTCTGGCCTGCATTCACCGTGAGAAGCAACTGACCTAAGCATCTAGATTGTGAGCCTCGATCATGATTCGTGAGTCGTCGTTCGTACATCCAAATTCAGAAGTCAATATTTGAATTAGGTAAAAATCTTATCTAATTTGATTTTCAAATATTCCGTTTCCTTATTTAGAATATCGTTTTCACATTATTGAAGTTCATGATATATTATCTTATCCACAATCTTGAGTAGCCTTTAAATTAGGGATTAATCCCTAATTTCAGATAGTTCGATTTCATATCTAAAGTATGACTTGCAATCGCACGAAAAAATCGCCAACCAATCTCACCCTGAGATATGATTCGCAATTTCATTAAAAATTGACAAATCCGATCTCATACGCGAGATACGATTCGTCAATTTATTTAAAAAATTAGATGGGTATCGATAATATCTTGGCTGATTTGCTGTCGTGTTGTTTTGTTTTAGCCTTTGATTAAATTGATTTTGCTTTTGTAAAAGAAAACCCAAAAAAATAATAAATATATTTGAGCTAGATTAGATTCATGCTAGAATATTGCCTGTTTTATTATAGTTTGCATATTTAGATTAGACATTTTATTTATTCCAAATCTTTGAAATAAAAAAAATCAAAAACATTAATTTAGGATGTTAGATGTTTTTCTTTAATTTAAATTGCATGTTTAACTATTGGGTAATTTTAATTTCGAAATTTAATTAAAATAAAGAAAAAACGGTAATACCCTAAAAAACTCCAAACTGATACATCTGTAACAAATTTACCCCATACTATTTTTTTTATCATGAAAATCCCAAAACTTGTATACTTGTGACAAATTTACCCAAACTGACCATAAAAAATCATAAACTGGTATATTTACGACAAATTTACCCCTAAGCTAATTTATTTGATCGCAAAAAACCCAAAACTGGTAAATTTGTGACAAATATACCATTCACAAAATTGGATTAATACCACAAAAAAAATCACAAAAATTGTAAATTATGACAAACGGAGCATAAATCTCAAATTGATTTATCAGTCAACTGTTACGTATCATTTAACTTAATAATTTGACGTTAAAATTTAACGAAAACTAACATAGGGTAAATTTGTCACAAGTGTATCGGTTTGAGATAAATTTGTCAAATGTATATCGGTTTAAGGTTTTTGATAGTCAAAAAAATAATTTATGGTAAATTTGTTACAAGTGTACAAGTTTGCGTGACTGCAACAAAGCTGCAATGCTCAAGTATATTTGGATTCTCTTTATAGACAATGAATCATTATGGTATAAGTGGATTCACACGACTTTCTTAAAGAAGAAATTTTTTGGATCTCTCGCACTCCGTCAGTTTATTCCTGGGCATGGAAGAAGATCTTTCAGCTAAGGCGGGAGTTTCGATTATCCTTCCTTTGGGAAGCTGGAGATGGCTTTTCTTTGTCTCTATGGTATGACCATTGGCACTCGAGAGGCCCGTTAAACTTATCTTTTTCGGACTCCTTCATTGATAGCTCGGGCTTCTCCAGACAAGCGACGCTAGTGGATCTCTTTTCCCCTTATGGTAGTGCTCTCAGGACTCTCTTGGAAGATGGGGATTATTCTCTTCAGGTCCTCTCTCGAACCCCTGATAGGTTTACCTGGCTTGGGAGCTCTTTTGGTGCTTTCACGGTGGCCTCAGTGTGGGAAGTCATTAGGAGGAAGAAGGATCATGTTCCTTGGGCTTCACTTATTTGGAACGATTCGATTGCTCCTAGATTTCAATTTAACCTTGGCTAATTATTAGAAATCGCTTACCCACCCAGGTTCTCCTTCTCTCTTATGGTAGAATTGATAGTGGGTTATGTGCTTTTTGTAATGCTAGACCGGACTCTATTGATCATCTGTTCTTTGACTGTCGCATCTTGGCTAGTCTCACTTTTTTTTGGGTTGCAAGATGTAATCTTCCGTAAAGAAACAGGTCTTGGTTGGAGAATGTCCTTTGGGCCTTGAAGTTCCTTCCTAGTAAGGATTTTCTCCATTGCATCGCTTGTTTCTCTTTTGGAGCCATGTGTCACCTCATTTGGAAGAAGCGAAATAACATTATTTTTCGGGGGGAGACCTTGGAGTTGTCGGCTTTGAAAATCCATCTCATCAAAGTGGTCGAGAACAAGGCTCTCACCTTCAGCAATGTGGTTGACAACCCAAGGAACAGGAGGCTTCAAAGATGTTGGGGCTTCAACTCTTCCATTTTCGGCAGTGTTTCTAATCCTCCTACTGAGCGCCGTTTGTAGCCGTGAGCCTTTGCGGCCGGTTGATCTTTCTTGCCGTTGCTGTGTTGTCCGTTTTGAAGATTGTCGGCCTTTGTTTCTTCCTCCGTGTTGGCTCCTACTGGCTATCTTTAGCCTGGCTTTTAGTTTGTTGTTTTGTCCCCCATTCTGTCGGGTGTCTTTTCTTTTATATTGGCTCCCTTCCACTCAATCTGACCTGTTGTTACTTTGAGTGAAAATTTTTGGCGCCAATCTTTTGTATAGTTGGTTTAAGCTATTTATATATTCTTACCTTTACAAAAAAAAAAAAAAAAAAAAAAAGACCCTAAAAAAAAAACTTAAAAACATTATGCACATGTCATGTAGAATTAGGTTATCTCTTACACGTCATTTAGTCTTTACATGTTTAGGATCATTTAAATGTGGGACATATTAGGATCGTTTCATTTAACATTTACCCATCATTAAATTAGGTTATATAATTAATGTCGCATGACAAATAGTCATGTTAGGTTGCACGTTACGTGTCATGTTAGTATAGACACATTTTGTATGTCATTGCATTGCATTGCACGTAGATTAGGTTTCATTAAATAAGAAAAAAATCTTAAAAGATTGAGTGACTGCATGCTAATTAGAAATTATATCTAGGGTTATTGATGTGAATTCTGAACTAACATTGCAGGAGCGTTCGTTGCTATGAAATAAGTCCCGCAATTTATTTATTATTTTATTGGTTGTTAAATTGGTGAATTGCACACCACATAGTCATCTCACATGTTAGGGAGTAATAAAATGAATTCAAGCTGTCTAATAAATATTTTTTCATGAAAAGAACAATACCGAAAGGGTATTAGAGAAATCTAGTGTAATCAAGTCATTGTACCCAAATTCTCTGGTCCGTAATTATTTTACTTAGATGTTTAATTAATCTACCATAAACTATTTAGTGGTAACTCCTAGATAAAATTCATTTGTTGTTAAAAAACTTGAACCTAAGTCACAAATTGATATGGGTCGGGGAGAGCCTGAGCTAAGTTTAGACTTAATAATATATAAATCAAACCATAGATGATACACTGACATGAGGTCGCGATAGGTGGTAAAATGGATCCTTCAATCTATTTTTCCACGCACGATTGTGGGTGGGTATAAAATGGAGCACTCCCATTTGTTATATAGATTAAAAATGAGTTACAAGAATAAAGAATAACGAATAGATCTAAACGGATTTAATTTAAATCCATCTTTAAGATAAATTGTGATTAAAATGAAATAGAAACGTTCCTTGTCGCCACTTTTTACTCAGCTCAGCCTAGACTTTATTCTTCAAATCGGCGACGGACAGGCACTTGAAGACTGACATTCGTAAATAAATGACATCACAAATGAATCTTTCCCATATTTCCTTCATTTTTCTGTTAAATTTTACCATAAAACTGCTAAACTGGATGACACGTGATAGTTGATAGGTGTACTGATTTGGAATTTTACTCTCCTTTTGTTAGAGGTATACCAATTTATGATTTTTCATGACATTAATCCAAAATAAGGAAAATTAACAAAGGGTAAATTTATCATAAATGTATCAATTTAGGAGTTTAGGTAGTCAAAAAATTAGTTTGGAGTAAATTAAATACAAATATATCAGTTTGAGGTTTTTAATAGTTGAAAAATTAATTTGAGATGAATTTATCATAGGTGTAATAGTTTAGAGTTTTTAATAGTCAAAAAATTAATTTAAGATGAATTTATGATAAGTGTACAAGTTTAGAATTTTTCATGATATTGATCATTTTTAAATTGGCACAAGAGACACAATATTCTTCGCTTTCATTTTCTTCACCGACCAAACAAAAAAAAGAAAAGAATAGAAAAGAATCCTAAAAGCATGGCGGAGGAACGAAGGGGGAATCTATGTTCACATTGGTCAACTCTAAGCTGAGATTAGGGACGTGGGATGTGGCTGTTTCATGACCATGAATGACTCAGCAGTGGGATGGTTTCAATTCAATTCAATTCAATTGAAGATTTGAATTGAGCAAGACGTTTATTGACTTCATTTTTTTTTTAGCAAGACATTTGGTGACTTGAATCGTCCGCTAAAGTAGCAATTTCGTGATATGATGGTGGTGCAAAAATTATCTATGACATTGCTGTCCGTCAGAGACTCTGAATCCAAAAACACAGTTTTACAATTGGAAGAGTTTGCTAACATGGAGATTGAAGCTGTCGAAAGTGAACGGTATCTCAACAAAGAAATTCTTGAAGTGTCGTTCTCTTGGGATGCACAATTTGTGTTTACCAAAGTGGAATGGATCAAACTCGGTAAAAATTGGGGTGATTTGAGTATCTGGTTCTTTCGGTACGCATCGATCAATGTAAATCTAGACCAACGTATTGTAAAAATAGAAGAAGGTCCATCGAATCACATGCTGTTATTTTATTTTATTTTAATGGGTTGATGAACTCACACGATGAAGACAATGAACTTTTATGGTTTGGTTTCAATATGGGTTATAGAGATGGAAAGAGAAGGCGAGTAAAAGACAGAGCGGAGGGGTGGGTCAATGCAAAGTTACATCGCTATAGACTTTTTTTCATTTTCCTTTTCATTGGAAAATAGGATGTGACTGGTCGAACCAATTCGCTGGCGCTCGCATACAATATGAACGTCACACCAAATTTAACTTAGTGTAAATATTTTGAGCTATTGATAAGTCATGTTCCCATAATGGACGAGAGAGACCAACCCCAAAAGGTTGCCCTCGTTTTAGGGAGGTAGGTCTACCTAAACTGAATGGGAAGTCTGTTACAATCATGCTCCCAAAAATAATCACATGTTAGAAGCTTTACGTGCAAAAAAATTCATGATCACTTGCCCTCTTTGGAGATCTTAATTTGATTTTTTGGTCTGTCTTTCCCCTAACTTAAAAGGCTTATCGAACAGATTTCCACTATCTATTTAACCTTAATCTGACCTTAAAGAACACGCTTTTGATTGCGACATTGTAGTAGAGCGTGTGCATAGGGAGACAAAAAGAGTCGAGAAGAGATGATTTTTCCTAGGACGAAGAAGTATGATTTGGAAGTTTATCTCGACAGGAGACAGGATAACTCCATCCATGGTCGGGGCCATTTAGGACTGGCTATCATTCTCCAAGATATTCTTTTCATAAAGCTGGACTGTAGGTGATGATTTGATCATATGATAATGATGGACAATTTGGGTAGGCCAACGGAATCATCCAAACAGGATTAGATTCGAGATTGTAGAATCGAGAGAGAAATCACGATGGCATGGAAAAGAGAGAGCAGAAAAAGTGGACCCACGTAAAAGTCAATACTCGATTCAAGTTAACAGACAAGAAAAAACACTAATTAAGGTATAGCTTGGGACTAAGTTTTTAGCAGTTTATGCAAGAATTCGACTAGAAAATTATTTAAGCAAAAGAACTAATCAAGTGACATGCTTAGACAAAGATAATGGAGAATATGTTCTCTGTGTAAGTAGTATCGCCGAAGATTTACAAAATGGTGAAACTATTTGGTGCTCCGCATTATCAATCACTTGCTTGTTCACCCAATTACTTAGAGTGCGCATAACAAAATTTATGTTTCTCTATTTCTTGATTTTTCTGTTCGCGTAATAGGTTTATAATAGAATCTGTTTGGTAATGCAATTTTATTTTTCTAATTCTAGAACATATTTATATTTTAGAAATAGATATGGAGCAAAATCAAAAGTTAAATTTTTTAACTTTTTTTTTTTTTGGAACAAAAGTGATAAATGAAAATTTTTCTTATTATTCACTCTCGTCACTGCCCACCCACTGCCTGCGGAACGCTAAACGCTTATTGTTGGCTGCCGGCCACCGATCGCCCTCCATCGAACGCTGATTATCGACTACCATTGTCCTTAGAAATAGAAATTTTATTCTGTTATCAAACGAATTTATGTTTCGAAAATAGAAATTTTGAGTTGTTATCAAATGCATTTCTTTGCTTAGAAACTCATTTAAGGAATAAAAATTGAAAAATCAATTTGTGGCCAAAAGTTTATTTCTATTCTAGAAATTTTGTTATGCGCACGTTTAAAAAACCTTTAAAGAATTAAGGACTTAGGGATTGTAGGCTCATGCCTTGAGATCCTACACTTGGCCCTGAAGGACCAGAACCCCAGCTTGGGCATTAGGGACCCAACCCTTGCTTTAGGGGACCCAGCCCTAGGGGTCTCTAGCCCCATGATTGAGGTCCCTAGCCCGGTCGCTCAGGAATCAAGCCTCGCTGCCGAGGACTTTGGCACAAGGATCCTAGCCTAGATTCAAGGGAATCAGCTTAATCTTGGGGGACCTCAAGCTCAAGCACCACAAATGTCACATTCAAACATCAAGGCTCGATTGAATATTTGGAAAATGATTTTTAATTCTAAAAAGAGAAAGTCATTTTTCTAAATTTAAATTTAGATTTTTTGTTGATTCATTTTTTTAAAACAATTTAAGCATCGGAAAATTTGAAATATTTTTAATTTTCGTAGACAAACAGGAACGAAAGAAGCTTGACCTGACTATATTTTCTGCCGTGGTCGAGTTTTCATTGTTTTAGTGGAGATCAAGATTGGAAAGCATTGCATCCATTACTCAGCAACCAAAGGGAGAAAATAATTTAACCAATGAACCAGTGCGAAGTCGCCTTTGATTGAATTAATTTTCTAATCAACTCGTTCCCACAACAATCCCTATTAATTCAAGCCACGTAGTCATCAAACGATGTCATGGTATGATACCGGGGACCAAGCCATAGTGGGAAACGACGCGGAACCGAAAAGAAAATTTATGCAAATTCATGGAGGCAAGATCTTTCCACAGTGGCGTGTTCACGGAGACGAAATTTTTCTCGTGCCATATTTTAGCATTTTCGACAGGCATGTTAGCTGTAATTGACAGAAATGAAATTGGTACATGAGAGAATTGATTATAAAATTAATAAAAATTTAAGATTTGATTAGACAAATTAAAAGCTTGAAAATTTAATAGGAAAAAGTGAATACGTTCGTAGATGATCATTATGCGTTTATATTATCCTTCACATATTTCTTTAAAAAAGGAAATTTGGATTTTACCGTTTGGGAGAAGTAAAGAGAATGTGAGTGCTGATTTTGAGAAAACGAAACCAGTCGGGATCACAATTCTCAATTATTAGGATTAGGTAATAAAAAACGTAGAGAAAAATTGAACATTTCACATTTGTTCCAAATATGCCCTCAATGTAAAACCAAAATATAAAATCGTAAAAGATGGAATGTTAATCTGGCATGCTCTTCTTCCCCTGCCACTTCCCCTTTTTTACCCCCAAAAAATTGTAATAAAATTACCCATATTTCCTTCATCGTTACCTTGTATAATTTTCAAATAACACAAGAAAAATAATTTTCTTCAGTTTTATTTCCTTCACCGACATTAATGAAGATCTTCTGACAACAACGTAGGACCAAGCAGAATTCTTTGTTGACATAGGTCAATTTTAAGTTGAGATCAGAGATGTGAGATGTACCTGTTTCATGATTGTCAAATGACTTGGCTATAGATTGTTTCAATTTCAATTCAATTGAATGTCTATAAGAAGTTTTAAATGGAGATCGACTTTGCTGCAAGTAATGAAAAATTAGCTAGCCAACTATTGATTATCTAGCGAAATTATTTTCGAGATATCATTGTCTTGGGATATGAAGTTTGTATTTATCAAAGTCAAATAAATTATGGCCAATTATATCTAAGGCCACAAGAACATTTTGTACTGTTGTCAACCATTGATCTATGTTAATCTGGATGAATGCAAAGTCGAAGTTTAATAGAAAAAGTCCATTGAATTGTACGATAATGAGGAATCATGTCCGAATACAATCTTACCTTTCAAATTTTTAATTCAATCGAATTTCTTTGCCGGAGATCGTGTTTTGAATTATATTAAATACTTGTTGTGTTCACAGGAAGAAGATAATTGATTCCTTGGTTGCAATATGGACCAAAGGGACGAAAAGAGATGGCGACTGGGAAAGAGGGAGGAGAGGTGGGTCAATTCAAAGTTCTTTTTTTTCTTTTTTGGACCAATTCAAAGTTCCATTGCTACGATTTTTATTTCTTTTTCTTTTTCTTTTTTCCTTTTTTATGGACTAAACAAGATGTGACAATTGAACCAATGGCAATCATTCGCATGCAAAGTGAACAGCACAGATTTTTGTAAGTTTCCGCGTATGATAATGGCGTAATTTCCGTGCATATCAATTGATTCACTTCTAGAAACTACTTTAAAAACTCACAATTCCCCATTTCAACGTGATGCATTTACGATTTTAGGATGATCTTCTGTATGTCGTCATTTATATGTTATGCAGATTCAACTTTAAAATGTTGCGAGGGGATATGAAAGCACATGCGACAGAATCGTGGAACTCTTTCTCTGCAAAGATGATGAGAATGTCACTTGCTTCAATGTCTTAATTAATTAGTAATAATTCAGGGGATTTGTTCAGTAAGTCTTGTTGGTGGGTCTATATTAAGGGACTTTACATCACTAACATCATATTAGCACGGGAGTCTCTTCTCAATATACTTGGCGGAAATTATGAGATCTCAAGTATAATATCTTTTTGACAATAGTTCATTTAAAATCATCTAATCGGTTCTAAACCTATTGTACAAATGTTGATTCAGTTCTAAACTTTTTAATTTTACCAATTTAACTCTAAACATTTATGTGAAAGACCAATGTAGCTTTCCATCCAATTTTCACCTAAAATCACTGATGGGTACCACAAAGGATAAGTTGTCATAACTAGGCCGTCACATTGGCGATTTCCAACAATTATTGAGATTTCGTTTGAAATTTTAGGGTTAAATTGGCAAAATCGAAAAGTCTAAGATTGAATTATTATCCATATAATAAATTTAAGACCGAATAGATAATTTTCCCTAGTTTGAGCTTTTAATAGTGATGTTCCCATAATGGGGTTACCTTCATTTTAGGGAGATAGGTCTGCCTAAACTGAATGGGGGGAGTCTTTTACGAACACGGTCTTAAAAGTAATCATATGTTTAGAAGCTTAAAAAAAGAATGACCACTTGCCCTCTTTGGAGATCTTAACTTGATTCTTGGTCCCTCTTTCCCCAAACTCGACAGGAGTTATCGAACGGAATTTCCACGATCTATCTAACCTTAATCAAACCTCAAAGAGCACGCTTTTTTATTTTGACACTGAAGTATGAAATGTGCATAGTCAACAAGAGATTCCCAAAGAGATGTTCTCATGGGACGAAGAAGCATGAGAGTTGACAATTGTTGGGCAAATATCATTTGTTTTAAGTCATTTTCGGGATTTTTTTTTTAATTTCCACAAGAAATAGTAAAAGTTGACAATTATTGGGCAAATATTATTTTTTAAGTCATTTTTGGGACTTTATCTCGACAAGAAATAGTAAAAGTTGACAATTGTTGGGCAAAATATTCTTTTTTTAAGTCATTTTTTGGGAGATTATCTCGACGACGCATAGTGTAATGCCATTCACAGTAGGGGACACCTCCATATGGCTATGATTCTCCATGATTTTTCTTCTCATAAAGCTTGGACGGCAGATGATGATAATGACCGACGATTTGGGTAGGCCAGCGGAATCACGTAAATTAGATTGGATTCGAGATTTGTTGAATCGAGGGAGAGGTCACGATTAGCACGGAAAAGAGAGTGCGGAAGAAGTCGGTCCTCGTAAAACTCAATACTCTTGATTAAAAGTTAACCCAAAATTAAAAAAAGAAAACCACTAATTAAAGTGTGGCCTAGGATTATATTTTAAGTAGTTCATGCATAAATTCAACTAGAAAATAATGTGGAGTAACCTTTTTTAAACAATAGAACTAATCAAGTCACATATTTAGACAAATGTAATAGAGAATGTGTTCCTTTTGTAAGCAGCATTGTCTCAGACTTCCAAAATGGCGAAACTCTTAGGTGCTCCGCATCATTGATCACTTGGCCATTCACCCAATTAGTAAAAAAAAAAACCTAAAAGTACGGACCGATTTTTAGTTAAAGGAAAGTTATGAAAGGTCGTGCAATAAGATGATCGATTATTGATTTGGTAGATGGTGATATAATGTTTCGTAAAATATACATATTTTCTCAAAAAGTAAGTCTTGATGGGTCTCAACTTTGTTGCATGTGAACTTGTTGAGCACTAAGCAATTAGTCTCGGTTAAGTGATCATTTGAGGGAGCGATCAATGCTAATGCACCAAATCCTATCAAAATTCTTTTTTCTATCATATCCACTGCGGTATTTACTCATGAACAATCGGTTTTGCTAAGAAGCTAACAACGAAAATGAAAACTTTTAGCATAAGGAAAGGCGTTCACGTGATCTAACAAGATTTTCTCCCATCCATTAGCGAACATTTTTACTCCTCTGGCCTAGCTACCTCGGCTATTTTATTCTGCCAAACTGAAGCATCAGCTAGAGTTGATGTCATCAAATTTTCCAAGACTTTATCGAAACTATGTATCAGTCAAATTGATGTCTTCCCAACCTTAGTCAAGTCAATGCTGGGGAAGTGGGAGACAATTGCCATCGACCTGACCCCACTAGTTATTTCATTTTAAGACAACAAGCGAACCCTCTACTCTTCAGAATAAGAAAAGACAAAAGAAATAAAAAATAGTAGATGCATTTCTCATTTGGCCTCAAGTGGGTTTTAACCCTACAAAATTAAAGTTGGCCTATATCCTTTTTAAGTTGTTGAAATCATTAAAAACATATAGGTTTGGAACATTTGTACATGCGCTTTATTTGATCTCATAAGTGCCTCCACATTAGTATTTCCTAAGAAAGAAACTTTTGATTAGCTTTAGAGACAAGGAAGACCCACAGGCTCTTCTAGTTTGATACCAACACTTTCGAATTATGTTGATAAACGAAATCAAATTGAAATTTGATTTTTTGAAATTATGATTTTAAGAGTTGCATGTAAGTGATCCATTGAGGATAAAAACTTCATTGTAAGTTTTTCTTTCTAATGTTATTTATGCCTACACAAACATTTTGATCATGCCCTAATTGGGGTCTATTCTCGGCCTATCTAATTCTTGTTTTGTTCCCCGACATTAGGATATGCCCCTCCTTCGGAAATGAGTGGACTTTTTGTCTTGTTCGTCAAAGACGTGAAGTGCGTGTTCTTTTTCTTTTCTTTCTGTCCCTCCTTGAAAATTTAGTCAAGAAAGGCAAGTGGGAATGGAGAGAAGAGAGAACCTATAGACCTTTTTCTTTTTTTTTTGGACGAGATTACGAGGACTTCATTTTGTTTTACTAGAAGAAAGTGCCGCGGAAGTGACAATATGGTAAAAAGACAAGTCGCTACACGCGTTTGTTCGTAGGACCTTCATATAATCTCCAACAACAGAAAACTAAGTGGAAAAACAAAATAAAAAGAAAAGAGAAAATGATACAAATGATTTATGAAATTAAATCTAATATATAATATGATACTTAGACTTTTAATTTATTTAATATGGTCCCTAGATTTTCACTTATTACATAATATCATTCTTGAATTTTTCATTTATTCAATATGGTTTTTGAACTTATGATAAATGTTCAATTTAATTATTGAAGTAGATAATCTAGGGATTAAATTGAATTCAAGGATATAATAATTTATGGATTAGATTGAACATTTATCATAAGTTTAAGGATTAAATTGAACAAATTGAATATTTGAGGACAACATTGCATATTGAATTAAAGTTTAGGGATCACCTTGCACATTGAACCTAAGTCCAAGAATCATTTGTATTATTATTATTATTTTTGTTTTTACAAAAGGAGATACAAAATGCCTTCCTTTGGAAAAATAAAAACAATAAAAGTCCTCGCTAGCCACTATTGCTTGACATGCACAATCAGAACGGGGTCCTGAACTCGACCTGCATTTCGATCCCTTCTTTCCTGTGCTTGTATCAGAGAGAGACGCTGAAAATCTATCATCCACCCACTGATTATGGTCATAATGAATTATTTACTACATAATCATCGTGTTTCTTTTTTTCTCTTTTTCTTCTGCAAACCCACGAAGCACTACACAGCAGAAGAAGCAAGAAAATAACAATAATAATAATCACTGGGAAGAAATAACTATCATCAGCATTCATAGTCTCCCTCCGCTTCTATCAAATTTTTCAGGGCATTCGAGAGTGCAATCATTCATTCATGGGTTCAGAAGAACGTGAGAGCGAGTCTTGCTTGGCCAGCGAGCACGTGCTGGTCTCGAGCAGCGTCGCAGAGGCCGGTTCCCCAGGGACGGAGCTTCTCTTCCTCCCAAGCCTCGCCATCGATGCTATACAGGCCACTTTCTTCGCGACCCACCTGAAAATCCCGACTTTGACCTGCCCTCTCTTCGGGGGCAGCCTCGCCTTTGAGTTCGTCTTGGGGCTCTTCCTCGTCAAGCACGCGCCGACCATTTTCAGTGATCCTCTCTCTGCAAGGAAAAGGAGACAGAAATCTCAAGAGGGTTATCAGAGATGAGGAAGGAGAGAGAGGCGAAGGAAGCAGAGGAGGGGGAGGTGTGTTTTACTGCGTTTTGGCGGAGACATATGTGGGTTTGGTTGACATATATACAGAGTTAGAGAAGTGTGAAAGAGATCTCAGAGAGAGAGAGAGAGAGAGAGAGAGATTGAATCAGATGATGCTTGTGGCAGTGAGTGATGTGGAGGGACGAGGTACGAAGGAACAGCTGTTGCTTCCGCCCAATTGCTGGGATCTTCTTAGGATACCGTTCGATGATGAGAATTCAAAAAGGCAGCAGTCAAGTTGGGGTTAAAAGGAAGAGAACTTTCTCTTATAAGCAAAGAAACGGACTTGAAATTTTGATGTCATTACACAAACCTTTTTCAACTTGTCATTTTCCATCTTCACAGTCGAAAAGAGTATTTACTGCTCCTTTTGGTGTTGGTGTAAAGGTAATTCAGCACTCATTTTCGAAGTTTCAGTGGGGGTACTTTGCACATATAGATCGAGCACCGCTTTAGTCAATTGAGGTTTCCATTTATGAGTGTTCTGCATGAAAATATATAAAAAGATCCATTTGTTTGACACAGAGTAAAACGTTAATTACTAAGAGAAAATCTTAATATTACACAACCCAACACACTTAACTTTATGTATTGACACGCATTAATTCAGTTTTATCGTAATTCAATTATTTCACAAATGAAATCAAGATCAAGATGTTTTAGATCGACAAAAAAGATCGATACGGATTGCAAACACAAAAAGGACGCCTTAGAGGATTCGCGCTGGCCTTCGATTGCATGACCAAGATTGGATTCAAACCGAAGAAGTCCAGCAGAGAAGTTTCGCCTCTTTCTTTGGTCCAAGGTCTCTAGAAAGGACCAGAGAGAAGAAACGAGCAGAATAAATACGAAAATAAAAAAGAGCAGAGGCGTTTTTTCATTATTAGACCTCAAGTGGATGAGAATTATCCAAAAAGTTCTAAATCTATATTTTTGTTAATTTAGTTTTAAATTTTTAAATTTTATCAATTAAGTCATAAATATTTTTACATTTTTCTAATTAAGTCAATCCAGTCAATTTTAATTGGAAATCATTGATTTGGATGGTGGCCGTCCTATGTGGCATAACGGGCACCGATAAAGATATTTTTTTTAATATTTTTTTTTCTTTTCTTTTCTTTTTACTTTTTTTCTTTTCTTCTCTCTTCCCTCTTTTTTATTTTTTATTTTTTGAATTTTTTATTTTTTTATTTTACAAGTGGCTGGCGAGCTCATCGTCCGCAGGAGAGGCCATTGCAGCAACATGCGAGGGCGCCTTGCCCATGTTTGCTCGAGCTCAACTCGCAGTTGTGACCGTGTGCCATTGAAAATAAATTGTTGATAGTGAGATTAGTTGTGATTCATTTAAACTAGACGCAACTCAAAAAAATGCAATGAAAGTTTTAATATTATGTGCGTTGTGCAATCAAGTGATAACCTTCTCGATTGATGTAATCTAACCTTAAACAAATACCAAAAGTATACTCTTAGGGGAATTGTGCAATACGCGTTACGGGTTCCTCCTAACAAGGGTTGAATCTACAAATAGAATATCTCCATTTTTTCGGGGGTGGGTTTTGGTTGGTCTTACCCATTTTTCAAGCGAAATATCCCAAGGCATCTTCTCACTTTAATGTGAATTTGACCATTAAATCTTAACTAGTCCCATTATTATTATTATCCATCATGATTCATGTATTTGAAAGAAATTATACATTTGCCTATCTTACCTTCCTTCATAGGGATAAACGAAGTCACTACAGGATCGCGTTGCGGCTGCTAATCTTGTTTATTGTTTACCCCAAATGATTGGGGAAAAAAATACTCTTCACGTGGGCATTGCATCAAACGACATTTTTTTTTTACTCTCTCTCTCTCTCTCTAACACACAAATTCTGGTCGAAGGCAAGTTGGGTATGATTCGGTATCTTTGCTGCAATAATTCATTTCAGAAGTAAAAAAAAAAAAAAAAAATTCCCAAAAGAAAACAAACGACCACGTTGAAAAACGGTAACGTCTTGTTACTACATCTTTGACTAATGATCGAGCGAGAGAAACTTGCCCAGTTGGTTCATCCGTTCTAATCAAGACGAATCTCCTATTTACGAATAACCTTATGGGGCCTTTTGAACCCATGTCACGAAATTAAAACATTTGCCCGTATACGTTCATGCAATGTTTGGCGGTCATTATATAAGCACATGTTCGAACATATGTACATGAGCTTTCTTTGATCTCATCGGTGCCCCCGCGTATGTATTTTCTAGTATACTTTCACCAACAGAACAAAGAAAATGAAAAAGAAGAAGAAGAAATAAATTAGTTTCGGGGATATGGTAAACCCACATGCTCCTCTAATTTAATACTGGCACTAAGTAATTGATTTTCAGTAAAAGCTAACAACACAAATAAAAGGAATATTTTTACCATAAAGAAAGATGTTAGACATGATCGAGCGAAATTCTGTCCCATCCACTGGTTAATATCTTTCTCCTCTTTTGCCCACCTAACTCGGCTAATGTTTTTTTCTTCTTGAACAAAAAGCATCGTCTCCAGTTGATGTCATGGAATTTTCCAATGCCTTAATCAAAACTATATGTCAAGTCACATTGATCTGACCAAAACACAAGTCAAATTAATGCTGGGGAAGTGGGAAACAGTTGCTATCGTCCTGACCCTACCTGTCATACCAATTTGGAGACAACAAGCAAACCATCTCCCCTTCAGAATAACGGAAAAGACAAATAAGAAAAATAATAGATGCATTTTCTTTATTTGGCCTCGAGTCGGATATCCATATATAAATTAAGGTTGGCCTATCCTTCCATAGTTTGTTGCAAGTCACTACACACATTTATTTACGTGAGCTTTATTTGATCTCATCGTTACGCTTCACATTGATGTTTTCTAGAATATATATCACTAATGGAATAAACGACTAGAAAGAAAAAGGAATTTTCAAATCGATTCGGGAATGAAGTAGACCCACATGTCCTTTTTTATTTAATACCAGCACTCTCGAATTATGTTAATAGATGAAAACGAGTGGAATCCCTTCTTTTTTTTTCCTGGAATTCTGATTTTAATACTTGCATCATTTCCAAATTGCATGGAAGTAATCTATCGAGGGCAAATACCTAATTTATTTTGACACAATGGAAAAGTGAACTTTTTTCTTTCTATTATTAGACATAACTATCGGAACAATTTTTTTTTTTTTAATCATTGCCCAAGGGGAAAAAGCTTGGATGACTTCTCCAAGAGTAATGGTGCAATCTTGACCCCATATTTTTTCAAGGAAACAGACGACTTCTTTGTCCTGTTTCTTTGGTGGGATTTCCATAAATAAACGAAAGTTTTGCCAAAGTAAAAATTAAGGAAAATGTCAATATGAAGAAAACCCACAAAACACCCACAACAATTTTTAAAAAAAATGATCAGTACCTATTCATCACCACCAATTGAGCAATCATGACCGCAGGTTCAAATTGAGCGGCCATAGTAGCCTCGAGCTTCGTGGCCTAAAAAGATCTGGCAAACATGACCAATGCGGGTTGAGCTTGCATCCATGAACTTGTACATTCATTGTCGTCTGCAACCTCTATCTCTCTTTATTTTGTTTTCTTTTATATTGTTTGATGTGGCATCTATTTGGCGACACATTATAATGTGGAGCAAATCATAGTGCGGTATGTGTATTTCAGTCTGCATAAGCAATTTTGCAATTTATATCAACAAAAGCCGTCCGGCAAAAGAGAATGTATAATAGAAGGACCAACGTTTTGGGCATTTCTTAACATAAAAAAGATAAGAGGGATGATTTTTATTTTTGGACAAAGATAGATGCGCGACTGGTAATATTAATCCTTTAAAAAAATAAAGAGACAAAACCTTTATTCCACACTTTCTCACATCATCTGATTGCCCACCTCTCCTAAATTGAAACTTGTGGTCAATACACGCCACCATTAGAAAATTCACTATAACTGCGCCGTCCTCCTGGCAGGACTCTTGCCCAAATTGGGGTCTCATTCTCGATTCTCAGCCGATCAAATTCTTGTTTCGGTCCATAATTCGGATGTCCGAAATGCAGTGATCTCTGTCTTTTCATTCAAGGAAGTGAAAAGAAGTGCACGTTCTGATTATCTGCTTTTCTTTTTCCCTCTCTTTCTGTCCGTCCTTTTCTTTTTTCGGTCGGTTTCTGTTCGTCCTTGAAAGTGGGTCAAACAGAATGGATTCTGTTTCACTGCAAGAAAGCTGCATGGAAGTGACACGCGGCCTACTTGCACATACATCGCGCGGAACGATTTTTAATAATTTGATTCAAATTCAAAAACAAATAAATAATAAAAAAGTCTAAAATGAATTTACACTAAAAACATTAATTCACAATTTGTTAATATCATTCATTATTTCAATTTTACAAATTCAACTCCATTCCAATAATTCATAAAATTTGAGAAAAAAAAAAGTAATTCACACTCTGAACTCGCATGTCAAACGTGTCGGAAGAGAAGAGAAAAAAACTTAGGGGGTGAATTATATATCACGGAACCGAGAGTCGAAAGAGAAGAGAATACTAAGTTTTTTTTTATTCCCCATTTATTTTTATTTTTTTATTTTTTATTTTTTCACATATATATACATTTTGACCATTTATTTATTGAAAATTTAAAATTGATCTCGCCTGTCGAAATCACGTGTCGAAAACTTGTATGTCAAAATTCCAACTCAAATGTCGGAGAGTGTCGAGAAAGTTGACCAGGTGTCGGATTTTTCGATACGTGTTGATTGAATGTCCGAAAACGTTGGAATGTCTAACATGACTAACACGACACAAAAGCTCTCAGAGAGTGTTAGTGCTTTCTAGGTTATAATAAAGCCGTACACTTCAGTTTAAAAGGAGGCGAAGGAAATAAAGGACGAACAAATGGATGAGAGTTGAAGCCCCTTTGCCAATATGATCCTCTCTTTTTCCTAACCCGTCAGGGGTGGGACATTGTACTTGGAAAAATTGTCCCCAAAATCCTCAGCCTATTATACTTTTACCAATTTAATATAAGTCTTCTAATTTTGTCAATTGAATCATAAATCTTTTTACATTTTGTCAATTGAGTTTATTTGACCATTTTTGGTCGAAAATCGTTGACGTAGACGTTGGTTATCTTACGTAGCATAATTGATGTCGACATAAACAATTTTTAATAACATTTTATTATTTTTTCAATTTTTTATTTTTATTATATTTTTAACTTTTTCTTTTATTTCTTTGTTTTCTTTTTTTTTACAACTCTAGCCGGCAAGAGTCACTGGGCCCTTGCTGAATGCGAGCAAGGGTCACCGAGCCCTCATCAGCCACAAGCGAGGCCATCAAGGCCGCGAGCATGGCAGCCTTGCCTAGATCTAGAGAAGCGGCCTCACTCGTGGTTGTAATGGTCTAGGTGAGGGCCCAGCGGCCTTTGCTGGCTAGAGTTGTAACCAAAAAAATAAAAGGGAAAAAATTTAAAAATAAAATAAAATATTATTAAAAATTGTCCCGTTAGCGCCGGATGTACCACATAGGATGGTCAGATCTATGTCAATAATCTCTAGATAAAATTAATCAAATTGACTTAATTGGTAAAATTAAAATATTTATAACTTAATTTGTTAAAATACAATATGTTTAAAAAAATTTCGACCTACTCATTTCAATTAGATATGTGCACATATGGACTCGTTTTTATTATATTTACAAGCAACGAACAAATTTAAAAAGGTAGGGCCTCAGTCCCTCTCGAGTACATAGCAGAATCTGGGCTCTTCTGATGCCAACACAAAATCCATCCCGCAACAGTTTTCGTCGCTTTTCTTGCATAGCAGTTGCACGTGAGCATATACCCTTTCCGGCTATAAAACCTATACATGGCAGCCTTCTCTCGGCCATACTCGGCAAAGCCGGCGACTTGGGCCGAAATCGAAATCCGGCATCGCACTAGCAGAAGTGGTAAAATGGATCCTTCAATCTATTTTTCCACGCACGATTGCGGGTGGGTATAAATGGAGCTTTCCCATTTGTTGTGTAGATTAAAAATGAGTTATAAGGAATAAAGAATAACTAATGGATCTAAACGGATTTAATTTGAATCCATCTTTAAGATAAACTATGATGAAAATGAAATAGAAACGTCCCTTGTCGCCACTTTTTACTCGGCTCAGCCTTTGACTTTTTCTTTAAATCCGCGACGGACAAACCCTCGAAGACGATGTTTGTAAATAGAAGACATCACAGATGAATCTTTTCCATATTTCCTTCATTTTTACTCTTTATAATTTTCAATGGATTAATACCATGAAAAACTCTAAACCGACACACCAATAACAAATTTACTCCAAATTAATTTTTTGATCATCATAAACTCCAAACCAGTATATTTGTGATAAATTTGCCCCTTGTTAATTTCCATTAAATTTTACCATCAAACTACTGAGTTGGATGACATGTAGCGGTTAATAAGTGTACCAATTTGGGATTTTACCTTTCATTTATCATAAATATACCGGTTTATGATTTTTTGTAGCATTAATCCAAAATAATAGAAATTAATGAAAAGTAAATTTGTCATGAATGTACCAATTTAAGAGTCTAGGTAGTCAAAACTTAGTTTGGAGTAAATTAATCACAAATATATCAGTTTATGGTTTTTAATAATCTAAAAAAAAACTTGATGAATTTATTACATGTGTACTAGTTTAAAATTTTCAATAGTCAAAAAATTAATTTGAGATAAATTTATCATAGATGTATTAATTTAGAGTTTTTCATAATATTGATAAAAATTGGCACGAGAGATACAATGTTCTTCGCTTTTATTTTCTTCACCTACCGAACAAAAGAAGAAAAGAATAGAGAAGAATCCAAAAAACATGGCGGAGGAACCATGGGGGATTCTGTGTTTACATTGGTCAAGTCTAAGCTGAGATCAGAGATGTGGGATGCAGCTGTTTCATGACCGGGAATGACTCAGCAATGGGATGGTTTCAATTCGATCAATTCAATTAATTGAAGACCTGAATCGAGCAAGACGTTTGTTGACTTCTTTTTTTTAGCAAGACATTTGTTGACTTGAATCGTCCACAAAAGTAGCAATTTCGAGACATGGTGGTGGTGTAAAAAAATATCTATGACATTGTTGTCTGTTAGAGACTTTGAGTCTCATATTACCCTTCTTATAAGTACGTAAAAACACGATTTTACAATTGAAAGAGTGTGTCAACATGGAGATTGAAGTTGTTGAAAGTGAACGGTATCCCAACAAAGTAATTCTTGGAGGATCGTTCTCTTAGGTTGCACGGTTTGTGTTTATCAAAGTTGAATGGATCAAACTCGATAAAAATCAGGACCATTTGAGCATCTCGTCCTTTCAGTACACATCAATCAACGTAAATCTAGACGAACATACTGTCAAAATAGAAAAAGGTCCATCGAATCACATGCTGATGTTTTTTTTTCAATGGGTTGATGTGAACTTATATAATCCGGTTTCGATATGGGTTATAGAGATGGAAAGAGAAGGCGAGTGGGAGACAGAGCGGAGGGGTGGGTCAATGCAAAGTTATATCGCCACGGACTTTTCTTCATTTTCCTTTTCATGAGATAACAGGATGTGACGGTCGAACCAATTCGCTGGCGCTTACATGCAATGTGAACATCACAGAGATTTTTTGGGTGCTTTCACGAGCGACAAGGGTTTCCATTTGGGTTTGCTTCTTGTTTTTTAATCCATTTATTGGCCAATGAGGAAAGGGGTTGGACCCAAATAGTGAATTTGCACTCGACAAAGGGGCATGATGCATGGATGACGAGCGAGAGTAGAATGCAAAGGCTTACCTTAGAAATTTATGAACTGAACCATGTGATCCTTTTTTCTTTTTCTTTTTCTTCTTCGACGAGGTAATAGATGATTTTTTGTAATTTTCTGAGTTTTTCTTCCTCTTTTTCCTTTCCTTTTCTTCCTTTTCTTCTTTTTAAAACTTTTCTTTTCCTTTTTGCATGTGATTGCCTTAACGATGGTCGACGAGGGAGTTGCAGCCACCCCTCGCGCAGATTTAGAGAGGGAGGGCCGCAATAGCCTAGTGTGGCCCTTGCCTGTGACCGATTATCAACCAACCACAGGAGAAAAGGAAAAGAAAAAAAATAAAAAATAAAAATAAATTGCAAAAATCCATCCACTTCAGCACTGTCCAATTGTGCCACATAGGCCCATTGATATCACATTAGTGATTTTTGGTCAAAATTTGCCAAAATGACTTAATTGAAAAAGTCAAAATGTTTAGAACTAAATTAATTATATTAAAAAAAAATTAAGATTGAATTGACCACCTACAATAGATTAATAGTTTTTTGAACAATTTTCCAATCAAATTAATGCTGAGGAAGTGGGAACTGGGAAGCAATTGGCAATTGCTATCGCCATGGCCCTACTTCTTGTTCCATTTTTTAAAACTGCAAGCAAATTATCTCCACTTCAAAATAAGGTAAAAGAGAAATTAAAAAGAATAGATGCATTTTCTAAATTTGGGCTCAATTGCAATTTTATCCCTATAAAACTAAAGTTGGCCTATTTCCTTTCCTAATTGTTGTGGTCATTAAACACACACACACACACACATATATATTCAAGACATATGCACATGAGCTTTATTTGATATGAGCGCCTTCACATTCGTATCTTCTAAAATATATATCACTATTAAGACACAAAAAAAGGAAAAAAAGTTAGAACTGATTTTAGGACTTGCATGTAAGTCACTTAATGAGGGCAAAGACCTATTTTTAATTTTTGTTACAATGGAAAAGTAAACGTTTTTCTTTTCATTATTATGCGCAATTACACAAACATTATGATCATTGCCCAAATCGGGGGCAATGCTCAGCCTATCAATTTTGCGTTTTGGTCCATGATACGACATGCCCCTCTCGTTCGGCTAGGGTCGGCTCTATGTATATATATGTCGAGAATCGGACGGAATTTTGTCTTCTCGTTCAAAGAAGTGAAAGGGTGCATGCTCTTTTCCCTTGCTTTTCCCTCTTTTAGTTCCCTCCTTCGAAAGTGGGTCAAGATAGGGAAGTGGGAATGCAACAGTAATAAAAGCCGATCCATCCTATGGGAGGGGGACTCCAAAGTGGACTGCATTTTGCCAGAAGGATGCGGCGTTGCCTGGAAGTGACAAGATGGCCCACTTAGAACTCTCTGTGATGCGACGGATAAGAGTGAAAGACCCACATTCAGATAATTTTTTTTTATGGCAAACGATTGGCATCTATTCTCTCGGCAAAAAGGAATTTAAGGAACAAAATGGTTTTGCAATTTCGTGTATGAGTGTCTAAATTCCCCTTCGATCGAATGAGGAAGAAAAACGATTCATATTCCATCGGATTTGCAACTTTGGGCGGGTATAGGCTACATATACCTTGATAAAAGGCATACTTATAAATGAAGTAAAACTACATTGGCATTTTATCTAGGGTTAATACTAAAAAAAAATTTCAAACCGTGATAAATTTGGCTTTCATTAGTTTTCATTAAATTTTACAGTTAAATTTCAGTTAATGGGCATATCAATTTACGATTTTACCCTCCATTTGTCACATGTGTATTTGTTTGTGATTCTTTGTCATATTAATTCAATTTATCGAAAACTAACAAAGAGTAAATCTGTCACAAATATATTAGTGATCAAAAATTAGTTTGGGATAAATTTGTCATAGGTATATTAGTTTGGAGTTTTTGGTTGTCAAAAAATTAATTTTGAATAAATTTATTACATTTATATCAATTCGAGATTTTTTGTGATATTAATTAATTTATTTAACTATTATTGGAGTGAATTGCGACAAATACAAAATGCCTTCCTTTGTAAAGGTTAAGCCGCACGCTATTGTATGACGGGCACAAACATGCACAAGAATAGATAGATACCCCAAAGAAATGTCATGAAGCCAACCTCCATTTTGTCCGTCTCTGTGCTTGTAACGGAGACACACTGAAAATCTATCATCCATCGACATATAGTCATTAAAAATGATTAGTACACAATAATCACATTTTCTTTCTCTGCCTTTTTCTTCCCTAAACCTATGAAAAACTACAACAGAAGAAGCGAAAACATATCCTTGGGAAGAAAAACGATCATCCGTTATACAGTCTCTCTCTACCTCATCGAATCCTCTGGGACAATTGCGGAGTTGGATCGTACGTTTATGGGGTCAGGACAACGTGGGGACTACTCTTGCTTGGCCAGTGAGCACGCGCTGATCTTGAGTGGTGTGGCCGAGGCCGGCTTGTTCCGGACACAGCTTCTCTTCCTCCCGAGCCCTGCCATTGATGCTATATCGGCCACTTTCTTCGCAACCCACTTGAAGATCCCGACTTTGACCTGTCCTCTCTTCGGAGGCAGCCTCGCTTTCGGATTCTTCCTCGTTGCGCACGCATTGGACATTTTCTGTGATGCTCTTTCCGCAAGGAGAAGGAAAGAGAAACCTCAAGAGGATTATTAGAGATAGGCGAGCAGAGAGAGGTAAGAAAATCGGAGGAAGTAGGGGTGTGTTTTGCTGTGTTACGGTGGAGACGGACGTGGGTTTGGCTTGTGTATATATAGAGTTTGAATGGACCTCACGTCAAGTGTGAAAAGAAACCTTACAGAGAGACAGAGAGAGGGGGAGAGAGAGCACGAGGGTTTGAATTAGAAGAAACTTGCGATGGTAACCGATGTGGGGTACGACGAATAATACACGTTTATAATACACGTTTTGACAGGCAAATCTTGTCTATTTTGTTGACTATTATAAACGTGTATTATAAACGTGAATTAAGGTACGTTTAGTTCAACATTTCTAAGAGACTTTCAGACTCCAAAATCCCTTGGGGGAATGCTGGACCGTTTGACAACCATTTTGAAATTCAGTATTGGAAATGCTAAAAGCCCAATGTTAATAGGACTAGCTTTGAGCTTTCAGATTTACCAAATGCCGAAACTTTTTTTTTTTCTAAAACTATCATCACTCATTCTTCAAATTTCTTATTTTTCCCTTATTATTATTTTTTTAAATTAAAAAATAATGCTAAAAAAATCAAATTTATATAAATGCTAAAAAAATTAAATATATTTTGGTCTTTTAAAAAAAATATTTGTATATTTGATTTTTTTAGCATATATATTTAATTTTTTTTTATCTTTATTGTCAAAATTTATATTTAAAAAGTTGCATACCTTATTTTTTTCAATTTCAAACAAATAAAAATTAAAAAATTCCAACAAAGGGTTTGGTCTTTTTTTTTTTTTAAATTATATATATGTATTTGATTTTTAGCATTATTTTCAAATTTATATTTAAAAATTTACACACATTATTTTTTCAATTTTAAACAAATAAAAATTAAAAAATTTCAACAAAGGATTTGGTATTTTTTAAAAAATTATATATAGGTATTTGATTTTTTTTTAGCATTGTTGTCAAAATTTATATTTAAAAAGTTGCATACATTACTTTTTTCAATTTTGAACAGATAAAAATTAAAAAATTACAATGAAGGGTTTGGTCTTCTTTTTTTTTTAAAAAAACTATATATATATTATTTTTAGCATTATTTTCAAATTTAAATAAATAAAAATTAAAAAATTTCGACGAAGGATTTGGTCTTTTATATATATGTATTTGATTTTTTTTTAGCATTATTGTCAAAATGTATATTTAAAAAGTTGCATACATTATTTTATTTTCAATTTTAAGCAAATAAAAATTAAAATTAAAAAATTTCGATAAAAGCAAATGGCTTTTTAAATGTGTTTTCTACCAAATGGCATTTCTCCCAAAATTGCTTCTCAAAGCATAGTTTACCAAACGTCCTTTGCATTTGCCTAAAATCCTTTAGGCTAAACTATTTTGCATTTTCCCAAGGGCTTTCAAAATGCTGAACCAAACACACCCTAAGAAGACACTTGCAATAGTAACTGATCTTGTCTCCCAATGATTCAATTGATGCAGTGCCTAAGATGATTCTCTTCTCTTTTCCAATCCAATTGGAGTGGGGGACATTGGACATACTCATTGGGGGGTTTTAATCCCTATATCCATGCAAATCAGTAGGGAAAAGTATTTATATGGACCGGATCCGATGTATTAACAACGCAAGAGTGATTGATAGGATCGTTTCGTTGCAAAGGAAGTGTTCTGCCTAAACTCAATTGATGCATGCCCAACCAACCAAATTTTACGACTCATGTGATATCCACAGAATGATCTCCCAAGAAAACGAAAGTATGAATACCACATATAAATAGTTTGTACGATATTAGATGAAAAATGAATTATTGAGCGACAATCTCTATATTAAAATTACACACCACGACTAACTATTTTGCACAAATTAACATATTTTCATCATGATTCAATTATTTAACAACCAAAATTAAAATCAAAATATTTGAAACCGATAAAAATCAACGAGAATTATAATAGGTGGGGCACCCCTTTTTTTCGGCCATATATGGCAACCCCCATGAGTCGTGTAGGTCGTGTCAAATCAAGGTCTAGTAGGGCACTAGTCAAAAAAAGCCTCACCACTTTCTTGGCTCCTCCAAAAAGCATATTTGATAATCAGTATGTTCTCGAAAATAATTTTTTAAATCAAGGTCCAGTAGGGCACTAGTCAGAAAAAGCATCGCCACCTTATTGGCTCCTCCAAAAAGTGCGTTTGATAATCATTATGTTCTCGAAAATAATTTTTTATCAGAAATGATTCTTTTTTATTCTGTTCCCGAGAAAAATTTATAAGCATTTTCAGGTATTTGGTAACTGTTCAAAATTTCTACTTCCGGGATAGAGTTGTGTTTGGTATCGTTCTCAAAATTTCTAACCCAAATCATTTTCTTTTAATTTTTAAATAATTTTATTACTTTTTTTCTTTTTCTTTTTTATTTCTCTTCTTTTTCTTCTTCAAGCTTTGGTTGGTTGCTGGCCAGGGGATGACCGGCAATTGGCTAAATGACGGCCGGCGAGGTTGCGTCTTATCAACTAAGCCTTGTCGGCAACTAGGCGAGTGGCCTCGCCCAAATCTAATGAGGTCGAACCTCGCTGATGACTAAGCGAACCTCTAATGAGCTCACCGAATCTCGCCCAATTGGTCGCCGGCAACTGGCAGCGGTGAACGGTGGCAGCCACAGCCGCAGAAGAAAAAGAGAGAAAGGGAAGAAGAACAAAAAGAAAGAAGAGAAGAGAAAAAAAAAAATTAGCTTTGATTCTAGAATTGTTCCTAAGAACAAAGAATTAACTTTTTTCTACTCTTTAATTATATTCCAGGAAATAAGAGAATAGAAATTTTTATCGTTTAGCCTATTACCAAAAGCAACCAAAATCTCCCAAAAAAAAAAAAATCAAAAAAACTGTTGACTCTCTTGTTAGTTAAATATTCCAACCTTTTAACTTTAGTCTAGCGAGAGCGGCCCTCGGCCAGGCGGCGAGAGGGTCAAGCCCTTACCAGATGCAACGAGGACTTGGCAAGGGCTACCCTCACCTATGGCCAGTCCTCAACAACCATGGCCGATACCGGCCACAGTCCGAAGGAAAAATGGTACAATCCACATCCGGTGAAGGTGACCCTTGCCTGTGGCCGGTATCGGCCACAATCCAAAGGCAAAAGAAAGAGGAAAAAATGAAAAATGAAAAATATTTTTAAAAAAATATATATAGTAAAAATTATTAAAAATTATTAAAAACTATTTTAAAAAGTCCACGTCAATGTCAACCGTCCTATGTGGCATGGAAAACATCCACCTCAATAATTTCCGGTCTAAATTGGGCGGATAAACTAAATTGATACAAATATGAAAATGTTGAGAACCAAATTGGTCTAATTAAAATATTTAAAACTGAATTGGTACCAATATAATAGTTTTAAGATTTTTTTGGTATTTTTTCCCGTACTTTTTAAAACTCATTTATGATCTGAGAACTGGAACCGGCGACTGAAGAAAGCACCGGAATCCGATTCAACTACGATCGTCAGTCGTGACCAGAACAGAGGCAAACAGAGCATACGTGGAGGGTTTTTTCGCATCTGGAGTAACGGTCGGGCTGGGCTGAAGCGAACAAAACTTGGGCCGAGGGAGCTGAGCCCAATTTGAACTGAAGCGAAACGGGCTGATGGGTTGCTGCGAATTGGACCATGTGCTTGATGGGCTTGACTGGCGGTCTAGGCTGCAGTTGGTTGGATCCTTATCAGATGGAGCTGCGTTATTATTATTATTTTTTCGTTGGTTATTTTTTATTGTTCTATTGTTTCATTATTTTTAATTTTTTTAATTTTTACTATAGAAATGCATGTTTGATTTGTCGACAAAAATTCATGCGGTGTCGGCACTCTCTGTCTATGCTGATAAGTAAAAACAAATTAAAACTTCTATATCTAGAATTCTAATTTTATAAGCGATCTAATGAGGGTTAAGACAAGGGTTTCCATTTGGGTTTGCTTCTTGGTGTTTTTTATCCATTTCTTGGCCGATAGGGAAAGGGTTGGACCCAAATAGTGAATTTGCACTTGACAGAGGAGCATGATGCATGGGTGACGAGCAAGAGTAGAGTGCAAAGGCTTACCTTAGAAATTTATGAACTGAACCGTGTGGTCCTTTTTCTTTTTCTTTTTTGACGAGCTAATAGATGATTTTTGTAATTTTTTGTCATTTTCTGAGTTTTTCGTCTTCATTTTTCCTTTCCTTTTCTTTTCCTTTTCGCATGTGGTTGGTCTCAATGATGGTCGGCGAGGGAGTCGCGGCCACCTCTCCCCCAGATTTAGAGAGGGAGGGCCACAATGACCTAGTGTGGCCCTTGCCTATGGCCGATTACCAACCAGCTACAGGAGAAAAGGAAAAGAAAAAATCGAAAAAATAATTGAATTGCAAAAGTCCGTCCACTTCAGCACTGTCTAGTCGTGTCACATAGGCCTATTGATACCACGTTGGCGATTTTCGGTTAAAAATAGCCAAAATGACTTTATTGAAAAACTTCAAAACGTTTAGAACTAAATTAGTTAAATTAAAAAATTTAAAACCAAATTGATCACTTACGATAGATTAATGGTTCTTTGAACAATTTTCCAATCAAATTAATGCCGAGGAAGTGGGAAGCAATTGGCAATTGCTATCGCCATGGCCCTACTTCTTGTTCCATTTTTAAAAACTGCAAGCAAATTATCTCCACTTCAAAATAAGGTAAAAGAGAAATTAAAAAGAATAGATGAAGAATTTGGCCTCAAGTGCAATTTTATCCCTATAAAACTAAAGTTGGCCTATTGCTTTTCCTAATTGTTGTGGTCATTAAACACTTATATATTCAAGACATATGCACATGAGCTTTATTTGATATGAACGCCTTCACATTCATATCTCTAAAATATAATATATATCACTAATAAGACACAACAAAAGGAAAAAAAGTTAGAACTTTTGATTAGCGTCGAGGATAAGTTAGACTCGCATGTTCCTCTTATTCATAACTAGCACTCTCGAATTATGTTAACAAACGAAAACAAACTGAAATTTTTCTCCAAAGCTGTGATTTTAGGACTTGCTTGTAAGTAACCTAAGGCAAAGACCTAATTTTTTTTTATACAATGGAAAAGTAAATGTTTTTCTTTTCATTATTATGCGCAACTACACAAACATTATGATCATTGCCCAAATCGGGGGCAATGCTCAGCCTATCGATTTTGTGTTTTGGTCCATGATACGAGACGCCCCGCTCGTTCGGCTAGGGTCGGCTCTTTGTGTACATCTGTCGAGAATCGGATAGAATTTTGTCTTGTCGTTTAAAGAAATGAAAGGGTGCATGCTCTTTTCCCTCGCTTTTCCCTCTTTACATTCCCTCCTTCGAAAGTGGGTCAAGAAAGGGATGGGAATGGAACAGTAATAAAAGCCGATCCATCCTATGGGAGGGGGACTCCAAAGTGGACTGCGTTTTGCCAGAAGGAGGGAGGGAGCATGCGTGGAAGTGACAAGATGGCCCACTTAGAACTTTCTCTAATGCGACGGATAAGAGTAAAAGACACATAATCAGATAATTTTTTTATGGCAGACGATTGGCATCTATTCTCCTGTAAAAAAGAATTTAAGGAACAAAATGGTTTTGCAATTTCGTGTATGAGTGTCTAAATTCCCCTTCGATCGAATGAGCAAGAAAAACGATTCACATTCCATCGGATTTGCAACTTTGGACAGGTATAGGCTACTTATACCTTGATAGAGGGCATACTTATAAATGAAGTAAAGCTACATGGGCATTTTATCTAGGGTTAATACTGAAAAAAATTTCAAACCATCACAAATTTGTCCATCATTAATTTTCATTAAATTTTACCGTTAGTTTGCTAGTTTAATGACATGTGTCAGTTGATGGGTATATCAATTTACGGTTTTACCATTCATTTGTCACATGTGTATTTGTTTATGATTCTTCGTCATATTAATTCAATTTATCGAAAACTAACAAAAGGTAAATCTATCACAAATATATTGGTGGTCAAAAAATTACTTTGAGATAAATTTGTCATAAGCATATTAGTTTGGAGTTTTTTGTGGTCAAAAAATTAATTTTGAGTGAATTTATTATAGTTATATCAATTCGAGATTTTTTGTGATATTAACTCATTTATTTAGCTACTATTGGAGTGAATTGCGACAAATACAAAATGCTTTCCTTTGTAAAGGTTAAGCCGCACGCTATTGTATGATGGGCACAAACGTGCACAAGAATAGATAGATACGCCCAAGAAATGTCACGAAGCCAACCTCCATTTTGTCCCCTCTCTGTGCTTGTAACGGAGACACACTGAAAATCTATCATCCATCGACATATAGTCATTAAAAATGATTAGTACACAATAATCACCTTTTCTTTCGCTGCCTTTTTCTTCCCTAAACCTATGAAGCACTACAACAGAAGAAGCGAAAACATATCCTTGGGAAGAGAAACGATCATCGGTTATACACAGTCTCTCTCTACCTCATCGAATCCGCTAGGACAATTGCGGAGTTGGATCGTACGTTTATGGGGTCAGGACAACGTGGGGACTACTCTTGCTTGGCCAGTGAACACGCGCTGATCTTGAGTGGTGTGGCCGAGGCCGGCTTGTTCCGGACACAGCTTCTCTTCCTCCCGAGCCCTGCCATTGATGCTATATCGGCCACTTTCTTCGCAACCCACTTGAAGATCCCGACTTTGACCTGTCCTCTCTTCGGAGGCAGCCTCGCTTTCGGATTCTTCCTCGTTGCGCACGCATTGGACATTTTCTGTGATGCTCTTTCCGCAAGGAGAAGGAAAGAGAAACCTCAAGAGGATTATTAGAGATAGGCGAGCAGAGAGAGGTAAGAAAATCGGAGGAAGTAGGGGTGTGTTTTGCTGTGTTGCGGTGGAGACGGATGTGGGTTTGGCTTGAGTATATATAGAGTTTGAATGGACCTCACGTCAGGTGTGAAAAGAAACCTTACAGAGAGACAGAGAGAGAGGGAGAGAGAGAGCACGAGGGTTTGAATTGGAAGACACTTGCGGTAGTAACTGATGTTGGGTACGAGGAATAATGAAACATATGATGTTTGGGATAATTGTTCAAAAATTACTAAATTTATTAAACAAATCAATTCAGTCCTAAATTTTTACAATCAATTTAATCCTAAATTTTTTTGGACTATTTTTCAATATAGTGTTTCCAGCTAATTTTGGTTGGACATGGCTCACATGTACAATTTTTGCATTTTTTAATTTTTTATAGACTTGAGGGTTTGAATTAGATGACATTTGCAGAAGTAACTGATGGTACAAGGTATGATGGAACATATGATGTTTGGGATAATTGTTCAAAAAGTACTAAATTTATTGTAATGATCAATTCAATCATAAAATTTTCAAAATAATATTTCTAGCCAATGTTTGTTGAAAACCACCGACATGTACAATTTTTGCTCTTTTTAAAATAATTTTTCTGTTTTTAATAAATTTTTTATTCTTTTCTTTTCATTTTTCCACTAATCACTTTCTCATAATGGTCATCGGGGGTCACCAATGCCTTACCGACCCTTGCTGGCCACAAGTAAGGGCCGCAAAGCCCGCACCAGCTACGGGCATGAGCCATGAAGCCCTCACCTAGTGGCCAACGAGGGCTTGCACGCCCTCACTTGTGGTCGTCGAGGGTCACCAACCATCAGCAAGGCCCCAGTGACCCTCATAGGCCCACAATGGAAAAAGAAAAGAAAAAATTGTCAAATTTATAGAAATTTAAAAAAAAAATATTGCAAAAATTATCTATGTCGGTGAATTCCTATCAAAATAAGCCAGGAAAACTACATTAAAAAACTATCAAAAGATTAAAGACTAGACTGGTTAAATTGAAAAGTATAACTTAGAATTGAATTGGCCATTATATAATAAGTATAAGACTTTTTGATCAATTTTGTCGGTGTTGTTTCCATACAAGTTTAAGGATCTTTTTAGGATACTTTTTAATGATGGGAAACTAAAAGCCATCATTATAAGCAGTTCAAAAGGACGGGATATCTTCTTCTTCTTCTTTTCCGAAGGTAAGCACATAAGCAAAGGTAGGAACTCGAAATTAATATCATTCTACAAGACTTTTCAGCTTGCCGTTTCTCCAGCTAACTTGCAATTGATAAGAGTTTCAGCGGTCCTTTTGGTATTGACATAAGGTAAATTAAACACCCAATTTCGAAGTTATTTTTTCGTGACGAGATAATTCCGCGACGATACCTTTTGTCTCGTGATCTGATTCGCAGGTGCAAACGACATGAAGTCAAAACGTGTATTATAAAGCTGTGGAAATCAAAAAGGAGACGAAGGAAATAGAGGACAGAACAAAATAGACAAGATCTTCCTGAGATGATTCTCTTCTCTTTTCCAATCCGACCGGAGTGGGGGACATTGGACATACTCATTGTGGGTTTTAATCCCTATATCCACGTAAATCAGCAGGGAAAAGTATGTATATGGACCGGATCCGATGTATTAACAACGCAAGAGTGATTGATAGGATCGTTTCGTTGCAGAGGAAGTGTTCTGCCTAAACTCAATTGATGCATGCCCAACCAACCAAATTTTACGACTCATGTGATATCCACAGCATGATCTCCCAAGAAAACGAAAGTATGAATACGACATACAAATAGTTTGTACTATATTAGATGAAAAATGAATTATTGAGCGACAATCTCTATATTAAAATACACACCACGACTAACTATTTTGCACAAATTAACATATTTTCATCATGATTCAATTATTTAACAACCAAAATTAAAATCAAAATATTTGAAACCGATAAAAATCAACAGAATTATAATAGGTGGGGCACCCCTTTTTTTCGGCCATATATTGCAACCCCCATGAGTCGTGTAGGTCGTGTCAAATCAAGGTCTAATAGGGCACTAGTCAAAAAAAGCCTCACCACTTTCTTGGCTCCAAAAGGCATATTTAGTAATTATTTTGTTTTCAAATATAATTTTTTATCAGAAATGATTCTGTTTTATTCTTTTTTCGAGAAAAATTTCTAAGCATTTTCAGATATTCTGTAACTATTCAAAATTTCTACTTCCAAGATAGAATTGTGTTTCGTACCATTCTCAAAATTTCTAATCGAAATCATTTTCTTTTAATTTTTAAATAATTTTATTACTTTTTTCTTCTTCTTTTTTCTTTCTCTTCTTTTTCTTCTTCAAGCTTTGGTTGGTTGTCGGCCAGGGGATGACTGGCAACTTGCTAAATGAGGGCCGGCGAGGCTGCGTCTTGTCGGCTAAGCCTTGTCGACAACTAGGCGAGGCTCGGCCAAGCCTTGACTAGGCGAGTGGCCTCGCCCAAATCTAATGAGGTCGAACCCCACTGACGGCTAGGTGAGCCTCCAGTGAGCTCACCAGTCTCGCCTAATCGGTCACCGGCAACTGGCGGCGGTGAACAGTGGCGGCCGCGGCCCGAAAGAAAAAGAGAGAAAGGGAAGAAGAACAAGAAGAAAGAAGAGAAGAGAAAAAAAAAAAATTGGCTTTGATTCTTGAATTGTTCTCGAAAACAAAGAATTAACTTTTTTCTACTCTTTAATTCTATTCGAGGAAATAAGAGAATATAAATTTTTATTGTTTGGCCTATTACCAAAAGCGACCAAAATCTCCACACAAAAAAAAAAAAAAATCAGAGAAACCGTTGACTTTCTTGTTAGTTAAATATTCCAACATTTTAACTTTAGTCTAGCGAGAGCGGCCCTCGACCAGGCAGCGAGAGGGTCAAGCCCTTGCCAGATGCAATGAGGGCCTGGCAAGGGCTACCCTCACCTATGGCTAGGGGTGTCAACGGTTCAGTTCGGTTCGGTTTTTTCGGTTTTTTTTTAAAACTTAACCAAATCGAACCAAACCGTTAGGAAAAACTTCCGAACCAAACCGAATAAGACCTGAACCAAATAAGAACCGAATTGAAATTTTAGTTCAGTTCGATTCGGTTCGATTTTTCAGTTTTTGGTTTTCAGCTTTTAGTTTTCAATTTTTGCATTTGTTTTTTTTTTCTATTTTTTTCTGTTGTATATATTTTTGTTTCCAAGAAATAAGCTCTTATCGATTTGTCGGTTCGGTTCAATTCGGTTAACTGATAAAAACCAAACTAATAAAAAAAGATTCAATTTTTAATGAGAACCGAACCGAATGAAAATCGAACCAAAAAAATCGAATTTTTCGGTTCGCTTCGATTTGGTTTTTGATACCCCTACCTATGGCCAGTCCTCAACCATGGCCGATACCAGCCAGGCAGCCACAGTTCGAAGGAAAAAGGGTACAATCCACATCCGGTGAAGGTGACCCTTGCCTATGGCCAGTATCGGCCACAATCCAAAGGTAGAAAAAGGGGAAAAAAAGAAAAATGATAAAATATTTTAAAATATATAATAATAAAAATATAAAAAATTATTAAAAATTATTTTAAAAAGTCCATGTCAATGTCAACCGTCCTATGTGGCACGGCCAACATCCACCTCAATAATTTTCGGTCTAAATTGGGCGGATAAACTAAATTGATACAAATATGAAAAGGTTGAGAACCAAATTGGTCTAATTAAAAGGTTTAAAACTGAATTAGTACTAATACAATAGTTTTAAGACTTTTTTGGTACTTTTCCCCGTACTTTTTAAAAACTCATTTATGATCTGAGAACTGGAACCAGCGACTGAAGAAAGCACCGGAATCCGATTCAACTACGATCGTCAGTCGTGACCAGAACAGAGGCAAACAGAGCATACATGGAGGGTTTATCGCATCTGGAGTAACGGTCGGGCTGGGCTGAGGAGAACAGAACTTGGGCCGAGGGAGCCGAGCCCAATTTGAACTGAAGCGATACGGGCTAATGGGTTACTGCGAATTGGACCATGTGCTTGATGGGCTTGACTGGCGGTCTAGGCTGCAGTTGGTTGGATCCTTATCAGATGGAGCCGCGTTATTATTATTATTTTTTCGTTGGTTATTTTTTATTGTTCTATTGTTTCATTATTTTAAATTTTTTTAAATTTCTACTATAGAAATGTATGTTTGACTCGTCGACAAAAATTCATGCGGTGTCGGCACTCTCTGGCTATGCTGATAAGTACAAACAAATTAAAACTTCTATATCTAGAATTCTAATTTTATAAGCGATCTAATGAGGGCAAAGACTTTATTTATATTAATGCAACAGAAAAGCAAACGTTATTCTTTCTATTATTATACGTAACTGCACAAATGATTCGAGATCCTCGATCATGCCCAAATTGGGATCTCGAATCTCAGCCTATCCAATTCTCGTTTAGGTCCATACCATAAACGCAGGCTGCTCTCGATTTGGCAAGGATCGGCTCTATCGTATACGTGGGAAGCGTAGACCTCGGTCTTGTCCTTGACAAGAAGTGAGAAAAGGACCCGCAAGGATTCTTTTGTCTCTCCTTGTCCATCTTCGAGAATCGGTCAAGATAGGCAAGTGGGATGACGACGGGTGAGAGAAGCAAGAACCGATGAAGACGTGGACAACGACGTGGATTTCGTTTCGTTAGAAGAAAGTGGCATGCAAGTGACAAGTAGCCCACTTACAACTCTCCCTTAATATTCGCGGTTCGTGGAAGAAAGAAAAGCAAAAGAACATGGATCGTACGAGAAATGGTCATGGATTTCGAACCTACATTTTGTTCCCTATCTCCTTTGTCGCATCAGAGACGCCGAAAAATCCGTCATTCATTGTCATATATGGTCATCAGAACTTTGTTGTTACATAATCATCCCTTATTTATTTTTTTATTTATTTTTCTTGGGCCAATTTCCTAAAAAATTGTTAAATTTTAGGCCAAGTCCCAAATTTGCTTAGAACTTTTTTTGTCTCGGAAAAAAAATCATAAACTTTAGATCCAGCCTTAAATCTACTACGACTTTTGTTTTATATAAAAAAAAAATCACCACTTTTTAGTTTATTCTCAAATCTACCTAGTAATCCAATCCCAATTTAACATGGCATTTCTACATTGATAATAAATATGAATTTGTCGACTTGAATCGAGCAAGACATTTGTTAACTGTAATCGTCCACAAAACTAGCAATTTTGTGACATGACGGTGTGCAAAAAATACCTATGACATTTGTCAGTCAAAGACTCTAAATCTCATATTGCTCCTCTTGTAAGCACGCAAAAACACGATTTGACAATTGAAAGAGTTTGTTGACAAAGAGATCAAAGTTGTCAAAAGCAAACTGTGAGATTTTGTAGGACTATTGTCAACTGTTCAAAAAGATTAAGCTGTCATAAGGCATAGTTTAATATTTTATTATTCCAACACTCCCCCTTACGCTTAGTCTAGTCTTTTTTATCTAGTACTAAGCGTGAAAATTTAATTGGTGGGGCAAATGGAGCCTAAAAAAATTCGAACTCATAACCTACGACTCTAATATTATGTGAAATTTTGTATAACCACTGTCGATTATTTTAAAAGCTTAAACTATTAGATAAATGCGTGGTTTAATATTTAATTATTTTAACATAAATGAAGAATTAGGTAGCCAATTAGTGATATCCCAACAAAGAAATTCTCGAAGTGTCATACTCTTGGAATGCAAGGTTTTGTGTTTATCAAAGTTCAATAGATTAAACTCAATTAAAATCGAGGCCATTTAAGCATCTAGTCCTTTTGTCACACATCAATCTGATGTAAATGTAGACCAACGTATCGTCAAAATAGAAAAAGGTCCATTGAATCACATGTTGATTAAAAGCTTAATGGGTTGATGAATTACATGACGAAGACAACTGAATTTATTTGGATTTGTTTCGATGTGGGTTATAGAGATGGAAAGAGAAGGCGAGTGGGAGAGAAAGTGGAGGCGTGGGTCAATGCAAAGTTACATCGCCACAAACTTTTCTTCATTTTCCTTTTCATGGGACAATAGCCTATAGGATGTGACGGTTGAACCAATTCGCTGGCGATCGCATGCAATGTGAACACCACAGCAGTTTTTTGAGCGCTTTCACATAGGATAAGGGTTTCCATTCGGGTTTGCTTCTTGTTTTCTTTAGCATTTATTGGCCAATAAGGAAAGAATTGGAACAAAAATAGTGAATTTGCACTCGACAAAAGGTGCATGATACACGGATGACGAGCAAGGGTAGAGTGCAAAAGACTTACCATTTCTTGGCCGATAAGGAAAGGGTTAGAAACTTATGAATTGAACCATGTGGTCCTTTTTTCTTTTTCCTTTTCGTAATAGATGATTTTTGTAATGTTTTAAATAAAATTTACTAGTTTTTCCTTTTTTTTTTCTTTTTCTTTTCATTCTTTTCTTCTTTTTTTAACTTTTCTTTTCCTTTTCTTTTCGCTTGTGGTTGATCTCAACGATGGCCGGCAAGAAAGTCATGGCCCTTGGTAGCTACCTCCAAATTTGGCGAGGGAGGGCCACAATGCCCAAGTGTGGCCCTTGCCTGTGGCCAATCGCCAGCCATCGTTGAGACCAACCCAAGAGGACAGGAAAAGAAAATAAAAGAAATCCCTTAAGAAATTACAAAAAAAAAATCGCTTAAGTCAATGCTAGTAGGCTTACCTGACGCCATTCAACTGTGCCACACAGGCTGGCCCACACCATGTTAGCAATTTCTAGTTAAAATTGATCAGAATGACTAGATTATGCAATCGTAAAAAAAAATTATAACTAAATTGATCAAATTGAAAAAATTTCGACTGAATTAACACCGAACAATAAATTTATGTCTTTACAAACAATTTTCCATCAAACTAATGCTGGGGAAGTGGGAAACAATCGGGAATTGCTATCGCCCCAGCCTTACCTTTTGTTTTATTCTTAAGACAACAAGCAAATGATCTCCACTTCAAGATAAGGTAAAAATAATAATAATAAAAAGAATTGATGCATTTTCTTAATTTGGCCTCAAGTGCATTTTTATCCCTATAAAACCAAAGTTGGTCTAGTTCCTTTCCTAATTGTCGCACTCATTAAACACACATATATATTCAGGATATATGCACATGAGGTTTATTTGATCTCACTAGAGTTTGTATTTTCTAGAATACATATACATACATACATATATATATAATATCACTTGTAAAACACACACAAAAATGGAACTTTTGATTAGCTTCAGGGACAAGGTAGACCCACATGCTACTCTCATTCATAACCGAGACTCAATTAGATTTTTCTCTGAAATTGTGATTTTGCATGTAAGTGACTTAGTGAGGGCAAAGACCTAATTTCTTTTAGTACGATGGAAAAGCAAATCTTTTTGTTTCTTTTCATTGTTATGCGCAACAACACAAACATTATGATCATTGCCCAAATTTGGGGGCAATTCTCAGCCAATCATTTTTTTGATTTGGTCCAAGATACGATATCCCCCTCTCGTTCAGCTGGGGTCGGCTCTATGTATATATGTTGGAAATAGCGTTCAAAGAAGTGAAAGAGTGCATGCTCTTTTACTTCGTTTTTTTCCCTCTTCTGGTTGCCTCCTCGAAAGTGGGTAAAGAAAGGGAAGTGGGAATAGGACAGAAAAGAGACGTTCCATCATGCGGGGGGTGACTTCAAAGTGGATTGCGTTTTAACAGAAGACGGGGCGCACTTGGAACTTCTGTGATGTGATTGATAAGAGTTAAAAAAAAAAAAAAAAAAACGCATTCACACCAACCGAGCCAAGGATGTGACTCTTCCTCTTTTCGCGTTTGATGTTAAGATCGGCATCTATTCTTTGGCGAAAAGGGATTAAGGAACAAAATGGTTTTGCAGTTTCGGGTATGAGTGTCTAAATTCTCCTTCGAGCGGATGACCAAGAAGAATGATACGTATTCCATCGAATTTGCAACTTTGGGCAGGTATAGGCTACTTATACCTTTTCTTTGCTACAATAGGCTACTTATACCTTGACAGAGGGCTATTTATAAATGAAGTAAAACTATATGGGCTATTTCTCTAGTATTAATATTATGAAGAAATCTCAATTCGGCACAACTGTAATAAATTTATCCTCTATCAGTTTCTATTAAATTTTACCGTTAAATTGTTGAGTTAGATAACATGTGGCAATTAACAGGTGTATTCATTGGTGATTCTCCATTTATCATAGGTGTATTAATTTGAATTTTTTTGTAATATTAATCCAATTTATCAAAAGCTAACGAAAGATAAATGTATCACAGATGTATCAATTTTGGTGTTTTTGGTGATCAAAAAATAAGTTTTAGAATTTGTCACAGGTATATCGGTTTGGAATTTTTTGTGATCAAGAGATTAATTGAAAGCAAATTTATCACATTTGTATCAATTTCAATTTTTTGTAATATTAATTATTTTCTCTAACTACCGTTGCAGTAGAATGAGAGATACAAAATGCCTTGCTTTGTAAAGGTAAAGCCATACGCTATTGTTTGACAGTCACAAACATGCACGGATATTTTTAGATAGATTCACCTTAGATATGCCACGAAGCCAACCTCCCTTTTGTCCCCTCTCTCTGTGCTTGAAATCAGACAGACACTGAACATCCATCATCCACCGACATACAGTCCTTAAAAATGATTAGTACACAATCACCTTCTCTTCCTTTGCCTTTTTCTTCCCTAAACCCATGAAGCACTACAACAGAAGAAGCGAAAACACAACCTTGGGAAGAAAAACGATCATTATTTATACAGTCTCTATCTACCTCATCAAATCCTCTAGGACAACGTGAGGACTACTCTTGCTTGGCCAATGAGCACGCGCCGATCTTGTGTGGTTTGGCTGAGGCCTGCTCGTTCTGCACACAGCTTCTCTTCCTCCCGAGCCCCGCCATGGATGCTATATCGGCCACTTTCTTCACGACCCACCTGAAGATCCCAACTTTGACCTGTCCTCTCTTGGGAGGCAGCCTTGCTTTCGGATTCCTCTTCGAGCTCTTCTTCGTCACACAAGCATTGGACATTTTCTGGGACGCTTTCTCCGCAAGAAGAAGGAAAGAGAAAGCTCAAGAGGGTTATTAGAGATAGGCGAGCAGGGAGAGGTAAAGAAATCGGAGGAAGTGGGGGTGCGCTCTTGCTGTGTTGCGGTGGAGACGGATGTGGGTTTTGGTTTATGTATGTAGAGTCAGAATGGACTTCACGTCAGGTGTGAAAATAAACCTTAGAGAGAGAGAGAGAGAGAACACGCGGGTTTGAATTAGATGACAATTGTGGAAGAAAATGCAAGGCATGATGGAACATGATATTTGGAATAATTATTCAAAAATTACTTAATTTATTATGGCGATCAATTTAGTTATAAAATTTTCAATGGATTGTTTTCGGCCAATATATGTTGGAAATTGCCAACATGTATAAATTTTGCTCTTTTTTTTAATGATTTTTATGATTTTTTTCTATAATTTTTTTCTTTTCTTTTTTCTCTTGATCACCTTCTTGGAATGGTCATCGGGGGTTGCCAGGGCCTTATCGACCCTCGCTAGCCACAAGTGAGAGAGAGAGAGAGAGAGGGGGGTTTGAATTAGATGACAATTGTGGAAGAAAATGATGTGAGGTACAAGGTATGATGGAACACATAATGTTTGGAATAATTGTTCAAAAGGTACCAAATTTATTATGGCAATCAATTCAATAATACATTTTTCGATATAGTGTTTCCGACCAATGTTTGTTGGAAACCGCTGGAATGTACAATTTTTGTTTTCTTTAATGATTTTTTGAATTTTTTTTTATAATTTTTTATTCTTTTTTGTTCTTTTTTCCATTAATTACCTTCTCCAAATGGTCATTGAGGGTTGCTAGGGCCTTACCGACCTTCACTAGCCACAAGCAAGGACTGTAAATCCCTCACTAGCTATAGGCATGAGCCGTGAACCCTTCACCCAGTGGTCGGTGAGGGCCTGCACGCCCTCACTTGTGGTTGTTGAGAGTCCTTGGCCATCGCCAAGGCCCCGCTGACCCTCGCCGGCCCATAATGGAAAAAGAAAAGAAAAGTAATCAAGAAATTAATAATAAATACAGAATTTTTTTGAAAAATTGCAAAAGTTATCCATATCAATGATTTCCGGCCAAAATTGGCCTGAAAAACCATATTGAAAAGTCATCAAAAGGATAAGAATTGGTCAAATCGAAAAGTATAATTTAAGATTAAATTGACTGTTGTATGATAAGCATGAAATTTTTTTAACAATTTTTCCAGTGCTGTTTCATGCGAGTTTTAGGATCTTTTCAAGATACTGTTTACAATGGAAAGCTAAAAGCCATCATGATAAGCAGTTAAAAAGAATGACATATCTTCTTTTTTATCCGAAGGCAAGCACATAAGCAGAGAAAGGAACTCGAAACTAACATCATTATACAAGCCTTTATACCTCGTCATTCTCTAGCTAACTCGCCATTAATAAGAGTTTCCGTGGTCCTTTCGATATAGATATAAGGTAAATTAAACACCCATTTTCGAAGTCATTTTGTCATGGCGAGACAATTCCACGACGACACTTTTTGTCTCGTGATTTGATTAGGGGTGCAACGACTTGAGGTCAAAAGGTGTATCATTAAGTTGCGGAATTCAAAAAGGAGACAAAGGAATAAAGGATAGAACAAAATAGACAAGATTTGCCAGAGATGATTCGCCTCTCTTTTCCCACCCGACCGGAGTGGGGGACATTGGACATACTCATTTGAGGTTTTAATCACTTGAGTACTTTGGCAGAATCTGGACTGGACTCCTTTGATTCTCACATAAATCACCAAGGAAAAGTACGTACATGAATCGGATCGGATGTATTAACGACGCAAGAGTGATTGATAGGATCGTTTCCTAGTAGAGGATTTATTCTTCCAGGGCATGATCTCCAAAAAAAGGGAAAGAATGAGTACTACTGTACTATATGTGATCGGTTTACATGACATTAGATGAAATATGACTTATAGAGCAAAGATCTCAATATCACAAGACACGGCATGACTAACTATTCTGCATGAATTAACACATTTTCATTGTGATCAATTATTTAATAACTAAAATTAAAATCAACACATTTGAAACCGATAAAAATTGGCACGAATTATAACTAGTAGGGCATCCTTTTTTGGGCCATAGATGGCAACGGCCATGAGCCACGTAAAAGTCATGTCAAACAGAGGTCTAGTAGGCCACCATCCAAAAAAAATCTCGCCACTTTCTTGGGTCCAAAGTCTCCCCAAAAAATCAAAGTCGTCAACTTTCTTGTTATTTAAATATCCCAACCTTTTAGTTGAGTCCCGTTGATTGAGTAGATCGGATAAAAAATAATTCAACCCAAATTGATCAATTTATGTACAATACAATTTTTGCACTCCAAGCCCGACATATACCAAACCCGAGCCATTTTACCAAATCACATCTATATTTAGTCCAACTAATGAAAAACTATGTTCACCCATTTAAATCATCTATAGTTCTTCATTACTTGCATGAAATTTCTTTTCAAATTTTAAAAAAATAATAACAAAAATAAAAAGATGCCTATAAAAAAAATAAAAAAAATGCAAAATAACCTAAAAATTGATGTTCATGTGTTCAGGTATATTTGTTCTAAATTCTGGACAAGAAATGGTATCCTAAACAATGCAATTAGTCTTGAAAGTCGACACTGGGAGACTACTCATTGAAAATCTTTTGGTAATTGTCAGCTTCTAGTTATTTAAGCTAATATGAGGTGATGATAAAGTTTGACAACTTTGATAATTAAGAATGAGAAATATAATCCGGGCACATATGAACCGCATTTTGATCGAAAATTTTACATGAGCATATATCTACGAAATAGCAAAGCCAAGGAATGCTTTTCAATGCTAAAAGAGATTATGTCAACCAGGAAACGACAAAACTTTGCTCGAAATTAACCCTTGTTTTTCTATTTTACTTTTCAAAACCCATTTATGATCCAAATTTCAAGTTAAAATGACTCATATATGATTCATTTAATTAAATATGGGTTTTGTGACATATTCTGACAGCCCTAAGTTTAAGTAAATAAATTTATGTTGGCTACTAGAAACTAAGTAAAATTTCCCAAAGTAATAGGTAAGAAAGGTATGGACGATTTTACCACTTCGCTTTCAAAAGATGAGACAAGTGGATAATTTATTTATTTATCCATGCTTGTAGATTTTTCAAAAAATTGGCAAGTTTCAGAATGTGGGTAGTGAAGGTGAAAAAGAAGAAGAAAACAATCAAATACCTAACTTCCCAATTACTTGCTGAGTTGCTGGTAAATTATCAACGACACTTTTATGAACATACCAATGTTTTCAACAATTAGTCATTCATAAACTTCTCTTATTTTTCAAGATAATGACACAAATGGTCCTTTAATTTTAATTTAAAGTGCAATATAATTTAATTTGTTCAATATGATCTCTGAAATTGTGGTCCTTGAACTTTTAATTTGTTCAAAGTAATATATGAACTTTTGATATGTATTTAATGCGGTCCTTAAATTATATGAAGATATTCAATGTTGTCATTTCATTAATTTAAATTCAGGAACAACATTAAATATTTTTATATAGTCCAAGGACTAAATTGAATACGTACCAAAAGTCCAGAGACATTAAACAAAATTAAAGTTTAGGAATTATATTGTACATTAAGTTAAAATTTAGGGATGACGTTAAAATGAAATAAAAGGTCAGGGAATCCGATTCAACTATGATCGTGACCAGAACAGAGGCAAACAGAGCATACACGGAGGGTTTTTTTGCATGGGGATCTGGAGTAACGGTTGGGCTGGGCTGAACCGAACCGAACTTGGGCCTAGCTAGCCGAGCCCAATTTGAACTGAAGCGAAATGGGCTGATGGGTTGGTGCAAATTGGACCGCGTGCTTGGTGGGCTTGACTGGAGGTCTGGGCTGGGCGTGGTGGATGCTCATGAGACGGAGCCGCTACGTTATTGTTTTTTTTTTCTTTCATTGGTTATTTTTTTATTGTTTTATCGTTTCATTACTTTTAAATTTTTTAAACTTTTTAGTACAGAAATAAATGCACGTTTGACTTGCCGACAAAAATTCATGTGTTAACATCACTCTCAGATTATGTTAATAAATGAAAACAAATTAAAACTTCTATTTTTTTAATTATGATTAGTATGAACGATCTGATAAGGGTAAAGACTTAATTATATTCATGCGACAGAAAAACGAACGTCATTCTTTCTATCGTTATACGTAACTACATGAGCTTTTCAATCATGCCCAAATTTGATCTCAAATCTCAGTCTGTTAAAGTCTCATTTAGGTCCATACCATAAACGTGCGCCTCTCTCGATTTAGCAAAGATCGGTTCTATCGTGTATGTGGGAAATGTAGACCTTGGCCTCGTCCTTAACTAGAAGTGAGAAAAGGACCGCAAGGATTCTTTTGTCTCTCCTTGTCCCTCTTCGAGAATCGGTCAAGATAGGCAAGCGGGATGGCGACGGGTGAGAGAAGCAAGAACCGATGAAGATGTGGACAGCGACATGGATTTGGTGTCGTTAGAAGAAAGTGGCAGGTAAGTGATAAGTGGCCCACTTACAACTCTTCTTTAATATGCGCGGATCGTGGAAGAAAGGAGAGGACAGGGAAGCAATAGAACATGTAGCGTACGAGAAATAATCACGAATTTCAAACCTGCATTTTGTTCCCATCTTCGTTGTCGCATACAGGACATCCATCATCCATCGTCCTATTGTCAAAAAATTTTGTTGTTACATAACCATCCCTTTATTTATTTATTTATTTTCCTTGGACCAATTCCTAAAAAAATTTCTTCAGGAAAAACCCTAAACTTTAGGTCAAGTCCCAAATTTACCCTGAATTTTATTTTATCTAAAAAAATCATCAACTTTTAATCTATTTTCAAATCTACCTAATATTCTAGTCCCAACTTAATGTGGCATCTTCATATAGATAATAAATACACATTACCAAAGTGACATGAAAATTATTTTTGAAATAAAACCACTCTAGGATATAAAAATTAGGGACGACTAATCGCAACTTTGGGATAGAGGGTTAACGAGGAAAAATTTATGACTAAAGTAAAAATTGATGATTTTCTTTTCAATAAAAAAAATTGGGGATAGATTTGGGATTAGACTTAAAATTTTGGGTTTTTTCCGAGAAAAAAAAGTTTAGGATAGAATTTGGACTAAACGTAAAATTTGAGACTTTTTTCAAACAAAAAAAAAATTCGAGGAAGATTTAGGATTAGACCTAAAATTTTGGTCTTTTTAGGAAATTAGCCCCTTTTCCTTCTTATCTTACACCCTCGGAAGAATCACTACAGAAGAAGCAAAAGCACATACTTGAGAACACAAACAATCATCGGTAGTACAATTGCAGAGGCGAAGCAATCTTTACAGAGAAACCCGAGGGCTACTCCTGCTTGACTGGTCAGCACGAGCTGACCCTAAACAACGGGCGGCGGTGGCGGTGGTGGTGGCGGGGGGCTTGGCTCATCGGCGACGTGGCTTCCCTTCCTCGAGCCCCGCCATCGACGATGCCACATCGGCAACTTTCTTCACGATTGTCCTGAAGATCTCAACTTTGATCCGTCCTCTCCTCGGAGGCAGCCTCGCTTTCGAACTCTTCTCGGGGCTCTTCCTCGCCGCGCGCGGGTTGCACATTTTCCGTGATCCTCCGTCTGCAAGCAGAGAGAGGCAGAGAAAGCAAAAGGAAGTGGAGGGACTGTGTTCTGGTGTTGACACGTCTGTGGTTGATCATTATATAGAGAGAGCGAGAAAGCGTTGGGCGTTCGAGAGGAAGGAGGGGGGAAGCTGTTGGGAAGACTTCTATGTATTTACTTTTTTTCCCAGGAAATTGCAAAATCCTTTTCAGCTTGTCATTTTCCATCTGCCTGCGGATGTTGACGATGATGATTGATGACGCCTTCGTCCGCCTTTCTCGACGCAAAAACTTTCCAATATGATCTCTTTTGGTTGTTGCGGATGTACTTAAATAATTGGCGATGATATACCATATTTAACCACGCCCAATTTCCTTAAAAAGTACTAAACTTTTGGTTGAGTCTCAATTTTAGACTTATTTTTAAGTGGTTTAAATATGAAATATAAGGCTAAGATCATCGTTTTAGTCCAAATCTTATCTTCTAGTACAAAACTTATTCAAATTATATTAAAAAACAATTTGGTTCTTAAATTTATATTTATTATAATCAGATTCTTTTAACTTGCAATAGTTTTATGATTAAGTCACTCTCATGTACCAAACTCGAGCCATTGAAGCCGTGTAATCATCAAACAAAGTCGGAGTACGATACCGAGAGTCAAGTTGACTAAAAATAAAGAGATGAAAAGAGGGAGAAGGATAATAGACAATCGCCACCACTCGCATGAGACGTGAATGACACTAAATCTTGTATATTTCCATTGGGGTTTTGCTTTCTTCTTCTTTTTTTTTCTTTTATAGGATTAATATCATGAAAAATCTAATATTGATATATTAACGATAAATTTACTTAAAATTAATTTTTTTAATCACTATAAATTTTAAATCGGTATATATATGAAAAATTCATCATAAATCAATTTTTTGATAATCAAATACTCCAAACTAATACATTTGTAATAAATTTTTCTTCTGTTATTTAAATTAAATTAACATTACGAATAACTACACACCAGTACATATGTGATAAACGGAGTATAAAACTCCAAACTAATACATGGCCGTCAACTATCACATAACATTCATCTCAACATTTTAATGATATAGTTTTACAAAAACTAAATGAGAGTAAATTTGATACATATGTACCAATTTGGGATTTGTAATTGTCAAAAAATCAGTTCAAAATAAATTTATCACAAATACACCCATTTAGAATTTTTCATGATATTAATCCTTCTTTTGTGTTACCTTTGCAAATAAAAAGAAAGGATTGGACCAAAATATCAAATTTGCACACGACAGAAGGACGTGAATCTTGCGTCCCTCTTTTCTTCTGTTTTTCCCTTTTTCTAGTGTAGCGGGATCACGTGGTATCCGAACTAGTTTTCGTGCATCTCGATCGCCATCTCTCCAAATGAATTCAAGGGCAAAGACTAGATCAGACGAGTAACCGACACGCCAACTGCGCGGCGGTGGATATCTTCGTGACCAGTTATTTGACTCTACCTCGTACGGCGGGTAACCTAGCCTCGCACGCTACCGAAGCCTATTCTCGAACAAACATTTCTTCATCTGGCCGTAAAGAACATGCTTTGATTGTAACACAGAAGCACTGCGCACGCCTAATAGTCCAAAGATGACACTACTATAGGAGGAAGAAGGCTGTCGGTTGACGGTTGACAGTTGACAGTTGTTGGGCAACTATTAATTTTTTTAGTCATTTTTGGAAGCTCGTCTTGACAACAAATTATATAAACTGAATTATAGTTGGAGACACCTACAACTATATGCCTATATGACTATACACCTATCAATTATATATTTGAAGCATCCTCTTCTTTTTGGAGGCAGGCAAAGCATTTATTCTGCTATTCCCCTTTTATTACTTGTACTAGCTATATAACCAATCCCCTATCAAACGTGATCCGCCAAGCGAAATTTTTGGCAACAGTCGATATGGTTTCGTACGGAACATATGTGCAATTTTTGTCACCAAAAATATTGATGATAGTACAGATTACTCCTCATTAATTTGAATGAGACATGACTCATTAATTTCTAATAAAGAGCACACCGAAAGTTCCAAATATCACGTACGTGATGTGATCGAGTCATCAACTTCTCAAATAATGTAATAGAATCTTAAATCTCATTGGAAAGTATAGCTGAATTATTTAGATCAATGAACAAATACCAAAAGTATATTAATATAATGGGATCTTGAGATATGAATTATGGGTAGCCCTTAACAAGGGTCGAATTTAAGGAAAGAATGTCTTCATCTTTTGAGGCTTCGAATTTCGATGTATTTACCTCATTTTCAAGCAAAATATTTAAGGAAGTTTCTCACAGTAAATAAATTTGATGATTACATGTAAACTAGTCCGAAAAGTGCCATGTGTTGCTAGTTCATCTTGTGCTATTCACCAATACTCATAAAGACAAATCCCTTATTGACGAACTTTTTTTTACTCTGTCATGAAATCAAAAGTCTCTGCCCGAACCACCTGGCTTCGAGCTCTCTCCCCCTCATGAATGGGAGGAGTTCGAATCTCAGAGGTGTCGCATTCGTGCGACTCACCTGTGATTGGGTCTGTAGTGGTGGCTCAATCCACCCCAGGTTTACGCTGCCGGCTGCCGGCTATACGGTGGTTCCCAGGTCACCAAAAAAAAAAAAAGTCTCTGCCTAGATACGTTAATGAAATTTTGCTTTACAATAATTAAACACGTATGTGTTCAAGTACGTACGCACATGAGATTGATTCTACCTCATCACTCCCTCCACATTGGTACTTTCTAGAATATATCTCGCTAATAAAACCCCCCAAAAAAGAGAGAAAGAAAAGAAGAAGGAACTTTTAAGTAATTTCCGAAAGGAGGGTAACCCACACGCTCCTCTAATTTAATATCGGCACTACCGAATTATGTCAACAATTTAAAAAAAAAAAAATCAAAACTCTTATTTTCTCTAAAATTGTTTCTTGAAGAGTTGCATGTAAGTGATCTATTGAGGCAATGACCTAATTTATTTTGATACGATGGAAAAGCAAACATTGATCTTTCCATAATTATACATAACTACACGGCTTTAATGGAAAATTATGAGTCAAATTATGAATCTGACCTAAATGAAAAGATTGAAAGTGTGGAAATATGATGCTCAAAAATCTTAGGCTGATCCTTAAAATCTATCAAAATTAAAGAAAAAATTATGATTAGGACTAAAGACACTCAAGTTTAATCGTTTGACGTTAATAAATCAAACAAAATCTTTGACTTACTTTTGAAAGATGTCCTAATTAATTAACTGAAGGCTATGTAATTCCAAGTAAAGAAGATATAGTAAACAAAAAAATTGTGAGTAGCGTCATTTATGAAGCCATAATACAGTTAATTGTACTGTTTTCAAGAAAACAATTCAAAGAGCACAATTAATCGTATTCTTTCCTGGTCTGCACCTAGTTGCCAAGAAAGAAGACGAAAGAGGAAGGAAAAAAAGAGAAACGAAATCAATAAAGAGAAAAGAAAAAACTTTCAATGAATCGGCATATTTTGTTACGTGGGCACAATGTCGGCATTATTTTCCTTGTGTCGTCCATGTAGACAATCATATGAGATTTTTAACAATGTTTATTGATGAAATCTAGTTAGAGAGTAAATGTGTCACATATGTATAAGTTTATGGTCTTTGATATCAAAAAAAAAAAAACTTGACTTAAATGCATCATAGTGAGCCAACGTAGTTTTAAGACTAATTTAAATGAAACACGACTCGTTAGTTTTTAATAGGAACTACACCAAAAACCCAAACTATTGCATGCATAATATATAATCAAGTCATAAGCTTCTCGATTGATGTAAGCTAGTTTCAAATCTTATACGAAATAATAGTTAGATAGTCTAAACCATTGAACAAATACCACTAGTACATACTTTGGAATGAGATCATGCAATATGTATTATTGATGAACTCCAAATAAGGCTCGAATCTATAAAGAGAATATATTGACCTGTTAAGGTGCGGAGCTCCATTGGTCTTGACAATTTTTCAAGCAAAATGTTTGGGGAAATGTCTCACATTATATAAGTTCGTTTATTAATCTTAACTAGTCTCATTATCATTATTATCCATCATGATTCATAGATTTGAAAGAGATTATACATTTGCCTATCTTACCTTCGTTCGTAGGGATAAACAAAGTCACCATAGGATCATGGTTGCGGTCACTAATCTTGTTCTTTGTTCAACCAAAATGATTAAAAAAATAAATAAAATGTCTTTCACATGGGCATTGCATCACTTTAATGCAAGTAGGGGTCGGTATCTTGACGGCAAGAATCATTTTCAGCAGAGAGAAAGACTGCAAAAGGAGAAAATAAAATAATAAAATTCATAGGTCCCGCCGTTGAAAACAGCGCTCATCATTGACCTGTTTTATTCACGAATATTTTATTTGTGGAGGCTTTTGTCCCGACGTCATGAAACTAAAAACACCTGCCCCGTCCATGTTCATGAAAAAGTACTTGTGTAGGCGAGCTCCATTCGATCTCATCTGTCCTCCACATTGGTATTTCTATAATATATATCACTTACGGTACAAAAAAAAGAAAAAGAAGAAGAAAAGGAGGAAACTTTGAATTAGCTTCTCTAAATAGACCCATATGCTTTTCTAATTTAATACTAGGGCGAAGACCTCCGCATTGATTTTTAAGACTTGGACATAAGTAATTTATCGGGTGAAAAGACTTAATTTATTTCGACTGTACATAACTACATGAAACAATTTGATCATGCCCAAATTGGGGGTCTCAATTGTCAGCCTATCAAATTCTCGTTTTGTTCCATAATGTAAACATAAGCTACTCTCTCTTGTCCTTCAAAGAAAAGAAAAAAGATTGCATGTTCTTATCTTTCGTTTGTTTTCTCTCTCCCTCTTTGAAAAAAATGGGTTTTGCAATTTCCCGTACGAGCCAATGACCAAGAAAATGGTTCAACCCGAGCCATGGCCCACCGACGACCGAAACATTTGAAGTGATGCAGACGATTCGATGGGGGAGCTTTTCGTTTTGTAACGTTACCGTGCAAAATGTCGATTAAGTCAAGGTGAAAAGACGCGCATTATCATGAAGAAGATTGGAGACGCGCATTATCATGAAGAAGATTGGAGACGCGCATTATCATGAAGAAGATTGGAGGCACGCATATGCATTGATTTTGTTCTTCCCCTTTAATACTTGCACTAGCTATCTATATCAGCAAGTCCCTTTTCCAACATGAACCACCAACAGAAATCGTTGACACGAGTCAATGTGGTTCCGCGTGGAACCCAAATGCCACGCATCCTTCGTCGCAAATAAATTGTCGATAGTATAGATCAGTCAGGATTAATCTAAATGAGACGTGGCTCATTATCTCTTGACAAAATAGTGCATTGAAGGTCCTAATTATTTCGTGCACGATGCGATCGAGTTGTGACCTTGTTGATTGATGTAATTTAGTCTTAAATTTTATTCAGAAAGTACAATCAAATTACTTAGACCATTGGGCAGATGACAAAAGAACATATTTTGGAATGGGATCATTCAATATGCACTATATGTTACGTATTTTGGAATCAAATCATTTGATACGCACCATAAGTTACATGTTTTGGAATGGGATTGTTTAATATGTACTATGAGTTATTCTTGACAAGGGTTGAATATATAAAGAGATTATCTCGATCTTTCGAGGGGAGGAGGTTCGTTGATCTTACCTAACTTTTAAACAAAATGTCTTATTACCCAAATGATTGGACTTAAAGTATGCTCTTCATGTGGGCATTGCAATCCCTCTCTCTACCACACAAATTAAGTGGTGGGGCTTTCATTCTTCATATCGTTGTCTTTTTTTCTTTTTTTGCTAAATTTTTTTCATATCGTTGTCGAATGATAGACGGGTATGGTTCGACAATAGTTCTTTTCAGCAGATGAAAAAATTGAAAATAAAATAAAATAATACATGGGGCCACACGGGAAAGTGCCGTGTCTTGTTATTTCATCTTTGACTATTGTGCGTGCAAGTGAAACTTGCTCAATAGGTTCGCCAGTAATCAAGACGGATCTCCGATTTACTAATATTTTTATGGGGCAATTAGTACCGATGTCATGAAATCGTCAACATTTGCTCGTATATATTCATGGAACTTTTTGCAGCCATTAAACACGTATGCGTTCAAAAACATATGTACATGAGCTTTATCGATCTCATTAGCGCCTCCACACCGGCATTTTATAGGATATAATATATATAATAGAAAAAATAAAAATAAAAATAGAAAATTTTTATTAATTTGAGAACAAGGTAGATCCACATGCTCATCTAATTTAATTCCGGTATTCTCGAATTATGTTAACAAATGAAATCAAGTTGAAGCTTCTTCTTTTTGTTTTTTCTAGAATTGAAAGGGCAAAAACCTAATTTATTATGATACAATGAAAATGTGATTATTAAATTAAACTACATAATCATTTTGATGATGCCCCTACCAGGGCTAAACTCTCAGCCTATCAAATTCATCTTGGTCCACAGCATTAATAAAATCCATCCGGTCGTCCCCATCGATCGATCGGTCCTCTTCTCTCACCATTCCCACCTGCCCATTTTGAAGTTGCATGGAAGTGAAAAATGGCACGCTCAGAACTTTTGTGATGTGACTATAATAGGAAATAAAGAACACATCCACGTAAATCGTGCGAGATCAATGATGATGGGTTTCTTTCATGTACTAACATCCTCGTTTTCCTTCGATCCAAGGACCAAGAAAAACGAATCCATACCCCCACCAAATTTGCAACTTTCGGTCACTTACTGTTGAAGTATATTGAGAATTATCGTTTTTCATATAACCTGGGTCGGGGAAGATATAGCCTGATAGAGAACATACTTATAAATGAAGGAAACCCACGGGATAATTTCTCTAACCTTTTCATATGATGGAACCAAACATCGTAAGATCTTCATTCGTGCCACTACCGTTTTGATATGCACAAACGTAAACATGGACAGACCCACCCAAGAAAGGTCATGAAGTCTATGCTCGTATCAGAGAGCACGTAATCATCGTTTTTCTTTTCTCCTCTTCTTCTCTAAACCCACGAAGCACGCTACACAACAGAAGTAGCAAAATACATGATCCTCAGGAAGAAGAAACTATCATCAGTATTTATAGTCTCTCTCTGCCACATCAGATTTCCTAGGGCATTCGAGAGCGGAATCATATGATCTATGGGGTCAGAGAAACGTGAGAGCTACTCTTGCTTGGCCGGTAGGCACGTGCTGGTCTGGAGCGGTGTGGCTGAGGCCGGCTTGTCGGGGACACAGCTCCTCTTCCTCCCGAGACCTGCCATCGATGCTATACCGGCCGCTTTCTTCACAACCCACCTGAAGATCCCGACTTTGATCTGTCCTCTCTTCGGAGGCAGCCTCGCCTTGGAATTCTTCTTCGAGCTCTTCTTGGGCAAGCACGCATTGGACATCTTCTGTGATCCTCTCTCTGCCAGGAAAGCGAGGGGGAAATCTCGAGAGGGTTATTAGGGACGAGAAAGCAGAGAGCGGTAAAGAAAGTGAAGGAAGCTGCGGTGCGTTTAGCTGCGTTTCGCGGGTTAGGTTTTTATATATGCAGAGGAGGCTGGGGGGTTTTGAGAGGAAGGAGAAGGAGGGTGGGATGGGAAGGAAGGAGGAAGGAGGACGGAAGCTGTGGGGGGGACTTTTTTATTTAATATCTTCCGAACGTAAACACACAAGCAGAAAAAAGGAACTTGACTTTCAGGTCATTATACAGGCCTTTTGCGCCTTGTCATTTTCCATCCAACTCGCAATTGATAGAAGTTCCAGAGCTCTTTTTGATGCTGATCTAAGCTAATTAAACACCCATTATGGGAGTCATAGTGCCCATCTTCTACAATAGATCCAGCATCGCTGGATCGAATGATGTTCTGATTGAAAGTTAATCCATCACGAAGATATGAAAACGAATAAATGAAATAGAAGATGGGGACATATACAACACAAGATACGATCATTCTCGCAAATAAATGACGGAATAGCATTCTTTTGGCTCTTGATCTATCGTGGCCAAAAGAACCAAAATTCGACGCCTGATAAGATAGAATCTATCTGCGAAGATGTGCTTGTCGATGTCACTGGCTTGCGGTCGTCAACAACTTTTGAATGCCATGATTTTTATTCGCACGTGCAAACGACTCGGGAGTCAAAAGTTGTAATCAATCCAAGCTGCGGGGTCCAAAGGGTGAAACTGGCCGTAAAGGAGGAACAAATTGACATGATTTGCATCCCCCGTCAATTCACCCAGGACAATTCTCTTCCTTTCTCCCACCCGAGAAGGGCGGGACATTGAATGTACTCATTTTTTAGATTTTTCAACCAAGTCATTTTAATTAGCATATATGTTATATGTTGAATCAAACATTATTATATTTTCCAAGCAACGTACAAATTAACATGAGGGTTTCACTCTCTCTCTCAATATCAACACAAATCGTCCGAAAAAAGTACGTGCTTGATCGAAATGTATTTGTTAGACGATGATATCATGGAAACCAAGGAGATAGGTTGAGTTAGCTTACTCCTTTTTACTTGAAACTATATATTTATATAAATGTATATATTGAATCATAAGTGTGTACATATACACGTTACATCATCCGATAATTGTTGGTTTTCTCGCATAGCAACTGCATGTGATCAACTCCATGAGAATAAACTTTATTCATTGTATGAGAGAGCTTAAGAGAATTGTGTCGTCCGTAGAGAAATCACTATGTCTAGACTCAATCTATCCATATTCAAACAATCAAATTTAACGAATCACATAATATCTATGCATGATCTCTGAAAAAGAAAAAAGAATACTGGATCCAATCCATTTTCACGGTACTAGATGAAACACGATGTACACAGAAAAAATCATAATATTACACAACACAACACACCTTAATTGATATGTTGATACAAATTAACGCATGTTTGTTGTATTTTATTTATTTGATAGTTAATATTGAAATAAAAATATTTTAAATCGATAAAAATTGACACAAATTATAAACGCTATCGTACCACGTAATAAGAGAGCTTGCGCTACTAACTCTTACTTGAGTTCGCTATTGACATTTATTTGTTTTTTTTTTTTAATTGCTGACATTTCTTGTCTCAAACAAGAAAAACCTGTCTTACCTTTAACCAACTATTATTTAAATTTCTTAAAGATGCCTTAAATTTACCAACAAAGGAATTATCGAATTTATTTGAGTAACTTACCAATTTTTCTCCTATTAAATCAATTAATTTTTAGTTACTAAATTTTATTTAAGTAACTCATCAAATGGTTGGGTTAGGTCAATTTTAGGTCAAGTCAAATATGGTCTCACCCAAATTGATTTGTTTAACATTTTCAAAGGATTGTCACTCTAGTCAAAAGTGCTTCGATTCGAGAGAATGAAAGGTATAAATAAACCAAAAAAAAAAAAGCTGGTCCCATGCCAGAATTTATCACCATTGATTACTTGTAAATTCATCCGGAACAACAAAATTCCTCCATTTTCGAGGGCACTTATCATAAACTTGCTACACTGAATCTTTGCGGAATCCGTTCCGATAATCGGCAATGAAATTCGAACGGTCCAAATCGGGCCGTCGTATGTCCATCCAGACCGTTCCACCGGAACGACAAAGGAACGACTGGGACTTCGACAAGGAGAGCGCCGTCGCTCGCGCCCGCACGAGGATGAGCGTCCGCCCGAGGCATCGCATGAAAAAGGGCAGGAACAGAAGAAAGTGCCTGATAAAGAAATGTGGCCGCACGTGTGGTGGTCCCTCCACGCGGTTTTGGGATTCGAATAAACAAAGTTCTGACAAGGAAACGCAATGCGTGCTAGGGTTCTTGTTTGTTTTATTTATTTCGTTTTCACACTATTTTGGTAAAGATGGGTCGGAATCGAATCCATTTAGATCCCATTTTTAAGTTGGTCTTCATTTTCTTATGCTGCGTCTTAATCCCGTTCATCAAATTGAAGCGATCCATTGTAAACCCCAGCCGAGCAAATTCGAGCAGAGAAATGAATTAGTGGATCGATTTTTGCCGGTCGCCCTACTAGACTTCGGTTCGACTTAGTCAATAGATAGAAAAAGTTGCTGTGTATTGTATTTACGGCCAAGAATTCATATTACAAGCTGTAATCATTTTCATGATCGGTCTTTATTTTTGTGGGTATGAGGTGTCTTGATTTTGATTATTATGTAATTAATTACAATGAAAAAAGTGATATTTCATATCATTATATAAAGTTATGTCTGACGCGACATATCATGTCATGTTTTATAGAGTGTCATAAAAATAAATTATGTTGAGTCTTTTTTCTTTTTCAAAGGGCATGAATGTCATGTGATTAGTGAAATTTGGTTGGTTGAATGTGCATAATCCGAGTCTAGGCATAGTATTTCCTTTATCCACTAGACGAGACGATTCTCAAACACTCCCTCTCACTTTGGATCGGATCAGGCTGGGTTTTTTTTTTCTTTTTTTTTTAATTACCGTCCTTGCTCCGTGCCCCACACTCCTTGCTCTCCTTCTTCATAAGTTTGAAACACCCACGTTCGTCTCCATCGCAACTCAGGCAAACACTCCTCCTCCTCCTCCTCCTCCTCTCTCTGCTAGCTCATCTTTGATAACGCCCTTTGAGATTTCTCTACTGCAGAGAGAGGATCACAGATAAAATGTTGAATTCGTGCGCGACGAAGAAGAGCTTGAGTAAGAATTCGGAGGCGAGGCCGCTCCCCAAGAGAGGACAGGTCAAAGTCGGGATCTTCAGGATGGTTGTGAAGAAAGTGGCTGGTATAGCATCGATGGCAGGGCTCGGAAGGAAGAGAAGCCGCGTCACAGACAAGCCGGCCTCAGCACTACCACTCAAGATCAGCGCGTGCTCGCTGACCGAGCAAGCGTAGCCCTCAGGTGTCTCTGTAAATGTACGATTCGACTGTGCAACTCTACTACCGATGACCGTCTTTCTTTCTCGAGGATGTGCTCTTGCTTCTTCTGTTGTAATGCTTCGTGGGTTCAGAGAAGAATTTCTAGTTACCTTATGTCAGTGAAATGTAAAGCACAGAGATAGGGGACAGGATGAGGATGCAGGTCGTCTTCGTTCCCATTCTTGGGCGTGCCTTGTCTATTTTTATGTATGTCTGTGTTGTATATTTACTTTTACGGAGGAAAGCATTCTGCATCTCTCGACTCTCGCTTCTTCTTTCTTCTATTTTTTACTGTAGGAGTCGTTAGATTCTTGCGTCTTGAATTAGTTGATTCAAGTGCCCCTTGCCGTTGCGTACCTCTGTTTCTTCGTACTCTGTTTTTGGGGGTCAAAAACCTACTTCTGGGTCGACAGGAATGAAGGTTTTAGAACGTTTGGTGCCGCCAGATGAAAGAGGTTTTAAAGAAAATGTCACGGGGGAGGTTTAACTTCATTCATAGGCTCAACAAATTGTGATCCAGAGGTTGAAAATTCGATGGAGGACGAATCGTTTTCTTGGTCGCAGCCCTCGAAAGGGGAGATTCAGGATACCGAATGAACGGAATCGGAAACCCATTTTTGTCCTTTTCCCGTTTTGCTGTGGAAGAAAAGGCGCCGATCGCTTTTAGGAGTTGCTTCCATGCCGCGAGCACCAAATTCCATTAAAACTAGAGTTCGATATGCTGAGAATTGACATCCCAATTCGGGCATGATTTGTGTAGTTATGGTAATAAAATCGAAAGAACAGCGTTCCCTTTTTTTAATTGAATTTCAAAAATATATTAGATATTTTTACCCTCAATAGATTCATTCACGCCCAACTTTTAAAATCATTGTTCTAAAAATAAAAAAGTTTCGATTTATTTTCATTTGCTAATGTCATTCGACGTTGCCGGTATTAAATTAGAGGAGCACGTGCGTGTGTCTACTTCCAACCATCGCCCGCCCAAAGTTGGGAATAAAATAAGGAGGGAAAAAAAAAAGGCACACAAGAACAAGACAAGCTCTCTAAATAATTTGCACGATAGGCCCACACAACCACCAGGATCAAGTTGAAGACTGAAAGGAAAAAAGCATTCTGCAAATCCTAATCCTTCCCCCAGTAGCCAAGCCTTCATTAATCACGAAGAAGCTTTTTTTTTTTTTTTTTTTTTTTTTGTCTCAGAACTGAAGAAATAGGTGCTCGATTGTTTCCACTTGGTTCTTACACAGCAAACATAAAGGATCAGGTACGATGCTGATTCCATAGCTCCCTCACCTCTTGCTTTGGCAATTTTCATGCATTTTTTAGTAGCCAACATATTTTGTACGGTTGGCACTTAATTAATGCACAATGAAACTCGTTGATGAGTGAATGGAAAATTTACAAATAACTAAAAAACAGTAAAGTTTGTTTGATTTTAATAAAACAACAACAAAATTAGAGAATGCTTGGTTTTTTTTCACTCACCTCGTCTTTAGTGTTTTTTCCCCCAAAGATTCTGGACCAAAGAAAGTGGTGAAACATCTTCTGACCAATGTCTGGACTTGTCAAATGGGTGAGTTGGATTAAGTTGAAATGATTTAAAAGTGGTCCAACCTAAATTGATACATCTAACTTATATGAAACCATTTGTACGTAATATAGTATTAACGATTCACACCTAACTAATATTTGATCAGGACCAACCTAACTCAAGCTCCGATTCAAGAGAATTATAGGTACCGACAAGTTTTTAAAAAGGGTTTTTCCATGCTTGAGATTGAATTTGGTATTTTTATAACAAGTTGACGTAACTACCATCACTTAATAATTTTTTTAAGTATAGTTTATTATCGCCAATTACTTAAATTCATCCGGATATTAGTAAGTAACTCAATTAAAAGTTGGTCAATCATAACTAACCAAAAACTAAACAACTTGACTAGAGGACAGCCGAGAAATCACTCAAATCAAAGTTGGTAATTCTTCTTGGTCTCGGTAAATTTTATTATAACAGTCAGTAAAATAAAAGATTTTTTTTTGTAATGGATTTCAACAGCGACAAATGGACCGTTCTCTTTTAAGAGTTCGGTGGAAGGTGGAAGCGTGCGCAGCCTTTTACGGATACTTCCACGTCCGGACGTTGACCCGAATCTTCATGCACGGATTTATATGAACTGCCTACAACCGTGCAAGAGTACAAAGTTGATTCCGATGATTCGAAAAGCATCAGGATCTCACACGAAGGGACCGCCCGACATTCTGCGCGCGAAGCTTCCCCGAAACTTGGTCTCCACCTTGCCCGATGCCAACGGAGAAGATCCTTTCTCCGAGCCGGAGACCTGGACTTCACCTAATCAGCAATTCCATTCCATCATTTTCGGAGTGTTTTTCTATTGAAGACGACGCCATGCGGTTCAACCCGTGCTTCAATTTCTCAATCTGTTCTCTCGTGTTTGTTATTGAATTCGATACTTGCTCTAATTGGCGTTGGAAAAAAGAATTTCTAAAAGAGTTGATGAATTTAAAAAAGCTGAAGAACCCAATTGGGCATTTTAAAAGTGTTATTGCATTCTAGTCCTAAAAATCGTGTCCATAATGCGATTAAATAATAATCTTCTCAATTGATGTAATCTTTTGACCAAAAAAAGAAGTTGATGTAATCTAGTCTTAAATGGGGGAAAGTATTAAAAAGTCCTAAATAAATTGCATTGTTTCAATTCAATCAATTGGACTAATCTAGTCCTAAACCTTTTTTTGTATTTGTTTAAGGTCTAGGATGAATTGGAAAAGCAATATATTTAGGACTTTTTTGTAATTTTGCCTCTTAAATCTTACTCAAAAAGTATAATCAAATTGTTTAGACCGTTGATCAATACCACAAGTACATACTTTCGAATGAGATCGTGTAATATGTATTATGGGCTAACTCCAAACAAGGGTTGGATCTATCCAAAGAACATTTCGATCTTTTTAAGGTGTGGGGGCCTCATTGGTCTTACCCATTTTTCAAGTATAATGTTTGAGGAATTGTCTCACATTATATAAGTTCAATTATCAAAAGAACATTTCTTATCTTTGTGAAAAATTTTGGTAATTCAGTTATAAACTTATTATTTGAATAATTTGTCAGAAAGACTATTGGTAAATTATCAAAAGGTTTAATACCAAATTTCCACAATTGAAAATTTTATAATTAAATTGGCAAATCATAAAAAATTTTAGAGTTAAATTGATATAATTGAAATATTTATAACTGAATTAACAACCGTACAAAAGATTTAGGATTTTTGGGACAATTTTCTCAATTTCCAACAATAGAATACTGCAAATTTGAATTGCGCGTCTTACTGGATTGTCGCGAGCGATGGTAGGTGCCAAACGTTGGTGTCGGGTAAATAACAAGAGGCAAAATTGGGTAAGAGCCTAAAGGAGTGCCGTTCGAATTGGCGATTGTGAAGGGGAATCATCAGTACGGCCGTTAATTAAGTAGGGCATGTGGCCGCCTTACAAAACTTTCTGGTCTTGTGTTATTGGTGGGTTGAAGACGAGTTTGTAATGGACCCAAGTATAGCCCACTTTCTTGTTGGGCCCTAATTCAACCTGTTCCATCAAATATAAGTTAAAATATGGGCCCTTAACCTATTTTGCCACTTCTAACATTTGACTTTTTTTGGATCAAAACTTCTAACATTTAACTTACTTTTGGATAATCGTGTCGTTTTTTTTTTAATTCATCGACTTTTCTCAAATTTTTATCACTTTCGTCTGCCTTGTAACTATCTTTTCAAATTGAGTTAACATTTGGAAAATCTCTAAATTGGCCCACATTTAACAAATTTATGTCAAATTATTTTTGTTATTTTAAAAAAACCACAAACCGGTACATTTATGATAGAATTACCCCCAAACTAATTTTTTTAATTATCAAAAACCTAAAACTAATGCATTTGTGACGAATTTATCATCTATTAATTTCCATTAAATTGGATTAATATCACGAAAAATCACTAAATTGATATACTTGTAATAGACGGATGTTACATCCATCAATTATCACATAACATCTGATTAATCGGTTTAATAATAAAATTTAATAAAAATTAACAGACAATAATTTCGTCATAAGTATATCAATTTAAATTTTTTTTTAATGTCGATCCATTTAAAAATGATGGAAGATGGAGTTGTTCATTACCTGAAATGGAGGAGAATTCCAATCCTCGGCTCAAAGAAAGGATTTTCCCCACTTGGGATTGAGCTAAGGCGGAGACGAAGCTTAGAGGAAGCTTCGCGGCGGAATGTCGTGCGTTCCTTCGTGTTGGATCTCGATGCTTTTTGAATAACAGGAATTAACGTTGTACTCTCGCACCGATGTGGGCAGTTCATATAAATCCGTGCACAAAGATTCTGGTCTATGTCCTGATGCGGAAGCATCCGTACATGGCAGCGCGTGCCCCAACCTCCCGCCAAGCTTTTAAAGAGAAAGGTCTACTTGTCTCTATTGGTATACATAAAAAAAATTCTTATATTTTACCGATTTTTATTTTTGCATTTTTGGAAAATACTTAAATTTTACCACAATCATAAAGAACCATTGACCTTTACATGAATGATATACCAATTTTTCTCCAATTAAGTCAACTAATTTTGAGTTAGGTACCCATTCAAGTTACTAAAAATTATTTGATTTTCTCATTCCGGACGAATTTAAGTAATTGACGGTGGTATATGATGCTAAAATTATTAAATAATGGCATTTCATGGACTTGTTATAAAAGTGACAAAATCAATCTCAAGCACGAAATGGCCTCTATTTTTGGTACCTTTATATCTCTTGCTTGGCCAGCAAGCGTGCGCTGATCTTGAGTGGTGTCACCAAGGCCGGCGAGTCCATGATGCGGCCTCTCTTCCTTCCGAGACCCGCCATCATCGACGCCATACCCCTCACTTTCTTTGCAACCATCCAGAAGATCCCGACTTTGATCCGACCTCTCTTCAGGGGCAGCCTCACTTTCGAATTCTTTATCGAGATCTTCTTCGTCGTGCACGGGCTGGACATTTTCTGCGATCCTCTCTCCGCCAAGAAAAAAGGGTTATTAGAGATAAGCAAGCAGAGAGAGGTCAAGGCAGCAGAGGAAGCGGAGTAGCGTTTTGCAGTGTTCTGGTGGAGACAATGTGTTGGTTTGGTCGTGTTTATATAGAGGAAGCGGCGGGTTTGAGAGAAAGGACGGGGGTTTGGCCGGTTTTTCCGGTTTTGCAGTTTGGGGGAGGTACTAGGAAAGAGCGGGGAAGCTGTGGGGTGACTTCTCTTTATCTATTTATTTATGAGAAATGCGAAGAAGACGGTGCCGTCACCTTATGGAAGGGGACGGACTACTCTTGACCACAAAATCATTTCCTAGAAGAAGAATGAATTTTCATCCGATTTCTATGGAAGTGGCCTTCTTTAAAACATCAGTTTTTTTTTTTTTGTCATATTTAAAACATCAATTTATTTACCCATAATTATGCATAGTTATGCAAAAAAAAAAAAAAACACTAAATCGTAGATAATCCTTCTTCAAGTTAAGCTACTTAATATTCGGTAGATCAAAATTACCAAGATTTGTTTCATTCTATAATGTTGCTAAAACATCATAATATATAAAAGCCAACATAATCATTCACATGACAAATTATAATGTTGATATAACACACCTTATGTTTAAATGTCCTCATCAAGCCTATCCCTGGCACAATATTATCTGCTCTAGTCATGATCACCTCATTTTCACAATTTTATAACATGTTACAATCTTTATGTTTTGACAAGACTAGTTAGTCTACAAAAGCAACAATTCAAATTCAAGCAACATGGAATTAGAGGCGTGATTGGAATAAAAAGCGCATCTGACTCCCTGCATTATACAATTTTACTTGAACAAATTTTATCTTTTATTAAGTTTCTATGCATTTTCTCGTATTTCGCCCTATAAATTTAAATGTACGAAAAATTTTATCTCCCTTTTTAGGCTGTGATTCTTCATTTTCCAATATGAAAAGTGTACTATCCTCATATATGTGAAGTCTATTACAAAGCTAGCAATACATTGATGTAACTTTTTACTTCCTAAAATCAATTAACATTTGCAATTCCTTCTTGAAAATTGTGCACGATATTTTCCTAATTGATTTTAGTGCAGAGCACGAGACCTAGAGGTGGAAAAATGGTTCTTAGGCCTATATGTGACTCATTTAAACCATAAATTAGTCATATATGAGTCACTTACTTTTTGAAGAGATTGGTTAAATGGGCTCGAAAATTAAAAACTTAAGATAAATAAGTCTTAAATGGGTTAGACTTAGAACCCATTTCCAACCCAAGCCCCACACTCTTTTTCCCTTTTTAACTTTATAAAAATATTTATTTATAAAAATTGAAATTATAATTATTTTTTATATTTCATTTTCTTTTCTTTTTTTCCTTTCTTTTTTCCTTCTTCCTTAGCCAGTGGTCGGCATGGCGACCGGCTAGGCGAGGCTCAAGGCTTGTCGATCTGGCAAGCCTCGAGCTTGCAAGCTCGCCCGATCTAACAAGCCTCGAGCCTCCCCTATCGGCGTCAGGTGAGCTTGAGCTCGTCAAAGCTGGTGAGGTGGAGGCCTCGCCGACCTCGGCGAGCCTCAAGCTTGCCGCCGTCAGGTGAGCTCCAACTCGCCAAAGTTGGGCAAGCTTGAGTCTCGCCTAATCGTAGAGCTGGAGTTTGGCAAGCTCGCCTGACTTCGACGAGCTAGAGCTCACCTGACACTAGCGAGGCCTCTGTCTCACCAAATCCAACGAGCTCGAGCCTCACTAGCATCGGGCGAGCTCAAGCTCGCTTGCGACGACCGGCAACTAGCCAAAGAAGAAGAAAAAGAAAAAGAATTAAAAAGTGTATTTTAAAAAATGATTAAAATTTTGATTTTTGAAAAAAAAATTAAACGTTATGTTTTAAAAAAATAGAAAAAATGTCCATTAAATTTGTATTGCATAAAAGTATTTTAGCAATTCCATTTTAAAAAAAAAGAAACATAAGAAATAAGTTTTCTTAAGTTTAATTAAATGAGTCAAGTATAGGTCCAAAATTTTGCATTGTGATAAATAAATTATAAATGGGTTAAATTGATTGATTTGGGTCGGACCATTTATGACTCGACCCAAACCCAACCTGACCCACCTATTTGATAGGTCTAACGAGACCTAAAATAAATATGAATAACGGTTGAGTTTTTGTGGTTTTATAGCATAAGGGCCATTTTTGACAATTAGCTTTGGAAGTTTTATTTTCCAGTTGCCAAAATGAGTCCCCACTGGCAAAATATGAGAATTGTGGTCACAAGAGCACCATCACAGAGCCGTTAGGCTAGTTGCACTCTTTATTTATTGGGCTTTGCTAACATAATAACTTTTGAACTATTATGAGAATTACAGCTTGTTGTGAGCGACAAATTCTTGAATAGGTGAATCCATAATAATTTATTATTATTTCTTATTTTGTTTTTTTTCCATAATTGACTGTTATTCTCGCAGTAGGTTAAAAATTGTCACCCAATTATTTTTCTTATTTATTTATGGATACAAATTACCAAAAATCTTAAATTATGTCCATTATGAGACATGTACTCCTAACTTTTTTCTACGATACCAAAAATTTCAAATATATATATGCACGACACATTTACCCTTCATTAAGATTCTGTCAATAAGCACTATGAAAAACCTATCTACATGGACGCCGGGAAGTAAATAATGTTGACATGCGCCATATGGAAATGTAATAAAGACGACGTTGTTTTGACTGAAAAATCATTTGACAAGATATTAACAAAGGTAAATGTGTCAAATATGTACATGTTTGAGATTTTTTATGTCGCGAGAAAAATTTATGATAAATATGTCACAATTGACACCAAAAAAAAGTTCAGAATAAACATATCACGGTAACTATAATTTGGAGTTTTTAATGAATTTTTCCCTTGATTTATTTCCGAATGTAATCAAGGGAGCAAAGAAAGGAACATGAATTTTAATGTTGATCATTATACAAGCCTTTTGAGCTATCTCTCCTTTTGGTGTTGAGGTAAACTAAATAAAAACCCATTTTCGAAGTTACAGTGTGTGCCTCGTATGAAATAGATTGAACATCTTTTCAGCTAAAGAACGTTTCGATTGGAATTTCATCCGACTCGAAAATGTAAGAATAAATTGATAAAATAAAAGAAGGGTGCGAATGCATGTGGCAAGACAAATTTGGCAGTGAAATTATCAATTCTTTGGTCATTGATTTATCGGGGCCATACCAATTAATTCCAAAAGAACCAAAACGCCGACACCTTGCGGGAAGCGTCTATCTTGCGAAAGGCTTGCGAGTGCACCTACGTCGATGCTGATCTCAACACAAAGCTTTTTGAGAATCAAATCGAAAAGGTCCCTTTTACCTATTAACCGTGCTGCTGCGACGAGAGATTCTCAAAGGGACACTTGGAGTCCCCCGTGAGTTGCTTCGAAAGTGCAGTCGTGCAGACGACTTCAAGTCGAAAGTATAATCTTAACTGCGAACCCTCAAAACGCCTCAAATTTACCGCAATCAAGAACAACTATCCATCTTTATTTGAGTGATTTACCAACCTTTTTTCGATTAATCCGATTAGTTTTGGGTTAGTATCTCTCATTTTGAGTTCCTTATCAATGATTATGTGATTTTTCTTTGTTCCAGGTAAATTTAAATACATAATGTTGTTATCCGTGAACTTGTTATAAAAAGGCCAAAATCATTCTCAAGCACAGAATCACATTTGTTTTTGGTATTTTTAACTCTCTTGAATTGGAGTTCAGGTTAGGTTAGGTCCCACTCGGATTTTGGTTAGGTATGGACTGCTAAGATTGTATTACAATAAAATGAGTTTAGATAAGTTAAATTTAGGTCAAACCACTTTCAACCCATTTAAATATAGTCCAGCCCACGTGTTTGGCCAGTCTAGGCATTAGTCAGGAAACATTCCAACTATTTTTTTGGTCCAAAATCTCTGGAAAAAAAAATACAAGAAAAGCGGAAAAAAAAAGAAAATAACGGCCGTAAAAATTCTTGTTGTTTTAATTAAATCAATCCAACTTCGTTGTTTCTTTTTTTAACATTTCAACATTGATATTAGGTCATGGGGAAAGCATTCCATTTACTTGTTAACAAGTTTCAAGTTGCATTAATTGAGTGCCAAACTTACAAAAAATTATGTCGGCTACTCAAAACTGCATAAAAATCTTGACATTAGAAAATTTAACAGTAAAATTTTATATTAGTTAACAGAAAATAAATTTATTACAAGTATAACGGTTTTGGATTTTTAGTGGTAAAAAAAATTAATTTGAGATAAATTTGTCTTGAGTATATTAGTTTTCGGTTTTTTCTAATCAAAAAATTAATTTTGGATAAATTTATCGCATATGTACCAATTAAAGGTTTTTTGTGATCAAAAAATTTGTTTAGGATAAATTTGTCATATATGTATTAGTTTTAAAATTTTCCATGGCATTAACCCTTTTAAATTTACCAATTCTTTCAAAAAAGAATTTCCAACCTCGATTAAAGCAAGCATAGAACCTAATATTAAACATGCAAATAGAAAGAGGAATTGAAGCGTGAGTTGAGCTGCGTGATGTCGTGTTGCATAGAAAATACATTACGAGAATGATGGAGAACGGAGGAAGCTTTGTAGAGAGGTTCTTCTCCATTGGCACTTGTTATAAAAGTGCCAAAAACAATCTCAAGCACTAAATGACCTTTGTTTTTGGTACCTTTAATGCTCTTGAATTGGAGCTTGGGTTTGGTTTGGTCTCGATTGGATTTTGGTTAGGTATAGCTTGCGAAGATTGTATCACGTAAAAATGGGTCCACATAGGTTAAATAAATCAATTTAAAATGGGACAATTTTCGAACCATTTAAACCTAATCCAATTCACCCATTTGATAAGTCTATATATCAGTCATAAAATGTCCCACCACTTTCTTTGGTCCAAATTCTCCATAAAAAACAAACTAAAGACGAGAGGAGCGAAAAAAACGAACATCCGTTAATGATTGCCACAAATCTATGTGCTTTATCGCACACATCCTTTTTTTTTTTTCATTTTCGGATTGCAAGAATGTTGATAATAGACCTGTCAAAATGAATCGTACACTAATTTCTCAACTCATAATTGATGGATTGAAGTGTTATATGCATTAGTTAAATGGGCTTGCAACAAAGAAGATGGAAAGTTCCTGTGTGTGTGAACCTTGCAATGGCCGACTGCGTGTCTCACGCGAGTAAGGAGACCATGTGCGGCCACGAAACTTCTGGTGGTCATATTTAGAAAAAAAAAAAACCAAACAACTGAACTGTGATACCAGAAAAGGAAAATTGTAGTACTAGAAAGACCGTGTAGATGTGTGCTGGTCCCCATGAATACCATTGTCTCGATTTTGATACATCTGTTTCGTTATTGCCCCTTTCATGCTTGTACTAGCTGCACATCTAAGTCCCTTTTGCAATAGGACCCACTAAGACGTGTTACGTTTCGTGGAGAACGCACAAGCCATTCATTTTTTTCATAAAAGAAAAGAAAATTACTGACAATACAGATCAATCGCGATTAATTTAAATGAGACTCCACTCGTTAACTCTTTTTTTTTTTTGACAAAAAGTGCATTGAAAGTCCTATTTATCATTTGCATGGTGAGATTAAGCCGTAACCTTCTCAATTTATGTAATCTTGTCTTAAATTCTATTCAGATATGCAATTAAACCGTTTATATCGATAGACGAGTATAAAAAGTACATCTTATAATGGTATAATTTAACGTATACCATGGGTTACTCCTAAAAATAATCGAACCTATCAAAAGAATATGTTATCTTTTGAGGTTGTAGAGTTCTGTTGGCCTTACCCATTTTTTAAGCATAATATTCGAGGGATCTCTCGCGATACACCTTTAAGTGGTCCTGCCATGATACATATTTTCGAAAGAGATTGTACATTTGCCTTACTTTCGTTCATAGGGATAAACCAAGTCACTGGAGGACCATGGTTGTGGTTACTAGTGATGATGTTCTTTGTTTACGCAAACGGCTGAAAAAAAAATGTTCTTCACATGGGGCATTGCAAGTTGCAACAAATAGTTTTTTTATTCTATCTACGACGCGCAAATCGACGCGCAAAGAGTTCTTTATTGTTCATATTTTTGTCGAACTAAAGTCGGGTGATACGACTCGGTATCTTTGCAGGCAAACAATTTTTTAAGGAAAAGTTGCGAAAAGTAAAATTAAAGAAAATACAAAGGCGACGTTGGGAATCATCTTTCACAGAATGGGAGTGCGAGTGTGGGGTCTTTTGTCCCAATGTCGAGGAACACAAAAAAAAGTACTAAATCTATTAAATTAAAACTAGATCAATCCGGGACATTTTGATTAGATTATTATTTAGTCCCGAACCTTTTTATATTATACTTATCAAATCCATCCAGCCAATTTGATCGGAATTCGTTTATTCTAGGTGACATGATTCTTCTAAATTTTTTTATTACTTCCTTTTCCCTTTTCCTTATTTTTTCTTTCTCTCATTCTTTATATTTTTTTCCCAACCATGGCCCGTTGAGATCATTGGCTGACCATCTCTAGGCAGACACACATGCTCCTCTAATTTAATATTGACATTGTCGAACGATGTTAACAAATGAAAACAAATCGGAACTTTATGATTTCCAAATTCGTGATTTTAAGAGCCGCACTTGAGCGAATCTATTGAAGGTAAAGACCTAATATATGTTCTAACACAATTATAAAAGGTAACACCGTTCTTTCGATTATCTTACAAAACTATACAAATCATGCCCGGACCGAGATCACAATTCTCAGCCTATCAAATTCTTGTCTTGATGGGATTTGGGTCACTAGAAAAACGTGGCATGGAAGTAACTCCTAAAAGAAAACCAAAGACAATAAGACGGACGTTGTACGAGAGATCCAACGATGGGATGGGGACCTTTTCTTTTTTGAGGGAAGACGATCGGCACCTTTTCTTCCTCAGCAAACCGGGAAGAAGGCAAAAGTGGGTTTCCAATTCCGTTCATTCGGTATCCGAATCTCCCCCTTCGAGCGCTGCAACCAAGAAAACGATTCATCCTCCATCGAATTTTCAACCTCGGGGTCGCAATTTGCGACATTTTCTTTAAAGCTTTTTGCATCTGATGGCACCAAACGTTCCAAAACCTTCATTCTTGTCGACCCAGAAGTGGCTTTTTGGCCCCCCAAAAAACAGAGTACGAAGAAACAGAGGTAGGCAACGGCAAAGGGGCATTTGAATCGACTAAATCGAGACGCAAGAACTTAACCACTGCCACAATAGAAGGGAATTGAAGTGCGAATAAGAGAAAGAAAAAGCGAGAGATGCAGAAATCCTTCCTTCGTAAAGTTAAAAATACGACAGAGACATCCGCAAAAATAGACAAGACACACCCAAAAATGGCGACAAAGTCGACCCACAATCTGTTCCCTAACTCTGTGCTTTGCATTTCATTTACATAAGGTAACTTGAAGTTCTTCTCTGAACGCAGAAGCATTACAACAGAAGAAACAAGAACCCACCCTCGAAAAAGAGAGACGGTCACCAGTAGCAGAGTTGCAGAGTCGAAGCGTACAATTACAGAGACACCTGAGGACTACCCTTGCTCGGCCAGCCAGCACGCGCTGATCTTGAGCGGCGGCGTAGAGGCCGGCTCCTCTGCGACGCGGCTTCTCTTCCTTCCGAGCCCCGCTGCCGATGCTATTCCGGCCACTTTCTTCACAACCATCCTGAAGATCCTGACTTTGACCTGCCCTCTCTTGGGAGGCAGCCTCGCCTCCGAATTCTCACTCGAGGCCCTCTTCGTTGCGCCCGGATTCGACATTTTATCTGTGACCCTCTCTCTGCAACAGAGAAATCTCGTCGGGGTTATCAGAGATGAGCAAGCAGAGAGAGAGGTAAGAGAGAGCAGAGGAAGAGGAGGTGTGTTTGCCTGAGTTTCGATGGACTCGAATGTGCGGACGCTTCAAATTTATGGTGGAGGAGAGCGAAAGGAGTGTGGGTGGGGGCCACGGAGCAGAGATGGTATTTTAAAAAAAAAAAAAAACCGACCCGACCCGAAGTGAACGGGTGTTGGGTTGGCGGGCAACGGCGGAAGTGAAGCTATGCAGGGAACTCACTTAGGATTATCCTCGTAACCACCTTTATCATGTGAAAATGGATGGTGGAGAATTCGATTCTTTACCTTCTCGAAGTTAAGACGCAGGGATTGTAAAGAGATAGGAAAATAATTTAAAGAGTGAATTGATAGTTAAAATAGAATAAAATAAAAAAAATTAATATAATATAATCCATCGTGCGTGGCAATCACGCCAAACATCCTTCATGAGACTAAAGGTTTAGGCACGAGAGATTCGCACGGTCTCGCCTTTGGGTGTCCCGCGTCCAGAAGGGGTCGAAGGAAACGGACAAGAGTTGAGGCCCCACTTTCTCCTCTTTTTCCAACCCAACATGAGCGGGACATTGTATCTACTCATTTTAATTAGGTTTTTCAACGTAGTAATTTCAGTTAGATGCATGTATGTATGTAGCCATTTTATTACATTCACGAGTAATGTACAAAAATGCCCGAGAGAGAATCGTTAAGTCGGTAGAGGCAATACTTTGCGTAAACTTCATTCTTGTGTATTCAACCAACTAAATTTGACGATTTTCATGATATATTCGCACCATATCTGAAAAGACGAGAACAGTAGACACAATTTTTTTGGTTAATATTATGTAGAACATGAATTATAAAGAGAAAATCTCAATGATATATTGACAAAAATTAACGAGTTTCTATCGACAAAAATTGACACAAACTATAAACGCGATTATAAAACATACTATGGATTCTCAGCCCCTAAAAGCAACACCTGGCAATCTTTTTTTCACCGTACATGGCGAGTGGCAACATCAGTGAGTCATGTCAAACCCAAGTTCGATAGGGCATCGGTAGAGGTGGCGAGCCCCAAATCCACTTTTTCCCTCATTTTTACTGGTCTAGGTTTAAAAAGGGTCGATCTAATTTGATGAACAAGTCTTAAGAAATGAGATCAACCGAAAATATAAAATAAAATAAGGGTCCTAACGAATTCGATTCAAATTCATCTTCAACAAAACTGTAATGAAATTAGTGTGAAAACAGGGAAGGAAAAGAATAGAAAAAACCATCTCCCCATTCTGCACTTCCTTGCGGCATACTCATTAGAAAAGGAAAGGCAAACCGCGTTAAACGATAAGGCTTCGGGGCTGAGCTAGTTGCGATTGCGTCGGATTGCCGATGGTACGAATATATTTTCCCTCTGATTTTTTCTTCATTTCTTTAATTGTAGGCATTTTGTTCTATTCATCGATTCTAATGACGTTGTAGCAGACACGCCATCATGCGGGCGTCAGCATCAGCCCATAGTGCGATTTTCCCTGTCTGCCCGGCGCGAAAATATGAATAGATCAATTTTCATTTTCTGATTTTAGATCGGCTTTTGCAAAAGTTAAAGTAGCGTCGTTTTTGGAAGTTCCGTCTCGGCTGTGAATTATTGATAGTTGGAGATGGCGGCAACTTGCTGTCCTTCTCTCGTGATTTCCATTTAATGAAGCTGCAACAGAAAAGGCAGGCCGATTTGGGTTGTACTTTTCCCTCTCAAATCTTATTCGAAAAGTATAATCAAATTGTTTAGACCGTTAAACAAATAGTCAAATACCACAAGTACATATTTTGGAATAAGATCGTGCGATATGTATTACGGGCTACTCCAAACAAAGGTTGAATCTATCAAAAGAATATTTCGATCTTTTAAGGTGTAGAGCTTCATTGTGTACAACTTCATTGCTCTTACCCATTTTTCAAGCAAAATGGTTGAGGAATTGTCTCACATTATATAAGTTCTATTATATATCTTAACTAGTCCCATTATTCTTATCCCTCGCGAAAATTTTAAACCTATTACTTGGATAATTTGCCCTAATGATTATATTGGGAAATTGTCAAAAGTTTTAGAATTAGGGCTCCGTTCGTTTCGCGGAAAATAATTTCCGCGAAAATGTTTTTTGGATTTTTCGGCATTCGTTTCATGGAAAATAAATTCATTGGGGAAAATGTTTTTTATGAAAGGAAAAATGTTTTCCACTTTTAAAAAGTATAAAATATTTTCATCACTTGATCTCTCTTATTTCATACCTCTACAAATCATCATTTCCTCCTCTCCTTTCTTCTTCTTCTTTTCTTTTTTTTATTCGAATTAATTTTTAAATTTTTTTTTCTTGTTTAATTTGAATTATTTTTAATTTCTTTTTTCTTTTTTTTCTTTTTCTTTTCTTTTTCTCTTTGTTTCCCATCTTGTTCTTTCTCAACTAATCATCAACCATTGCTAGGTGAACCTCGAGCTCGTTGATCTCAAGCTTACGCTCGTCGATTGCCAATCTGGTGAGTGGCAAGCCTCGTGCTCGTCGGTGAGCTCGAGGCTCACCGGTGGCCGGTCGTGGGCCATCGCCATGGCCGGCAACTAGTCAAGAAAGAAGGAGATGCAAAACAAAGAAAAATAAAAGAAAAATAAAGAACAAAATCAAAAAATAATTACATTTTCCTGGAAAATGACTTCCTGTAAAATATTTTCCAAAAACGCCACATTTTCCGTGAAATGAACATAGCCTAAATTGACAAATCATAAAAAGGTTTATGATTAAATTTACACAATTGAAAAATTTATGACTAAATCAACAAATCGTAAAAAAAATTAGAACTAAATTGGCAAAATTAAAATATTTATGACTAAATTGACCGCCGTATAATAAGTTTTTTTGAACAATTTTCCCCATTTCCAATGGTAGAATCCAAAATAAATTAATGCAAATATAAATTATGCGTCTTAGTGGATCGTCGAGCGATGGTAGGCACCAAATGTTGGCGTCGGTTAAATAACAAGAGGCAAAATTGGGTAAGAGCCTGAAGGATTACCGTTCGAAATAGCGAGCACAATGTATATATGAAGGAATCATCAATGAGGCCACTAATTAAGGGTGCATTTGGTTGAACTTTTGGGGAAAGCCATTGAGAAAATGTAAAGGACTTTAGGTTAAAATGAGATTTTCATAATGCAAATTGTGTTTGTTAGATTGTAATCAGAAAGTCCATTGTAAAGTATCTTTGAGCAAAATAGTGTTTGGAGAGTGAGTGGGGATAGTTTTGGAATAAAATAAAAATATGAACAGTACCCCATTGTATGCTGAGAAAGCTGAAAGCCCAAGGCACCCTCACACTTGCCTTAGGCTTTCAACCTTGAGAAGGCCAACTTTGGCCTAATGGGGATTTCAAATTTATTCCCAAACACTCAATATTTAGCCCAAAGGGCATGCCTTGTAAATGGCGCTCCCAAACGCACCCTAAGTAGGGCATTTGGTCGCCTTACAAAACTTCGGGGTTCTCGACTCATCAATGGGTCAAAGATGAGTTTATCATAGACCCAGTAAAGCCCGCTTTCTAGTTGGGCCCTAATGTGATATTTCAATTCCAATCTCTAATTGAAATTTTAAGTAAACTATTTTGTCAAATTTATTTGATCGAATATAAGCTAAAACGTGGGTCCTTAACCTTTTTTGCCACTTCTAACATCTAACTTCTTCTTTTTTTGGTCCAAACTTCTAAGATCTAACTTACTTACCAATAGTTTGTGTGATTTTTTTATTTAATTCATCAGCCTTTCTTAAATTTTTTATCACTTTCATTTGCCTCATTATCTTTTTTTTTTTTTTAAGTTAGGTTAATACCGCAAAAAATTACAAATTAGTACATATATAACAAAATTATCCCAAATTAATTTTTTGATCATAAAAAATCCCGAACCAGTATATTTATAACAAATTTACCCTCATTAACTGTTGTCAAATTTTATTGTTAAATTTGTGTCACTATATGTCATCCATGTTAGAAAATTTAATTGTAAAATTTGACTTTATCATAAATGTACCGGTTTATATTTTTTTGGGCAAATTTATTACAAATATACCAATTTCAGATTTTTGGCAATTGAAAAATTAGTTTAAGATAAACATATCACATATATATTAGTTTAAGATTCTTTGTAGTCAAAAAATTAATTTAAAATAAATTTGTCATGAATGTATTGATTTAAAATTTTCTATTATATAAACCTCTTTAAATTTATCAACTTGTTTAGAAAAGAATTTCCAACCTCAATTAAAGCTAGTATAGAATCAAATATCTAACACAAGAATGGAAAGAGAAATTGAAGCACGAGTTGAACAGCGCGGGTCCTGTTGCACAGAAATTACATTACGAGCGTGATGGAAAATGGAGGAGCATTCCAGGTCTCTGGCTCGAAGAAAGGATCTTCTCCATTGGGAATGAGCCGAGGTGGCGACGAAGCTAGGAGGAAGCTTCGCGCCGGAATGTCGTGCGTCCTTTCATATTGGATCCCGTTGCTTTTCGAATCATTGGATTTAACGTTGTACTCTTAAACCGATGTCGGCAGTTGGTGTGAATCCGTCCACCAACATTCAGGTCAATGTACGGATGTGGAATTGTCCATAAACGGCAGAGCACGCTCCCCAACTCCCACCGAGCTTTTATAGGGAGTTGTCCATTTGTCTCTTTTGATACCCATAGAAAAAAAATCCTTATATTTTACCGATTTTTATTTTGCATTTTTTGAAAATGCCTAAAGCTTACTGCAAAGAACTATCGACATTTATCTAAGTGGTTTTCTCAAATTTGGTCGATTAATTTTGGTTAACAATTCTCATACGAGTTAACTATAAAAAATTATTTGATTTTTTCCGTTCTGGATGAATTTAAGTAATTGGCAATGGTATATAGCATTTAAAATTATCAAAAAGTGACAACTACGTCGACTTGCTATAAAAGTGCCAAAATCAATCTCAAGCTTTTGGTGCCTTCAATTCTCTGGAATTGGAGCTTCGGTTTGGTTGGGTCCTAATCAGATTTTGGTTAGGTATGAATTGCGAAGATTGTATTACGTAAAAACGGGTCTTTATAGATTAAATAAATCAATTTAAATTGGATCATTTTGTACTCATTTAAACCTAATCTAATTCATTCGTTTGATAAGTCTAGACATCGGTCATAAAAGGTTCCACCACTTTTTTTGGTCCAAAATCTCTATAAAAAAAATAATAAAGATGAGACGAGTGAAAAAGAACAAGTACTCGTTAATGATTGCCATAAATCTATGTGTTTTTTGCACAAATCCTTTTTCTTGTGTTTTTTTTTCAGTTTTGGATTGCCTTAATTCCCTATAAAGTGGGCCATACACAAATTTCTCAACTAAGACTCTGGCCCTCCCGAAATTTCAAGTAGTCATATTTTTTAAAATAAATAAAGAAACCATATAACTTAACTGCAATACCTAAAAAAGATAACTGCAGTACCAGGAAGATTAGACCTGAGCAGGTCTTTAAATTACTCAAGGAAATAAACAGGCGGAGGGACCCGCCCTAGAGTGGGAGTCCCTGCATGTCTGTCTTCCGTAGAGGCAGGGTTAGGCCTTGAAAAAGATTCTAACCCCACTGCTGAACCGGCCACAAATCCCCTTACGGGGATAACGGTCAGTATGCCTGATCCCCGTGAAGCTTTCCCCGAGCAACCAATCCATGGGCGTGGTTCAGGAAAATGATGGTACCAAGGTAACACCTGGGTGGCCACCGCCGGCCCGATGCTTGAACTAGCTAGTCCCTTTCAAATAGGACCCACCAAGACGTATCAGGTTCCGTGGGGAACACATAAGCCATGCATTTTTTTCATAAAAAAATTTACTAACAATATAGATAGATCAACGGTGATTAATGTAAACGAGACTCAACCCGTTAACTCTTTTTTTTTAAAATAACAAGACGTGCACCGAAAGTCCTATTTTCTGTGTGCATATTGAGATTAAGTTGTAACCTTCTCAATAATCTTGTCTTTAGTTCTATTCGGAGAGTATAATCGAATCATTTAGATCAATAGACAAGTACAAAAAGTATATCTTATAATACTATGAGTTACTCCTAACAATGGTCGAACATATGAAAAGAGTATCTCGATCTTTTAAGAGTGTAGAGTGGCCTTACCCATTTTTCAAGCACAATATTTGAGGGATCTTCTCATGTTTTATGAGTTTGATTATTACGTCTTTAATTAGTCCCGCCATAATTCATATTTTCGAAAGAGATTATACATTTGCCTATCTTTCCTTCGTTCATAGGAATAAACCAAGTCACGACAGGATCATGGTTTCGGTTACTAATGTTGTTCTTTGATTACGCAAATGATTGAAAAAAATATGTCCTTCACATGGGGAATAAACCAATTCATAATAGTTTTTTATTCTATTTCCGATCCGCAAATCCACGCAGGAATAGTTTTTAATTGTTCATACTTTTGTGGAATGAAAGTTGGGCGTGATTTGCTATCTCTGTGGGCAACAATTCTTTAAGGAAAAATTGCAAAAGAGTAAGATTAAGAAAATACGTAGGCCTCGTCGAGAATCGTCTTTGACGAATGTGCTTGCGCAATTGCGAGTATGGGGTCTTTTATGCGAAATGCCAGGCAAGATACTAAAGAAGTCCTAAATCAATTGTATTATTACCAATTAAATTCTAAACCATTTAATTATACAAATTTAACCTTAAACATTTTATATTTGTATCGATTTTGGCCAAAAATCTCTTATATGACCATCAACCATCCTATGTGGTTTGACTGATACTGACATGAATACATGTTTTAATTTTCCTGAGTTTTTGTTACTATTGTGATGTTATTTCCCTTTTTCTTCTTTCTATTTTTCTTTGCTTTCCTTCCTCTCTTTTTTTTCCCAACCGTGGGCCAGCAATGGTTGAAAGTAGGCAAACACACTTGCTCCTCTAATTTAATACCGGTACTGTCGAACAGCGTTAACAGATGAAAACAAATTGCAACCTTTCTATATCCAGAATCACGATTTTAAGAGTTGCACGCGGTCGAATCTATTGGGGATAAAGACTTAATGTATGTTTTAAATCAATGAAAAATAGGGAACGTCGTTGTTTCGATTATTGTGCATAACTACACAAATCATGTCCGAACCGGGGATCTCAATTCTTAGCGTATCAAATTCTTGTTTCGATGGTGATGGGTTTTATGGATGGGTGGGCCGCCCATGTTGGGCTAACCCACAGCCCATATCCTGTAAAAGAAACTTCCAAAGGCAGTTGCGTTCTTTTGTGGCAAAAAGTGTAGTAGTAGTGTAATTCCTCTCCACAGTATCCACTGCTTCTCTGGAGAACAACAAAAACCCAGAAAGGAAGAACTTTTTCTCACCAGGCCGCAGTCAAGGGCATTTAAAATGTGGAAATAAGGTATGTTCAGAAGTGTAATATACCCAGTTCGATCAGTTTCGCATGTTGGAATATCGAATATATTTCCTTCGGATGGAATTTGGGTCACCAGAAGAACCTGGCACGGATGCGACTCTGTTTCAAAGACGATAAGGCGGACGTCGCACGAGAGATCCAACGATGCGATTCCTCCTCTCCCTCTCTCCCTCTCTTTCTCTCTCTCTCTCTCTCTCTCTCTCTCTCGGGAAAACGATTGGCAGCTTTTCTTCCTCAGCAAAACGGGAAAAGGGCAAAAAGAGGGTTTCCAATTCCGGTCATTCGGTATCCGAATCTCCCACTTTCGAGGACTGCTACCAAGAAAACGATTCATCCTCCGTCCAATTTTCAACCTCTGGATCGCAATCTGTGGAGCATATGAACGAATCTAAACCTTCTCCGTGACTTTTTCATTGAAACTTCTTTCTTCTGATGGCACCAAACGTTCAAAAACCTTCATTCTTGTCGACCCAGAGGTAGGTTTTTGGCCCCTCAAAAAACAGAGCACGAAGAAACAGTGGTAGGCAACGGCAAGGGGCATTTGAATCCACTAAATCAAGACACGAGAATTTAACTACTGCTACAGTAGAAGGGAATCGAAGTGGAAACAAGAAGAAAGAAAAAGCGAGATAGAAAAAGCTAGAGATGCAGAACGCCTTCCATGGCAAAAGTAAAGAATTCAACAGAGACATCCATAAAAATAGACAAGACCCGCTCAAGAATGGCGACGAAGACAACCTGCATTCTGTTCCCTATCTCTGTATTTTCCATTTCCCTGACATAAAGTAACTAGAAATTCTTCTCTGGACCCACGAAGCATCACAGCAGAAGGAGCAAGAACACACCCTTGAGAAAGAAAAACGGTCATCAGTAGTAGAGTTGCAAAGTCGACTCGTACATCTACAGAGACATCTGAGGGCTATTCTTGCCCGGCCAGCGACGCCGAGTCCGGCTCAGCTGCAACGCGGCTTCCCTTCCTTCCGAGCCCCGCCGTCGATGCTATACCGGCCACCTTCTTCACAACCATCCTGAAGATCCTGACTTTGACCTGTCCTCTCTTGGGAGGCAGCCTTGACTTCGAACCCTTTCCCGGGCTCTTCTTCGTTGTGCACGGATTCGACATTTTATCCGCAATCCTCTCTCTGCAGTAGAGAAATCTCAAGGTGGCTTATCAGTGTTGAGCCAGCAGAGAGAGGCGAAGAAAGCAGAGGAGGAGGAGGAGGAAGGAGGAGGAGGAGGAGGAGAGGGGCAAAGAGCAGGGGCGGTCAAACAAGGCCCGTCCTTGGTGGGCTTGAGTTAGATAACTGCGGAAGCAAAGCGGCAAATCCTGCGTAGCTATTACGCACAATAATTTTCGCGACGCCAACATTGTTTGGTTGTATGAATTTATAGTGAAATAGGATGTTATATAAATTCAGTGAATCACAGTAATAAAGTCAAATATATTCATATTATATTTCATTTTTTATCCTACTTATCAAATGTAACATAAAGGAATCATCTCGTATGTAAAGAAAATACTCTGCCTAGACTTAATTTACATATATTCAACCGACAAAATTTCGCCGATCAAGTGACATCCATGCACTGTCTTTGAAAAGAAAAAGAGAATGATTAGATATAATCCACTGACATAACTTTCTATAAAACATAATACGTCACGTCATGTCACGTCACTCTTAATTTTATATATTGACACGAACGCTAACTTTTATCCCATTGTAATTCAATTCTATGACAATAAAAGTCAAGATACACGAGATCGATAAAAATAGACATGAGTCATGGGCCCTAAAATTAATACATGGTGACATCCGTTGACTCGAACTGGAGTCCAACAAGCCATCCGGCAAACATGGATTCACCAATTCATTTTTCCGCTCGTATTTGTTGGAAAGGGGTCTAAAATGAATCACTTCGATTCGATGAATGGTAGGCACATTTATTCGGATCGTTAGTATTTCATTTTGATTATTGGATGGGATTCCGCAAAAGTTAAATGTAGCAGAGTTAGGATCCTAGAAGTGCCCTCAATGATGGAGGATCTTTGTTGCCCCGGATGAATCTAAAGTAATTGACGGTGATAAAAATGGCCAAAATCGTTCTCCGGCACGGGACTTGCCTATTTTGTTTCTTTGTACCTTTTCATTCTTTTGAATGGTAGTGCTTTTGATTAGAGTGACGACCTTTTTAATGTCTATATAAGCTAATTAAACCCTCATTTTCACCAAATAATTCCAAAAGAACCGAAAAATGCAGCACCTTACGTGATGGCATGAATCTGCGAACGCAAAACCCTTCGATGATCTCTTTCGAGAATTAAGTCGAAAGATTCTTTTTGCCTAACGTTTTATAGCGTAGGGCACCAAAGGTGGGAACGGTCTGGCCTTCGGGTGTCTCACGTCCCGAAATCAGACAGCGAAATAAAGCCGCCAACTTCAGAAGATGTCGAGGGCAATAGAGGAGGAGCGAATGGACAAGAGTCGAAGACAATGTATCTAGTCATTGTAGTTAGGCACATGTATGTATAGAGCCATTTCATTATATTTCACAAGCAATCCTGTGTATTTAGCAAAAGCCAGTCTCTTCTCATATTGGCGTGGAATTCATCTTCCGATAGTTTCGTCACTTTCTCGAGGAGCGATTGCGTGTGAGCAACTTTTGCCTACAATATAATCCATATGGGTTTTCTTTTTGTGAACCATTTTTCTTATTAAAAGAAAATTGTATTCATTACTAGAATGATACATGAAAAGTATATAAACTTTCATGGCAAAACAAATCGAAGTAGAGTAAAGGTTAAAAAACTACAAGCAAATCCAAAAAACAAAGAGGATCAATAGACCATCGACAGTCAAATTTCACGAATCCCCTAATATCCCCACACGATCTTTAAAAAGACGAGATCATTGGACACGATCCATTTGCCTAACACTTTACAAAATGTGGATTGTAAAGAGAAAATGTCAAAATTACATGACATAGTATGTTGACACAAATTAACATGTTTTCATTGCAATTCAATTGCTTTGTGACTAAAATCAAATTCAAACTACTTAAGACGGACAAAAATGGTGTGAAATAGATGAAAAAACACTATCTCCCCAATATGCACTACCTCGTGGCAAACTTAGCCGGATAAATTGTTCAAAAAGTCATAAATTTATTACATTTTTACCAATTTAATCATAAACTTTTCAACTTTACTAATTAAGTCATAAATCTTTTGACATTTTGCCAATTGAGTTTATTCAGCTAATTTTGATCAGAATTTGTCGATGTAAACGTCAACCATCTTACATGGCATGGCCGGTGCTGACGTGGACAAAATTTATTTGTTAATATTTTTTTGAGATTGGCCAGAGGAAAAAAGGAAAGAAATAAAAAAGAAAAAAGAAATTAAAAACATATAAAATAATTTATAAAATCGAAAAAAATATAAGAAAGTAATAAAATTTATCTACGTCAATATCGACGTCCATGTCAATAAATTATGGTCAAAATTAGCCGGATAGACTTAATTAATAAAAAGTGAAAAAATTTAAGACTCGATTGGCAAAATTGAAAAGTCTATGGCTAAATTGTTAAAATTGCAATAAGTATAGAACTTTTTGGACAATTTTTCCAAAACTCGGCCCACCCTCAACTTTCTCCTCCTTCGAAATTGAGAAGGTAAACCGCGTAAAACGATAAGGCTTCGGGGCCAAACCACTTGCGTTGGATTGCCGAAGTACAAATATATCTTCCCTCTTAATTTAATTTTTCAATTCTTTATTTGTAGGCATTTTGTTCAATCTAACGACGCAGAACCGGACACGTCATCATCGTGCGGGCGTCAACGTCGTCAGCAGCAGCATCAGCGCCTTTGAAAAATCCATTTTTTTCTCTCTGTGCACATATTTGGGGAGAAACCCCCGCCCCCCTTTTTTTTTTTTTTTTTCGAAATTGGCTTTTGCGAAAGTTAAAGTACAATCGTTTTTGGAAGTTTTATGTCCACCATGAATTATTGATAGCTGGAGTTGCCTGCAACTTGTTATCCTTCTCTGCGATTTCCAGGAAGCTGCAACGAAAATGGTAGGCCGATTTGGGTTGGCCGATGGAATCGCGCGAGCTAGATTAGATTCGTGATTGTAGAAGCGAGAGAGAAATCACGATAGCGAGAAAACAGACAGCAACTAATACCCAATTCAAGTTAAGAAGAGGGAACGCATACTACGGTTTGGCGCTGGAGTATTTTCATTAGCAATTTTTGTGAGAACTCGACTAGAAAATAAGTAACATACTTCGATAAATATAATGGAAAGCAGCAGCAGCATCTCAGACATTTATAAAATGGTGAAATTATTAGGTGCTCCATATTATCATTACTAAAAGTATGAACTGATCTTTGAAAGAAAGTTAAGAAAGATCATGTGATCGGGAGATCGATAATAGAATGGATAGATGGTCATATGAGGTTTAGAAAGCAACTACTACTTTTCTCAAAAAGCAAGTCTCAAATGGATCTCAGCTTATAACTCGTGGATTATTGGGTTTAATAGATTTTGAAAAGGTCTTCGACTGGAAAGAACAAATCAACATATTATAATAAGGGCGAAATGCTCCTACATATTCACTTTAAAATGGTGGATTTGATGCTCATCGGGCTCAATCACGTAGATGATTCTTATTATATCAGGTGGATTCCGATTGTATTTAGCACGTTTTGATAGATTTTTATTCGATCCACAAACAATCGATGAAATTTGATACGGTGGACTAATATCGAATCTCATTAAAAATTTGTCTTTTGGCCATGTATCTTTATGTCCGAAACATAATTTTGTGCAGCATCATGGTATTTACTCGCCCAACAATTGATTTAACAACACTAAGGCAACTTTTATCATAAAAAAAGGATTTTTACTATAGGATCGTGACATGATTGCGATTACTAATCTTGCTCTTTGTTCATGGAAATGACTGGAAAAAAGTAAAGCATGCTCTTCACATGGGCATTGCATCGAACAATGTACTTTTTTTAATCTCTCTCTCTAACACGCGAATTGACTAAGTGGTGGGGCTTTTATATTCCGTATCATCTTGTATATGTGGAAAGAATTATTAAAAAAGTTATAAACTTATTGCAACTGTACTGATTCAGTTTTAAATTTTTTTTGGTCAATTCAATCTTAAACATTTTGCATTTGTGTCAGTTAAGTCCATCTGGATAAATTTTGACCGATTGGCGTTGACATAGCATTGCGGGTGTTGATGTGACATTTATTAATAATTTTTTGAATTTTTCATATTTTTCTTTAACTTTCCTCCTTCCCCTAGAGCCACAAGGGCATAAAAAAAAAATTAAAAGAATGAGAATGAAAAAGAAAAAAATTATGAAAAATTCTAAAATTATCACAATATTATTTTAAAAATGCCACGTCAGTGTCGACAGTGTCACATCAATGCTGGCCAGTCAAAATTGGCAAGATAGATTCAACTGGTGCAAATATAAAAGGTTTAGGACTGAATTGGCTCCAAAAAATATTTACAGTTGAATTGGTACAATTATAATAGGTTTATGATTTTTTTGATAATTCTTCTAATATCTTTGCCGCAATAATTCTTTCCAGCAGAGGAAAAGTTAGAAAAATATAAAAATAAAACAATAGATGGGGCACGTTTAAAAGGCGACATGTCTTGTTACTTCATCTTTCAACTGTTGTGGGTGCAGCTGCAACTTGCCCAATTTTCACTGGTACTTACCGAGACAAATCTCCTATTTTACGAATATTTTATGGGGCCTTTGGTCTCAATGTCATGAAATTAAAAGCAGTTGCTCGTATAAGTTCATGAAATTTGTTGCGGTCATTAAAAGCGCGTACATGTTCAAGTACATATGTACATCAGCTTTTTATTATTTTTTTTTATTTTTTTTTAACAGAGTACATCAGCTTTATTCGATCTCATCTTTTTCTCCACATTGGTATTTTCTAGAATATATATCACTAATAGAGCATAACTAATGAAAAGAAAAATAGGAACTTGTGCCTAGCTTCGAGCATAAAGTAACCCACACGTTCCTCTAATTTAATATTGGCGCTCTCTGATTATGTTAACAAATGAAAACAAGTGGAAACCCCCTTTTTGCCCCTAAGAATTGTGGTCTTAAAACTTGTCACGCAGATAATTAATCAAGGGAAAAAATCTGATTTATTTTGAGATAACGGAAAAAACAAACATTTTTCTTTTTTTTATTACTAGACGTAACTCAAGACCTTATATAAAAGGTTTGGAAATATCTGAATTTAAGTAGAGACCTTCCATTCTAATATCATTTGGGTCTTTGTAGAATTACAATCAACCGCTCTAAAATCTTAAACTTGTTAATGAAGGCATATTACGATAATTAAATATTGTAACAAGAATTGCACGAGCAAATTAGGGTCACAATTCTCAGCCTATCAATTTCTCGTTTTGCTCGATAACATAAATATTGTGCCCCTCTCAATTTAGCTAGCGTTGGCTCCATTTGATATGTCGGAAACGTGGCGGGCGGAGAGTCTTGTCCTGCAAAGAAATGGAAAGGAGTGCAGGTTCCTTTTGTTTGCTATCTATGTTTGTACCTCCGTGAAAATCGGGGAGGATGACAGGCACTTCAAATTACCTCGAACTTTTCGTAACGTGACAAAGAATTGGGAAAACAACAAAATCACATTCATACATCGTGCGAGGTCAACCATTCCATTCGTCTTCTCTCTCTTTTGATGGCGAAAGGACGGCATCTTTTCTCAGCGAAAAGGAAGGGCGAAAGCTGGGTTTCCAACTCCGGGCATGAGTATCTATGTTCCCCCCAGAAAATGATGCGTGCTCCATCAAATTTGCAACTCTGTGGCCAGAATTAGTTGAAAGACATCGAGAATATTAGCTTCTTGTTATAGGCTACTTTGACTCGGACCGAGAACATGTTTATGAGTGAAGCAGACCAGAAAGACATTTTCTCCATCTGTTGGGACCGAACGCTCCAAGAACTTCATACATGTCAAACCAGAAGTAGCTTCTGTCCCCAAAGAGAGAGATTAGAACAATCAGGAGGCGGCAACCGCGGAGGGTGCTTGTACCAAAGACATTGAACTTCGATCATCCACTGACATATGCTCGTTAGGAATTATTATAACACGATCATGCAAATAGTTTTTCATTTTCTTATCTAAACCCACGAAGCACTACAACAGAATAAGCAAAAGCATACCCATGAGCAGAAAAACAATCGTCAGTTATTCGTAGTCTATCGCTGGGTCATCGAATGCTCTACGACAATTGCAGAGTTTTAATCAATGCATTTAAAGATCCGAGGACTACTCATGCTTGGCCAGCGAGCACGCACTGATCTCGAGAGGTGTCGCCGCGTCCGGCTCCTGGGCAACACAGCTTTTCTTCCTTCCGAGCCTTGCCGTTAATGCTATATCAACCACTTTCTTCGCAACCAACCTGAAGATCCGAACTTTGGTCTGTCCTCTCTTCGGAGGCAGCATCACTTTTGGATTCTCCTTCGAGACTTTCGTCATCACGCTCACGTTGGACATTTTCTGTGACCCTCTCTCTGCGCAAGGGAAGGGAAAGAGAAATCTCAAGAGGCTTATCAGAGATGAGCAGAGGAAGTGGAGGAGTGTCTTGCTGCCAGCTGGGTTTCGGTTGAGAACATACCCACTATCATTTCCCTTGTTACCCACTGTTTAAATTTACCTAACTCTCGTTAAAAAAAAAAAAAAAAAAAAAAAAACACTCCAACCTCAATCTGGGCGAGTACCAAATTCAACAACAAACACAGGGCGCAAGAGAAATCGAAGCATGAGTTGAGCGTGTTGTATCGCGTTGCAGAGAAAACATCACAGGAATAATGGGAATGGGGTTGCTGATTACCTGAAATGGAGGAGAATTCCAGGTCTCCGGCTTGAAGCTACGGTTAGCCAGAAGAATGAACGATCGGGTTGGAAGAAAATGAAATACAAGGTTTTCCCCTTTTGCATTTGAGCTGGGGTAGAGACGAAGCTTCAAGGGAGCTTCGCGCCAAATTGTTGGGCGCCCCTTCGTTAGAATTTAATAACTTTTTAAATCATTGGCACTTGATATTGGTATTATAACCTCGTATGCTCGTAAAAAAGCTCGTCTTGCTATCGAAATCTTTCCAAATACATGAATACCGACAAGTTAAGTGATCCATGATTTCTTATGTAATCTCTCACAACTTTAAATATACAGAGTTCATAATCGTCGGCCAATGATTGACCTAATAGAGAATTGTGCACGAAGAATTATGTCAACGTCCACCTTCCGCCAAACTTCCAAAGAAGACGGTAGATCTGTCTCCATCGAAATGAAATCCATAGCAAAAAATTCTCTGAGGTGATTTGTTGTAGGAGTTTTTTTCTGCTAAATATAAGAGTTAATACATTCGAAGTGTTAGTAGTTTTGTATACAAAAATTGGCAGTTTGCAAATTATTAGAAAGAGTTCGTAATTTCGTGAAAGTGTGAGCAAATTAACGATAATTTACTTATAGCAAAGTTCCCTATCATTTTCTTACAAACAAGTTTTTTCACTCCCCGACACTAATTAAATTTCAGGAGAAGAAAAAAATCTGGACTTTTTTAGTACACACTTCCTTGAAACATCAAGCTAACACATTTAATCGCCAAATATTACTTAACAAATTTTAAATTTTCCATTTGCAACGTTTTCTGCTACATTTTATTGTGGCGGGGATACAAACAAAAAAACACATAAAAAATTAAACTTGGGAAATGCATGAAAAAAACTAATTCATCTCTGCAATAAAACCAAACATGCACTTAACTAAACAAATGCACCCATGTTTTGAGGAATCGCGTTTCATGCTCCGTTCTGCGAATTAGCAGCGACATTGAGCGAGTCCATCTTGAAAGCGGGGATAAGAACTTGAGGGTTTTCTCGGTCCCGGTAGAGCGGCATCCCGACCTTGAACTCGGTGGTCTGGACCTCCGTCGCCTTGCCGGGAGCGTCAGTAGGGACCTTCGTGGGCTCTGCCGACACAGTGCGGAGGGTCTGACCGACCAGCAACATGGCAATCAGGACCCAAGTCGAGATGATCTTCTGGGATGAAGCAATGGCCATCTTCTCTTTGCTGGTCCTGTCTGCCGATGTTTCGTTTGTCGGGGCTCAAGGCAGAGATTGCAAGAAGAAATCAAGAGATCAAAACATGGGATTGACAGTTAATTGTGGCTGTTAAAGGAAGTTCTATCATGGGATTTGCTGTCTTTTGACGTCAGGGAGCGGTCAGCCTTGCAACCGTATTAACTGCTATCAATTTGTTTTCCGGTTTTTAGCATCGATATGGATATTTTTGGTCACCGTGTGGTTGTTGGTTGCGGTGATGTTTGACCCAAGAAATGGAAAAGGGGAAAATCATATCGAGTAAATTATTTAATCGGAATGTGGTTTTGGTAAAGAAAAACAAGTATTCAGAAGAATTGCCGAATTGGCAGTGGATTGTCACGAGAGCATAAAATGTGGAGAAATTATATTTTTATTCCACTTCATGAAACTTAAAGCATCATTAATGAAGATATGAAGGACTAATTATAGCGATTCAGCAAATTAGTTCTGAAGTAATAGTTATTTTTACCAAAGTATATATGATATGTGAAGTTATTTTTGCGGATAAATGGTTTTTTGTATTATCTCCATTAAGCAATTGTTATTATTTATCATAAATCTTGTAGATACTTTTCTAAAAAATTATGAAGTATTTGAATTAGTAAACTTACTATGAAAGTGCTACTATGTGCTTTACTAAGCAGTAGTTCGTTCTACATATTATTAGGTAAAGAAAGTAAACAAATCACCATTCAAGTCCAGAGGTTATTTCCACATATTAAAAGAAATGAATGGAATTATTATGTGAATTTCCACATAATATCATTTGAAATGAGTTATTTCGGTGCCCATTTTATGCAAGCACTTCAATATGACGTTCAATGTCAATAAATTGACGACTTATTTTATTCTCAATATTTATACTCGGATTTTAAAATTGACTTTCCATTTGTCAGATTATTATATTACACGTCTAAAAATGTAAAAAAAATTCTTCTTTTAAATAGAATATATCAATAAGAGAGCAAAAACTTAGTTTGTCGTTATTGTATACACAGATTCCTTCAAAATAAGAATATGGATAACCTTAAATCAACTTTTCTATCGCTAAATTTAAACATATAAGATGGTAGACATTTTCTATAAACTCCAATTCGATGATGGTATGCGTAAATAATAACACCAAATATATGTATATTGAATCATGTGATTTGTAAATGACTTTGAATGGGGAAAATTACCAATATATATCTATTATACTTGTGCCAATTCTAAATATTTCAATTTGGTAAATTTGGTCAATTTAGTCTTAAATCTTTAACAGTTTGTCAATGTAGTCCATTTGGCCAATTCTCAAACTAAATTCTTCTTAACAAATTGCCAAAGTAATTCAGTTGACCAATTTTGATTAGAAACTAATGACATAAATACAAATTGTCCTACGTAACACGGTTGATGCTAAGTGAAAACATTTTAACTTTTTCCAAATTTTGTATTCAATTTTCTTTTCTTTTTTGATTTCATTTCATTTTTCTTAACTGTTAAGGGTTGATAGGAGTTGGCCACTAGCCACAGCCCGACAACCCTTGTTGGCCACTAGGTGAAGGCCTACAAGCTCTTGCAGGCCTCACTCGTAGCTAGACAAGGGATGTGACCCTTGGACAAGGGCCAGTGAGCCCTCAGTGCCACGATCCTTTCCCACACCAATCGTGGTCAGGGTTGTGACCCTTGCTCATAGTTGGGCAAGGCCCGTGAGCCCTTGCCAACCATGTGTGAGGGCAGTGAGCCCTCATCCGGTGGCTAGTGAGGCCCGTAACCCTTGACAATTGTGGGCAAGGGTCACGGGGCCTAGCCTAGTGGATGCATTGGGGGGGGGGGTTGGCAGTGTGCTAGGGGAAGGAGTTCTTGTCTGGTGGTCAGTAAGGGCCGTGACCCTTGACAACTGTGAGCAAGGGTTTGTAGGGCTTAGCGTAGTCCTTGCCAACCCTTAGGCCGTGCCTTGCCCTTAACAATAAAATAAATGAAAATAAATAAAAGAAAAAGGGAAGAGAAATAAAAAAAATCACATCAACATTGATTGCGTCATATAAAATAGTTGATATCCACATCATTAATTTGTGGTCAAAATTGACCAATTGGACTATATTGACAAATTGTTAAAATGTTTAGAACTAAAATTTACTAAATTGAAATGTTTAAAATTAAATTGGCACAGGTGCAATAAATTTAAGATTTTTTAAGTAATTTTCTCCAATGATATGTGATTTTGGCTTTCCACATGGAGTCTGATTTATAATCTTTATTTGCTCGTCACAGGTAACTCTTCTAACTTGTTAATTAGTTTAAGTTGCTAATTTAATCTAGGAAAAACGTGTATACTAGTAAATTCATGCAAAGTGTGGTCAAGTAGCTATGTTTAATGCGAACAAGGCCGGTTGAAATTTAACATTATATTATTTACAAAAAAAAAAAAAAACGGTTAACCGAGACAAAAGGCCTCATCATAAAAGATATGGTTTCACATCATATGAGATCGAAATTGAGATTGGAATTGAAATTCAAGAGATATGCAATGCTCTGTGAATTATTAGGGATGTGCAATGGGAACCACCCGAACCGAAAATCAAATATATCTGGGTGATTCTTGGAGAGAGCAGTTTGGTTCTCGGTTCCCATTCTTAGAACTGGTGGCCGATTGGTCTAGTTCTCGATTCCAAAGTGGGAATTGGACTGATTGGATCAATTGGATCGGACTGGTGGCCTTTACTTTACCTCCCTTTTTGCTTTCCCTTCCCTTTCGATGAACTCCCAGGTCTTTTCCACATGAATAGCTAGTTCCATAGACCAATTATACATGCATATGCCCAATGCATCGGGCTGGGAAATTAGAAATTTTCTTCCCATTTGTAACAAAAAAGGAAATACTCATAGGTTTGCTATTTCCAAGTACATCAAATGAAGTGACTATATAATCGCCTAAACCACTCAACGTGTATTGGTTTCTTATGTACACCTAAACCGCTCAACGTGTATTTTTACACTTGCATGTGAGGAAGACTTCATTGCATTTGAGCAATTTCATATATTGCAATATTACAACACCAAGGCACCTATTTCAATTTGTACTTTCTCACCAGGCACTCCCACCTCTAGTCACAGATTTAATGAATTGTACATTGGTGAATGGTGACAATTGAAAAGGATCGACAACGATTGCGATCCAAAACAAATGACATGTATCTTCAAATTTTTGTTGTTCTGATGCTTTTATGATGATGTGTGCGTTCCATCCAATACTCAAGGTTAGAAGTTGACAAGCGCATACCGCTATCTTAACTAAAGAAAATGACAACGCTGGCAAATTATTTGTGTGAAAAAATGATTCCTTTTTCTCTGCTAGACGACAAAATAGAAAGGGTGTGAGGAGAGTGTGATTTGAAACCTCAATTGAGTGCGTAGACCAAGGAAATAAGAAGCAAGTTGTAACATATTTTAATTTATTTTTGCCCTCAAATAACAAATTACCCGTTCCATCGGATCGAACCATTAGTTCGGTTCGGTTCCGGGTCCCAAGATTGATCTGTTCGGTTCCCGATTTTAGAATTTGGGAACTGGTCCTCCCGGTCCAGTGCCTAGTTCCATCTCGGAGTCGGACCGGATCGGAACCGATCAGTCCTAAAAAAAATCAAATATATCAGGTGGAAAATAGAAACCTAAAACAAACTAGCTTCCTGAATATTTTCCTCGTTCATTTTTTATCCCAAGAAGCGCAAGCCACGTTCCACGACACGTCGTATTGAGCGCACGACGTCGAAGTCGCGCGGGACCGAAACGCAGAGCCATCTCCTTCTATCGCGACCGTTTCCCACCCTCGTCGCTCACGTCAAGAAGCACCAAGTCCCCGCCGTGCTTTCCTCTTTCCGCCACTCTCTCTCTCTCTCTCTCTCTCTCTCTGAGTCCGTGCCCTTCCACTTCTCCGGCGCCGGCGACGGCGACGCCCTCCGCGATTCCGATCAGGTGAGCAAATTCGCGCTCCCGGGAAGGAGCCCCGGGGACGCGCGACGACGGAGAGAGCCTGCTGCTCTTTCCCCTCTTCCGCCCGCTAGGGTTTCGGTTCGATTCGGTTTCTCCCGTCTCCCCCGCCCCGATCACCGTTTTCCGTCGCGCGTCTAGGAGTTCGATGGGTTCCTATTCTGAATTGCCTCCGCTCTTACGTGCTTCTCGTGTCTCGGCGCCCTGCGATCTCCATTTCGGCGTCCTCTGTTAACTAACGTCACTGTGTATCCCAGGGTTTTTTGAGGAAGAGGAAAGCTAGCGGGATGGATAGTAACGAAGGAGAAAGCCGTTCCGGCGGCGAGCAACACGGCAAGCAGGATGATGAGGTGGGTTCTCTGTCTTGCCTCGACACCTGTCAGTTGCGAGCTTCTGTGAAGTGTGTATTCTGATGTCCCGATGAGCTGATCGATTCGGCCGCATCTGTTGTTGTGTTGACTTGTTTCAGGAAAATGTTGCTCGTCAAGAGGAGCTCAAGAAGTCGATCGACGCGAAAATGGCTCTTCGTCAGAGCAACCTGAATCCCGAAAGGCCTGGTAAGAAATGATGCAGGTGTCGTGTAACTGAATTGTCTTACGGATAACTTAGCACTTAGAAGGATGGGTCCTTGAATGACTGTCGAACTGGGGTGAAGATGTCTTTTCGTCCATTCATCTAGTTCTTCCTTTGTTGGTGTCCAGAAATTGCGGTGATGTTGCACTGAGGTATAGGCTGTATATGTTAGAGAGGGGAGGGGGGTTTTGACCTTAAGCTGTGCAGGTTTACTATCCCTACATTATCTTGCGCAAACTCTGAGAAACAGTAGTCCTTATTCCCAAGAGATTGTAATTTGACTGAGGAGATGCGGATGATTGAGGGAGAGATAATGAAATGACGTCAAACATGGATGACTGGCAATGACGTTAATAAGATTATGAAATACCTTTCTCATTTGTATCCAGTGCCATTAAAACATTGCATGCTTGTTATGGGTTGTTGCAGCATGGTAGGGTACATAAGAATTCACAGGTTGGGTAATTGAAAGATTCCTAAGTGTTATTTTGCAGTTCGGGTGAAAGTGAAAGAAACTGCATTGAGAGATCTTAACGAGGTCTCAATCTCAATTTTCTGCTGCAAATGTTCTGTTTCTGCTGCTTCTGAGTATGGCTGGGTATGAATTGTTTTCTCGTAAGAAGAAGTATTTCTTTGTTACTACTCTTGGCATTATTTTTTTGGCTGGTACTGAAACAGAGAAATCCGTCTTCATTAAGTAGCAACTCTTCCATCAATCCGATCAAAGTGGCCAGTTTGAAACATTTTGTATATAATCTAACTTTGTTATGGAGAGATATGCCTAGATAGACGTTTTGAATTCTCTTGTAGATGAACTCTTTGTTTTCTGGAGCTTTTTCTGTTCAAGTTTGTACTGTGTTGCTCAATGTGTCTATGCCCAATAAACATGGTGGGGTTGAGAATCAAACAATTAGAATGTCTTACGAGGTAGTTAAACTACTGTTCACTTAAAAGCTGGAGGCCTAGTTGGTCTGAGTGGTGACTTGTTGTAACTTCCTATCCAGAGACACATGGACCATTTGATGGATTAGAATAGAAAAATCACTTCTCTCACTAGGCGCACTATGATATGTTTGTGATTTGTGATGACTTTGGTTTGGGTAGTTTAAAAGGGGTTCTGTTTGGCTTTTTGCTGTTGAGAAATGGGGTGTCACGTTTGTACATAATCACTTTCTGCAGTTTTGTTAGGAAATCTGACAAATCCTTGGTCAGGCATAATATTTAAAATGGGCAATTTTATTCGGAAATCTTGAAAATCCTTAGTCGGACATAATATTTAAAATGGGCAACCCATCTCCTGCTTCTTAGCTCATCTGTGCCTCCCTGCAGACTCAAGCTTCCTGAGGACACTAGATTCTAGCATCAAGCGCAATACAGCGGTGATAAAAAAGCTAAAACAGATAAACGAAGAGCAGCGCGAAGGGCTGATGGATGAGTTGCGTGGGGTCAATCTTAGTAAATTTGTTAGTGAAGCGGTGACAGCCATATGTGATGCCAAACTCAGGAGTTCCGACATACAAGCAGCAGTTCAGGTAGTCTGCAGATTCGGGCTGACATTCTCTAGACAGCATCTCATATTTTTTTGAGCACATGATAAAGCATGTATTATCAAGAAATATCTAGTTATTGTAAATTATGGAGATCCGTGAAATGTTTGCCATTCATCGGAATCATTTATTTTTTTTGCATATTGCTTTCAATTTTTTGTCTACACTGCTTCCTGTCTGATACCCTTATATTCCTTCTAGATATGCTCGTTGCTTCATCAAAGATACAAAGACTTCTCTCCAAACTTGATCCAAGGACTCTTGAAAATATTCTTTCCTGGAAAATCTGCGGATGACTCAGATGCAGATAGAAACTTGAAGGCCATGAAAAAGCGCAGCGCTCTCAAGTTGCTTTTGGAGCTTTACTTTGTTGGAGTTATAGAAGATGGTGGGATCTTCATAAATATCATCAAGGATCTGACAAGCTTAGAGCACTTGAGGGATCGGGATACCACTCAGTCGAATTTGGCTCTGCTTGCTAGTTTTGCTCGGCAAGGGAGGATTTTTTTGGGTCTTCCACTTACTGGACAAGAAATTTATGAAGAGGTACTTCTTTTCTCTGGTTGTTTGGATCTTGTTTAGGTTGTTGTTGCTACAGACAATAAGTTATATTGTTATAAAAGGAAAATCTTTGCAATTAAGAGCTTGGATTACCTTTTTTTTTTTTTTGTGAGACTGGTGGTGGAAGATGTCATATCTTTCTTCTGGGTAGAGTAATGCCATAAGCAAAATTGCTTAGTGCCCTCTCTGTACACTGTCGACAATATATATGAAGGTATACTCACTCCTATCTAGAAAGGTCAATCATCAAGAAAGCAATTGGCTGAACCTGTATATTCATGTTTCCACTAGTCTGTAATCTTGATAGCCCATTCTGCCACCACACACACCCCCCCCTCTCCCAGCCCCTCTTTTCCTCTCTCCTTGCACTGACGATCTGCCAGGCCTGCTATTTTACTTACTGCCTGACAAGCTTTTTCATGTAGAAGAGACTAGTTTTGTAGCAAATTGAGATAAATTGTTGATAAATAGCATTACCCACTGGCCTACCTGGGCAAATGTTGAATGTGACTGGTATCAATCTCTCAAACAGATATGATGATTTTGAGCATTTTATCCACGTGGAAGGAACAATAAGATTTTAGACTTTCCTTGATGTATTTGGTAGCTATCTTACTGGTTTCATGTTTGCTTCATAATTCCCGAGCATATTCTAGCACCTTTCTTAGTCCACATGCTTCCTGGCAGAGTTCTATGCAAGTTCATGAACAGAGTCTCTCTTGAGCCCTAGTGTAGACAGTCTTATCACCTATCGAGATTTTGCAACTCTCTCTCACTCAAATCAAATTGCTTCAAGTCACTGGATAAAATTTGAGAAAAATCAAGAAAGCATATAAAAGAATTTTGTTGCTCAAAATGTGTACCCTTGTCTATCTTATATGTATGTGGCAGCATACTATATGTGAATGCCTACTTTTGACTATTGCAATTTTTGCGCTCTTTATCTTCTTGTCATTTCAATACAGTTCTATAAGGGCCTCAACATAACAGCAGAGCAAAAGAAAATCTTCAGGAAGGCAGTTCATGCATATTATGAATCTGCCGCTGAATTACTTCAGTCTGAGCATGCGGTAAGAAATATCTTTTTACTCACTATTTTGGTGAGATTTTGCCCTTTTTCTCTTCTTTTTTTTTTTTTTTTTTGGTTTTTTTTTTTTGTGGGCAGGGTGGGGGGTGTTGGGGGGTAGAGAGAGGAAAGGTTGAAAATGTAAGAATGCATTTTACCTTGTTTTGAAGAGTGAGAAAGTTGGGGAGATGGAAAGTGAGAGGAAACTTGGATGGATATTGTAAAGAAGATTGACCCACAAAAAGCAATTGAAATAAGGAGATGAAATTTGGAAATCACTAATTTGTCGTTTAAGAATATCTAGTCCTTCACTTTCCTTTTCATTATTTTCTCTTATCCAAACACAAAGGAGAAAATTGTTTCTACTCCCTTGCTTTCTTTCTTAACATTTTCTTTGGTCCTTGCTAGTTTTCAAACAAAATAACAGTTTTAAGTAATCAAACTTTAATTCATTTCCATGCATATTCTGCTCTATGTTGGTTATCTGATGATTCCTCAGAGCATAGTCTTCATCATTCTCTTATTCCTGATCTTGTAGTTTATGGTTTAGTTGACAAACTTTCCTGCAATTATATTGTATGACAGGCACTTCGGCATATGGAGCATGAAAATGCAAAGATCTTGAATGCAAAAGGAGAACTTAGTGACGAGAATGTTTCTTCCTATGAAAAGCTAAGGAAATCTTATGACCATTTATATCGCAACGTATCCTCGTAAGTAACTCCTCCTCCCTTTTTTATACACCTTGGGAAAGTAATGTGGTTCATAATCCTCTCATAAGTGGACAACTTTTGTTTTCTGTAGCAACATGCTTGTATCTGATATTTAATGCCTGCTGCAGGTTATGTTTCCATTATCTTCACCCTAATTGATCATGTGTTTTGTGCCTAATTTGTCATATTTTGTGCCCTTTTAATCAGTTGCGGAAGTGTTCTGGAATATTAACCATGCTATCAGGTTGCATGGTAGTGTTAAAGGGATGTACCTGTCTGTAATTTGGCAGTTTCATACTCTTTCTATTCCTTGTTATTGAAGTTTAATTTCATAATTTCTTTATTTTTTTGAAAATTCTCTCTCTCTCTCTTCCCTCCTCCTACTCCTGCTGAATGAGTGCTTTTTTTCAAAAAGTTCTCTGGGAAACTTGGTCAATAAATTCCTTTTAAATTAATCTCAAAATTCAAGTTTTTTCAAATACAAGTTTAGAGTCTTTCAGATACGAGCCATTTCTCATAATGTATTTGCTATCCAAACTATGGGAAAAATCAATAATGGTAAAATGTTGCTGAGATTTCTAGTGCATATCTCTAATTAGATGCTCATCTTTATACATTGCCTTGTGATCAAAAGCACAGTCACATGCTTGTGTTTTCACTTGTGAGATGGTATATTTCTTACTGACTTACAATTAGCTCAATTTCACAGTTTGGCAGAAGCTCTTGATATGCAGCCTCCAGTGATGCCTGAGGATGGCCACACAACAAGGATGACCAGTGGAGAGGATGCTTCTTCTCCTGCTGCGAAAGATTCCTCTACAGCAGAAGCATTGTGGGATGATGAAGATACAAGGGCTTTCTATGAGTGCCTTCCTGACCTAAGGTTTGTGATACCGGATGATTTTGTTAGTTTTTCACCAACTCTTTAATTCTAAGCAGTCATATGTCCTTTGTGAAAGCTTTTTCCTGATTTCAATCATCCAAATTCGAACTCATTGAGTTGCTTAATGATCCAATGTTCCTAGAGCATTCGTTCCGGCAGTATTACTTGGGGAAGTCGAGCCTAAAGTGAATGAGCAATCTGCAAAGACACAAGATCAACCAACTGTAAGTTAACAGCAATATGAATTGAAATTTAGTTTCTTGAGATTCAAGTCATTGCGCTCCCTCCCCTAATAGTTGTAGTCAAGTTGAGTGAAATCTTTCTTATTCTATTCACTGATGTTTCAATGATTTTCTTGGGATGCTACACTAATTTTCTTGCCCTGCTTTCATTCTTTGTAATATCTTAATCACCACTTCTAAGTGCCGTTCTTCATGAAGTTTGAGGATCACTAAGTGATGGTAGTAAATTCCTTTCTATTATATTAAGCTCAAGCTCAAGTCACATGCAACGAATGACAAATATTGCTTAATACAAATCACAAGGATATTGTTCGTCATGCCTTTTTGGAAGTTCTTTTTTGATGTTGGGGATACGCTTGCATTCGGGTAATATAATGAGTTATTTTCTGCGTCCATGCCATTCACTTCTTACTATATTGGTGCATCATGCTGGGTTTTTTCGTTAATTTAACGACCGATGGGATTGAGACTCATCTACTTATTTTAGTGGCACATTTGTTTTCTGTTTTTCCTGTAATCTGTAATGAATGGATGGTGCATTGCATGTTCAGCATTGGTTTCATTATGAATCGGATTATGAGTCTCTAGACTTATCACTGCTGGTTGGTCAGATCAGTAGTCTATAGCAGTAGATTAATTCAATTTGGATATGCTGAGTACTTGAGAAGCGAGCACATAGTCTGCATTGATTCAATAGACTAATCTGATAATCATTTCTTTTCCATATCAAGGGTTTGTCTCTAGAACACTGTTTTGATGAATTTGATCGCTAATACTGTGATCTGATAGCCCTTAAAATTTTTTTATCCTACACCGATGGAAATTTGTTTCATCTTTGTTTGGCCAAGTCTTTTCATCTTCGTCCCTTGAAAGTTAACTTTGAGATTTCTTATTTTCAATTAAATCCCTGTTTGTTCCGATGTCTGAATTATAGGTTCCCCCCTTCCCCGTTTTTAGGAGCCATATACATTTACTCGTATGCGTTCTATAATACGGTTTATATTTTTCCAATCCCTCTGATCTATTTATTTTCTTCCGGGTTTTGCTTTCGAACCATTAAAAACTGTTCTGTATGGATAAGATCAGGGGCATGCAGGTGGCTTCATATTCTTCCATTGTACATATCCTATTCTGAGATTCTTTCTAGGCTATATTTTCTCATATTTACTTGGGTGTTCTTTTGGAGAAGGAATCAGCGACCGATCCTGAACGAGGTCAAGTAATTGCTGAGGAAAGAGTGGAGATTTCTGTTGAACCAGGCTCCTCACAGGAGGGAAAAGTTTTTGAGAAAGGGAAGGACAAGGAAGAGAAGGACAAAGAAGAAAAGGATAAAGAAAAGACAAAAGATATGGATAAAGAGAAAGGCAAAGAAAAAGAAGTGGAGAAAAAAGTGGAAAATGAGAAGGAGAAAGTCAAAGGACTGGAAGGAACTAGTTTGGATGCCCTATTGCAAAGGCTTCCTGGTTGTGTGAGTCGGGACCTTATTGATCAATTAACGGTAATCACAGTTAATCTTTGGTCTCTCATTATTTTTACGCTTTTATGTGGTAACATCAATTATTTTCTCATGTCCAGGTGGAGTTTTGTTATGTAAATTCAAAGTCTAATCGTAAAAGGCTTGTGAGGGCGCTTTTTAATGTCCCCAGGACCTCACTGGAACTGCTTCCCTATTATTCACGGATGGTTGCCACACTGTCTACTTGCATGAAGGATGTAGCTGCTATGCTGCTTCAGATGTTGGAGGAGGAGTTTAATTTCCTCATTAATAAAAAGGTGTGGCTGGATTCTGGAGCTTACAGCTTTTGCCTTTTCTTAACTTGCTTGTTATCTTACATCCTTATATCTACAGGATTTTGGTTTTTGGAGTGCTTTTTTTCAAATATTACAATGATGGTCAAATTCGATTTGTTTGCAGGACCAAATGAATATAGAAACTAAAATCAGAAATATTAGATTTATTGGAGAACTCTGCAAGTTCAGGATTGCTCCTGCTGGCCTTGTTTTCAGTTGTTTGAAGGTAAGCTGCATGCAACCAAGCATCTCACTTCTATCGACATTCTGTGAGCCTTGGATCTTGAGTTGAGATCTCCATTGTCTTATTTTTTTGTTTGTGTGGATTCGCATGTGTTTACACTGCAGCGAATCCTTTTAGCTATTTAAGCACAGTGAGGATCATTTTATGCTAGTGGAAGTTCAGATAACTATATAAGTGCAAAATGAGCACTAGAGTATAGCATTTTCCGTATGATCATAAGTGCCACAAGTGAGGTGGTTAATTTGTGTAACAGATTTATTGTCCTAAGATGTGGGCTTATTAGTTTTCAATTCTTGTGTGATTTTGCACTTAAAAGAGCTTTAGTCAAGGGGACAAGTAAATTGATGTGTTGGGTTTTCTAGAGAGCTATTCAAGGTGGTGGAATTTATTAGTCCGACTCAGTTTCTGAGAACCATATAGATGCATATCAAGGAGCTTTTAAGTTATCTAGATTCTACTGCACTCGTCCCACTTCTAGAAATTGAGGAAAGAAACATGTCTGTAAGAGGTTTTTTTAAGTTGCTTATATGGTAAGGAAACTTGATGTAATTTTGGCTGAATTTCAAACATAATGCTTCACTGTCTCCACATTTCTTTTTAGTTTCCTATGCATTTGTTTGCTGTTTCCTATCAAATTCAGGTATTAGTTGACTATACAGATAGCAACATTACTTGGGTTGAGAAAAGCAGCTCATAGCAAAGTGTTTGCTCACTCATTTGTGCCTTTCTTTTTTCCAGGCTTGTCTAGATGATTTCACTCACCATAACATTGATGTTGCGTGTAATCTCCTCGAGACATGTGGTCGTTTTCTGTATCGGTCTCCTGAAACTACTGTTCGCATGGCTAACATGTTGGAAATTTTAATGCGCTTGAAAAATGTAAAGAACCTGGATCCTCGACATAGCACCCTTGTAGAAAATGCTTATTACCTCTGCAAACCACCTGAAAGGTCTGCACGAGTAGCAAAAGTTAGACCACCATTGCATCAGGTATCGTTTCTTTTCTTTTTCTACCTGCCATGATTTCAGTGATCCCAGTAATTTTAATTTATGCTACAATTTTTTTTTTGTTGCTTTCCTTTTCATTTATGGCAGTACATCAGGAAATTGCTTTTCTCTGACCTGGACAAATCTTCTATTGAGCATGTGCTGAGACAACTTCGTAAATTACCATGGAGTGAATGTGAAGCATACCTGTTAAAATGCTTTATGAAGGTTCATAGAGGAAAATATGGTCAGATTCACTTGATTGCTTCTCTGACTGCTGGTTTAAGCCGCTATCATGATGAATTTGCCGTGGCCGTTGTTGATGAGGTTTGTTTTTTTAAAACATTTTCCTTTTACTGGATGAAGTTTGTTGTGTTCAGTATTTTTTTTTGAGCCATTGGCTATTTAATCTTCGAGGAGCTCACTGACATATCTTTGGTCCTGTTTAATCATGAAGCTAGTGATAATTGGTTAATCCAATCCATTCCAGTTGAGTGTTTAAACATTTTGACTGTTCCCTGTCCCAGAACAATCCAACTGAAAATTTACAGAAAGAGGGAAGGGGTAGGGAAATATTACTAACTTGCGGATGAGTACTGGATGTAATATTAGGTTTGTAGTGGGCATAGTCTTCCAACTTTTGATCTAGCTTGGAGCAAAATGAACGACTTACATAATGAAAAATGAGTATAGGATGTATTTGCATGCCTGTTCTCTTTGTATTTGATTGAAAAGAATTATTAAAAGTGTGGCCTTTTGTTATTAACTTCAGGTTTTGGAAGAGATCCATTTTGGACTTGAGTTGAATGATTATGGAATGCAACAGAGGCGGGTTGCACATATGCGCTTCTTAGGAGAGCTTTACAACTATGAACATGTAGATTCATCTGTTATATTCGAGACTCTTCATTTGATTCTTGTTTTTGGCCATGGCACAGCAGAGGTATGGAGTTAATTCCTTTTCTTGCTTGAAGTTCTTTATAGTAGCTCATTTGAATGATTACGGAATGCAGCAGAGGTGGATTGCGTATACTGGGAGAGTTTTCATCCTTCCTAGAATGCTATTATGTGTAATCCTAAAGACTACTATGCATAAATCTACTCAGTATGGTTATGCGTGGTATGCGTAATCCTAAGGACTACTATCCACAAATGCATAATAGCATTTGTGGAGAACCTCCCCATCATCTACGTAATCATAATGACTACTATGCATAAATCTGCTCAGTATGGTCCTGTAAATTTGAAAAATGCGGATTATTTGATGTCACGATAAGATTTTCCTGTTATCATCTGATGAGAATTGCATATGTTGTTATTGTTTCATTCTGAATGTGAAATCTCACCGCCAGCTGTTACACATTTCTGTTCCTTATTTTAGAAAAGGCCAAACAAGTGCTTGTGGGCCTCATGGTGTTATTATCAGTTTATACTGAGTGCTGCCATGTGTGGCTAATCCAAGTTGTGGTGGGTCTAATTGTTCGTATGATAGCATTAGTATTGTCTGTGTTGAGTATCTTGTAAATTTAAATATCCTTAACATGAAATCATGATTATTGTCACTCTGTGAAATTTTTGGCTTGGTCAGTGGGTTTGGCAAAACCTCAAGCTACATGTCTTTGAGTTTTACATGTGCTAGTTGCTTGACATTTGAGGACAATAATCTGAGTAGTTTTAATATCTACTTGACCAGCAAGATGTATTAGATCCACCAGAAGACTGTTTTCGCATTAGGCTGGTCATTACACTTCTTCAGACCTGTGGCCATTACTTTGACCGTGGCTCTTCCAAGAGGAAACTTGATCGTTTCCTGATGCATTTCCAGAGGTACATTTTGGGCAAAGGTGGATTACCATTGGATGTTGAATTTGACTTACAGGTCAGTAGTTGCTCTACATCATGTGAATGCTTCCTAGATTGAAATGAATGCATAGGACATGAGGAGTAGTTTGCTACAGGACTGTCTATTGTATAGATCAAGTGGGTTGCACTTTTCTGGAATGCCCTTAAGGACCGATATTTTTGGCTGACACAGGAAATTTTAAGTTTCTGTCCTCTTTCTAGAGGTTTAATTGCTGAAATCATGCTGCTTTCATGACATTTTTTGGTCGTTTGATCATTTCCTCATACCACTGTGTGGTCTTTTTACAATCTGGAGTTACAGGATTTGTTTGCGGATTTGCGTCCCAACATGACTCGATATTCCTCCATTGAAGAAGTTAATGCTGCACTGTTAGAACTTGAGGAGCATGAGCGTACCGCCTTCAGTGAGAAAGCCAGCAGTGAGAAGCACTCTGATGCAGAAAAAGTGGCGGGCAAAAGTAAACATGCAATCTCAGCCAATGGCCGAAATATTGAAAATGGCAGGGAGGAAAATGGTGAGGTGCACGAGGATATCGCTGACAGCGACACTGATTCAGGTAGCGGCTCCATGGACGCAGGACGAGATGAAGAGGAGCTGGATGATGATAATCCTGATGATGGATGCGATAGTGACGATGATGAAGACGAGGATGACGATGCACGTGGATCTGCTTCGGATGAGGATGAAGTCCACGTGAGACAGAAGGTAACGGAGGTGGACCCCTTGGAAGAAGCCAATTTTGAGGAGGAACTCAAGGCAGTTTTGCAGGTACGGCAAAAGCCCATTTGGGGTTAGTTAGACATTGAATGACCCATTGCAATTTTATTAAGGTCAAATGACAAGATTAATCCTATTCTTTTCAAGGGTTTTCAATGTTACCCCAACCTTTCAATCCTATGAGAAAAACGCCCAACCTTTTTTTCAAATCTCTTGTATATCTATCCCAAGTCCTTTAACATCATTTCTGATAGGGAATATTCCGTTAAATTCTTTCCCAAATTCCAAATTTGCTGCAACTTTTACTTTTTGTTTTTCTGCGTGATTTCCTCCCACCTTTTTTCTTTCAGTCTTATCTTTTGCGTTGGAAAATATTTTATGATTTTACATCTACATTTTGAATACCATAAGTTGTCTTGAATCACTTTCGTAAATAAAGAGCAAAAGTTTTTTTCAAATATATATATGGCCTTCATGGGAATCTTCTATGTATAGCTAGAATGGCAAGAGGGTAACTACACTAGTTTTTGGAGGGAATCTAATCATGGGATAGATTTGACATGAGTCCAAAAGGTGAGGATTTATTTAGATAACATAAAAGGACGGGGATAAAATTGAGATTTGGAGAAAAGGTGAGATATATATTGAAATTTGTCGATTTTGTTAATTAATGGAACATTGGGTGCAGGAGAGCCTGGAGCAACGCCGACAAGAACTCCGAGGTCGGCCCACTATAAACATGATGATACCAATGAGTGTATTTGAGGGGTCCACCAAAGATCATCACGGAAGAGGGCTTGGGGGAGAGAGCGGTGATGAGGCTGTGGATGAGGAGGGTGGAGCACGCAAGGAGGTCCAAGTCAAAGTTCTTGTGAAGCGAGGGAATAAGCAACAAACGAAGCAGATGTATATTCCTCGGGACTCTTCTCTAGTGCAGAGCACCAAGCAGAAGGAAGCAGCCGAACTTGAAGAGAAGCAAGACATTAAGAGGCTGGTTTTGGAGTACAATGACAGGGAAGAAGAGGAGCTTAATGGGCTAGGGACCCAGTCTTTGAATTGGTCTCAGAGTGGTGCTGGCAGAGTGATTAGTCGGGGTAACAACTGGGAAGCTGGTGGTGGGAGAACAGTTGGGACCCGTCACCGTCATTTAAATTATCCTGGAGGCGGGGGTTACTATAGTAGGAAGAGATGAATATTTTCCTCGCCTTAAGTCCATGAAAGCACGATGTTACTTTGGCCCTACTTGTCCATCCAACATTGGGGAAGTTACTGCCGTTTGGTCACTATGGGACTGAATCAGCTGGCACAATGCATGAGATTTTCCATTTCTGGTGGAGGTTGGCGGCATGCAATCCTCACCCACTGCCGAGATTATTGCCCTGAATACGCAAGATGGAAACATCCTGAAAGTGGAGAAAAACAAGATCCGGATCACTGAATTGGTGTGTTAATCCAGTGGCGTCTGTCTGTGCATTATACATGCATGCGAAGTTGTGCTCCTGTAATTAATTTTACATGCGTCAGAAGAGGAGGTGGATATGCAAGCTCTATGCTGTTGTATAATTCGCAAGCTAAGGTTGTCTGATCAATAGCCGAACAGAATATGAACTGGGCCTCTGAATCTATGTGTATAAGCTTTTCCCTGATGCGAAACTATGCACGCGTCTCCTTATTGCCGGCATGAGATTGAATGGAGAGCAAGTGTGCAAAATAGGGTTAAAAGATCTGTTTGACCGTTTCTGGCTGGAGTTCCGATATCGAAAGTGCTTGTGGCTTCTGGCTGGAGTCCCGATCTCGAAAGTGCTTGTGGCAGACACAAGCCACAAGCACTCATGTCGTGTTTCTTATTGTAGTCATCCATTTAAATAACCGCCGGCATGTTTCCCTCCTTGAAATCGAACTCCCAAGCTCGCTCTTGCTCGAGCATGAAGCGTATCGTGCGAGATGGTTGGCTTTTGACGAAGCGCCGTAAAACGGAATCCACGGATCAACGACACTGAATGATGCAGTTTGACGAATTATTCGTCTCCTTTGTTTAGTGTGCACAAGGGAACTCTCCCATTAAATTAAAACTCTCTCTCTCTCTCTCTGTGCTTGAACTAATATCCTAATACTGAACCCCGGAATAAGAGGGAGCTCCAAAGCCCTAGGCATGCATGTTGCCGCAAGGACCACACATCGCCCTTAGGGAAATTGTTGCATCATTCTCTTTTTGACCAATGAATATGAATAATGCGATCCCCCACAAAACCCTTTTTATCAGAATTACTTTTCCTTTTTTCGCCCTGCTGCTGGGCCTCCACTTCCTTATTCTGTCTCGCCCGCAACTTGAACTGCAAGCCCTAGCTAAGACTCTCAAATTGGCTCTCTCTGACTTGACTTGTAGCCTTTCCAAAGGATTATACCCTCCCCCTTTGGTAATGTAATCATCGAGTCCACACTGCCCCACCCCTAAGCAAAAGCTACACAACTAGAACTAATTAATCATGAAAGAAAGGGTTATTCCCTATTGGGACATCTCCCACTTTGATAATTTCACCTTTTGTTTCCTTAGTTGATGATATGGCCAGTCATCTCGGATGTGCCATATCTGAGGTCCACCGGATCTTTCCTTTTCAAAAAGGAATAAAAAAGAGAAAAGAAAACGTTTTTGTTCTTTGTTTTTTAAAATATGTTTATGGGTTTTAGCTTAGGGAATTCGGTTCTCCAAAGCGACTTTAAACCCTAATTTTTCGGACAATAGTAATTTTGAATAAATAAATCGAGTAGAGATAGCATTGGAGGGGCATTTGTTCCATCTTCCTATTTACAGCTAAGGATTGCGTGCCACAGGTGGTGCATGTGGACCCGTACATCTCAATTTTTTTGGGTGCGAATAGGTGACTCCATAGCCAAGGAAGGCACACATAACTGCTTTATTTCTTTATTCATTATATATATATATATATTCAATTATTTTATTGTAATGGCAGCGCTATACCAATCCCTTTTGGCTTCATGTCATCCACGCAAAACTCGAGCATTTTTCTTCGACGTGATATTCTCATTATCATCTCGCATATTTTTCTTTTCATTTTCCCTTTATTATTATATACTCTATGAACTATATGAAGCACTTAGCCTTAGTTGCAGGACGTGTCGCATCTTCGTGGCCTAAGAAAGGTTGTCCATTGTCCACCACCCTCTATGAGGTTTTTCTTTTTCGCTTTAAGCATTCAAAGGACTGATGCAATCTTATGTTTTTTCGTTTCTTTTCTAGGTCAAAATTCGATCTTCTGAAGAGGCGAACAATAATTTTTTTTGATATGATGCGAAAAAGGAAAAATCGTGCTGGAGATTTCGTCTGCTCGCCCTTTTCTTCTGTGGGTTAATCACGTGTGGCTGACACGTGTGCCGGCCGTGAGAATATCTTTAAGACCTTCAAGAACAAACACGATGATATAGAGAGAAGCATGCAGGAGTCGTATTCCTTTTGGCTAGCTTAGTTTAAGCTTAATCCAACATCTCGCGTTAGAAGCAGAGTTCTTACTTAAATCTCCTCGTGCAGCTATCGTTTTCGCAAAAAAAAAATTAATAAAAAAAGAAAGACGCGTAAATCCAATTGACTGGTTCCATGAAATAACTGAAAATTCCTGTTTATCGATGTCAACCGAGGGCGTCTAAGTTGGGAGAATACCATTTTTTAGGCCTTGGATAAAGGAACTGGGTCAGTTATATAATATGGCGAGCTTAGTCAGTGCATTGTATCTAGATTAAGATAAACCCTGTTAATGAGTCAATAATCCCATCGACATGATTGAGTGCTGGAATTAGGTAAAGAAGGCCTGGCATCAATGAGGAATAACCCCCTTTTCCAATGAAGAGAAACTCCGCCCCCCTCCCTCCCCTCCTTTTTTATCCCATCGAAGACGAGAAACCCTAATCCACTGTTACAAAGTTCTCATTGGAGAGAGGGGGAGGGGCATCCAAGGCCGACCAAACAATGCCTCCATCAACCCACTTGTTCACACATTACATGACATGAGAACTAAAAAACCAATGAGGAGTCTCCATCCAATGACACCTTATAAAGTTCCATGTACAGGATGCGATGAAATCTTTCAGTGTCGGGATCCGCTAAAATTGCCAATCCCACTCATAAAAGTTCCTATCGAATGATTTTTCATATCGTCATAGACTATTATATACGGTAAAATACGATTTTTATGTGTGTATATAACTATGCAAAATATTATCCGAAAAGAAAATTCTATATAAAACTCATTTTATATAAGTGATGCGATAAAATTAGTTTTGACAAACTAAAGATGTTTTATGCGATTGGATCGTTTTTCCTTTTCCTTCACGAAAGTGATGGAATTGGCCGGTTGGAATCGATCCAAGGCAATAATTTTAGGGTGTCATTGGGGGTGGCGTTGAGGGCGAGAGGGGGGCATATTGGTAAACAAGGATAAAGATGGGGGCAAAAATGGGAGAAAAGATGAGGGGATGGTAGTACGAAAGGAGGGGAGGAGACCACGTCAACAAAGGGCCCAATAACCTCGTACCCCTGCCGACAAGTACACCAAATGCAATTGATTTCCTATCTACTTTTCCAATTTCTCTCCCCACCCAAAAAGAAAAGAAATAACATTATAATATCTCCCAATAAAATAATATTTACCCATTAAAATAATGAAAATATCGCACCCCCACCACTTGGAATATAAAGTAATAAAAAGGAACCAAACCCCTCCATCAATCTCATGACTAATCATGGGTCACATCCTCCCTTAACCCACAAGGAAAGTTTGATAGTGACCCGAGTCAGTGAATCACAGGGAATGACCATTTTGGGAAGTTCCTCTTTTTTAATTTCATTTTTTAAATATTTTTTGCCCTTTTTAAGGTTTAGGGTTCCCAAAAAGTTTTCTCTCTATTGACCTTTTGGTGAATGCTTTTTTTCTTTTTTTGCCGCATCAACTAACTCTCTCTCTCTCTGTCTCTCTCTTTTTTTGTTTTTACTTTTTTACTCCAGTTCCTATTAGAAAAGCTTGAGGAAGTTATGAGCATGATTTTTTTATGATATTTCTTTTGAGGTTTTATAATCTGGGATAATTCAGGCTGCGAAAGGGAATCTAGACACCCACAATTTAACATGAAAACGTGGAAAGATTCCCATTTAGGGGGGGGGGGAGAAATTCCTGACCATTTCTTTGCATGTGTTGACTTTGATGGCGGTAGTTTTAATAGGTTTGGTAGTTACTTTTTGGTTTTTGTGAAGGTACCTTGGCATCATGTGCTTGTCAGATTTGTACTTGGAAGGACGCCTCATGCTACTCGACCGAATGCCGAGCAGAGCATGACCTAGGATTTCATGCATTGCCATTGAAATTGAAGGGGAAAAGAGGAGAGGATGGAGAAATGAAACCCAATTTGCTGGTGCATAAAAAGTCAAATTGCGCGTTCCCACTAACTTTCATTGTATAACCAAATGACATTCATGCTACTCGACCACATGCGGAGCACATAATGACTTAGGATTTCATGCATTGTCATTAAAAATTGGAGGGGAAAAAGAGGAGACGAAAGAGAAATAAAACCCAATTTGATGGCACTTAAAAAATCAAATTGCGTGTTTCTACTTGCTTTTGTTATGTAATCAAATGATTTATGACTCTATCACACTCTTGAGCCTCGAATGGTAACCTAAACATTTTTCAATAGGCCTTTTTTAAAATAATGATTCAATCTGATTGGGACTCGACAATAATGGCGAGTCTGATTAAATTAATCGCTCGCGACCAATTAAAGATGACGTGTGTCTGATGGTGCATGTCGTGAATTGAGGTTCTTATTCATGTCGAAGGAATCTGATTTTTTCGATCGCTGAATTATGCAATTTCGAGACTTTATTTTAATATTTGCAATTTGAGAATATTCCAATCTCCAATCGACATATTCCTCCTCCTTCTTTTCTCCTTGAACTTTGTTTTTGTTTATATGCATATAAATATAGCGCTAAATTATAAGAAAAAAAGGGTATTTCCTCGGTGCCTTCCCATGTTAAAAATGAATAATGCGCCGTACTCTTCTTCCGCAGGTTTCCATTTCGAGCGGAGCGTACAACGAGCGGAAAGTACAAACAACATTTGCCTGAATATTATTATTCTATATATGGGGCAAAAGATAAAATAAGAATTAATTAGCTAATCACGCAGTCTTCGAATTTTTTTAAGATTCGATGAATAAATTACGGGTCTAAGGGGGTTGCCAGCGTAAGGTGCTGCGTCACGGCTCCTGCCAATCCCGATTAATTATAATGCCAAATGGCGTGGAAGGCAATTACAATAATCGGCCACGCGTGACATCATCCGTCGCGTCATAAATGGAGTTAGGCACTCGTGTAACCAGCACCCGCAACGTACGGTCAAATCTCCGCGGCGCGTGACGGGAAGGAGCGCGTGGGTGCGCTCGCGCGGGCCACCGGTGGGGCCCGCCAAGCGAACCTTATCTTCCTTTCGTACTTAATGCTTCGTGGGCTGCAATAATTGGAGCTAGTTTGGGATCGACTTAGATTCCCATTTATACTTAATATAAATTATTTTAATATAAATATCATTTAATTAAAGGGGAAGTATCCAGATTTTTTTTTCCTAATTATTGGAGGGACGGAGGGAGATTGATTGATCTAAAAGTACTTGCTATTCTAAGGCTGACAATCTTTTTAGGATGGTGGGATTTAATATTTAATCGGTCCTTATCGATCTGTATATAACTTATCGATAGCTTATCGATTTTAGATTTTTTTTTTTTAAGGGTGCAATATTAATCCGAAATCTGCCCATTTGTTAGAGTACTTTGAAAATTAATTTATTACCGGCGATATACACTAGTTAAAAAGAGAAAAACCCATAAACAAGGATGGACGTAGAATTTTCTTCGTGCAGGTTTTTTCAAAATGGATAGTGCTGTTTTTTTACTCCGAGCTATTATGCTACCGTGGAGATGTATCTACTAATAACATCAAAATAGAAAGCACACGAGGTTTTTCTTTCGTTACCAAAAGAGGGGTGGGGGCAATCAACCAATTAAAGGCACTTGCTAATCTAAGGCCGGCAGCCATTGTAACTTTCTAAATCGATTTTGATTCGGTCCTTATCAAACCATGCATAGGATGTTGATAGCTTATCGATACAAGGTTGCACAATTGTCTAAGTACATTAAAAACTATATTTCATTGCAGGCGCTATATTTTGGCCCCCCAAAAAAAAAAAAAAAAAAAACACATGCATACGGAGGATCATAGAATTTTTTTACTATTCTTTCTTGGAATGGAAAAATCCCGTTTTTCACTTGAATTATTATACTATTGTAGAGTCATACGTACTATTAACATCATGATTGAAGAGATTGAATCATAAATATTTTTTTGCTGTGTGTATATATATATATATGATATTTTATGGGACAATCCCATTTTGTGCCTCGTATTGTTAGCAAAGCTACACTATTCATTATCTTTGTAATTTTCTTTACTATGGATGAAGTCAACCGTTTCCTAGATTTTTATTTTATGCACTTAAAATTGTCATGTCCATGTCGTGTATTTTCATTATTTATTGCTCCACTGGGGGAAGTATAAATGGAGTGGTTAGGGAGATCACTCAATCGAGAGAGCTCGGATGAAGAAAATGAAAAAAAAAAAGTGTATTGCAAATTCTCGGTTTAGTTAAAAGCTGTCTGATTACTTGATTTGATAGTGCATTCTTATTAACATCGATGTGTAAGTGAAATTAAATAGAAATAATGAAAATTCGTGATAATTTGATAATCATCGCGGCTTTTAATACTTTGCATTAATATTACGAAAAATCACAAATTAATATACTTGTCGCAAATTTACCTTAAATTGATTTTAATAACAAAAAATCCTAAATTGGTATATTTATCACAAATTTTTTCAAAGCTAAATTCTTTTACAACAAAAAAATCTTAAACTGAAAAAATTGTAACAAATTTAACATCTATTGATTGCCAAAAGTTAGTTCGACGAAAGAAGCTGTAAGGCAGTTCACTCGTAAGGCCTCATTCATCTCTTATCCATAAAAGGTTTCTTTTGATTTGAGATAATTTTGTTACGTGTATATTAATTTGAATTTTTTTATTAACCCTAATTATTATTAAGACTGCTTTACCTTAAATTGACTTTCCTTTTTTTTTTTTTTAATAAAAAGGGGAAATTTAAAGAAAGAAGGAATCGAAGAGAAAGGAGGGAGGGGGGGGGGCGGTATTTGAGTACAATACAGGTCGCGGTTAGGCTACTCAAGCGAGTACGGTACTCAGAACATAAAAATGAGAATATAAAGGGGATTACCATAAGAGGAAAGTTCCTATGTGGGACGACCAGCACAAGATTCTTGTTCTTTGCTCCCTGTCCCTTTCCCTCTCCCTCCCTTCGATCAATCACGTCCTCCTTGTCCATATCGGGGGCGAAATGGACGGCCCGGACCCCCGGTCGGTCCCGTTCCATTTCCCCGGCGTACGCGTCGTGTCAACCTGGAGACATCGGTTAGATCGTGACCTTTCGATCGATCGCTCGCTCGCTCGCTCATTTGTTCGTTCGATTTTGGTCCATAGTAGGGACGAATGACGGGACGAGACGCGTTTGTCTCCATTAAGGTTTCTCTCTCCGCGGCTGGCTCATCCTTTTCTCCTCCACTAAAATGGTGGTTGGCCTTTCCCCTTTTTTTCCTTTCATTTTCACTCCTTTTCTTGACTTACAAAACGAGGGGAAAAAAACACCAAAATATCGACCTGGGAATATTGTAATTTATCTTTTTTTGACTATTTTTTTGGGGACTAGGTGTCCTTATAATTGTCTCCCTCAAACCTCGAATGAATTCTCGATCACTCGATCTTTTCGTGGCGTGGGGCCGTCTTCGTATCGGGCCATTTCTTCGTGGTTTATTATGAGTCGGATTTAATAAGGAGCACGTTCTTAATTATTGAGAGTTTTTTTCTGAAGACATGGACAAGCCGGTTGAATTAGTGGAAAGTTTAATGTCAATGCCACGGAGGGTCACGAGAAGAAAGAGAGATCTCAACTAAAATTTGACTAATGTCTCCTTGGAGATCAAAAGACACCATGATGTCCTTTTTTTTTTCCTTTCGTTTTCACCCCTTTCTTGACTTACGAAACGAGAAAAAAAAAAAAACCTGAAAATATCGACCTTGAATGAATTCTCGACCCTTCATTTTTTGTGTCACGGGGCCGTCTTCATATCGGGCCGTTTGTTTGTGAACGTTTAAGGATCGGATTTTTTTAATAAGGAGCACGTTTTGGATTATTGACAATTTTTTTCCTCGAGATATGGACAAGCCGGTTGATTAGCTAAGATCTGACTAATGTCTCATTGGAGGTTGTGAGATGCCTTGATGTCCTTTTGAAAATTATTATTTGCTCGCATCAACCTATATGGCATTAATCATGAAGTTTGGCTTGCGTCTAGCTTGCATCTAATTTGCGTTGAACGGGATAGAAAAAGAGGGCAAAACTTTTTCCTTTGCGTTGAGAAGATCCTAGAGGCAATGAATTCCCCCCCACTTCCTCTTAACTTCCCGTTGACTTTTGTATGCGACGCAGTCAAATGGCTACATCCTAGAGGCAATGAATCCCCCCCAATTCCTCTTAACTTCCCGTTGACTTTTGTATGCGACGTAGTCAAATGAGTAGCCAGTTGAAGTAGATGTAGTCAAATGAGTAGCCAGTAGAGTAGAACTCTTATCCTCTAACCTAACGCATCAATGTTAGTTTAACTTCAAAATGCAAGCCTTCGTCTCCTTGTATTTGTCCCTTTCAATTTGCCATTTTCGGTTACATTGCTCGGCCAAAGATTTCCGCAAAAAAAGAATAAGTGCCATTAACTCTTAAAAAATATCTATAATTTTTTTCAATAATGTTTCGAAATTCCACATTACAATTATCAGTGCGTTCAAAATGGGGATTTAGTGCAATTTTTTTTCGGGCAAAATTATGGACGTATATGAAGAACATGAACATGAAAATTGGAAATGATATACCTAGGATGTTATTTTTAGGGGGAGAAAATGAAAAGTGGAACTAAAATATATATATGTTCAAAAAAAATAAGAGCAAAAAAGGGAATTTTACATTATAAGAAGAGATGAAGCAATTGGTCAAAATTGGTGCTCACTGAAGCTGCTGGAAAATATAAATGGTCGGTCCAAAAAATTGGCGGATAGACTGCTGGCTCTTGGTTCGAGAGAAGGGCCAAAATGCAAAATTTCAGATGCATCAAACACGTGATTCACCTTTAAGAAATCGAGGGGGCGATTTCCTAAAGTCCCAGTCGCTCACGCGCTAATTTAGATGTGCTCCTCTCCTTTTTGTCTCACGAGACCTTTTTGACTTTGACATTTCACATGTCCTAGAGCCCCTAATTCAAGAATTAGGAGCTGGCCAAAACTCCACGTCCAAGCCTGGCCACATCAATCGAATTTCTTTCGGCTAAATTGAAGCCGCAAGTCCAAACATCCGGGTTCAGGAGTAATGTAAATTTCATTGATCTCATTAACGGGCATCGCCTCTTATACAATCCAACGGAGTGCGTGTAATTTGCAGATCATATCGCGGGAGCGCACCACATTTCATCAAGTGACCCAACATAAGCATCCATTGAATGATTTGAGCACTTGTTTCAGAGTCGACATCGTCGGTCCCTTCTTCCAAATGAAAATGTCCCGTCATATCACCGAGTGGTGTGATAAGGTCCCTCCTTCCCGATTTGGACATCTCGATGGGCCGAAAAACAAAAGGGGAAATCAAAGGACTAAAGGAGTACCATTCATGAGGACATTGAATCCCAAGAAAATTGAATCCCCCAAAACTGAGGTTTGACCATAAAAGTACGGGGGGGTACTTACATGCGAAAGCGCAGGGCACTTACATTCGGTGTGAACTGAAAAGCAGGCGATGAAGGCCCCTCCCACCTTGCGGACACGTCGGTCGGGGCGCCGAGGAAAGGACAAGGCCGGATAGCGGCCGCTCCTCGTCTCTTTCCTCGTCGTTTTCCTTTTTATTTATTTATTTATTTTTATTTTGTTGTTATATTATTAATGCCTTTTTGCCCTTTCATTTTCCTCCACTTCAACATCCAACCGAATTTCACAGGAAACTTCAGCCCCCTTTTTTTCCCCATTTTCCCTCTTTTTACCCATAAAACAAATCGCTTTTTTTATTCGAAAAATCTCGATCTTCAACGCGTTTCTTAATATTTAAGACTATTCTCTTGCGACTTTTATTTTGGGTCGCGAGATTTTTATTGTTATATATATTCAAGTGACAGCTGTCGGATTTTCGAATTTTGAATGTATCACGATTAAAGTTGATGTTTTTCTCCTATGAAATATTTTGTCAACGATTTCATTAGAACATTTGAGAAAAAGTGCTGCTTATTTCGGGAAAATTGAAAAATGTTTTCTTATTTGTTAGTTGATAAATTTTTTCTTTAAATTGGTGTCGATTAGGGTCCCAAAAACCCCAAAAAGGTGGAAATTAAAATAGGATAGTGGGACACACGCAAAGGCCATCCACCGCGAGAGGCGGGGCATTTAAGTTAATGGGGTCTCAAAACTGGCGAAATTAAATGTCGCCAAAAAAAATTAATGAAAGGCTTTATCACAAGAAGAAAGAGAAAAAGAAAAAAACTCAAAAGTCACGTAGCCTGATTTTTGTGGGCCCGGGCGTGGAGATAACGGACACAAGCCGTCGGATCGGCGGCAGGATCCAATCAACGGTGACGACCCCTCTTGTTTAAATAAGGCAACAAGAGGACAGGTCGACGGTGGTCCTGCCCCGGCAAAAAATGGCAAAAAAAGAGAGGAAGTGACCATTAATGGCAGAGTCAACGTTGTCCGGACCAGATTTCGGGAGATCAGGATGTGATTATCTCCGTCCATCTGTCGGGGTTCTTAGCCACTCGGATCTCTCCACGTGGACCCCTAGCCCCATACCCTAATTTCACAGGCCTTTCTCGTGTGCTCGATCTATACCGATTTTTCCTCTCTGCAAAACGCCGATTGAGCTCTCAATGTCTCTTTCCACCCTTGCTTTTAAACTGTCTTTTTTCTCCTTTTTTTCGTATATTTTTCCCAACCCCGGGTCCTTTGGTGCAATTTGTGCCAGGGTTTGTTGTGCCGCCGTGAATATCCCGAACGCTGTAGACATCCGTGCAATCCTGGTACTGAGGGATGTTGGGTAAAGCCTGCCGTCCTCATCGAGTTTGTCACTAGCTCCGTAGTTATTCTGCTAGGCAAGATTCGACGATAATCCTTTCGATAGGTTTGCCTACGCAAACCTTATTGTGAATTCTTCTTTTTCTAATAATGAGTTGCGATATTATCGGTGACGAATTACTCGTTATGCCATGGTCTGAACATTTCATTGGATCGCTCAATTAAGTAAAAGTGATGGGTGGCGTGGTGCGAGTCAATGACTCACGCTTATTAGTAATTCCTTATGAAAGAAGGTTAAAAACCCTTCATTTTTTTCCCCTCAAAAAACACTTTAATCGTGATCCTTTCGGGGATTCCCTTGGGTAGTTAGCGTGGGGTTTACTCAATCTATTCAGCTTATGATAGATGAAGGTTCATTTTTATTGGCTGGCAACGTTGCTCCTATTGGAGTGATTCTTCGAAAACAAAAAGCGGCTACCGTCCTATGAAATTTGTCCGAATAGTTCAGTCAACTCAAGCAACGAGGTGAAGATCCATATGAACCAACCGAATATGTCGTACTTTGACCGATGAATGTAGGCTTAGGTGGTGAAGAAAAGGACAGCCTTCCCTGTCGATTACTTGAAGAAATGGGCACGATTTGCATATGATGAAACCATCTCGCAGACGCTTTTTGCCCCCTTTCAGTAGAGAAACCCTCTCTCGTGAACATTGGCAAAATGGGCTATGGTGTAGATGTACAGCACACGCATCTTGATGGTAGAAGACAAATTATATAAAAGAGTGCTCGGCAGGCATGGTTAGCCGGCTATTGGATAAGGATCACTAGAGTTGTCTCGTTACGGTATCAATACATGTGAATCTAACATATAATATGTGAGTATTGACACGAGAAAACATGGTCCCTTGTCACCTCTTTTCCTCTCTATTTTCTTTGTGTACGCTGAAGGTACAGCTTTCACTTTGCCTAATCCGTTATCTTGTTGGGGGCACGCCCTTCTACCTCGGCCACCATTGCGTTAGCATTGACCCCCTGTCTCGACCACCACTTCGCCGGCATGAGAGAGAGATATTTTGATTGCGTGTAGATCCATAAACAAAATTAATTGAAGTGAAATAATATTTTTAATTCTTTTTAGAGATTTGAACGAAATAAATATATTTTTTTGCCAGTACTTTGTTACAGGCTTATTAATACTTTTTAGAGATTTGAACTTGCTTACACAAAGCTGCAAACCTATGACTGAAGCACTACAACTTTCTGCAGCACTAGTCGATAGTTCCACACATCTGAAAGTAAACTTTGTATTATTTACTAATGATATTATCATTAATACCTCATGTTCCCTAACTAATTACAAGACCAATTAAATCGCGAAGTGTGTTTTTGCAAATTGGCTCTAAGAATGGTTCTCTAATCAATGTTAAGGAAAGCCATCCCTCAAATCATTATAGGTGGCAAGTCACTTAGTCATCATATCAAACCCATATAATCATTTATGCTTGTCCTCTTGTCAAAGGGTTAGTTCCAACCCTTGCTCACGCCTCATTAATCATTAATCTCAACGTATGACAAACGCCAAAAATTTAGAAATTGCTCCAAACTAATGGGGTCAAATAGAATAGCAATGCCACCTACATAGTACATTGCACATAAGGATAAGTCCTAAAGCAAACATCCTCTATAGACATCGATATCTAAGCGTGGAGCATGAGTAAGAGCGCGTTCTAACTATGAAGTAATGCTTGACTTATTCAAGGCCGATATATAATAGAATAATCATGTGATACGACGTATTCTAAATCAATATTCATTTAAATAAATGGGTCATGCTTGATGCATTATGAGGACATACCACATCATTACATAGTAAATGAAGCAAGTCATCATGATTTATATTGGTTCTTATTCATAAGAGCCGTATTTTCCTCCATTACCACTAATGTGTTGATGGAAATTCTCATGTGTGTACTAATTAAAATTTAGTAGGCAAGTAATATCCATGCCTGTAACTCAACTCAGAGGCATAATTAGAGGAAAATACAAAACATTTTTAAAATAAAGTAATCCAACATATACCGACGGTGCAAAATAGAATCTACACAAGCGATGTTATTAACCCCGGATTTAGGGTTTTAACTATACACCTCCCGACCTATCTTCGGATGAAATTGATCGTGCAAGTTTTTTTTTTCCCTTTTTTTTTAACGTCAGCAGATCTTGATCTGATTTTTCTTTGTAAATAACTCATATGTTGTAATATTACTGTTGTTATTATTATTATTATTAATATTTCGTTTATAGCTTTTTAATCTCGAGTGTAATCTTGGAATTGGAAAAGAAGGATGAAGAAGGTTCAGTAGTGCAAGGTGGAGGGGGGGCATCCAGTAACGAGGGGCAAGTGTAAGAATTCTGCCGCTGCTGTTAACACGTCCGCACAGCCCCACTCCCCAGTTTCTCCTTCCTCCTTTACCTCGTTCCTTCTCTTTTTTCCTTAAAAAAAGTCATCGATTTTTCATTGGATTTTTGGTTTTCATGTGACGAACTCAGCTCCCTTCCAGTCCCCTCCTGAGCCAGTTTACTTCTGCTTTACTGTCGCTGATCATCGGTTGTTCTCTCTCTCTCTCTCTCTCTCTCTCTCTCGTTTTCTTTTCCCTTTCTTGTTTATCTCCATCTGTCGTCGTCGTCGTCTCTCTCTCTCTCTCTCTCTCTCTCTCTTCTCTCGGGCCTCCTCTCCATTCGTCCACAGAAACCACAGAAACAACCGTCTCTTTCTTCACCACCTTAAACAAGAATCAGCCTCTCCTCGTCTTCCCCTTTAAAATGCATTTCCTTTGAGCTTTTCACTCTTCACTCATCCTCTCCCCGATCGCCATAGCAACTCTCTCTCTCTCTCTCTCTCTCTCTCTCTCTATCTACAACTTAATTTGTTTCAACATATTGCACGCATCTTCTCGTTCAGCTTTCCTAGAGATTGTCCTCCCCTCGCGAGGCCTTCTTGCTTCATAAAGATTCGAGATTTTCGCGGAGACCCACTTCAGTTTTTAAAGATTCACTGACGAGAAAGGCCCGTCAAGAAAAGATACCATGTTGGATCTCAATCTCGAGATGATCTCCAGCGACTCGTCCTGCGACAACGACAAGAACCAGATTGCTGTGCAAGAGAGAGAGGAGGAAGCAGCGACCAAGCTTCACGAGGCCTCCGGCAACTACGATATGGAGGAAGATTCCGGGACCTCCAACTCCACCATTGTCGCCAGCGCCGAGGAAGCTTCTGGCAACGCCGGTGAGGAGAACTCCTCCAACACCACCTCCTCCTCCTCCGTATTCTATATTATGAAGGAGAAGGAGAAAGGGAGCAAAGGCGGTTTCAAGGCCGGAGACCCGCCGCCCTCGCCACCGGGGCTGATCACACGGCAGCTTTTTCCGGTTGCCGGAGCCGGAGAGCACGGCCACGAGGTGGCGGAATTAGGGTTGGGGTTGCCTGCAAGGCAGCAGTGGCTGAACTTGTCCTTTGGCGAACCCGCTGGAGCTCCCACGGAGTTCAGGATTCTGCAGCCGAAGCAACGGAAGAGTCGCAGGGGTCCCCGGTCCCGGAGCTCCCAGTACCGCGGTGTCACGTTTTACCGGCGAACTGGAAGATGGGAATCGCATATATGGTGTGTAGGTGTGCTTGGTTTAGCGATAATTGGGTTTTGTTCTTGATATGTTGTATGTTGCATTGCATTTGATTGAGGTCTAGAGTCCATCCGAAGATGTTGATCTTGGCTTGTCCTTTTTCGTATCACTGTTTTTTTTCCTTTTCTGATTAAGAACAAGTGTTTAGCTTAATTCTTCTTTTGGGTAATTTCGTTGCAGGGATTGTGGGAAGCAAGTGTATTTAGGTAAGAGGATTTCCTTTTTGGTTCTCTCTCAAAATCTCTCTCAATTCGCTTGCATATGCGTACTTGTTAAAGATAAATGAGAATTAATTCCGTGAAGTTGGTGTTTCTTTTTGGGATGTCTTATGTGTTGTTTCTGGGTTTTGTCAGGTGGATTTGACACTGCATATGCTGCTGCTAGGTGAGTTCTTGATTTGTGTTTTGAATTTGAATTTGCTTGCCAATTGTAGAGGATTCTCGATGCCTATTCCTTATTTAATCGAATGTGGAACTCTTTCATTCAGAGCTTATGATCGGGCGGCGATCAAGTTTAGGGGAGTCGATGCAGACATCAATTTTAATATCAGTGACTATGAGGAAGACATGAAACAGGTTCTATTCATTGATGAGTAGATAGCATACCAATGATCTTCTGGAAGTGGTTCTTTGTTTGGTGACTGTTATCTATTTAGTTACAGATGGTGAATTTATCGAAAGAGGAATTCGTGCAAATACTTCGCCGCCAGAGCACTGGAATCTCGAGAGGAAGCTCAAAACATAGGGGCATGACCCTGCAAAAATGTGGTCGATGGGATGCCAGAGCGGGGCCACTACTTGGGAACAAGTAAGAATTCTTGTTCGCGAGTTCTTTAAATTCAGAGATATTTTTAACTCGCTGGCAAATCTGGTTGGTGCAAAAACTGAAACTTGAACCTTCAGAACTTACAAAATTAAGGTGGTTCCTTAAATTGGAATCAGATCTTAAGATGACTTGTCTTAAATGTAATTAAGAAAAAAGATGATCAGGTTCGCCCCTATTATCTTCAAAGTCGTGGTGCTTATTTGCAGGTAAATTTATCTTGGGTTATTTGACATTAAAATTGAAGCTCCGAGGTCCTTGTGATCTTAGAAATCAATTTTCCTTTTCTCCCTCTCTAAGCACTAGGTGCATAATTCTACTGCATATTGGTGGACTTAGTTGATCAGACAAGATGCTTCCTCTTTGTTTTCTTTCTAATTCCAGGGCTTCTGACAATGTGGCAAACAAATGTAATGGAATGGAAGCAGTAATGAACTTCCAGCCAGGCAGTTACGAAGGAGACACTAAGCCATATCCCAGAGCTGGAGGTACAGCTCAATTAAAGTCCTTCAAAGTTGATATTTTAGGTTCTTAATTGTGGTTGTAAGACTAAATCGAAAGTTGCCACAATGTGACAATGGATCACAAGAAGCTCTTGTGTTTAATGGGGTTTCAGGTAGCGGCCACAATCTTGATCTGAGCCTCGGAATGTCTCTGCCATCAAGTAGTTCCATGGGAGCTGGAACTCAAAGGGATATGCTCTTTCGTTGTGCCGACCGCGAGATGCCAAATATTGTGATGGTAGTTTTTCGATCAATCATGCAATTGCCTAGTATTTTGTACAATTTTTGCCTCTTTCTTTAGAAACTGATGATTTATCTTGTCTTTCTAACTCGTAATTTGCAGGTCGGTTGCTCTTCTTCTGCTCACAAGGGTGGAGAACTTCCCAATATTGGAATGGCATCAAGGAGTCCTCCCATTCGGTCAACCTTGTATCCTGCACTCGCACCAAATTATGAGGTACTTAGCTCCTCGCCGTTCTTTCCATTCCATTTGCTTGTAAACACCGTTTGTTTTACTTATTTGGATGCTAAGCTAACTGCTTCAATTGGCTAGTCAAAATATGTCCTCATTAACTGAAATTATGGGCTTGTTATTGATGAAAAACCGTGTTTCATTTTGGCTAGTACTGTTTAGTGTTGGGTCTTCAAAACCTTAAGAAACCTCATTTGCCACCATGTTACGAAAAAAGTTTACTATGTTGCAATGCATTTTGGGAGGGGGCATCTTGATGCCCGTCTCATCTCACACATCTATCACACATCTATCGCAACGGATCCGTGAACTAAATGATTGATGTAAAATAAGATCCAAATCAAGAGTGAACCTTCTTTTTTTGGGGGGGGTTTGTCAGTTTTCTGCATCCGCATTTTTGTTGAGTGACAGATTTTACTGCGTAATTTTCTTAAACTTTTTGCCTCAGATACATGGCCGACACCATGTATGCAGCTCCGAGCACTTTTATCGTGTCAAAAGTACCGAAATTTTTTCTTGGTTTTTCAGCAAAACGTTTTCAGATCTCTCCTCTTTATTTCCCATGTGCTTGCTAATTGTCCTCTTGGACTACATATATCATTCTACGCTCAAATGTTCCATTAATTCATGTTCTGGAAGCAATTCAAAACACGCCATAGAGCCGGCAGTGCCGAGCAATCTCATCTTCCAAAAGCATGAACATTGAGTGAAGATGGATATTATCCACTCGACATTATACAACTCACGAGCAGCCACAAGCCGAGGCTGCTTGATTTCCGATCTAGCAGATGAAGTTTGCTTGCTGACGATCTTTTCTGCTGTACTGCAGGGAAAGGCAATGGAGAAGAGGGCCGAAGCGATTCCGGCCTTGAGGTTCTCAAGTTACAGATTGCCAGTGCATGGCAATGTCAACAATGCCAACAATGGGTCTCAACAAGCCCAATTGTTCACCTATGCAGCATCATCAGGATTCTCTTCATCCACAGCCACTCCTCACCCTCCTCCACAGCTCCCAGTAAGTCTCCAGAAAAATGGTGTCCACAATAATACAGCCAGTCGTGCCTACTTCAGTTACAGAAGCTAAGCGAGGCTTCTGATTCAACTTCCTGAGGTCCACATGACCAATTTGTCGCCATGCTCTCTCTTGTGAAGGTTAGGTAAGAAACAGCAAGAGAGGACATAGCAACCAACCCAATTCTTAGAGTGCATTCTTAATTTATATAGGATTCGGTTTGTTTAATTCCTCTAAACCAAGTGCACAAAAAAACCTATGACCCATCATGTAGTATAAATGATATACGATTTGCATATATATGTGTATGCTCTTGAGAACTCACTGGGTGCTTTGTATATCCACCATCTCAGAAAGACCGACTTTTGTCTCTTGGTTCGCAATAAGAGCTGGTGTTCCTGATTTCTGAGAGCTAACCAGAAAATGTGCCATCGTTTCTTCTGTTCATCATAGGATGTGAGCTTGAGGTATACTTGCGAACATCGATCCTGTGCCCCTGGGTTCCTGATCAAGCCGAATTTTGCTGATGCATCGTGTGAGGTCGAGGGTAATAAATGAGAGCGCGCTAAACTGGGCTCTATCCACCCGACACTACTCGATATTCATGCACTGCCTATTCTTGATCGCCATCTCATGCACGTCGACCGTGAATATCGAACAGAATCGAACTTACAGATCCACTTATGAACCACTTGATCAGCACTGATGTCTTGGTTCTCTATAAGACCGGGGCTTGTTCTCATGGACCATCGAACTCCTGCAGTCGGGCCGACGATTCTCATCTGCTCAAGTTCGAAATCACGAGCTAGATCAGCATAAGCCGAAATGTTCAGGATGGAGATTCATGTGGATGGGATTGTTCGGATTGCTGATAACAAAATGAGTACAAATTGTTGATGCCATTTTGTATTTTTAACAACAATTTCACCTGACTGTTCTTTTGTCGGTGAAATTTGTCGGTTCACTGCATAATTCATGCTTGATTACGTAAAAGAACTGGGGATTATGATCAAACATGGTTGCAATAGCACAGCTCCTTTTCATGGCCATAATATCACTAGTCTTCACTAGGTTATTGCCACATGAATACCATGTATATATTTCACTTATTGACTTCGTCTTAGGACTTCGTCTTAGGGTCTATTTATTTCACAAGAAAATAAATAATTTAGAAAAATATTTTTCTAAAAATTATAACTTATACCACTTCATAAAATTTTCATTATCAACAAGAATTTATATCCCAATATTTTTGTAAATGATAAAAAAAAATCCTCTATTCATTTTTATGAGTGATATAATTGATCATTTTTAGGAAAATATTTTGCAAAACATTCATTTTTTCACGAAAAATATGTCATTAACATGATTTACCATTTTGAGGACTTTTTGGCTTTTGTAGAAGAGGAATAAGAATAATCATTTGCAAAGATAAAGAAATATAAACAAGATCCTCCATATTTGCTAGGAAATCCAAGTAACCGAGGTTCAAAATGCCATATCTATGGCGGGAAATTGATTGCAAAAAATACATCGGAACGCTACAACAACGACGACGACGAATGACCATGAACACGACTCATGGCTGTGCTGGAGGCGACGGAACTTCATGGGCGGTCAGCGGCGGCGACTTGACTGTCTTCCTCACATACCGGCGCGCCCACACATGCTTCCCGTTGATGGTGAATTTCGCCTTGCTCTTGCCGCTGAGTATCGTGTCTATGAGCAAGGCGGGGCGGACCACGACACGCGCGTACAAGGCCTGCTCCTCCGGCGGCACCTCTTGCATGTGCAGCTCCTCTATGAAGTTTCCGAACCGCCTGTATCATCAAGGGAGGAGAGAAAATCTTAGTTCTACTGCAACCCTTAATGTTCATTAGCCTTCTTATTGTCTTGTTCTAATTGCCTTGTCGATTGAATAATCAAAATATTCAGACAAGATTGAAGATAACATCGAAATGTAAATCGTAGTCACGAATTCGGTTAGCTTAAGAGAGAGTATTGTGTGACCCGCTTTGTCGTTAGAAATGAAGTGATCGAGAGGGAGCAAACCTGGTGAAATACTCGCGAACTTCGTTTTCTGGAATAGGATATCCCTTGGAGAACGTCAAGAATATGGTCCGCTCATCGGGCGGCAGCCCAGCATCGTCTTCGATTTGGGAATAGCTTGTCTCGCCACTAAGGAAGTAATTGTCGTTGAAGGTTTGCGCCTCCTGTTCATAATCTTCCCCGAAAATCAGGTCTAAATACCCTCCTTTTCTAAAGAGCGGGATGAATGATGATGGTACGTTCGGCGGTCCGACCCCAATACCTTGGTACGGAGCCGGTGGTATCGGATATACAGACCGATCGCCGTAACCTTGCTCACTCGGGTTTGCGAAATTGGCGCTCTTAGTGTTCGCATTACTAGTCCTAGCCCTATTTTGCGCGACCTTTTGCATTATGTCGAAGAACGCTAGCACGCAGACCTCGTTGATGACCTTAGTAATTGCCTGAAGGATCGGGGTGCGATGCTTATGGAAGAACCCGAGCCCGATTTCACGGTTAGTCAGGTTCCGCGTGAAGCACATGTCGCTGCTTCTCGACGGGGACAGGAATTCATCCCTCTGCATGCAAAACAGGCACTCAACGGCTTCATCGGCCAGCGCGTTGAGCACGCTGTCGGGCCATCTCAGGACCGTGGCCACAAGGGTCTGGTCACGGCCCGCCCTCTCCAGCCACATCAGGAGCCCCATCACTTGCAAGGACTGGTTCAGGTCCCGGTTAAGGTTGATGACCAGCCGACAGTAGACCCTCCTGTCGGCGCGATGGAAGCGGTAGAACTCGTCGAGGGAGAGCCCGTGGAGAATCTGTCGCAGATGAGCAGGAAGAGATTCAGCAGCCATTGTAGCTCGAATTCGATCCCAGTTTCTCAGCAAGCTGTTCTGGACGGTGAAGAGAGGCGGGTTCTTCTTATAGGTGCTGAATGGGTGCCATCTTGCGCTCTTCGCATTGGCGACTGTTGGAGAGACGATGCATACATAGAAAGAGTAATCTGCTGCAATTCCTTATAAGGAATTGGCTTGTAAATTGAGGCAACGCCTTGCCTGTTGTAGACTTTCTTGTCACTTGCTAATCGAATGGGATAGTCTCGACCGTATTCATCCGTACAAAAAGGGGAAAAACCATGCACGAACATATTTTCCTTCTGGCCGCCTTGGCTTGTTTTGGTAAACTGCTGCAGTCCTCGCAGGCAAGAACTTAAATGGGACTGGATTTCCTTTGCCGTTTATGGAGATATTGCTGCATTTAGTGGTGGATTCTGGCATTAATGCTTCACTTCATCACGCCAAGAAAGGCTGGTCAGACCCCATTTGAGAATTTTCCCCCCTTGGGAAGAAGAGGGAAAAAAGAGGGGGAAAAAGTGTCAACGGCTAACATTTTATAAAGTTCCCCAGAAAAAAATAATATCGGACCGTTCATAATTTGGTGATTTTTCAACATGGTTTTTTTTTTTTTATCACGTTCAACATGGTTTTGTTGATTGACCGTTAATTTTTCAATTTGGATTTCCACAATGTCTTTGATGTAATCTTCTTAATGGAGCACAAAATTCGGTTTGTCCAGTTACCATTGAAACTAGATTTGATAATTGACTTGGTGACGTGTGTGATAAAAAAAAAAAAAAAACGAAAAGAGAAGCACTTGAGAAAAAAAATTTTAGCTTGTTTGGTCATGTCAATAATTGATGACTAAAGACTAAAGACTAATGATCAACAACTGAATTATCGATAAAACTAAATAATTGTCATTGATGAATGATGGTTAAAACAGTACATAGCAGGGGAAGTGTCAATAGTTAATGAATAATGATCAATAATCATAATTATACATGCAGAATTTGTGCCATTTTTTCAATTACGCATACATAAAACTATTTCGCTTGCTAAAAGGGGAAATTTCGCTGCGAATTTAATCTCTTCAATAAGTTAAATGAGAAGCAAAAAAATGAAAATTGTAAGAGTGATCACTCGTTTGCAAGCAACAATGTCAGAACTTAGGAATATATTTTGGGGGAAAAAACGAAGTTATTTATATATTAAGCCGTTTGTTTATTTTTTAGGAAAGTAGTGAATCTTATTGGGCCTGGGCTTCAAAGTCAATGGCCACGGCCCATCTTCTTCAAAACGCCGATTTCGATCCGTGTTGTTTGATATGTTGTCATCAGTCTTTTCTCTTGAGGCGGCGAGAAGGGAAGCTAGAAACCATGTCGACTTGCAGGTTCCTGCTGAGCAATGGCGTCATTTCTCAGTCCTCCGATGCTCCCACCGTCGCTTCCTTCCTCGAAACCCATCCGGGTACCGTCTTTCTGACACCCTTTTCTGTTCTCTTTCCTGGGTAGGAGTCGAGTCCGGCGTTTTCTTCCCGCTATTTTCCCATGTCTGTAGCTTCGAGAAAGGGATGAAATTTAGCCTGCCGGAACGGTTTAGTGACCGGTTTCATCGGAGCTTGCGGTTCTCGAATTCCACAGCCAGAGTCTTGTCTGCTGTAATTGGAAGAAACTGCATGTTCATAATGGAGTCATGAGCTATAGGTTCTGCATGTGCACGCTTATGCATGAGGTACCTGCTTATGGGCATTGCGAAAACTGTGTCAGGGGCGTACACGACCACTCGGACTCACAACAATGGTTCCTGCATCTTGTTCTGGGGAAGGCACCTGAACAGGCTGATCAACTCCGCGAAGATCCTGTTGAATTCGGAGCCGCGGTTTCTGTTCGGATCAAGCTGGCCTGTGGATGCGTCGTCCGCATCGTCGATGGCCCTGTCAGTATGGGAACCGGGCATTCCGGATTTGGTTAATGAGTCGACAAGGAAGGTGCTGCCTCGCGCGATGAGAGATAGAGAAATGGGACAGGAATTGGCCATCACGGTTTTGCTTAGTGGGAATTTGGAGAGTTTGAGGAAATCTGTGCATGTCGATAGAAAGAGGGTTGATCGTTTTCTCGATGTTCATGTTCATGTCAGTGCTTATGTTCCCCCTGTGTTTGGTGCTGGGCAAAGTGGCGCACGGTTGGCTTTGGTGGGAAGAGGGAGGAGTGTCGCTGCCGCAAAGTATTCGGATTGGGTAAGGTTAGGTTGCAAGCTCCATAAGAAATTTACAACGATCTTTGGTCTTTGTTTTTCTTCAAATAAAGTAAATGCGTAACTTTTAGTACGTATCACCAGTTGATGTATTTTCATTCACTATGCTCTTCTGTAATTAACTGAAACTTTAGTTCAACTCTTGATGAAATCTTTACATGGTGTTTTCAGAATCTCCTTTTAATAAGCTACATTTACCACTGCCAGGCCAGCACATATTATTACAACTCTCTGGGTTCCTCGTATTAGTTTCTGACAACCTTTTCTGTTACTGTGGATCTTAGGCCAGTTTCATTTTGTTGACAGGCTCAGGAAGCCTCTGGAGCAGTTGAGGCCTCCTTCTGTGACTGAGCTATTGCTGTCAGATGATGGTGATCATATACTCGAGGGAACTATAACTAACTTTTTCGTTGTCTGCTGCAAGGTGAGCATCCAAGAAGGCATTCATTTTAACAGAAATTCAATTGCCCTGAAGGTTCTTGGTCATGCTTCAATAACTTGCCATTCTTGATAAGGGTCACTAGTTACAGCGTCAATGCTTGTGGATAGTTACTCTCATTTCATGTCTCTCAGCGGCTATTATTGCAGAAAATGGACACCAGAAACTCGGAAAATTATGATTTGCTTGAGATGACATATATTGTGTTTCAGTTATGTGTCCATTTCAAATCAATGACAGTAAATGACGATAAACTTCCGTTCTTTGTTTTACTTATTGGAAAGAAATGTTAAAATTGCGTGGCTGGGAATCTACAGTTTGATGGGTTATTTTTCAGCTCTAAGTGCCTGACTAAATGCTCTTTTCAGGACAATGGTGAAGACAATGGGAAAGGTGTGCATTCAGGGACGAATGTTTATTCCTCTCTCGAAGTGCAGACAGCTCCTGTAAGTGATGGCGTCCTTCCTGGTGTTCTAAGGCAACTTGTGATCGAGTAAGTCCACCACTTGTGGGGAACCCTTTTTGGAGGATACACAGCTATTGATCTACATGAAAAAACTGATTGCTGTGTTGCCAGAAAAATGAGACATATTATCCGTGTTTGGTCGATTATAAACTAAGGGAGGCTGAGTTAGTGCACACTCTTGTGATGATTATCAAGTTCTCCCAATTTTGAGACATTGTTATAGACGATGAGTTTTAATGCAAAGAAAAAGCTCGTTTCTTTTATGCTTCTAACATCATCATTGACGTCAATGGGACATGCAGAGTATGCTTGAGCAAGGGAATTCCATTTCGAGAAGTGGCACCTTCGTGGTCAATGCATGGGCTTTGGGAAGAGGCCTTTATCACGAGTAAAATCTCTCTCTTTTGCCACCAGCTATAGTATTATGCCTGTACTGTCTTCTGCAGAGATCTGCACCATGAATCTCTTGGTCTTATTGGAATTTAGAAGGAAACCCTTATTTCTACTATGATTTTAAAATGTGGATTTGCATGCTTGGTTGTCAGATGCTGAGATGGTATTTTAGCTTGCATTGAAGGTTGTATCAATTGATGGCTCGTGTTCTGAATTGAATTGCTTAGTTAGACTTGAGTGCGTAAATATTTCCTGGAGCCATGTAGTTATTATAACCCATTTAGATAAGAATGGTTGACTAGTGGAGGTATATTTACCATAACATAGACCAGCCTAATCACATGCAGACTTCGAGCTTTTCCTAGCTATAGTTGGGGGACGATAGTTATTAGTTTCCATGTGGTTTTCGGTGGCTGCAGATGGTTTGAGGCTTCTGCAGCATGTGGATGCAATTCTAGTTCCAAGTGAATATGCGTCACTAGAATCAAGGACCTACAAAGAGATGTCCTGGAAAGAGAAGCAGTTTCAGGTTTGTGAATGTTTTGACAGTGATTCGTTGAAATTTTTTTGGCTCTTGTCATTATCGATATCATCATTTCTCTTTTATCTGCTGGAAACCAGGATGGTCCAGGGATGATCACGAGAATGATCCAGGTAAATTACATTTGCTGTTATATATCTTTCACGTGTTACGTGAAACCATCTGATCCGATGCTTCTGTGTTTTGAGGAGCAGAAGGAGATCATGGAGAAAGCAATGTTAGAAGGGCAGTTGTTGAATTCATCATGAGCCTTCCTAAGCCAAAAAGAAATGCTTCCAATGTCCCGCATCTGTCAACTCGAGTAAGATCACAATCATTATTATGAAATTTCAGCCAGTTTTTATTTACATGTCGGGATGTATGGTTGGTGCTATTGCCATATCCCTTGGAAAAATTACCCGTGTGCTACCATAGAGAAGCTTTGTCCATTGCGTAGTAATGACGGAAAACTTATGTCTTTTTTGTTCTCTTTTCTTTCAGTGAATAAGGAAAAAACATGCACGACTGCATCCGGTTTCTTTTGGTTTAAACTGTATTTCGCACAGAACGTGCAGAATGATCTCAGAGTGATGGATCTACTGATTCCAAATGCGGAAGAGCGGCATACAATTGCGATGATTTCACTTTTGCCTTATGATCTGTGTTACCATAAAGGATTTCAGACATTCTGTTTTCAACGATTCTTGGTCTGCCGTTGGGGAAGTTTCCGTTTTTCCAGATGATCTGAGGAACAGCATGACATCGCAGTACACTCCTCCTGGGAACTCTACTTCATCTCTTGGATGGGTGCTGAGAACCGGAGCCATTCTTGGGAGCGAGCAATCATGTGAGGATGTCGCGTGCCGGCTTCATTAGACGCAGCATTACGGCCCTTCGAAAGAAAGAACGGAAGGCTGCCTCTTCTTTGTGTGCTTTACTGAGATGAGTGTAACAAGAACCTATCTACAAATCAAAGATTTTAGAGATTGTATCTAACCTTTCCTCTCTCTCTCTCTCTAATGAAATACACAAGAAAACGATAGGACAGTCAGAAAAGCACTCACGGCATGTTCGAGATTGTCCGAACACGACTAATCCTAATCCTTGTGGAGTATGACGCTCTATCCATCCCATTCTTGCCGCATATTTAAAGAACCGAACAAGCCTAGTCACGCTGCATATCCATATAACCGAACGTGCCCATCCGTGTTCTACCGAATGACCCCGAGGGTTTCGTCACCGATGCCCCATGTAATCGGGTCGAACATCATGAGGATCAACACAACTCGAACTCCTCACGCCCGTTTCCATCAACCGATGCCAGATTTCCAGGACCGGAGATGACTTGATTGCAGAATGACGAGGTGGTTCAATCTTAACGTAGTGAATTGGGCCCGCCGAGAGCGAGCCCAGCTGCTAAGGCCCATGAGACGACCCCCGAACGGGAGCCGAGAATTCCCAGAAACGCGACAAAGATTAAAACCTCCCGAAATAAAAAAAAAGTTAAAAAAAAAGAAAATAAAAGAGGAGAGGGGAGAAAAAAACATTCTTCTTCAAAAAGGAAAGCTTCAAAGTTCATCCAATCCCATTCATTCCTCCGATCGATCTTCTTCTTCCTCTCTCTGCGCGCTCTGCCCTCTCTTCTCCGTCGTCAGATCTCTCACTCCCTTATATAAACCCCCCAAAAAAAAAAAAAAAAAAAAAACCGCGACGCGCGCGCCAAATACGAATCGAATTCTCACTCCTCCTCTCTCCCTTCCTCTCCCTTCCAGGTTCGTCGCTCTCCCTCTCTCTTCCTCTCTCTCTCTCTCTCTCTCTCTCTCTCTATCTCCCTTTCTCTCTCTTCCGGGCGCGTGCGCGGGACTCCGAGGTCCTCCTAGGGTTTCCTTCCCCCCCTGGTTTCATGTCGGATTGCGGGATGCGCGCGCGGCGAATCGACGGCGGGCGTTCGATTCCGACGCGCCTCGCGGTTCGCGGTCGATTAGTCCGGCGCGTGCTTGATCGATCGGTGGCGATTTCTTTGGTAGATTGAGGGTTTTTCTTCCTTCGAATTTCTTGGTTGATGAATGCCGATGTGGAACATGGATACCTAATTTTTGTACGTGCTTTGTATATGTAAGTACATCCATTTCTGTAGGTAGGCATGGCGTTGCTAAACATAGGGTTTCGCTCTTCTTCTTCTTCTTTTTTTTTTTTTGAGCAGGCTGGGTTATTGATAAGATGGCGGAAGCACCGGCGAGTCCGATGGGCGGTGGGAGCCACGAGAGCGGCGGCGAGCAGAGCCCGCAGTCGGGCGGCGTGAGGGAGCAGGATAGGTACCTGCCGATCGCGAACATCAGCCGCATCATGAAGAAGGCGCTGCCGGCCAATGGGAAGATCGCCAAGGACGCCAAGGATACTGTCCAGGAGTGCGTCTCCGAGTTTATCAGCTTCATAACCAGCGAGTACGTGCTACGGATTTCGTTTTGCTTGTTTGGAATGGGTCTTGTTTTGCTTGGATTGTGTGCGCAGATTGTGGGTCGGTATCATTGGTTCTATCAGTTCACTTCACTGCCCGCTTCCTGCTTTAAGTGGGGTCTACGCGTGGATTAGGTCTTCGGTTTTTGCGATTCTGATCGCTGTTGTTGGAGTTGAATTTGATTTCCTGATTGGTGGCTGGGTTTTTTTCTCTCTTTGGGATCGCTCTCGTTGGAAAAACAATATTGACTTTGCTCTGTCGATTTCCGCATCAGGATGGGTTTCCTGGGTGAAAAGTTATTGGAGAAACTAGAAAAATGCCATAGAAATTCCTGCTCAGTAGTTTTGTTTAATTCGGATTCTCTTTAGGGCAAGTGACAAATGCCAAAAGGAGAAGAGAAAGACAATTAATGGTGATGACTTGTTATGGGCGATGGCAACCTTGGGGTTTGAAGAGTATATTGAGCCACTCAAGGTTTACCTGGCTAGGTATAGAGAGGTAAGTTATGCTTCCTATCTATGTGTGACCTTTTTTATGTATATAAATGCTTCAGTTGTTGTGATGGCTGCTTGGCTGACCATCAAAGTACTGGATGTTTTAGGGAAATAAACCTATAATTTTTTAAGTTGGTTGAGGTCTAGCTTGCGGTGCAATGTCATTGATGGCTGGAAAAAACTGTCTTGTTTAAGTTTCTTTTATTTCAGTTATTGCCCTTCTCCTTTTCTTTGCCTTCTCTTTCTCTGTTTTTGTATATGTTCTAAAATTCTGAGAACTATAGCTGCCGTTTCACTGCCTTATGTTATCTAGCACAAATGGCACTTTTTCTATGTGAACGCCGGGGGTTACAGCCTTAGTTTAGTTGACTAGAGGATAGCTAATGATATTCTGGAGTACTTTATGGTGCTGAAGCTTGTGGAGCAGCTACTACTCTGTTGTCGGGGCTGTAGAGACGATTATCTTTTGTTTGTTTTATGGTGAAGTGCATCCTTTTTGCCATTCTACAGTAGTTCCAAGATGCCGTTGGTTTCCTCTTATTGCAGCCACTACTAATTGAGTGGTTTGTAAAAGCCAATCTCTTGCTAACAATGACAGTTGCATCCTTCTGTATTGTGATTTAGCATTTTTGGCTTTCAACATTGTATTAGAGCTACTTCAAGTTAGATAATTAGAATGTGTTGTACAATGAAAACGTGCTAATATATAATGGTGTTTTGTTGGCTTAAGAAATAAGTTAAAAGGAATTGATTTTGTTTTTGGGCTTAAAACATCGATATCTCCATTCTTTAATTTTTGCATCTTTAGATTCTTTACATTTTCATTATGCATTTTACTGACACATGCGTCCTCTTTGGATTAATGTCTCAATCGGGGATGATCACGTTGATGGCTGCAATGGAACAGTTAGAGGTCTGTTATTTTACACTATTATAGTTTCTTAGGTTTTTTTGGTTAATTGGTTTAGTTGTGTTCAATGAGGTTGTGTATATTAATCTCTTTATAGGGTGACACCAAAGGTTCTGCAAGGGGTGGAGATGGGTCAGCTCGAAAGGATGTTTCAGGTGGTCAGCCTGGTCAGAATGTCCAGGTGTGCAGCAGTGTCTATTCTCTTTAAAACATGATAAATGTTTTGGGGCCATATTTTCAAAATGAAAGTCTTGAGTTTTTCAGCTAATATCTATAGATCTCATATTGTCTTGTACTTCCCATTTTTTGTTGATTTGCAGTATGTTCAGCAGGCTTCATTGAATCAGCCTGTGGGCTATATGAATCCACAGGTCTCTCTCTCTCTCTCTCTCTCTCTCTCTCTCTCTCTCTCTCTGTGTATATATATATATATAGTTCTGACCATTTATAGATGTTGTCTTATTGTTCCCAAAACTGTGAATGAACCATGAACTCATGATACCACGCAAACCTACAATCAGTGAGGTGATATCGTGCGAAGTCCCTTGTTGGATCAGAAACGACCAGTCCATAATGTATTGCAGAAGGGGATTGGTGTGCTTTTCTACCTTAACCGAGATAATACTCAAATGATATGGGGCACTCCACCCTCAAATACAGCACCCAAAAAAGGCAAATAAGAAGTGTTACAGTTTTCTTCTCTGCTCTATGCAAATAATTTCATTTAATAGAATGAGACGTTTTCGGGTAAATTTTTTGAAACGGTAAAATGTGGTTGAGAATAGTGTCTGTGCTGTTAAGTGGTTTGATTGTGCTTAGATTATAGCTAATTGTTGACTGGCAAAGTGAATACTTCATGATATGCCCTAATTTTTGTGTTCTTTGGTTAATATGGCAGTTCGGTCAACAGGGCTCAGTAAATTACGTCAATGCGCATCAATGAGTCACATTAGTTCTTTTTCAGGTACCTCATTACTCCATATTTCCTTGCCTCCCCCATTCTTTAGCTGACACCCCGTGCTTGCTAGGCCTGGATCTGCTTTGTGCTCTGCTTTTGTGTGTTTGCTATATTGTATCAAGATAAGGTGACATGACGTGCAGTATTGCAAAACTGGTGATGAAGGAATTGACATTGGAAGAAGATACTATCAATAGAGTTGGACTTGTTAACTAGGCTGGTTTGGATATGTGTTGGTGTGGAAGCCAATCCTCCACACAAACTCAAATGTCAAATCAAATTTGTTGTGTATGTTGCAATAGAGCTCTCTTTGCGTAACACGAGGTGGATAAGAAACACTAGAACAGTTCATTCCCAACCACTCTGCAACTTTTCATGCTCGTTCCATTTTATTACACATTTGCAATGTGTACTAAATCCTTTTTTGGTGATGACCCAACATAGTCATTTTACTCTTTCTTGATATATTGTTATGTTATAATCTTATGCTTAAATGTGTGTTTGACAAAAGGTATTTTTATAATTTTAGCATGTAATCTTGTTTAACCGTGGTCTGAAGGAGCCTTTTACATTGAAGTGCATAGAAAATAAGGGATGTACTATGTTTCATTTTTCTTTCCTTGTGTTGGAGCAATCCACACTCAGGGTAAACTTGGAATAGATTGACATTTAGGTAGCACGTAGTTTCTCTTTCACGTTTTTCGGAGAAGTGATAATCGGACAGTTGTTGGCTAAAGTGGTAAGAATTCCCTTCTTTGTTTTATGTTTTGACAATGATGGATGGTTGGATGTAGAAGTGGTTTTTGGTCCTATCGTGACTGTTATTTCTCATGGAAGTTCTTTTAGCATTGCAGACATAGATGCAGCATATGCAAGCTATAACGGTGGGAGGTGAAAGCATGGTGCAAGGAGCTCCTCTTCTATAGATATTATGGTGAATGGCGAGGTAGATATAGGCAAATAATATTGAAAAAGCATCTTTAATGTCGTTATATTACTTCACAATATGGTGTACTTGTAGGTCTGGAATAGTGAGGGATTGAAAGTTGACATCTAGGATGTTTTGTTCTTAATTAGGAAAACAGTTACAGTTGCCTGATATTCTGTAAATTTGGTTTACTCATTGAGCACCTGATCGACTTTTTATATTGAGATTTCAGCCGATGCATCTCAACTCTCAATTCTATATTTCATGTGAGACAGAGGACTCCTCCCATGTGATGGCGCTCATTTTACTGATGAAGAGAGCATATCTCATTTGCATGCTGCTTATTTGGCTTTCCTTAGTTCAAGTAATGCATCTTATTGAAACCTATGCTTCATCAGAGCACTTCTTGACTGCACTCATGGTTTGAACATATCGAAGGGCTGTGACGAACCAGAACCTCTCTTTGTCTATTGAATGCTTGTGCATCACTTGCCCGAAATTGGTTTGAAATATTTCCAACTATGCTTCTCTTTGTTCAGTGGATATCATGTTTGCAATGGCCATGCATGGTTATGCGGTGGCTATACAAATTAACTTCACCAGCAGAATTTTATTGTACTTAATTCATACAATTGGGGAATTTTGGTGGTGTGCCATCATCCGCTCGAGCTAATATCTCACGTTGAACAATAGCTTAGCTGACCGTGGGGTAGCGACCCTGTGCCTTTAAGAGGATTTGACGGTAACTGTGTTGTTGCAGTGGACGTGATCATAGTTCTCTTTTCTGGTGGTTAATTAAACCCCAGATTTGTTTTCTCGTGTAGGTACGGTATGGGCGTTGCTTACAGGCTTGATTCAGTGGACAAGTATAGCTGTGGTTCTGCACGGGGCAAGTTCTGCCCGTCATGTGCGTAGCGTACCACTCTGTAGTGACCCTGTCACCTTTTTTGCTGTTTATTCGTACCTGTGACAGATTCCAACTGATATGAATCCGATCTGTATATTCTGTGCTGGATGCGGATTTATCATTTAAAAGCACATGCATTTTTACCTTTAAATGCGGTCTAAAAATTGACAATTTCAAGTTGTCGTGTGACCTTTGAGGATTGAGTCATTTTTTAATTGCTCTTGAATTATAGGTTTAATGTTTTCTTCTTTTGCTGGACACCGAATTTTAGAGTGGTACGACCTTTCTTTCCATTTGATGTCGAAACAGATTGGCAACTCGCGGAATGTTCTGTCAAGGTTTGACAATTTTGTTAGCAAAGATAAAAGCTTACTGTCGTCTGTTCGTGAATGTTGAATCTGCCGTCACTGGAAGGCGTCTTGGTATATAGCGATTCAATTGATGAGTGTGTATCCTTTCAGTAAGCAAATGGCACAGGACTAGAGAATTTCACTTGAACGAAATCTTTCTAAAAAACATTCATAAGAAAGTGTTCCATCCATGACGGCTACGTCTTATGGCGGTAATTGCATGATGCAATCGAACGGTGATTGGCGCGCACGAGCCAGGACCTCGTGCTACAACTGGGATGCCAGGACAGTTGGAGTCGTCGATTTTTCGTTTAAGTAGTCCGGAGTTGCGATCCTAAGTGAAGGCCCAGTCGGGGGAGTTCGACCCTGTCGCTGTAACGAAGGTAGTGCGGCACGTGAGGGGTTCGGCCGCGTCCGCAAGGGCGACACGTGACGCGCACGTGAGGCGCGATGATACCCATCGATAGGCGAGCGTGGCGGGCATCATTCCGTATCGTAGAGTCCTGGCCTCTGATCCTCACTCTCGCTTTCCTGTATTTTTTTCCTTTTATTTTATTGGGGGGGGACAAGAAATGGTCAGGGCCTGAGCTGGTGTTAGCGTGGATGGATGCGGGAGGAGGGGGTTCGCATAAATAAATGTTAAGGGGGGACAAATGTGTGTCCAGTCAGACACGACGTGACCATCATTTCTGGCGTGCACGAGCCTTCCAGCTCACACTCCCCCTCGTGCCACCATGGCCAACTTGACCCGTCCCCAAGGACTCCTCCTTTCTATTATCTCCGTGTGTTCTCTTTTGGCATTTTGAGTGGGCGGCTTGAAAAATCTCGTATTCGTCACAGGACTCACAAGCGACCAAAAGGAGAATCACATGCCGAGTCTACGTGGGAACATCTCGCTTTGTCTTCGTCTAGAAATGTGTATTCCATCAGATGAAATATGGGGATATCGATATAATGTCCATCCCTAGCCTCTCTCTCTCTCTCTCTCTCTCTCTCGCAGTATAGCGCCATTCGCTGGTAGATAATACCCCAATTATCGCTTTAATAATCAACATTTACCGTTCTTTTTGGTCTTAGTATGTGAACTGAGGAAACTGACCAGTTGAACTAAGTAATGCATGGACAGACCGAACTTCTGAAAAGACTAGGACCGGTCATTTCAGGTCTCAGTTGTGGACGTAGAATAACTCAACGTATGCTTTTTGCCCCCAAAAAAGGAAAAATAATGGGCAGTAAAAGTAAAATGTCGTGGCTTTCGGGTCCATGTGAACCCCAATTTAGTAATTTGAAGCTCAATGTGTCGATTGGTGTTCGCAAATTACAAGACCCGGATGGCCCCAATTTCCAATCGATCAGCATTGAACCACGGTTAAAGGAGACCCCGTGCAGTGTCTGGACGTTTCTTAGAATCGCTTTCTATCTAGGTGGGGCTAACCAAGATCCCTAGCCTAGCCTCGCTAGGTTCGCCCACTCGTCTACAGAACGACAGGATCTTCTCCTGAAATTACTAATCAGAAATAAAGCGAAGATCGGGGCAACCAATCACGCGTCCATCCGGATTTGATTCGGAGCAACTTTATGGGGGTTCCCCTCTGGGAACTTCGCCCCTGGCGAATAATCAAACGTCCCCACTCCCCACCTCCTCAAACTTCAGAAAAAAAAAGAAGAGAGAACAAAACTTTTCACCTCCTAAATCTCTGCAATTTCAATGGAATAATGGCAGCAGGGCGGGGGAGAGAGGAGTACCCAATTCGCCAACTCACGCCTCAGGACTATCCAGCTCAACCCCGCCTCCCCTCCCACCCCATCAGTCGCCTTCTGCTGTAATTATTCTGGGCTCTGCAAGTTCCCTTCCACCGCCACCACCACCACCCCCTCGTTCCCGGTCAAAGCAATTGGGTTTTTTCTTTCTTTTTTTCCCTCGTACGTTGCCGAGAACACCCCCGGCCTTTTGCCCTACAGCTGGCCACGTTACCTCTCCGGACAGAGAACGAACGTTAAAAAAAAACAAGGAAAGAAGGAAAAAAAGAAAGAACAAAGACAGCGGGGTTCATTACGTTCAGGCTCAGAGTACGAGCCTCGCTCTCCCGTCACGTGGCCGATTGTTCATGCGCGCAGCAGCTGCTCTCTCTCTCTCTCTCTCTTCTCATTCTTCTTCTTCTTCTTCGCATCGACCCCACTTCCACGCGCTCAGCTCCTTCGTCGAGGTGGGGCTCGTCTCGTAAATTTCGCCATCTGTCGTGAGGTTGTGTCCGAAAATGGGATCTGAAACGGTCAACAGCGGATGATTTGACCAGCCACCTTATTAGTAGCTGGTGCTGCTTTTTCTTTCCTTTTTTTTTTTTTTTTTTTTTTTTAAGATTTTGTCGACGAGTTCTCTAAATCTTGTTAAGCAAACGTTGTATTAAAAAAAAAAAAAACTTCATTCTAAATCAATAATTACACAAAACATGAGAAAACAGTAATTAACCTTTTTCATTCAGTTATTCAGAGATGCTTTCTGATCAATTTTTAAAATTTTTGGAAATAAATATTTCGAATGCAATAGTATTATCAATGTGCGTAAATTACGTGATGTGTCGTATTGAAAACTAAGTTGATTGCCTCCAATATCAAAGGAGTTCTTTATGTCACTTAGCATACCCATTTTTTTTATGATGGAATGTATTAGAGAATGGTTTTTTTGAGGCACTTGTTGAGAAAAAAAATCAGAATTTTTCAAGGTAGAGATATATTATGCAGGGTAGTTATTGCTTTAAAAATTGAATAATTTCCCATTAAGCATATTTAAATAGTTCTTTCGTGACTAGCAACATATGTAATTTTATAATTAGGGTACATTTATTTCGTTAAAAATGAATGATTTAAAAAAATATCATTGTGAAAATGTTTATTCCCATCACTTGCAAAAATAAATTAAGATAAAATATTATCATCATGCGCGAAAATATTTTTTTATTGATTAATTATTTTTAGCAATATAAGTAATCATTTTAAGAGGAAGTATTTTTTAAAATTATTCATTTTTCGTGAAAATAAATGGAATTTTAGTTTTTTATTTCTTTTTTGGGGAAAAAGAGAAATCAGGATTCGACCTGCATATTATTGCCTCCGAATCATGATCATTTTGCAGGAGCTGCGCTGCACGCAGTTTTTCCATTACCAGTTCATGGATTTCAACCTGCCCATAGAATATAAAAACGACCCTCCGCCCTACTTCTATTGAAAAAGAAACCTTAGTAAATGCCCTAAATTTTTTTAATTAATTGCGGAATCTTATTGTTTATGTGCGTAATGGGTATATGACCTATCCGTTTCAATGTCAACTTACGATTTTCACGCATTCTTGCAGATCAATCTGCAATGCTGCATTAACGTTGCTCGATTGTCTAGCATTAGCTTTTCTTCTGCTGGGTCTTTTAGGTCGACATCTCTTTCGGATCGATCCGCTGTCTTTGTCATTACCATTTACTCCTAATCCTTCCCCCACACGGTTGCATTCGTCCTGCCAAAAAGCGCACGATAACGAAGGATTCCTGGCGTCCGGTTCATGATTGCGCCATGATTTGATGATCCCACCTAACTTAAATCTTAGCTTTACCGCTTAGAAATCGGAATCAATAATTATGAAACGCTATTTTTCCATGTTGAATTCGAGATCACCCCCATTAATAAAAAAATCAACCGGAATAATCAAGCCGGCTATCTAGGGCCTCCCAAAAAAGAAAGAAAGAAAAGAAAATTTTAGCATGCGCGTCAATCAATGACGAATCGTGATAGGCGGCGGAGACGAGAACCCCTTCGGTTGCCAACATAGGGACGTGCCTCCGAATTATGCAGTCCAGCTTATATATTCACGTTCCAGGCCTTTATTCTATTCGGGAATATTAGGACAAAAAAGAAAGAAGAAAATAGGAGAAGGAAAAAGAGTTGGAAACCGACCCGTCTCGTTCCATACGTAAAACGGGCATTTTAAGGACGTTTTTCAACACGACCCATATTGAAACTGGGGTCGCATGTATGCATGCGGTGCAAACTTTATGACATGGGTGCGATCGATGTTCTTTTTAAGCATTCAATGTATTTAAACAGTAATTAATCCGAGTGCTAGGCCCGTTCGTCAGGACATGGTGGCTGCCAACTGTTTCGTGGCACGATCCCGAAAGAAGATCCGAAAATCGGTACCGGATTAGCAAATCAAGAATGAATCTTGGAAGCTCTCGTTTGCTGGCCCACGACGGAAAACCCTAGGACGGACAGCCATGCCGGTGAATAGCGGATTCATGTGATCGAGCCAGGACGAGGTTGACACTCCAAATGGCTGCACTCATTTCCATCATTTCGACCATTTTCCTTTTCCTTTTGCCCTCCGAAAAAAAAAAAAAGATAATAAATAAAACAACAAATTTCTCGTAAGACACTAGTAATAAAAATTTCATAATTTAGTTCAACAATTACTTAATTAGTGTCTCGAGAAATTCGTTTAATGAAATTCGTAAATAAAAAGAACCTGCAGCACGACAAGATACAATCATTCAAGAAAAGAGCTTTCTTTGCGTGGTTCGGAGTTTGAATTTTTGCCTTCACTCCTTCTCCCTCTGGTCTCATTAGATTTACAGCGTAGGAAAGATCCATCGTACCTCCCAATTAATTTCTGCAAGTACGTACACCTGGTTAGATTGAGTTTCTCTCCGAGCCAGGGAACACAAAGGCAAAAAAAAAATGTATGCTATCTCATGAGTATGTATTAATTTCAGATAATGTACAATGTACATGCTACATTGTACATAGCGACTCGTTCGGACGATGGTGGCCACAAAATAATTTAAGAAAAAAACCTGTTCACAGATCATGAAACGATTTGCCACTGCCAAATGCCGAATCATGGTGTCACGCCATAAGTACTTTCTTAGGACTAATCAAAGTATTAATTTAATATTTTAGCAGAAAATAGTATTAATAAAGTACAAAAGGGAAAAGGAGGGGGAGGGGGGATATACTTAAAAGGGTGGCGCTTTTATGTAAGATGTCATTTTTCTGTCTTAATTACTTTAATGCTGGCTCCATCCGAGTTTGGTGAAAAGTGGGGCTGATAATTGTGCAGCTGTGAAATTACAAAAATTCAATAAAGCTGCTCGAGAAAATTCCAAAAAAGGGTTCAAAGTTCCTTGATTTTCTCAAACAAAAGATCGAAGTGGATCTTATTTCAAATAAGAGCCTAAATGCCATCACTTTCTCAAATAAAGTCCGAAGTGAATCTTGTTTCAAATAAGATATTTAAGTAATTATGTTTATTTCAATTAAGGGCTTGACTTTCCAAGATCAAAAGCATTTTGGTCATTTATCATTTTCCTTTTCTTTTATTTTTTTATAGTTCTTCTTATGCCTCTTTGCCTATGGCTGGCTGGTCACTGGTGATGCCCTCAGAGGGCTAGGCGATAGTTACCCTCACCTGATTCAGTGAGAGCTACCCATGACGGCCATAGGCGAGGGATGGCCTCACCTAGGTGAAGCAACCCTTGCCTTGGGGGTGGCCACCCCTTGCGGCCATCCACAAGGGCTCCGCGTCCTCGCCAACCATTGGTAAGGGTCGATGAGGGCTTGCAAGCCCTCGCTTGCCCTAGGCGAGGGCTCGACAACCCTCGCCAGCAACCAATGAGGGTTGTCGAGCTCTTGCCAGCCCTAGGCGAGGCTAACCCTCGCTAGATCTGATGAGGGTGGCCTTGCCCACGGCCGATGAGGGCTTGCAAGTCCTTGCTTGCTACCAATGAGTGCTTACAGGCCCTCGCCAGCCCTTCCCAACAGCCAGCGAGAATTGTCGAGCCCTCACTCATTGTCGATGAGTGCTTGTAGGCCCTCGCAAGCCCTTCCTAACGGTTAGGGAGGGTCGTCGAGCCCTTGTCGGCCTTTGCTAACGGTCGCCAATCGATGCTGGAAAAAAAAAAGGATGAAAACGCCCTGGACCAGTGAAAAAATTTAGCCAATCGGCGACTCGCAAGGTCAAACCCTTACTCGAAACAATTATGACTACTTTAGATTCTTATTTAAAACAACCAAAGCCATTTCATACCTTTATTTGAAACAAGGTTCACCTCGAGCCCCTTTTTTGGAATTTTCCTAAGTTGCTTAACTCCATAAGTAGACCCCGTAATTTAATCTGAAAAAAAAAAAAGGATCAGGAGAATAATTTATGCAAGCGGCACAATTAAAATTTAAAAAAAAAAACTTAAAAAAAACTCCAAATTATGCTCATAATGATATATATACCTTGAATTTTTTTTTTTATGAAATCAAAAAATTCCAAACTACAATCATCGTGACGCATTTACCAAAATTTTTTTATTGTGACATAAAAAATCCACAAAACTTTGCCCTTTGTTAAGGTGATTTTTCAACCAAAACAACATCGTTTTTATTACATATAAGCTACACGAGCGCCATGTCAACTCTATTTACTTTTTGGCATTTATGTCGGTAGATTTTGAACTTTGAATAAGGGTAAATGTGTTAGATAGGAACAAGTTTGAGATTTTTTTTGTAAAAAAAAAAAAAAAAGGTTTATAGTAAATGTGTCAGATAATTAAGGATTTGTTGGTGGCTTTTCTCTAGTAAATTAAATTAGGTGTTAATGCGTCCTTAATTAGTATTAGTTGGAGGCATTAAAAGAGGGGACAATGGTAGATGATGATGATTAATAATTCTATAATATATATATGAATAAGTGAATTGATACGGTAATTACGCGCTTTCGCAGTTCCCTGCGTGATTGTGTCCAAAAGGGGACCGGCCTTCAACGTTTTCCGTCACTCCCCGACGACTGCCATCCTCTCCGGTCAGCCACTCCGCGTCGCGTACGTTAAATCCGTTAATTATGTGGGGACCACGCCATTCTCCCCCCTTCGTACGGCCTTTTTAGCTGTCTCCCTCTCTACGCAGTGTCGTTTCGGCTTCTCTTCCTCGGAATCTCCCACGCGCCCCCCCGGTGGCGCGCGTCGGTCACGCTCCATCTTGCCGGAGCTCGAAACATGCGGGACATTTGGCGACTCTTGAGGCACTTGACTAATCTACCGAGCTCTCACAAAAGTGGCTCGGAGAACTCTATTTTAAAAAATCATTGTTTCATCACAAAGGACAATCTTCGAGAGAGCATATTATCTCGGTGGTTTCGTTAAAATCAATCAACAATAGTGATTCGAAACTATTATAGTAAAGCTCGACATAGAGGGAAATTCCACATTAGGATATAAATATTGATCATGACATAATTTTACCCCTTTTCTCGTTGGCAAAAAGGTGAAACTGGTGAGGACATGACCAATGCAGTTATCTTCTTTGTGCGTTATCATAAGAACATCATACTTGATTATTCGATCCATTTGTAAGTGTATGAATCCAACTATAGCCCATCTAGACATGACACATGCGAGCTCTCTCTCTCTACAATCTACACAAGTCATCAGATATATACAAATTCGACACATAACTAGAGGCTCGCTCACGACATGACTATGAATCACGTCACAACCTCATGAGAAAAAAGAGGCTAATCCTAATCCCTTCTATCATATGAGCTAGCACATTTAGGTGGCGACGGTGGTGGTGGTGCATTACCACCTCACTTGTTACACCCAAGTTGCATGAAAATTGCATACAACACTAACGAGACATCACGTTGTCACAGCAAATGCCCTCTCTCTCTCTCTCTCTCTCTCTCTACACCAAAAGTCTTATCTGTCTGCCTCTCTGTCACTCTCTCTCTCTCTAAGTTTTTTTTTCCTTTTTTTTTTATTTTATTTCCACTCTCCTACAAGTTCCACTTCTCTCTCTTCCTTATAATTACCACCCCTCCTTCCATAAACTCCCTTGGTCTTTCTCCTTCTCTCTCTCGCTCTCTCTCTCTCTCTCTCTCTCTAGAACGTCTCAGGATTCGGTCCGACATTGCATGGTCTTAGCCAGTCCAGAGGCGGGCGGAAAAGAAACGAGAGAGCTCCGGTCGTCGCGCGGCGGGTGTTTGTGTCGGGAGATGACGATGAGCGGCAACGGCGTGGGCCAGTTCGGAGACACCACCCTGACCAAGGTGTTCGTGGGCGGGCTGGCGTGGGAGACTCCGAAGGAGGCCATGCGCGAGCACTTCGAGAAGTACGGCGAGATCCTGGAGGCCGTCATCATCCTCGACAAGGTCACCGGCAGATCCAAGGGCTACGGCTTCGTAAGCTCCCTCCACTCTCGTCCTCGTCCTCGTTCTCGTTCTCGTTCTATGTTCTTGATTTGCATCGCATAATGCGAGCGTCAAAGCACGTTCCTTTCTCCCCCTTCGAGCTGGCACGTCAGCCGGTGATATGTTTCGCGTCTCGATATGCGCATTGGTCAAACCTGTTTTCTGCGGAATTTTTTTTTTTTTTCCTTCGGAGTCCCCCTAGACTGTCGTCGCTTGCTTGGATGATGGCGTGATCTGTGCATTCGGACGTGCGGAAGCGACGACTGAGGTGGCATTTTTCTTCGTTTGGCGTGTAGGTGACGTTCAAGGATCCTGAAGCTGCTAAGAAGGCTTGCGAGGATGCGACGCCGGTCATCAACGGCCGCCGCGCCAACTGCAACCTGGCTTCGCTCGGCGCTCGGCGCCCCAAGTCCGCGGCCGCCGCCGCCACTCCTCCTCCTCCTCCTCCCCCTACTATCCCGCAGCAAGGTATATATACTGTGTGGAAGCTGCTCAAAACATGTGTAATTATATGGAAATGAAATCTCTAGGATCTTTCTGTTCTCATCCCTTACTGAATAATGCTAGAGATAGGCAAATAACTTGCGAAGCGACGCAAGAAATTCATTCTCGGGAAATGTCCTGAAAAAAATTCGGCCACGATAAAGTTAGAATGACTTTCCAAACAAAAAACAAAGCAACTCAGAATCTTGATCTGCATGTTGATGGTGCGAGCGTTGTGACTTGCACATTGGATCTGATGCTTCGTTTCTTTTTCCTGAAAAAAAAATAAAATTTGTGGGGGATGAAGGATCGAACATTGTTGGACCAAGGTCGATGGCATCCACACCAGCAAATCATCAAATGCAGTGGTATTATCCTGCGGGGACACCAGCTTTGCCCTACCATCACCAGCACCATCAGGCCGTTCCTTTCTACGGGTATAATTAACGCCTGTTTGATTTGGCTTAATTCGTGGTTTCTTGACGATTTCTAGGATTTTCTTTTCTATACTTGATGATCTGATAATAAATACCGAATTCTCTCTCTCATGTTCAGGTACTCCCCAGCCTACATCGCCACTGACATGAACTACAACCACGTAAGTAATTATCAAATCATTAATTCCCGATCACCCTTGTCTGACCTTTATCGTTTTTTACCCGAGCTTCACTCATAATGCTTACAAAAAGGATCGATCGGCATGTGGTCTACGATCGAATACTAATAGATTCAATTCGAGTCCTTCATTTTTCTTGAATTATCTTAGAAATCATAGTCGGAACAATTGTTAAGCGAGAAATTGAGGAAACTAAGCATGATATTCTTCTCGTTGTGTCGATGAATTAATGTGGTCGAGTCGATTGGTGGTGCACAGAAAGTAAGCTACACCGGAGGGGCCTACGTGAACGCGCACTACTCGCAAGTGTATCCGAGCCAGGCTATGATGCCGATGTACCCGCTCTATCCCCACTACCCTCACCACCAACAGTCCCACACTATGGGCCTCCCGGCGCACATCTTCCAGCCGGCGTCGGCCGGGCCCATGACTGCGGTCCCGGCCCTCATGTCCAAGCCTGCCTCCATCGCTGCCCCCAACACAGGTTAGGACTTCGATCACATTGAGGTTCAGTACTCTGCTCGTGACTGTGGTTCTTTTCTCATTAATTATGTTTGTCCGGTTCTCGGGTCTCACATGGTAACATGGCTCGCCCTAGTCAATGTCTGAAACAAGAAACGAGAAAAACATTGAGTTGTTCTGTCACGTGAAGTTGTGATTCGCATGCGCAGCGCCAGCGGTTCTAAAGAGTATACCGTGGGCAGTCAAATAGCACTTTCTTTTCTCTCTGTAGAGTAAAAGGAAACGGGGTCCTGAGTTCGGATCTCGAGACTGTACCTAAGAGAGAAGTGTAAATAGTCGAGTCGCAGGCGGGTGGGGTTGGTCATAATGTGAAAGATATCCGGATGTAATTCGACTGTCTTAATCAGCATAAAAGGGGTCGTGCCGCTACTTGGAAAAATCCTAGAAGTAATTTGCTCAGATGACATTACTCTGGTTGAGTAAATGTCTTGGATGGTAGGGAAATTAAGTTGTGAAAATGTTCTGCGATGCAAGAAAACAAACGCCCCAGTTTATGAAAATTGATCTGTGGTTAGTAGGCAGCTGCCGTTATGGAGTTTCCCGTCCCACTCCCTTTTTCCATTTTTGGCAGGTGAAAATAATGGTACTGTCGCTCTCTCCCAAAATAGTTGTCGGTGTTAAAAGTAGCCGGCAAGGCACATCTGACTGATGCCAGCTTGCAAAATTGACACTACTTAGCCAATCCTCTCTCAATTAACAGAAGGAAAACTAGGCCATCAGTCAACTAGTTCATTATTGAAATCTTCAAAAGTGTTCACATGAAAGTAAACTTAACCATAGCACGGTCCTTGCATCACATGGGCACAGGTGAACATCATTATCAGGGAATCTCGCCAGAATAAAAAGTGTTGCACTTGAACTGATTAGAGCATGTTCTGAGTGAATAGTCTATGGTTCTTTTCAATTGATTTCTCTCTCTCTCTCTCTCTCTTTTTTTTGGTCGGAATTTAGCAGTAAACTGATATTACATGGACAGTGTGCTTGGCTGTGGAATAGGTACAGTTGGTGCAGGAGGTGACGGCTTTAAAAAGAGTGGCTAGGTGGCAAAAATAAAACATTTAACCCAGAAGAAACAGGGAAGAGGAGGGAGGATGACTGCTCAGAACAACATTATTATCTGATCTGGGGCGGCTACTTCTTTTCCAATTCTTTTCTTTTTTGTTGATTCTTCAATTTTTTTAGGGGGGTCTGATAAGATTCTTTTATTTTCTCTCTCTCTCTCTATCTCTGTCTATCTCTGTCTATCTCTCTAGCTAACATGCATATGAGCTGTGAACCAATTAAAAAAAGGAGCAAAAAGACCATGTAAGAGGAAGCATGTGTATTGGGTTCACCCATATCTTATGGGTCTTGCACTGATGGCTTCATTGAACTTTCTCTGCATAAAGCTGAAATCTTTAAATAATTACTCCTCTCTCTCTCTCTCTCTCTCTCTCTCTCTCTCTCTCTCTCTCCCCGTGTAATAATTGATTTTTAGTTTCCGAAATTCTAAAAAGAGCAGGTCTAGTGGGAAGAAAGTTCATATTTTTTCATGTTCTTCTGGGTTAAGACTGCAAAAGTAGGATCGGGGTCTGTTTAATGTAATCGCAGACAAGAAAGCTCAATTTTCTTACCAAATAAACAGAAAAAAAAGTGAGCGAGAAAGGGTGGGGATCAGGACTCGCTTCGGACAGCAGGATCCCAGTCAAGAACATTCCGAGTTCTCGTTATATTTCTCTTTAGTTGAACATTCAAATTGATTTTTTAAAGAGAAAAGGACTATACATGAATTCAGTCAATCTGATCAATCAAGTCCGTTCTATGCGCATCGGTTAATTTCGTATCGTCATGTTTGGTGGTCCAAAAACAAATGCATTCTACAGCCAGTTCTATATTGAATTAAAAAAAAAAAAGAAAAGGAAAGGAGCAATAACATTATGTAAGAAGAAGCATGTGTTTGGGGTTCCACCCGTATCTCATGGGTCTCTCTCTCTCCTCGTGTCAAAAAGTATTGATTTGCAGTTTCTGATCCTCTAAAGAGCAGTCTGGTGGAAAGAAAGTGCTTATCCTTGCATGTTTTTTCTGGGTTCAGCCAGCAAAAAGTAGGATCAGGGTTTGCTTAATATAATTGCAGACAAGAAAAAGCTCAATTCTTTTACCAAACAAACAGAAAAAAATGAGCAAGGAAAGGGTGGGATGATAAGGATTTTGCTTCGGACGGCACAATCCCAGTGAAGAACATTCCGAGTTCCCATTATATTTCGCTTTAATCCAACATTCAAGTTGATTTTACAAAGGATTATACATGAATTCAGTCGATCCGATCTATAAAATCCGTTCTATGCGCATCGGTTGAAATGTCATGTTTGGTGATACAGAAACAAATGAATTTGATAGCCAGTTCTAGATTGAGTTTAACTTCCATTCTCACCATCTCACCCAGCGAGACTGTGCAGCTCATGAGCGCCCGTTCCGCGCATGGATCATATGAGCCGTAGGCTTGATATCTGAGGATTTGTTGCGCTCAACACATCAATTATCACGTATTTGGGCCCTAACAGTCACTAATAGAAGTTAGGAGTGTCAAAAACAGAACCAAAAATCGAACCGAATCGAAAAGTTTAGTTTTTTTCAGTTCAATTCTTATTCGATTCGGATAAATATTAAAAACCGAATCTTTTTTAACCAATTTGGTTTTTATCAGTTCGGTTAACCGAACCAAACCGATAAAATCTAAAAAAATTATTTTTATTTTTTAAAATCATTTTTTAATGTTTTCTACTTTTTTTTCCTTATCTTTCTTTTCTTCTTCTTATTCTTCATTGGCTGCTCACCTGCCACAGTGTGGCTAGTGACCGGCCAGGGGTGAGCTAGAGCCTCGCCACAGATTGGCGAGGCTCAAGCTCACCAAATTCCAATGAGGTTGAGCCTCGCTAGCATGTGGCGAGGCCGAGTTCACTCAACGGAGGTGAGCTCAAGCCCTGCTAAATTTAGCCACATGGGCAAGGCTCGAGCCTCACCTAGCTTGCCAACCTCGAGCCTCAGCTAGCTCGCCAACCTCGAGCAAGCTTAGCCTCACCAGCCTGTGGCGAGGCTTAGCTCGCCTCTCTCAGCGGCTAACGACCAACCAATGAAGAAGAAAAAGGAAAAAGAAATAAAGAATAAAAATAATCAAAAACAAATTTAAAAAAAAAAAAAAAATTTATCAAAAGGGTGCATGTGGGAAAAGATTTTTCTTATCGAACAAAAAAAAAAAAAAAAAGTTAATTTTCAGGTTTTAGACGAATAGCAGTAAATATAGTTATTTTTTTTAGAAAATGACTTCTTGAAAAATATTTTCTAAAAAATCCATATTTTCTGCAAAACAAATAGAGCCTTAATAAAATGTTAATTTTCTTGAGCTCTAACATTTGTTTCACTAATTTTAGACCACTTCACCATTTCGTAATTTGTCCAATTTACAATTAGTAAATTAAGATAATATAAAATTCATTCATCTTTTCATAATTAAAATTCATTTATTGAAAATTCTTATGAAAACCAATGAAGTTTTTACCTTGCTGGTCAAAAGATAATTTGATTGGAAAATTAATGTTATAGTATATAACAGCAAAAAAAACAAAATTAAAACTAAAAAATCGAATCAAACCGAACCAGGATTTCAATTCAGTTTCGAATCGGATTTCGGTTTTGATTTAACAAACTTCCTTATTGGTTCGATTAGGTTTTCCAAAAAAAACAAACCGAACCGAAGTGGTTTCCACTGAATCAGAGGCATGCACAGGTTGAGAGGAAGTGGGGACTTGATCGCGGGTTAAGAACGCAAGAATTCCCTACGTGGTCCAATGCTAATGATCACTCAGTGGACAAAAGCTTTCACGGGAGCCCAAAAATCTTGTACCAGACAGGGGAAAGACAACTGCTGTCACGCGTGCTTTCCTGCTTGGTAGATCCATTCTGGGTCGTTCGCGAGTTCTTTTCGTGCTTGTTGCTTCTGCTGCAGCCATTTTACTCAAAAAAAGAAATAGTGCTACAGCATTTCGAAACAAGTCAATCAGGCAAAAAGTCGTGCACTTCATTTGAAAGTCCAACATAATGAAACGGTTCTTCGAACCTTGGAATGATTAACTTGAATTATTTTGTCTCCACAGGCCTCTAAATTGATTTTAGGGCCGATAAAGCTTTGGGCTTTGATACGTTATTCACAACAATCGCGAGGCCCTTCTTTCACTTCTCAAAATAGTTGAGTGATAATTTATGCCATTACACATAGGAACAAAATCGATCCTACATCAACTAGCAAAATGGTCAACAACCTGTGCAAAATATACTTCCTTGCGCAAAATGGTCCAAATGCCCTCTCCCTCACAAAAGGGCGCAATTTCAATCTTCAACCAGGGGAAATGCCCATTTCACACGGGCGAAAAGCTCCCGGTTCCAACCACCCCCACCCCGCACACCAGGCCAACAACCTGTGGCTCGTATCTGATCGCAAAAACTGATAAAGTACCAAGACTAGTAACACGGTAACGAACACGAATCCTTCGCAAAGGTGTACATCGACATTGTTTTGGAACGCATACCACGCAACAGTGCATTGCATAGGACTATTACACGTTCATCCGCTTCTAACTAAGGAGCAAGCATGAGACGAATGATGAGGAATTTACACATTTAAACGACAGTGATCTTGGCCACGAAGCAATCAACCCACCCTACCCACAAAAGACAAGAAAGCAGGAGGTCCAAGAAAAAGGGCGGGAAGAAGAAAAAACCGCACCAATTCAAGGCGAAGGCACGAGCCGCACCGCAAGAGAACATCAGAAATTCAGATGAGAGGATTTGGGTTAAGTCTCCTGAACAAGAAAAAAGATTCAGATTCCGCAAGGTCTCCCAACCATTTGAGAGATATATTCAAACGTCGCCAGCAGAGAAACGCTACGCTCAACCCAGACTTCAGCAACCTTACAAGACAAGAAAGATGAAAACCCCTGTTTTCCTCTCCGAGAGCATAACAATAGCGAGACTTCATAAACTCCTTTATCTCAATACGATTCCACTATGCTAGCAGCCTGGCACATTACAAGAGCTTAAGACTATATAAGAGGCGTACCCTTGCGTTTTTCACATAAAGTCCCATGTAAAACCTCATCATGGGACATCTCATCTCAGTTATTCTTTAGGCTCAACCATTGAAAGTTCACAGAATTTTCACGCACTTAAATTTCAGTCAACATGCCATCCTCTGCAGTCCTAAGGAAATTCATCATCAACTAGGGAACAGAAATCTGGATCCATCAGCCTAACAACAGGTTTTCTAAATGTACATAGCTTTATATAAGCCAATAAGCAGAAGTAAATGCATTTCTAACCCGAAAAACAGATGCTAGATATTCACTCAAGTGCTCTCCATCGGTACAGTATCTTCCGTCCCTCTAATCCAGGGAAAGCTTGACGATGGCCACTGTTACAGCATCATCTCCAATCTGCCGCTCATCATTGCCACAGAACACAGAGAGCACTACTGTACATATGATGAGGATCAGTTTCAAACACATTGCCGTGATGATAAACGCCTTGACAAGTCCACGGAAGTGGAGTTTGTCGCTCAAAAGCCACAGGTTACAGTTAGAATTCGTCCTCCCAATCATCCATGAGTCTGTTGAGATACATCTTGAAAGTCAATAACTAACTAATTGTCCACCAATAGAACAAGTACTTCAAGTCTCAGAACTATACCTGATGCTTTCACCAAGGGGAAATCAACATGCCTCCTCAAAGCCTTCGAGTTCAAGCATGGGAATAGGCGAAGTTTTAACTAGGGAAGAAACAGAATAATTAAGCTGGTAATTTACAAGCATCGACCCAAAGATGTTGAACTTTTGAGCACTGTTGAAAGCAACTTCAGCATCAGAACACTTCTTGAATACTAATCTGGCACGGTTGGTATCCCTATCAAGTTCAGTCTCAGATTCTTTCAAGGGGCCAAATCGCTTGAACATCTTGTTTAAGCTATATAATGAAGGGACAGAAGCTGACAATGGAAACATTAACACCAGTTCTGCTGGAGCATTTTCGTCCACATATCCTGGCGGTTTCTCCTCCATCAAGTTGCTTTCATCCAAATCTCGTCTCCTTGTGTATGAACGACGGCCCACTTTACGCACCTTTTGGGTTTCCACAGCAACGAGTTGATTATCTCCTTTCCAGTCTGTATCGGATGGCTGCTCCTCAAAACCATTTCCGATGACTCTGTCTGTCCAGTAAGAGTCATTCATATCCTCAAACTCAAATGTCTCAGATTTTTTCCTTTTAGCAGATACCCTACCCAAAGTTGGATCTGGGCCTGAAGCAACAGAGTTCCTAAAATCAGAGAAGAAGCAAATAAGCACATTCAAGAAACTGTATTCTTGCATGGGGTCGAGAGCTGCTGAGTAGAGTTGCGACAGTAACCCATCAAGTGAAGAATAGTCAGTTGGTATCGTTGTTCTTCCCTTTTCAGCATCAGCAGTTTCGGATCCATCTCCAGCTCCGTTCCTATCACTCTTCACAATGGGAGAACCAGTCAGCTGGCTGGCAACCCTACGAATGCATTCACCAATTTTAAAGGATGGCTTAGGAAATGAAGCAGCACTAACAACTTTTGCAACACAGATATTTTTCCTTCCATCTGAAAGATTTGAGTCAGCACTGGGATCCCGAGCTTTACGCTTCTTGCCAGAAGATGGTGAGACCAGCGTACCAGAAGCTTTACCGTCGAGATCAGTTTCTTCGTCTGGATAATCCATAGAATCATCCATCAATTCAGCCAAACTTCTCTCTTTCTTCTTATAATCAGCTATATCCTTCAAGTTGTGTTTGCGCCGATGAGACGAGCCTTTGGGGGCTTTCAAACTATCCCGCCCTGAGGAGACCATCTTGTCCTCAGAAACCAGAGTGCCAGATTCCATGTCATTGCCCACATGAATACTGCCATCAAAATTTAGAGCTTCAGCATCACTTTCCATCAAGCCTTCACAAAATTGTAGTTCAGGGAGCTCATTGTAACCTTTCTGTCTGTAGAAGGCCAACAACTGTGCCTTAGCTATTACAAGATCTAGCCGATCACCTCCACTAGATGAGCACTGAGCCAACGTTCTCATATAATCTAGTATTTTATCCGGTTCGAAAGAACTGGCGCTTGTGGATTCACCCACACCTTCTCTGAAGCCTAAATCCTCTCGAATTCCAGTATTTTCAACAATCTGGACCTTTATCTTGTCATAAACATCCTTTGGTATGCAAGAGCAAGCCAACCCCAACTCAACCCGTCTTGAGACTTCATTCAAAGCACAGTTTACAGCATTCTGAAAGGACTCTGAGTTGCTCTGCATTGCTATCTGAGAAAAGTGAGCCCGGAAGGGCTTCAGCAAGGATGCCTCATTCCAGGCAAATGTTCTATCGCCAAAATACGCCACCAGAAAGCAGTCCTTCTTTTGATATTTTATCGCCTTCTCAGATGCATCAGAAGGATCGAAGATCTGGCCAGGCCACCACGGATGGCTTCTTACTTTACCCCAAACTAAATCAGACAGTGAGAAAATATTTTCATTTTCTGGTGGCAACTTATAAAAAGCTTGGTTCACTCCCATTAAGCTTCCCGGCTTAGACCCTCCATGTACAATAGTTGTCTCCTCCATTGCCTTTTGCTTTTCATTATGTGTAGGCTGATTATCGATTTCCATTTCGTCGACATTAGTTAAACCAGCAGCTTCAGCATTAGAAGCTTGTTCTCCAACTTCTGTGTCTTCTACATTTGAATGAGTAACATCAGGAGCTTCATCCTTATTAGAGCAAGGTTGATTATATTCAACCAGCTCCATAGCATCCATAGTCTGACCCTGTGCCAATTCATTGTCCTTAGACTCATTTTCTCTACCATCAGTCCCATGAGCTTCTCCCTCCGTGATCATGGGAATTGCATTGAGTGCTAGGCTCTGATCATTCCCTGTTGCATCCATACCAACAGAGGTAGAGTTTTCTGGGATCATATGCGGAAGGACCTCGCTTTCTGCACCAGCAGCTTTACTTTCACTGATGACTTGATCTTGCAGACCCAAAGTTGTAGAAGCACCTATGCTTTCAGCAGTGGCCGTTGTCTTTTCATCTTTTCCTAACTGATCTTCAACTACCATGTGGCCATCTTCTGCATTAGCTTCTATGGCCTTCCCCTGAATATTCTCTGCCAGTACCCCATCTAGATTAACCTGATTTTCATCAGAAACATGAGGCTCAGTGCCTTTAACTTCAAGATTCGACAAATCTTGTGTAGTTGCTTTATCTTTGCTTTCAACTGTAACCTTGGTTTGTTTGTCCTCACATTCAGTGTTTACCTCGCCCAGATGTTCTTCTACTTCTACTTTCTCTCCACGAGCTGTCTCCACTTCCAAAATGTGCTCCCCTTCTGAAACTGAGGTAACTGCTTCCACTCCACTAGCCGGAGGCATTTTGTCCACGGTAGTTACTTTCTCTCCCCCATTCATCGCAGCGCTTTTCTCCTCCAGAACAGAAGTGGGCGAACTTGAAGTTTTCACAGTCGCCGAGGGGCATACAGCTTCTTGGGCACGTGCATCATGAGCTGAAGTGACTCCAACATCAGCACACTGTCCACTCTTAACGCCTTCCTCTGTTTGCACCTCAGCACCTGAACCAATCACCTTTTCACCAGCAATTTGGGCCTGCGCATGCATAGAACTGACAGTGTCCATAAAATCTCCTGTCTTGTCGCCAGTTACAGTGTTCTGCACAACATCACTAGGCTGGTCCACACCCTTTTCCACCAAATTTTCCTCCAAAACAGCAACAGCTTCCTCTACAATCTGTGTTTCCTCAATAACTTGCGTTTCCTCGATAATCTGTGTCTCCTCGATAATTTGTGTTTCCCCGTCTCCATCACCAACAATATCTGATGCGTGCTCCTTCTGAGGATCCATTCCCGCATCTCGAGCTTCGTCATTAATAGTGCCGACTTCCCCTGAAGCCGGATCTTCAACCTTGCTTTCTACAGCATCTGTGCATTTCTCATCACCCTGTTCCCTGCTCTCGGTCCCCATAGAACCCTCAACTCCACCCTCTACAAAACCAGAGTCTTGCAAAGACTTCGCATCTCTCTCCAACCCCTTCTTGCCAGCGCGACCGGCCTCACCTTTCAGATTCTCTTCATCGCCGGGTCTGCAAACGCCATCTACAAAAACTTCAGAACCCAGGACCTCGACCATTATATCATCCCCATTACTAAACGCGCCTTCCTCCGCGACGCTCGCCACCGCAAGAGACCCCTCCTCCCTCCGACGCTGACCTTCACCGCCGCTCTCCCTAGCCCCAGCTAGGGTTTCTTTCCGACCACGACCACCGCTAACCACATCCTCGCCCCCGGACGCCGTCGCGCCCTCCGATGCGCCGGGGACCGAAGGCTCCTTGTCTTCTTGCTTATCCATGGCGAATGACAGCTGAACACAGTCCAAGATCACAAATTTTGAGCCTTTCGAAGCATCGAGGACGGAGAAAAAGGGGGAAAATCAACAGATGGGCAAAGGACTGATAAACCCTAGCTCAAGAACTGGAGCGACGGATGCATTCAAAATTCAAGATTTACGATCGTGCGCGCAGCAAGATCGGAACTTTGACATCATGTAGAGGAGAGACGGAAGAGAGAGAAAGAGGGAGAGAGAGAGTGAGGAGTTGGGAAATAGTTTGATTTTACCTGCGGCTCGCGAAATATCTCTTCCCCAGAAAGCGAACACAGTGACGACCCAGATGAGGAACAGAGAGAGAGAGAGAGAGAGAGAGAGAGAGGGAGAAGGGAGGGAGAAGGAGGGAGTAATTGGTAAAAGAATGGGACCAAAAAGGAGAAAAATAAAAGAATGTGGGACGAACTGGTAAAAACAGCGATGAAAGTGAAAGACGGGACTCAACCGAACGGTTTAGCTCGGGCGGAACGCTTGAAAATTTACTTGAATATGTTCCTTCCTTCCTCGCCCGGGGAATGACCAGCATGCGGACAATTATATCGAAAATCCTAAAATTTACCATGAAATTATAATTAAATTATATAATTTATCAAATATATGCAATCAAGTCCTTTCGTTAGATGATGATAATCCAACGTGCATTGTGATCTCTGAATTTATGATTTATTCAATGTGATCTTAAACTTTAATATAATGTTTAATGTAATCCCTTTATTTTTAGTACATGTTCAATGTGACCACTGAATTATATGAAAATGTTTCATGCTGTTCGTGATCTTAAATTAATGAAAGAATTACATTGAATATTTTCATGTAATAATTGAACATTTTCATATAGTTCATGAATTAAATTGGACATAAACTAAAATTCTAGGGACCACATTAAATAAATTAAAAGTTCATGGACCATATTAAACATCGCTAAATTTCATGGACTATTTTTGTAAATTTCTCTTACGTTAACTTTGTCAAATTTGGCTGATGGAAAATATTGACATGACTTCCTATATTGCGTTAAGGTTAACTAAAGCAATAAAACCACATCAATTTGATCAAAATTTCATATTTTTAACCTAAATTTTAGTTAAATTAGATTAAAATAATAAAACTAAATTCTTTTTTAAAAGGAAAAAAATACAAGCTGAGGGCCTGGCCTTCCTCACGCCAGTGGTTTTTAAAGTTTGATTGCGATTTTGAAAGTTTGATAACTCAATTGCATTTTTGCGACAAACTGCACTTATTCTATTAAGATTTGAATTCATTTTTCTCTATATGTGGAAAGGACGAAAGCAAAGAAAGTAGAGCATGAAAAAAAAAAAGGGAATTAAAGTAGAGCAATAACTCCTTTTTTTTAAAAAAAAATTGAATAATGTTAGAGATAATTAAGATAATTCTTTAAAATATTTTCCCATATTAGAGATAATTATGATATTCTATTAGTCTTTTGTATCCTCGGGATTGTATACATATTTCTCTTTGATTGTGCGTATCTTAATCGATATATATTACCTTATCTAGTTATCTTATAAAATCAATAAATAGGTTGACGTGCTCTTCGTCATCATGATACATCAAATGCATAGAAATTTCACGATTTTCAATTTAGTATATTCTTATCTGGAGAATCATCGCAATTATCTTTCCCAAGGCGATCGTTCCCTCTTAATGGGAATTTTTTTCATTTCAATTATAGCTCCGCATTATTTACTTATTTTTCCCTCTAATCCAAACAAAAAGGAAAAAACCTATAAATTCTCAACCACCATTTTTTCCCCTCAATTTTCATCCCTTGATTACTGGGTAAGTATGGTTCCAGGGTAGAACTTAAAACCTAAGAATTAGACTAGTAAAAACCCATAGGTTACCACTTTTGAGGTATGCAAGATAGATTCCAAGTTCCAAAAAAAGAGAAATATATTTTGACAGGTTGGTTTTAGTTTCTTAGATAGAGGAATCTGGAACCTGTAATTTATAATCTAGAATAAGTTTCAATGTTTTGCTTAGTCCATGTCTCTGCGCAATCCTGTGATATCCATGTCATTTGATGATGAATTTATAATGTGGAAGGACTAATCTGAGCTTCCATTTTATGATTAAAATTTTTACTTTATTAATGTTTATATTTTTCATTTATTAGTTATCGTCAATGAATTGTAAAAGTAAATGGTGATCATTAAAGGTTTTAATTTATTACAATCATTCAAGTAGTAATACAGGTGAAACCTGAATAGACCCTAGAACCAACTTTAGAACTTGTGATAGAGTATGTTATAAGTCGGTATGCAGGGTAGGTTGTAAGTTTCAAAAAATAAGAAACCCTGTAAGTTTAAGTTCCAATTGGAGCTTATACAGAACCTAAAACCGCTCACTCCTAACATTGATTTATCATCTTGCTTCTAAAATCACTCACTCCTACCATTGATCTATCATCTTGCTTTTGACGTAGGATGGTGCATTTTGTCTATTGTTATAAAATACCCACAAAGCGAACAAAATCAGAGCACACATTTTTAAAAATCATCGAGTCAATGGGCTATCTTAAAGGCTTGGAGTTCTGCCAAAACTCGTTTCCGGATATGTTATTTTGCAACTCTAGATTTCAATCTGCATGTATAAGAAAAGAAAAAAGAAACAATTTATTTGTTCCAAGTGAAATTTGTTTGTCTCTTCCTCCAAGACAAATGTTTGAAAAACTTCACAAAAATAGGAAAAGGAAAAATTTACATGGGGAGGAAGGGGGAAGAAGGAGTCTCTAGAATAAAGTGGCAAAAGTAAAGGTAGAATATATGTGGATAACCATGTGATTTGACTTCGAAAGAGAGGAAAGAATTGGAAGGAACAAAAATTTTTCCTATGCAAATTTAAATATCTATGCTTTTGATTTTGATTGTCAACTCCAATCAGTATTCGGCATAAATCATCTTTTCTATATATCGACTGCATCTTACCTATTTGGGAAAATGTCACAAATGGTCCCTATACTATTGTTTAATGTGCAATTTGGTCCCTGAACTTTCGATCGGCTCAAAATTTTTTTTTTTTTTATGACCCAAAATCGATCAGCTCAATTTGGTCCCTAAACTATTTATAAATACCCGATTTGGTCCATGAATTTTCGATCAGCTCAATTTGGTCCCCGAACTATTAATAAATGTTCGATTTAGTCATTCGTTACTATTTTTCCTTTTTTTCGAAATTGAAAAAATAAAAAAAACAAAACAAAAAAAGAAAAAAGAAAAAATAGTAACGAAAAAAAAAAAAAAAAAAGTAACGAAAAAGAAAAAGAAAAATAATAATAACCAAAAAAAAAGAAAAAAATAGTAACCAAAAAAATAAAAGAATAATAACCAAAAAAATAAAAAAAATAGTAACGAAAAAATAAAAAAAATAAAAAAATAGTAACGAAAAAGAAAAAGAAAAAATAGTAACGAAAAGGAAAAAAAAAAAAAAAATAGTAACGAAAAAGAAAAGAAAAGGAAAAATAGTAATGAAGGACTAAATCGGACATTTATCAATAGTTTAGGGACCAAATTGAGTTGATCGAAAGTTTAGGGACCAAATCGGGCATTTATCAATAGTTCAAGGATCAAATTGAGTCGATCGAAAGTTCAATGACCAAATTGCACATTAAGTAATAGTATATGGACCATTTGTGACATTTTCCCTACTTGTTTTTAGTATTAACTAAGAAAGGTCATGACTTTGCGAGGTGTTACTTCACTCACTTCTCTTTGGAAGAATTACCAAAATAATCATAAATTTATTATATGGATATCAATTAAATTTAAAATTTTATCTATCAATGTCGTCATACGAGCCAAAATTGATCGAAAATCGCTTGACGTAACTTTTGACTGTTTTATGTGATATAGTTGACACCTACTCAAATGATTTTTACAATTTTTTTTGTAATTTCTTAATTTCCTTATCATTATTATTATTTTTTGGCTTTCCTTAGTATTCACTTTTCATCTCCCCAATGGGTGAGGGTTATGGTACTTGGGGTCCGTTTGGTTCAACTTTGGGGAAATGCAAGCATTTCCTCAAGTATCTTTGAAGGGATGGGTATTTCGTGAAAGCAAAGAGTGTTTGGATACTCATTTTTTGTTTATATTTTGCAAAGTAACTTTAAGGTGAAAAGAAAAAGGCAAAAAGGAAAATAAAAGAAAAAAGGTAGAAGGAGATGCAGTTGCGTGGAGAGGGGAAAATCGTGGGGAAGGCAGCTCGACAATAGTACTAGTGGTGGTGGGGAGGCAGCTTGCCTCAGGTCAGCGACCTCAGGCAACGCCTTGGGCCGCACAACCTAGCGGCCTGGGTTGCACCGTCCTCAAGTGACGCTGCCTGAGGTCGCCTGACCTCAGGCGAGGCTTCTCGACGGCCAAATCTAGCTCCCCAGCGGCCAGATCTAGCCGCTCACGGCTGAGTGTCGCTCACCAACTGAGCTTCGCGGTAGAGCAGCAAGTCCAAATCCAAGGAAGAATACAATGAACCGTGTTTTTTTTAGGACAAAAGAGGAAAACATGATTATCAATGAAGGTAATATTAGAAAGAAAAAAACTCATTAAACCTTAACTTAGCATTCCAAATGCTAGCATTTGGCAAATGAAGTCTCAAAAATTTGAACCAATTACCTAAATATTTTTTTCAAGGAGCTTTGGGGGCTCAAAGCTTCTAACAAATGCCCTCTCTAACTTTGGGCGGCAAGGGTCTCAGCGGTAAAGCCGGTTGTAATAACCCTATTAAAAAGCCTGGTTCTCGTTTTACAATTTGTTCTATCACATTCTTAAAATTTTTAAACGGTCCAATCCACAAATCTAATCAAGCAACTTTTACTTCAGATTCGGTTAAATGGAGTTGTCGTTTCTATTAAAACCGGCAATGGTTTGACATGAAAGAATTTCCACATCAAGGGCAAAAATGGAAGATAAGGTTGAAAAAGCATTACATGGATTCATTTACCACAAATAAAATAAAATAAAATAAATTAAAATACTATAGTTGGAACAAGGGCATCACTTTAAAGATCCCTAACCAAAAAGGACATGAAAGAAAGAAAGAAAGAAAGAAAGGTAACAGGGAATTACATGGTATCTGGTCAAAAGTTTCAGTCATGCAGTTCTACATTCAGGGATAATGAGGAAGGAACTGAATTCTCCCGGGCCAACTTATGACCTCGGCTTCTCCTTCTTCTCTTTGAAGAGGGCGAGAAGCCAGACGCCGGAGACCTTCACGACCTTGAACCAGACTCCGGGAATATCGCCCACGGCGTGGCCCTTTCGTCCGAATCCTGCAATTAGGACCTCATCCTGCCTGCACCCACCAATGCAAAAGCCAATGAATTGAAGAAACAACACTCACATGACTGTTCTAAACTCCTCATTCAGCCTCATAATGGAGAAGAAAGAGATTCCATTGGAATGCCCTACGCAATGGACCCTTCATAGAAGTTTCGGAAAGTATAGCATCGAAGAAAGAAAAGACTATACACAAGGCGAGCTTCGGATTCATAGATAAATGTCGCAACAAAATTTCAAGAAAGCCTAGATTACGGAACTCACGTTCTCCTCAATGTAATTGTTGGGAATAACTGATCCCCGAAAACAAGATTCGACACTAAATCGAACCCCTAAATCAATGCGGAAGACGAAGCCCGGGAATAACACGTATCACCGATCCTCAAGCACACCACGGATTTGAGCGTACCTTGTTAGCCACAGATTAGACACCGACGCCGATAGAGGAAGAGAAAATTGGCCCTGTTCGATCCGATGACGCCTTGAAGGGAAGAAGAACGTGCCTTATACTTACTGTTTCTTCTTTTTCTTTTTGGAGAGAGAGAGAGCGCGCGGGAGAAGACGTACGTTCGTTTTTTGTTTCCAACCGGTGTCATCTCTCTCTCTCTCTCCTCCCTTTTATACCTTCCCCATCCACGGGCCCTATTCCCGTGGGTCGGGCCTTTGGGCCCAAAGATGGGCGGACGGGCCTTAAGCCCATCACCAATTAAAACCATCATCTCCCACTCGCACATGGTGGGCTGAAACAGGATTCTCTTTACCTCTCTTCAACATTCATACCGGTGAATAATCCGTGCGACCAAAGATACTTTAAGAGCTCGTTGCTATACATCCGTTAGGAATATATAGCACTCATAATGGGCATCACACTCGAGTAGATTTAGTATGCGTACCCTAGATCGATCGATCACATTTATATCTCTCTTGATCTCTTTCAAATAATGATATATATATATTGTATTCACAATTATGATTATCCCAAAGACAGTCATAATTGGTTAACCGGTGAATACAAAACTACAATGTGATTCTTCAAAATCGATCTTCCTCTTTCCTTCAAACTCTCAATTTCAGTTCAGCTTGCTTTTCTAGAAATGCCCCATTAGATCGAATCAAACTCATGACCATTGGCAACATCCTAAGATAGCAAACACAAAATAGAAATTTTGAGAATAAGTAAGAGTCATGAGGGGACTAAAAAATTGAGGAGCTCTTTTCCTCAAGAGTCTCACACGACATAAAAAGTTGAGATCAAACTTTTGCCACTCTTATTGGTCGTCTCATGCATACGTAGTATGAAATACGTATTACGGTATTAACTCTTTTCCCATGGAGCGTATGTCTATACCTTTCAATATCGTACAGATGATAGTTCAGACATACCCAATGTCTAACTTGAGTTCACGTATCTACTCATTCACAAAATTTATCAGAACTCACATCTGGCATCATAGACGGATAAAGTAAAATATGTGGGGTATTTTACTTTCGGACATAGTAAGTATTATGTCCTCATCTTAACACCCAGTTAAGGCGACATACATATTTTAAGCTTGAGCTCTCGATTATCACCTAGATAATAAGCTTAAAAAACAGTCTCATCTCTATTTATCACATAGTAAATAGAGGCGATTACCCGTGTGAGTGGGCTAATTTTATATATGTCCGACATACTTTCTCAACTTAAAATAATGCACTGAGCATTAAGATGCATAAAGATCAAACAAAGATTCATAGGCATTAATGATGAAAAATACAAATTCATCAAATGTGAACGCTTCAGGGGAAATTACAATCCAAGACATCGACTCTACGCAATCCTAGAGATTTCATATGGCCACAAAACACATCTCTAGGTATTGGCTTTGTCATAGGATCTGCTACCATTCTATGCGTAGTATGTACTCTAAGTTCACATCTTTTCGTGCAATCATATCCTTGACAAAAGTATACTTGGTATCTATGTGTTTGGTCTTGCCATGATATTTTGGATCTTTGGTGTACGCTTTTTCTTTGCTTGGCTATCACGCTTAACCAATAATGAATCTGCAGCACTTCAAATAACACCTAAATGATCCAATAATCTCTTAAGCCAAACATCTTCTTTTATTGCTGCGATAATGCCACGAACTCGGTTTCCATCGTGGACAAGGCTATACACTTTTGTTTCTTACTTTGCTCCAACATATGGTGCCATTATTCGGTAAGAAAACAAACCCGAGGTAGATTTTATTTCATCTAAATCTCCTCTCCAATCAGCATCAAAATAGCCTTTGAGTTGCAAATCCTTTCCATAATAACTCAACGTATAATCAGCAGTCCCCTTTAGATACCTCAGTATTCTTTTAACGGCTTTCCAACATGCTTGACCTGGATTGGATTGGTATCTACTCATCATTCCAACTGCAAAACATATGCCAGGTCTTGTACACATCATAGCGTACATAAAGTTTCCAACAGCACTAGCATAAGGAACATGTTGCATTTGTTCCTTCTCTTGTGGAGTCCTTGGACACGATCTATGGCTCAATCCTTCACCTTTTGCAATAGGAGTATCTATGGGTTTACAATCTTGAAATCTTAACTCCAAGAATGTAAGCTACATCACCCATGTCTTTCATCTCAAAGTTGGAAGACAACCAACTCTTGACAAGATTAACAAACTCCATATTGTTTTCGGCTATTAGTATATCATCAACATATAATGATATGATCACAAATTGATCTTAGGATCTTTTGATATATACACAATGATCCTTATCTATCATTGTAAAGTCATATCCCATTATGGCATTATGAAAACGTATATACCATTGTCTTGACGATCGCTTAAGACCATATATCGACCCCCAAAGTCGACATACCTTTTCTTCTTGGCCTTTCACTATGAAACCAGCGGGTTGTTCCATATATGTTCCTTCTTCTAATTCTCCATTGAGGAAAGCAATCTTTACATCCATTTGATGTAACTCAAGATCCATACTAGCCACTATTGCCGAATAATGCGAATCGAGGTAAATTCCTCTACGAAAGAAAATGTATCTTCATTATCGGTTCCTTCCCGTTGATTATACCCCTTCGCCACAAGGCGAGCCTTATGCCTTTCTATCGAGCCATCAGCCTTTCGCTTTATTTTGAGAACCCACTTGTTCCCAATAGCTTTGTGTCCTTTTAGAAGATCAACCAGTTCCCAAACTTGGTTTGATTTCATTGACTCAATTTCCTCTTCCATTGCATGAATCCATTTTTCCTTATTAGGGCAATTCAGAGCCTCATTAATAATTCTTGGCTCATCCTCATCTTGTGGAGCAATCATAAAAGTTTCTCCTTCAATGTCAAAACGTCGATGGGGAATACTTTGGCGACTTGTTCGCTATATGGGAGATTGTACACTTAGCACATCATTCCCCATTATGCTCCAACTCGGATTAGATAATGACGATATCATCTCATCATGTGGTTGTAATTGAGAATGAGTTGAATTCAATTCATCACTTCTCATATTACTCCTACTTGGATGAACTCCATTAATATCATTATCTTGATCCAAGGTTTCAAATAAGGGTAATCTTCCCCTATTTCGCCCTTCTTAGGAAATTCATCCACTAAGAATGTGACATCCCGTGATTCAAATTCAGTTATACTCTCACTTTCCTGCTCACCTACGAATACATACCCTTTCGAGTGTTCGGAGTATCTCATTAAAATACTCTTCTTTCCTTTAGGACCCAATTTCCCAAACTTGTGAGAGGACTCATGAGTATAAGCAGCACAACCCCATGGCTTAAGAAAACTTAAGTCCGGTTTTCTACCCGTCCATAACTCATATGGAGTGGAACTAACGATTTGGAAGGCACCCGGTTAAGTATATAGGCGGCGAGTTAACAACGCATCACTCCAAAAAGTGATATGTAAGTTAGCATGCGCCATCATGGACCTAACCATTTCCAGCGGGGTTCTGTTTCTTCTCTCTCGCAACACCATTTTGTTGAGGAGTATATGGAATAGACAACTGTATTTATATTCCTTTTCATCACATTATTTTCTGAACTTATCAGATAAATATTCTCGACCTCGATCGGATCTCAATACTTTTATTTTCTTGTCTAATTGATTTTCTTCCAAGTTCATAAACCTTTTGAAATAACATAATGCTTCAGATTTATGAGAAATCAAAAAGACATATCCGAATCGAGTATAATCATCTATAAAAGTGATGAAATAAACAGCCCAATGCCTTCTTCTCACGCTCATTTAACCACGGACGTCGAATGGATTAAATGCGAGAAAATTCAGCTCTTTTACTTTTTCCAAATGGTTTCCTTGTCATTTTCCCTACTAGGCAATGCTCACATATGGGCAAATCGACTTTTCAATGTTGCCCAACAAGCCCTCTTTGGCTAGTCTATTCATACATTATTGGCCAATATGACCAAGTCTAGCATGCCACACATTCACATCATTATCATATGAAATAGAAGACGTGAAACAAGGGAATAACATATATTGACATCACCACAGTCAACATTTAGTACAATAAAACCATCTAGAAAGTGACCACAATCATAGTAGTTTGTATCCAAATACAAATCTACACTGCTATTACGAAAGTTCACCCTAAAACCAAGCTTAACCAACATCAAAACAGACACTTAAATTTCGACGAATCTCCAGAGCATATAGAACATCATGTAGGAACAAGGTGCGCCCACCACACATGTTCGGTTGGCGGTGCCAATCCCTTTAACTTCAGCTGGGTGTTTCCCACATAGATCCACTTAGTTCCAGTTGGTATTCGTCGGAATTCCACGAAGGATCCTATATCCTTCGCTACATCGTCTGTTGCTCCTGAATCTACAGTCCACAAAGGATTGGATTCAGTCTATAAAGTAGAACTTGACACAAAAGCAAAGTTCTCAAATGTACAAGAGGTGTTTACCTTCTTTGGCTCATGACAGTCGCGAGCATAGTGACCCTTCTTGTCACAATTGTAACACCTCACCCTTGACATTTTCTTCACTTGAAGACGTTTTCCTCTCTTGTGTTGGTTAACTCTTGATCTTTTGCAATAAGGACTTGATCCTTTGCATTCCCACATATTGAACGAATCAATACGCTTGCGCTTAGAGATCAAAGCCCTTTCTGAGCTAGAACCAGCATTGCAAATTTCTATTTTCAGCTCACATGCCGTTAAGCGGTCCTCTACCAGCTCAAGGTGGCGCACAGCATCCTCAAGATCTTCCATAGCATGGTCAAGAGCTTCTAGTGCTTCTTGCTTTTCTAGCACATATTGAATCTTCATATTCAATATTTCACAATTGTTGCCGTTCATATCAGTAATTACGTTTTTAGTTGCTTTGAAAACATCGATCCGAACACATCGGACATACATGCACGAATAATTAATGCCTATCATTTATGCATCCCTATTTGCACGAGACCCATCATATTAATGAATAATTTCAAGTAAGGTTTCGAATCAAAAGGTCACTATGTTTCTAATCATCCTCCAAAATCCTAACTTAAAACTATCATTAATATAATTGTCTTATGCAAAACAAATTCTATGAAGTTACAAAAACTTCTATAACTATCCACAGCTAACTATCCATAACAATCAGCAATTAACAGAAAGCAACAGATAATTGACATCCAATGAAATAATAATGATTTCAACTAATACAGCAATTCATTACACTAAGTAATATATCCAAAAAAGAAATATCAACATAGAAAGAGATATTCATCACTCAAAAACATCTCAAACTAATCTAAGAAATAAATAGGGAAAGTCCATTCTAATCTATCACCAAAGTATCTCGAGAAAACCGAAGGCACATTTGCCAACCATGGGAAAACTTTTGGAGAGCTTTCATGTCGCCACCAAGGCGCATTCACTCGCGCCATGTGGCGCTCAATCTAAGGGTTGAAGTTTTGGCCAACTCAATCCTATAGTACTCTCTTACAAAAGCTTCCACTAGCCCCCTGTAATCCGGGACCACGTTGACCTCCCATAGCCGATCTAACACTGCTTGCCATTCAGGTGGAAGAGTGTTCATCAAAGCCGGCACTTTCTCAAAATCCGGCATGAGATAACCATTCCAGATGATTTCCTATATCATCTGATTGACCTTGACCATGTGTGATACTAAATCACCATCAAGCCACCGATAATCAACTAACTCTTTCATCAGCCTTTTCAGTCTAGCTCTTCCTTCGTCCGTTCTTAGGATTGCAGGTATCCGTGCATAACGCATCATAGTTCCTGCAACGAATGCAGAACTCAAATGGATCACTTATAATCCACAATTAAACAAAATGGAAAATACATAATTTTCCATGATTCATGCAACAAATGCAGAATAAAAAATGGATTACCTCTAACCCACACAGACATAATTGAAAAAGAAACAAATTCCTTATTTTTTTTTGGTCAACGGTCAAAGTCAACGGTCAACGGTCGTCGGTCAACGGTCAACGGGTCAACTGTCAGGTCGTCGGACCGGTCGGACCGAATGGGCCGGGTCGGACGAACCGACCGCACGTGCCGCGCATGTGCGCGGGCTGACGTCACGCATACGTCATTCGGCACGTGCCGCGCGCGTGCCAGGCGTCCGCGGGTAGGGTCGGGTCGCCGGTCGGGTGACCGGCCGGCCAACGGTCGTCGGCGCTGACGTCATCGATGACGTCATCCCAGCGGTTATCGACTGTTGGGTGACGTCATGCTGACGTCAGCACGTGTCGGTCCGTCGACCGGCGCGTGCCGATGGCCGGCCGGCGGTGCGCACGCGCCGGTTCACCGACCGGCGCGTGTGTCGCACGCGCTGGGCGAGCTAGTGCTTCCGGGCACGTCGCACCCACGCGTAGCAGCTTTCGGCCGCGCGTGTGGGCGCGTGCGGCGTCTCCCGGCGGCGCTCGACGTATCGCCAGACTCGTCTCGACGTCGCCTTTCTTCCTATGCCATTAGAATTCGATTTTGACTTACTAAAAACTCGGAAAAAAGGCCGAACAGCGCTCGGGTGTCGGGATTTCTCGCCCCGATCCGTACGGCCGAATTGCTTTTGCGAAAAATCAATCAAAAAACGTCAAACAGGTCGGGAAAACGTGAACTAGGGCTCTGATACCAATGTTGGGAATAACTGATCCCCGAAAACAAGATTCGACACTAAATCGAACCCCTAAATCAATGCGGAAGACGAAGCCCGGGAATAACACGTATCACCGATCCTAAAGCACACCACGGATTTGAGCGTACCTTGTTAGCCACAGATTAGACACCGACGCCGATAGAGGAAGAGAAAATTAGCCCTGTTCGATCCGATGACGCCTTGAAGGGAAGAAGAACGTGCCTTATACTTACTTTTTTCTTCTTTTTCTTTTTGGAGAGAGAGAGAGCGCGCGGGAAGACATACGTTCGTTTTCGTTTCCAACCGGTGTCATCTCTCTCTCTCTCCTCCCTTTTATACCTTCCCCCATCCACGGGCCCTATTCCCGTGGGCCGGGCCTTTTGGGCCCAGCATGGGCGAACGGGCCTTAAGCCCATCACCAATTAAAACCATCAGTAATTCAAGCAACCATCATTGGGTACAAAAGCAGCGATCTTCTTCCCATTCTTGATCAGCTGGACACGAGCACATTTTCGGATAGCAGAGTTAGGTTGCTTAGCCTCAATGCCACTGCAGAATCCAATCAAACAATTAAGTTAGATCCACGGCGACAAGCTTCACTTCTAAGATCCCGCTTCACAAATCGCAATACCAGAGAGAGAGAGAGAGAGAGATTGCCACTTTACATTTTCTCTAGAACGATGCCTTTGGCATGGGATGAGCCGGCGAAAGGCTTTTTCCACTCATTTCCAAGGTGGGACTTCTTGTATGATTTGTCCGCCCACCTCTGCCTCCGGCGGTGAGACTTCAGCTTGCGACCAGCTCCCATTCCCCGAGTCTTCCTGCACATCATTGGAAAACTCCATGATCATGCCACATTCCTAAGACCAAACGCTAAGAATGGGCGACAGCATGAAACCGAACACAAACGAAAGCTGCCGCGACAAGAATCGACATAGCCGCGACATATAGAGCACGGACATATTGCTGTAAAGGATAGCCTATTTGAGCTAGAATTGCCAAAGCTATCGCACCATAGAGAGAATTACTACGGCCATGGCAACACGAAGCGGCTTAGCAGGAGCTGATGAACACCAAGTTACTGCGGATATGAAATTCCAGAACGTCCAAAGATAAACACGACAGAACCAGGATGTTCTCCCGAACAACTCTGTAGTACGTAGCATTCACTAAACTAAGCTGCCGAACAACCAAGTGCAGCTGATATTCCACAGGCAGCAATTCTCGATCTCATTGATTCGAACACGGAGTTGCACATAAAACTCGATCCAGCTCGAGAATACATTGCACGTGATTTCACCTTCAATGGACGAAACTATTTTAGAACTTAATCGATTCTTTTTGGCGAAAGCACTTACCCATTTGTCCAAGGAAAGAGACCGCTCGATGGCGAGGGACAATGGTGAGCTCTGACTTCGGAAGGTTTTTAGGGATGCATGATAAAATTTCTCATACATAAATCAATTTCTATTCTCCAGACGAGTTTCTGAGCAATGAAACGTGTTTGATAACGATTCAAAATTTTTGTTTTTGGAATAGAAATTCGTTTACTAACATAATAAAATTTCTATTTCTAGGGATGGCAACGGCCATCGTTTAGCGGTGAGCGGCCGGCAACCATCATTTAGCAGCGGTGTTTGGTGGCCAACAACTGGTGATGGGCAGCCGAAGTCTGACGTCCGACGTTCGGCATTTGGCAGCAAGTGTCTAGCAGTTAGCGGCCGGCGTTCGGTGGCAAGTGACCAATGACCGACGACTGATGGCCGGCAATCGGCGATGGGTGGTCGAAGCCCGACATCCGATGGTGGGCGGCCGACGGCCGGTGACGAATGGTGGGCGTCCGGCTCGCATGGGCAGTGAGTGAGAGACAGGCGATGACAAGAATGAACGATGAAAAAAATTTTGATTCCTTACTTTTGTTCTAGAAATTGAAAAGCTAAAAATTCTGACTTTTAATTTATGAAATAAAAATCTGTTCTAGAAATAGAAAAATGAAATTGCATTACCAAACGAATTTCTATTCTAAATTTGATCCGAAAAACAGAGAAATAAAAAAAAAAAACAGAGAAATAATTTTTTTTATTATGTGCGCCCTTAGGATGAGCCCATTCCTGGAGCTGGATTCGTTAAATTCGGCCAGGTACGGGCCCAGTCCTGATGCTTCTCTGACCATGGTTATCCATTGTTTCTCCTTTTTATTTAGACATTCTTAGCTTGAAGTTGTAAAATGATGGTCATTCAATTAAAAAAAAAAAAATTCTCCCACGGTTCCATTGCAAGCTCATTCTCATTCTCAAGGACTTTCAATCATCAAGTCGTTTTCGAAATTGAATTGAGCAAGTCGCGACGTGTTTGAATTTTGAGTCTGAGTTTTTCTTGGTAAACTAACATGTCTACAAGCCTTGCGCACTTCCATCCTGAGGAGCCATACATGCCTTACCATGGGAACCAAGTGGATCGATGCGAAGCGGAATCGCGCACGAGTACAGGATGAAATCCAGGGGAAGAAGAGCGAGAAACGAAGTACAGAACCAACACGTCAATTTTATTTGACTTCATAGAACAAAAGGAAAAAAGAACAAGAAGAAGGAGACCACGACGTCGTCGTCGTGGTGCTATCCGACCAGGACATAGATCGCATATATGATCCCCGGGATGTACCCCAAAATCGTCAGCAGCAAAGCTATCCAGAACTCCACCTGCAAATTTTAATCCACAACAACAAAAAATAAAAGATAAAACAAGGATAAACAATTAGTCGAGAACAGAGAAATGGAATGGAACTAGTAGCGATGGGTGTGGAAATTTACTCCGCAGCCATAACGGAGGAAGACTCCAACGGGCGGCAAGAGGATCGCCAGGATGATCTCCACGAACGTCTCCGAACCCATCCTTCTCTTTCCCTTTCGTTCTTGCCGTTCGATTCGGGCGACCAGATTGAAGGCGGCTCTCTAGAGTCTCTACTGCGCTTCTCTTTTTCTTTGCTAAATTCGGTTTCAGAGCCGGTGAGACTTCGACGCGGAAGCAAAATCTTTTCTGTCAATGCGAAACCTGTAAAATATAACTGCAGAGCGGTGGCAAGGAAGACACAGGTGGCGGCCGCGGAGGGAGCTTGGAGTGCCAGGTGTGCGTCTTCGTCCGCCACGTGGGCTTCCGAAAGTTGGCTGCCCGCTCTCCCTCTGACTCGTAATCCCGAGAACAGAAAACAACCCACCACTCCACGACGACTTCAGTTTTAGATATCGTGGATACGTGTTTCCTGACTGTTAGGAATGAGAGACCATAATGGTTTTGGTTCGGGCAATGTAGGCGTGCCTACAATACCAATGCATCATAGCATCTTTTGAAAGCTTGCTTGCGGTACTATTCAGGGTGCATTTAATTTAGCATTTTGAAAATCTATTTAAAAAAAATGCAAAGTAGTTAAACTTGAAGAGTTTGGGATAAATACAAAATCTATTTGGTAAACCACGCTTTGAAAAACAATTTTTGAGAAAAATATCATTTCGTAGAATATACATTTGAAAAACCCTTTAATGATTAATTAGTTTTTATTTATTTAAAATTGAAAAAAATTAGATACATATAATTAAAAAATAAAAAAAAAAGACCAGCTGGTTCAACAAAAGGTTATGGTGGCCGGTGAGCTAAATCTAGCATTGGCAACCATTGATCGAGGTCGCACAAGGTCAAACCACCCTCCGATGAGGGTCATCCAACCTCGGCAAGGGCCAACGAAGGTCACTTGAGGCAACCCTCAACAAGGGTCGCACGACCCACACAGTGCGCGACCTAGGTGATGTGACCGTTGCTTGGGTCGCGCATTGCCTGGGTCGCTTGAGGTCGGGCAACTTCAACCGACGGCCACCGTTGCCAGAAATAACTTGCCGATGGCCGTAGCTTTTTGTTGACTGACAAAGAGTTTAATCATTTTCTAATAAAAAAATAATGAGGGACAAAATTGGAAATTTAAAGAATTAATGAGTGTAGTTTTGGAAGGAAAAGGAAAAAAAAATGAATTTCAGCATTTGGCAATGTTGAATATCCTATTGGTATTGAGCTTTCAGCTTTTCCAATGTTGCCTTTCAAGTAAAAGCTCCTTCAAAATAGTTGCCAAACGGCTTAACATTTCTTCAAGGAGCTTTGGAGGCCGAAAACCCTTTGAGAATATTGAACCAAACGCACCCTCAATAGGTATGTGAAATGAGAACAAGATCTCTCCGACTTAAGCTGAAAGCTCCCCAGCCTTATTGTCCAATGGCTGGATCGAAAGTCTCAATCGAACAAATATGAATTCGATCGTGTATAAACGGATCACAAAACAGCCTGAACTAGCACGTCACAGGACCACGAAAAACGATAACGCCCCATGCAACAAAACAAGCTGAATGGTAATTGAATCCCCGCTAAAGTTATGCCGAAACGCACAGGAACAGCTCCAGAGTACATTGGAACAACCTCTACGAGAGTCGAATGTGACGGTCAGAGATCAAGCAGGGGTTACCATCGCTAGGGCTGGTAAACCTCGGGGAGCCTGAGGCCCACACTGGAAGCTGATTTTCCTAGTACTCTTTGCATCTCTTCTGATCTGTCCACCGCAATGTTGTAGGAGAACAGCAGGTCCTGCACAGACATTGCCATTATGAAACGTTAGCGCCCGACTGTTTCTACAAAGAACTTCGTTGTCACCTGGTTTGGTTAAACTAGAAAGTCCGTCCAGATCCAAAGTGGCATCTTCATAGTAAAATTTTGTCAAAGATAATGGAAAAAAGTTTGGTTCTCTGCTTAGGTTTGTAAAGATTAAAAGCAAAAAGAACATCACTTTCTCAATTTGTTTTGCCAAATCATCATTTCTCAACTGACAAATCCAGGACAACATGTATATCATCTTCTTTCTATCAAACATTCTCAGAACACTGATGCAGAAAAAAGATTGCCAAACAGACATGATTCTTAAAAGAAACCGACACATAATACTCAAAACAAATGTTAGATCTCAAAAAAGTTTGAGATTATAAGAGAGATTGCTTAACATTCAACTTCCGCTAAACACTAATCTTCAATAGAAGCAGCACACAAACAAAAATTTGCTCTATCAATAAAAAACCACAACTTGGACTATTAAGCACATTGATTTCCCAGCTAGCGGACCTACAAACTATGAGACAATGAAAGAAATAATGGTTTAGTGGGCTGAAAAAAGGTTGCATTCACTGCAAGAGTAAAAATTTTCAAATCTCCTTTTCCCTTCTCCCAACAAAGATAGTGCAAGCAAGAAAGCATCCGATTCACCAAAAAACAATTTAAAGTAAGGGGCAAAACGGATATGACATAAACTTAACAATACCTTGTGATGGTGCACACTGTTAAGGACGTACGTATAATCCTTTGCAAGATTAATTTTCTGTTGGATAGATGAGGGGTCTGAGAGAACGCGGTTCTTCCGAAATTCTTCGGTCACGTATTCTGCGAAATGTTTCTTAGTTTCTTCCTTGCCTATGTGCCTTTTGACAGCCTTGAGGAGATGGCGATACACCTTAGCCGCCTGCAAGGCTTCTGAACCCATCTTCAACACAACTTCGCTTCGCTCGCTCCTATGTAATTTTCTTTTTCTGCACAAGAAATATGTACACTGATGTAAGAATTGACTTAATCAGTTGTTAATTGCAAAATGGTAGCTGTGGAACAGAGAAAACAACCCTGCCTCCCTTGAGTCCACATTCAAAACAGTATCACGGAAACTCGAATGTTCAAATGAGAAGTCGCCATGTGTCAGCCAGCGGATACAAAAGAAACGCAACGTGAAACTGTTGACAATGAAGAGTAGCAAGCAAACGCGTGGAGATACAGGCCCAAACAATTAATCCTTCCTTGTTGCAAAGATAAAAGCTTCTGTTATGAGCATACATGCAAGGTTACGCATTTAGATTTCTTAGAGAACTATCAAAAAGGAGGAGCAACGGTTAGCAGTGATATCAAGTGCTTATACACAACCAAAAATCATATTACAAAACAAAGAAGCTTCGCTTCCACTGCACATCAGCCGAGAAGAGCCTGTTAGTGCAACTATCAATTTCATTGAGCTTCTCTTTTTCTCCCAAAGACAGAGCTTACATCAAAAAATTTGAAATCAAGAAAAATTCGTGGCAATGGGTGAAGACATTTATCAGGAAGCACAACGCACTCGGATAAGTTCGTAGTACAATCAATTGTGCCAGAATAGAAAACACAATGAGCAACTTCATCATAAAAAGAGGTCGACCACACGACGGGCCGGTGGCAGCTGGCGGCCTACCGCCCCTCGCCACAAAAGATGCGTTCGATGTATCTTTACGTCGTGATATTATATGATGGATTAAACTGTCCGCAATCAGGCCGGATGAAGACTCAAAAAGTTGCGAAACAAATTAAGAGAGGGAAGGAAAGCATTTCGTCGAACATCTACCGTGCAAACATCCATTGCTCTCTGAAGAACGCGCTCGAGATGAAAATGATGAACAAAGCGACTATAACAAAACTGGAATAAAAACAAAGGGAAGAAACGTAAAGAGCGAACGAATTACCTGCTCGATGAATGTTCCGTAGTCCTTCCCCAGAGGAAGCGCGAAGCTGCAGATCCTTTACTGGCACGAGCGTCGTCTCGCCACGAGTTGCAGATCTCTGAAGTCGCGCTCGCGAGCAAAGCGTACTGAAACTTCTATTGCAGAGAGAGGCCGAGATCCAACGGGCCCAAATGATGTCTCGGGCTCAACCAGGCCCACTGTCAAGCCCAACGTCGTGACACGTCATCAGACTCGTTTGCATTAAGCTCGATCTGCGTTATGGAAGTTTTTGAACTAGGCCATAAGGTGTTTGCTTAAACTCGCCCATTTACTGTGTCGAGCTTGGGCGAGCCAAGCGGGCCAGTTGCGTTTGATCACCTTTATATTAAACTAATGTGTTTAATTATAATTACATACATCTCGATATATCTTTAGAGATGAGTTCTCATTCTCCCAAATAGTTAAATTTGTTTAACCTTACAATATAAAGTGTTCGGTTTTTATGGATGCGGCACGATTAATAAGTTTTCAATGCGCATTAAACCTGAACTTGACATAGACTCAATAAAAGCATGAATTGCGAACTTTGCTCTAATAAAAGTTCCTAAAAATGACTTCTTCCCATTCGATAGAAAGCTTAGTTTCATATAGAAACGTAGATTTTTGGGCCAAATTGGAATACAAAGCAGAATCACCGGGGATAAACTGAACAAAGTTAAAAAAAGAAAAAAGAAAAAAAAAGAGACGTGCAACATGCAAAGTCCCTCCCTGGCTGAAAACGACACGACGTATTGGGGGAATTCATTCACCGCGAGAAGAGAACTCCGAGCCCCGGCCAAGCCAAGCCATCACAGTCCCGACGCTTCCGCTGCTCGCGTTTCCTGCACCTTCAAAACGGCACGCAATCCGATCGCGCAGAGAGAGAGAGAGAGAGACAGCGAGCGTGCGAGCGAGCGAGCGAGCGTTAATCGGATCTTCGCCTCGCCGGAGGGAAAGCTTTCAGCTCGCAGCATCCGCCGCGCGAGAACATGTCGAGAGAGCGAGCGAGGAGATCGACCCTGCCTCCCGCGCAAGAGGTCGTGAGAATGTCTCCCTTTCGCTGCCATTCCAGTTTCTGGTTGCGCCCGTGCATGCGCTCGCGTCTGTGTCGCTTTCGTGCGGATTTGCGTGAATTCTTCGTGTCGATAACGGAAGACGACGTCGCCGCGAATCTGGTTCTCATCCGTGCCGCGTTTCGGACTGACTAGAACGGTTTCGTCACTGCCTGCCGCGGCAGTAATGTCCGCTCGTCGCGTTAGGAGTTACCGCATCGATTCGAGATTGGATGATTTTAGATTGGGTTTGTTGCGATCGCGGCGTCATTTTTTTTTTCTGATTTTTTTTTTTTTTTTTTGGCTGCTCAATGCGATTGCAGAATATCGGGAAATTGGAGAAAGTGGTGAGCGAGGGCAATTTCTATGGAGCGCAGCAGATGTACAAGTCCGTCAGTGCTAGGTATCGCGATTCTTTTCGCTGCAGTAATTTGCTCGATTCCATTCATTCGATTGGTATTTCGCAATGAGCCGGTGCTTGTTCTGTGCAAGCAGTGGATGATGTTTGAATGCGGCTCCTGTTTAGCCGCAGCAGATCTTTTAGATATTAACCAGCAGAAAAAGATGATCGTCTAACTGTTTTTATGAATGTGCCCGCTCTGTATCTTATGCAAGCAGTTTTTTCTGGAAATGATTTAACAATGAACTGAAAAAGCTCGCCCCTTGTCATTTTATAAAAAGGAATTTGCCTGGTAGTCTTGGTTGCATTGACCTTCTTTTTGAGGGCTTTGATACCCTCTTGAATGATGCAGATTTTATGCTTGTGTTTCAGATACATAGCTGCTGAGAGGTGTGCAGAAGCTTTGGATATCCTACAGTCAGGCGCATGCCTACAGCTGCAGAATGGTCAGGTTGGGGATCTGTACAACTCCGATTTCATCTGAAACTTTTCTGATTGAGCAGAAAAATAAAGTGTCTATGGGTTTGATTTGAGATATATTGTGGTATTGTCTCTGCTAGAAGCTTGTGCTTGATAATTTTCTCTTCGTGATAGACATATAGTCAATTTGACTAGGCATGTGAGAATTTCTTTCGATGCCTCCCTCCTTGAATAGAAAACTTGAAGTCGTCTGCTGATGTTATGCTGAAGTGCAGATTACTTGTGGAGCCGAGCTTGCTGCTTTATTCGTGGAGGCACTAGTTAAAGGAAAATATGCTTGTGAGGACGAAACGCTTGGTAAGTCTTTGACTGGCCCCTCTTTCCTCTCCACCGGCACCATCACCGTACCAAAGTGCACTCACATTCATGTGCCCCTAGACTTACATGCAGAGGACAGACCATGGATGTGAGTTGTAGGCCCACATAGGCACCATTTCTTAGTGATATTTCAAACGGTAAATACAACTTAAAGTGCAAGAAACTTTTATGACTCTAGACGTCCTCTACTAATGAAATAGGTATTTGTTCCGTGAAGTGAATACTTCTTAAATTATTAGGACCGTGAGCTTTGAAGCATGATCTGAAGATAGAACTCCAACTTGCTTTAATGGCATCGGTGTATTTTATTGATAGGTTTAGTGATCTTTGATGCCTTTGTCAACGCCTCTTCATTCCTCATTGTTTGTGGAGCTTTCAACTATAATATTCCCTTTTAATGAATCATTGCAAAAATCTTATTGTTAGATCGTGTCAGAAAAATCTACAAGAAATTTCCTCAGATGTCAATACCAGAACACGTGGGCGATGACGATGACATGCAGCAACTTTCAGAAGCCCTTGGAGCAGCAAAAACGCGTGTAGAATGCTGCTCATCATTCTTGAAAGCTGCTCTAAAGTGAGATCCCAATCTTTTCGGGCTATATTGCTTTTGCATGAGTTTACCATAGCGCACTAAAGTGCTTTTTCCTTCTAAGCTAGTGGCAGGACAGAAGTAATTATGCCATCAATTTGCTGGACATAAGTTTTCTGATTGTTTCCTTCTGTTATCTCCTCTAGATATTTTCATTGACTAGGCAATAACATTTTTCCTTTTCGTCTGTGGTCTTCCTTATTTACCTTGAATCAGTGTATCTTGTGAGATTCATATACCCCATCTAACATAGAGGGAAAAGCTCTATAAAAATAGTTCTTCACCTGAGCAGAGTGATAGGTATTTTTTTGCCCTGCTTTACTTATTAACTTCTATTATTGTGCAATGATTTTCAGTTTTTGTGGAAGACCCTGGTGGAAACTTTTTTCTAAAGAGCTTCTTGTTATGGAGCTTTTCCAAATTATTAAAATAAGAGTTGGAAGCATATGTACTGTATGCTTGTTGGTTCTGTTTGTCTGTTTTGACTTGCACTCCCAGTTTTTGCTCTGGAGTTCACAAACGTTAGGATGTATTACATCTATTTCTGTCCTCAAACACATTAATATGATTAATTTTGGTTGTGTCATCCTTTGAGTTGTTCTGATGACGTTGCTCTTTTTTCTTTTTTGTATAAGCAGATGGTCTTCTCAGTTCGGACCCCATAGGGCTGGATCACCAGAGCTCCATTCTATGCTAGCAGAATACATTTACTCTGAATCTCCTGAAGTGGTATGTCTGGCGACAAGTCATATTTGCATTAACTCATAGTTATGCTTAATATTGGTTTCTTGACCTTACAGTTTTTCATTTCAAGTACCAGAAAAAAGCCCATTCTTGTTAATTACAAGCGCTTTACTATGTAAGCAATATTATTTTACTATTCTTTCCACGAATAGTCTGCTAAACCAGTCAAATGACATGTTAGTAATGATTTTTCAACAGAATTAAACTGCATATTCTGTATGATTTTGCATTTCCATAGTAAAACTAATGGTTCACATATTCTTTTGTGAACAGATGGGTTACAAATCTTTTGGCTTAAATTTTGTACCGGGGAGAACACGCAATTTTTCCATTACACTCATTTGTTACAGCTCTATATTCAGCACTGCAACACAAATTTTGAGACTATGGCCGGATGTGTTACTTACTAGTTTGAATATAGGAGTATGGATAGTCCTCGTAAGGACGGCTTTTTGTTGCTAACTTAGACTGCATGGCTTCACTCTCATTATTTTGTATGTGATCACGATGCTTGATATGTGTCTAGATATCTTGGCACATGGAAATGCTAATTCCTGTTATGTGTCCAAGTCTTCGGGACATAGCAAATTTTACATTTAAGACCTGATGTTCGTGTTGGAACCAGTGGTCTATGCTGAGGAAATATATCAAGTAAGATGGCACAGTTGTATTCATGACTTTTATTTTGCCCCTAAAATATCAGGTTGGATTATATAATTTGGAACATTGCCTTTTGATATGGTTTTTTCAGTCCTTTGTTTTTCGAGCTAGAAAGTACCTAGAGTGCAGTGAATATTACGGGCCTTATAAATTTGCTTTGATGATTTGTTACCAATGTCTACTGCAGTGTTGCCAAAACTGAAAGTTAATATGATGCAGAGTCATCTTCCATGTTCAAGTTCCAGAGATGATATAATAAATTGCTGCTTTTCAGGATATGGCTAAAGTGTCCTTTCATTTTGTTAGAGGAAACAACCCAAAGAAGTTTGCCTCAACTCTGGTAAATTTTATGGGAAAGGTTGGTTTCATTTACTCAATATACTTCCTCCTTTCTTTCTGTTTTATATAATAGGTTGTTTCAATCCATAGTTTCAATATATGAGTTTCCCTTGTAAATTCGTGTTCTAGTTCTTTTTTCTTTTTCCTCATACTTCAACGTTTACACTTAAATTCTTTATCTATTCAGTGTTATCCTGGTGAAGATGATCTAGCAATTGCACGAGGAATATTAATGTAAGTTCTCTTAGCAGCAGGCAGAAGTTGATGGTATTGTGATTATGGTTTTGCTTCATTGAATGATGTGTAGTCTGGAATGTGAACTCGCCAATTTGAAGCCGATGGAAACTAAGAAATTAACTGTATTACTACTAATAATAGCACCAGGATTCTAATTAAATAGCTAAATCCGCATTACACGGCTCACATTTCCTCATAATTGTTGCATCTGCGAGCCTTGATGCTTCATTTACATCATTATTTGAGCTAATTCAGATTATAATATGGAAAGATCACCTCATTGGATGTTGTCTATGTGCATTTGTTAGTGGAGGTTTCTCCTTTGCTGTATTCTGTGTTTGCACTTCAGCAGAAGCTTCGTAAAATTTGATTATTACTCCCAATTATTTGTCTGAAGCAGGGTAAATGTGGAAGAAGAATCTTCCTCCCCTTCACATCTATTATCTCTTTGAAGCTTTGTCTACTCACAGTATGGTAGATAATGAAACTGAGATATCAGCTGAATGATTTGGGCTTTACCTGCACGTGCCCTTGATGCTGTGGCAAGTTCTTTTATTATTTTATGCTGTGTTTCTTTGTTAGTTCTCTTCTTCTTTTCTGCTTTTGTTACTTTGCCATCTATTAGTTCCATTCTGCACACTCATGGGGGTATTTCTGTTTGTAAGTGTAAAAAGAATGGAATCTTCCCGTAGTTGAATGAATTAGGTTGACTTAAACCAAATGTAGAAGCTTTGAAATCCTCGTTTTGAAAAATGCGCTGGTTCAACAATATTTAATTGTATTGGACTGTTCAATATGCCATTTTTAGACGCCCTCTCCTTTTGTGTAAATAATGTCAACGCTTTGAGTGGTTGTACTTATGATTCTTTCTTCTCCTGGCAGGTACTTATCTTCAGGTAATTTAAGAGATGCTAATAATCTGTTGGATGGGATAAAGCAGCAGCTGGAATCAAAACAGCAGGATTTCCCCAAGTCAGATTTGATGCAGTTCATCGATTATCTTTTACAAGTGTAAGTTTTTCTTTAAACAAAAAGTTCTAATATTTGTATGTGTGATTTTATGAACATCCTCAGCAGATGAAGTGTGCCTCGACTGCTGATAGACGGTACCGGCTTATTATCAGTATAGGGTCATCCTCTCTTTTTCTTGAGATTGAGGGCCAGGAACGTTAAGCTTGAGGCTGATGCATTGAGGAGCTCACCATCCCATGACTATTAAATGACCATTGAGAGATTTGTAATGCAGATTACAGAGAGATGCATTGCCTCTTTTCAATATGTTGAAAGGGAGTTACAAGTCAAGTATAGAAAGGGATCCAGCATTCCATGAGGTATGCAGTCTGAATTTCCATTAGGATATCTCACTGGTCATCAATGGCTCAAAACTTCAATTTTCTAATTTCATGTGTCTTTTAGACTGCTTATCAACTTTCATCAACTCTTGCTTGCTTTGGCTTCACACCTTATATTCAGTGGACCTCCTGACATTGAAAATTGCGGTTCAGTTTCTAGATCTAATAGCAGAGAGGTTCTATGGCGTTCAACGCAGAAATCCCTTGCAAGGGATGTTTGGAGATTTCTTTAAGGTAAGGCTTCGTCAAAGTACTGTGGTATTCGTGTGCCATACTATGCAGGTAATAGACCAATGTGAACGCTGAGTGAAATCTTGTTTCTCACAAAGAATCTTTCTGTTCATGTTCAGATGATGGGAGGTGAATAGTCCTTCATGCAACTTTGCGGTCTTTCCGATGAAACATGCCATATCCGAGCAGAGGAGAGGACTCAGCAATTTTGTACATTATTTTTGAATTAACATTTACTGCAAAAATTTGACGGGAAGTTGCAATATTCGGATTAAACTTCACAAAACGGAGTTCTTTGCTGTTTGTTCTGGTAATTAGTTCTCCAAAGCAACGTAGTAGCCGGAACACGGATGATGGTTTGGACAGAGAGCAATGCCTTGGTATCGCTTTATAGCACGAAATTGAATCGTGGCCAGACTTCATGAGCGTTGCTGGGAAACTCAACCGATTGAAATGCATTCTGAACTCCCTACTCTTTTATCTGGGGCAGGAAGCGCTATGGACAAAATATTTTCTCGTGATGCCCATCTTGTGCATCAAGAACTTCTTGATTGGATAATAAATTGAGTTAATTCGATATTACTCATTCTATCCTATTACCAGTATCTTTTAAATTAAAACCACGTTTTATTGCAAATTTCATTGAAAATTCTAATATAATATTATGGCTTGTTTATTTCGCGAAAATATAATAATTTTAGAAAATGGGTTTTTAGGAAGTTATTTTTTGAGAAAATAGTAATATTTTTCGATGTTTGACTGAAATTTGAAAATGAGCTAGAAAATATGAAAAATATTTTTCAGAGTCTCGGGTCATCCTTGATGGACCCTGACTTGAGTGGTGAGAATTAGGGCTGGTGAGAATTAGGGCATGGGCACTTGGGTCCCAAGCTAGACCTTATGCCCTAGTGTATTGAACCTAATCTCTATAGACTCGAGCCTAGACACTAGGTCTAGGCCTAGTCTCGATGGACTCAAGCATGAGCACTGAAGTCTTGACCCTCGGCCTTGATAGACCTTGGCCCAGGCACCAAAGACCTGAGCTCGAGTGTCCCTTGGGCATGACCATAATAGACTTTAGCCTAGGTGCCAGGGACCATAACTCAAGTGTCAAGACTCAAGCTCAACCATAACTCAAGTGTCAAGACTCAAGCTCAACTTTTGTGGACGTGAGTTCGGGTGTTGAGAATTTGACCTCACATACTAAGGGCCTGTTTGGTAACCATTCCAACAGTGCCAGATTCTGATTTTTTTCAGTTTAGAACGAGAATCGCGTTTGGTAAAATTTTTGTTCCGGGAACAAATTTGTTCCCAGAATCGGTTTGGGACGAGAATCAAGAATAAAAAAAAAAGTTGATTCTTGTTCTAACAAAATTGAGAATCAAAATTTTCTTCTTCTCTTTTCTTCTTCTTCATCAACCACCATCCCGCGACCGCCATCCGCCGCCGCCCGCCGCCGTTCGACGCCGCCGGTTGCGGAAAAAAAAAAAAAAAAAAAAGGAAAAAAAAAAAAAAAAAGGAAAAAAAGATTAAAAAGATTAAAAAAAAAGGAAAAAAAGGAAAAAAAAAAAAAGACAAAAATAAATAAATAAAGGAAAAAATAAAATAAAAAATGAAAAAATGAAAAAAATAAAAAAAAGGAAAAAAATAAAAAAAAAGGAAAAAAAGGAAAAAAGGAAAAAATTACAAAAATTATTTAAAAATTAAAATAAATTGATTTGGAATGAATCAATGAACACATACTCAAACGCAATTACTATTCCGAATCGAAATTTTGTACAATTATCAAATGCGTTCTTTTACTCGGAATCGGTTCAGGAACGAATAAAAAATAATCATTTCGATCGAATTTGTTTCCGGAAACAGAATCGTTACCAAACGCGCCCTAAGATCCCATGCTTGGTTTTTGTTGACCTGAGTTCAGGTGTTGAGGCAGTGGGCATGGCCTTGATGGACCCTAGTGAAGGTGTCCGGAGCTTGAGCACAAGCACTAAGGCTCGAGCTCAACCTTAATAGATTCAAGCATGGGCATGGGCACGAGCATCGAGTGTTGGGTTATCCTTTATGGATTTGAGTGCGGACAATGGAAATCTAATCTTAGACGTCGATAATCCGAGAATTAGCATTGAAGTGAGTCCAAATGTCATACTTAGTCATATTTTAAATAATGATTTTCAAAACAGAAAATCATTTTCTTGAATTTAGGTATAAATTTTCCGTTGGCTAATAAAAAGACATTTTTCTAACTCATAGCAATTGAAAATGAGGAAAATGTTTATTATGAAACAAACAGAACCTACCTCACTCATTCGTTTTGCAAAAATCCCTATTGATATTTTCACGAAAGATTTACACTGCGATGAAAATTCTCAAATTGGACTTCCAATCCTAAATCTAATTACGGGGTAAAACGTGGTAAATATATCATCCACTTTAACCATGATACGACACGCCGTCTCGCTCGTCTTCTCTCCTCCACTGCGATAAGCCCCACCCAAAAACCCTACTCCTTCAATGGCGACCGTCTGAACTGAGCACGGAGCAGGTCGGAGATGAACCCCGCTGAGTCCCCGGCGCCTCCTCCGCTGTCGACCCCGGAGCTCCTCGACCTCGTCACCACCGCCGTCACCTCCAGGGAATCCCAATTCGAGGCCCTGGTCCCCCACCTCCCGCGCCTCACGCCGCCTCTCCTCCGCCCGATCTTGGCCTCCGAAACCCTAGCCCGCCGCCCCAACACCCTCCTCTCCTTCTTCCGATGGTGCCAGTCCCACAACCCCTCCCTCGCCCGCTCCCCGTCCCTCCTCCTCTCCCTCCTCCCGCCGCTCTTCGCGTACCGCAAGTTCCCCGACGCGAAGGGCCTCCTCGTCGCCTTCATCGCGTCCGACCGGACGCACGACCTCCACGGCCTCATCCTCTCCCCCGACCACACTGTCCCGCGGCCGTCCAAGGATCTCCTGGACACCTCGATCGGGGCGTACGTCCAGTGCGGGCACCCGCACCTGGCCGTGCAGATCTTCCACAAGATGAAGCGGTCGGGGATGCGGCCCAACCTGCTCACGTGTAACACCCTCCTCAATGCCTTGGTTAAGTACCCTTCTTCGCATTCGGTGCTGCTGGCTAGGGAGGTGTTTGGCGATGCCTTGAGGATCGGAGTGTCGCCGAGCACGAGCACTTGTAATATTATGATTTATGGTTATTGTTTGGAGAATAAGATTGAGAAGGCATTGGAATTTGTTAATAAAATGGTCGACGAGTTCGGGTGCATGCCCGATAATGTGACGTATAATACGATGTTGGATGCGTTGTGCAAAAGAGGCAGGTTGAAAGAGGTGAGGGATCTGTTGCGGGATATGAAGGACAGGGGGCTGGTGCCGGACAGGAAGACGTTTAATATTTTGGTTTGTGGGTATTGCAAATTGGGGTGGTTGAAGGAGGCGGCGCAGGTGATAGACTCGATGATGCAGAACGACATGACTCCCGATGTTTGGACGTATAATAAGTTGATCAACGGGTTGTGTAAGGAGGGTAAGCTTGATCAGGCATTTAGGGTTAAGGATGATATGGAGAATTTTAAGTTGTCGCCGGATGTGGTGACATATAACACTCTGATTGATGGGTGCTTCAAATGGGGCAGCAGCTCCGAGGCATTTAAGTTGATTGAGGAAATGCAGGAGAAAGGTGTGAAGCTAAACGCAGTTACGCACAATATAATCATTAACTTGTACTGCAAGGAAAAGAAAATGGACGAAGCTAGGGATGCCATGCTGAAAATGGAAGAAAATGGAATCTCTCCAGACTGTGTCACCTTTAATACTTTGATAGATGGAAACTGTAAAGCAAATAACTTGGAAGAAGCTTTGAGGCTGATGCATGAGATGGGAAGTAAAGGTTTGAAAATGGATAGCTTCACTCTGAATACCGTTCTCCATGCTCTTTGCAGGGAGAAAAAGCTTGACAAGGCTTATGAAACGCTCTGTAGTGCCAGCAAGCGCGGTTATTTTGTTGATGAGGTTAGTTATGGTACCTTAATCACAGGTTATTTTGATTATGAAAAGCCTGATAAAGCTTCAGAGTTATGGGATGAGATGAAGGAGAAGGGGATCACTCCTAGCATTATTACCTATAATTCTCTCATGGCGGGTCTCTGCCAGTTTGGAAAAACTGATGAAGCAATGAAGAAGCTGATTGAGCTTCTACAGAGTGGTATAGTCCCAGATGAAACTACGTACAACACAATCTTGAATGGTTACTGCAGGGAAGGATGTGTTGAAAAAGCATTTCAACTTCATAATAGGATGGTTGAAAATTCATTTAAGCCTGATGTCTTTACATGTAATATTCTACTTAGCGGTCTTTGCAAGGAAGGGATGCTAGACAAGGCTCTCAGACTCTTCAGCACGTGGAACTCAAAAGGAAAAGTTACAGATGTGGTTACCTATAACACGCTGATATCAAGCTTGTGTAAAGAAGGTAGATTTGAGGAGGCGTTTGATCTTCTTGTGGAAATGGAAGTAAAGACAAAGGGGCCTGATTCTTATACATATACTGCCATTCTCAGTGCTCTCACTGATGCTGGCAGAAGGAAGAAAGCAGAGGAGCTTATGTCTTTGATGGTAGAAGCAGGGAAATTAAAGGATTTCTCTATACATGAGGTGCAGGCACAAAACGCTGCAATAAATGAACCTCCAGAGGAGCTTGATTCAAATTCTACTGCCTATTCAGAACAGATAATTGAGCTATGTTCTCAAAGTAAATACAAGGATGCTATGTTAGTTTTTGAAGATTCAAAACAGCAGGGCGTTGTCCTAAGCAAAATCGCCTACATCAGTTTGATGGTTGGGCTCATTAAAAGAAGAAAGAGCATCTCTAGGGTTGCACGACAGTAATTATGTTTTCTTGGGGTGTTAAATTGATACTGGCAAAATGGGGGGCAAAGCAGTTGGTGCTGTTATTTGTGACCTTGCACCAAAAGGAGAACCTAATTCGAGGTATTGTTACCCTCTCCCTCCTCTCCTGTTCTGTGGGCTTCAACATCAATTCTTTTGTGCTCAGCAATGCTCATATCTAGGAGCTAGGCTTGATTGGTTTCAATAAAACTGCTTTCTGGTAGAAAATCTTTGTATTAAGAAACTTTTTTATGGGAAACAATCTACATAACATTTTTTCAGTAGTTGGTGCCTATGCAAGAACTTAGGTTTTCTGATGTGACTCTGCTTGGTGAAAAGCACCTCTAACTCTGAGGCCACACACCATGAGTTTTCGAATAACTGGAGATTTAGTCTCTTCTATTTTTATTCCAGGAAAATGTTTGTGGTACAGCGTTAGGTTGCACTGCAATGCAAGCTTCAACTCGTAGCTAATTATTGAGAGTTTAGGAGTTGCTGACATACCTAGGTGAGTTATTGGTCATGACAATTACAATAAATTTGAAGCAACTCTTCTTATGCCTTTTTGACACTCTCTCTACTTGCTTTAATTTCAGTGTAGCACTGAAGAAAAATATGGTGGCGCTTTTTAAGCCTGATTGAAAGTATTGTTCTCCAGTGAGGGTAAGTTGAAGTGAATCTCATCTCTGAAGAATATCAAATTGGGACATTACCTTTTCTGGCCAAGAAGCTGCAGTGTTACTTCTGTATGTCTTTGACTGTCAAATGGCAGGTCCACTGAAGCTTCGATAGAGTTGGAGATGAAATTGCGGTTGGCTTCATTTGTTTGAAGCCTAAGAGGACAATAAGGATATTGCATTTGCTCTGGAAGTGGGCAAATGACCAAGTGGCATGCTGAGCATCATGAATTTTCTAGTTAGGTTAGTTCAGTTCTGCTATCAAAGGAAATAAACAGGTGAGAATCGGTTGCTAATTCTTTCATAAGTTTGAAGACTATTTAGTCTTGCGATTGGAGATATAAGTAAGCGAGTAGCAATGGCGAAGGAACTCGTGAGCAGTAGCTTGAAAGCCATAAAAACCTTAGGAAGGGAAAGGGAAAATTTGGCCTGTACAGCGACAAGATTGATTGTAAATGCATAACGATTCATGCACCTCAGTTGTACGTCTCACTGGTTCTCATGTTAATCCTCTGTGCCATTGGGTTTTCACCTCACCTCGCTTTTGCAGCTGGAGAATACCAGTAAATGCAGAACTTTGACAGTTTACTCAGGTATAATTTCCTGTGCCGGTAGTTAAGGAAAATAGAGCAATAGATTTTGCGTCCTCCAACTGTAAATTATGAACGGAGATTGAAACTTGGATCAGGTTTCTTTGCCTCAGTCAACTGTAATTCTGTACTTCTGGGTACTAAACGCCTCTTGCTCTGTGGTTGCATTCCAAAACGTGTGACGGACGCGATTAGAAACCCACTTCGTCAATATCTCCGTGGCTAATTTGTACAGATTTTGAAACCGAATGTATTAGATCCGCAGCCACATTTGAAGATCATTCGCTCTAAACCATTGCATTCTAGAAAAAGGTCCATTGTTTATCCAAACTTGGGGGGAAGCTTTTCGACCATCTTAACTCCACGCACAAAAAACAATATAGACCGCAAAGGAGGAGTGCTTGACGCTGTTGCTCGATTCGCACTGCCTCTGATTTGGAAGCATACGAATAATCTTTAATGTCAACTTTGAATGAACATTGACAATAGGTTGTGTTTGTTACGCTGAATATTTCATGACAAAGAATAATATTTTCCATAAAAATCATTTTCAAAGAAGTTTGTTAGATTTTGTTTGTTTGGTGGGTTAGGAAAAATGGATCCCTTCTTATCACAAGGAGAAATCGTTTTCCCGCAATCTAAGCTTCTTGTTTTCAGTCCGTGGAAAATGTTTTTCTACACATTAATTAATTGTCCGTCGTCTAAATGCCAAAAAGTCGGAAAATCCTTAATGTCAAATTATCGGAGTCATTATTGAAATCACTCGCTCCCAGTTGTTCAGAAGAGACCATGCAACAACACAATACTCGCATATCATTGAAGCTCGATTAACATAATCTTTTTCGGAGTTTGAAACATCTGCATCCTCGTATTAGAATATATAGAACTGCAGGGCGAAAAGGCTTTGAAGCTAAGCAGCCGACATAGTGGGGGAAGGTGATCAAAATCGAACAAAAGGTACCAGCTACAACTCTTGACAAATGAAGACTTAGACGAAGACCCGTGACACCTACCACATTTTTGTAATGTCCTCGTGCCATTATTGTCTCTGTCCTAAAAACATTTGTCTATCAAATGGCGCTCCGCTAGTTTAATGAGGCCAGGGCCTCCGGGACCGCTCGTCATCGTTCAACTTTTCTTCTTCTTCTCGCCCACCGAACCAAATTCAATGCAGGAGTTGAAAAACACAGCGCGCGAATGCGGCAAGATCCTCGTTCCTCCGTCCTTATTTGACGTGACTACTCTATGTTCCTCGACAAAGTTTGCGCGTCTTTGGCACAGTCCAAATAGACCATTTTTGAGCTCTTAATAATTGGGGGTGCTCCTTGGATGGTGATTGAACGAACGAAAGCGACTCGATTTGGGGGTTTTTCTTGTTGAGAGCACACAGTAAAAGCTCAATAACTTCATTTGGAGATATTACCAATTGGGAGTTTAAGTCCAAACCCATTAATATAATTCAATTGAATCTACCTTCACTAAAAAATTTAAACTAATGAATTATGGGCTAAATAAGAAATATTAATTGTTCAACATCACACCAATTTTCTGACATGGAATTTTTCTAACATTTTTTTGGTATGAAACCGTGCAAAGGCGGTGGACTATAAGCAAGTGCGTGGCGGCAGGATGTGTCGTGGGCTGTCGTTTTTTAAGCTTTTGCTAGGAGAAGTGGCGTCCAACCTTTGCCTTGATTGACAACGTTGTTGCGATGCAAAAAGGGTGCATCCACTTTTCATTTCTGAAACGTGAGACATGTCCCACTTTGCAAATCGAGTTTGCTGTGTGCTTTCATATAGGGTGAATCCTCATCTTTGCCACTCGTAGTTACGATAATTTGCAGCCTTCTCATTCGGGCGGAGAGATCCCGACTTTCACATGAATCGCGCGTAGCCCTTCGATTTAGAACGAAGTGATCCGACCTGAAATTCGGTTGTCTAACGATATATTTAACGAACATCGAACGTTCTGTGCGATGCGATTGATCAATCGTTGGGATCGACATTAACTTAAACTTGCGGTAAAGATGGTCGGATCATGCGCATTGCATCAGTACATCCGTCCTCGCATCAAGAGCTTTGAAATCCCAAGAAAGAAACCACGACGATCTTCTACTCGGGGGGTGACATGAACGCCTTGTGAAATTGAACGAACCGTGCGGTCGACCCCACTGAGTCTGTCCAGCCAAGCAAATTGTTCCTACGACGGCAGATGCAAGGTCGGGCCGCGCGCGTGGAACGTGCATGGAATCGCCTGTCGGTCGGTTACACTTTCCACGTCCATGAAACGTTTTCAAATTTAAAATGGTTTCCTCGTTGAAAAGATGCAATTATTTCTCCTAATTTTCTTCATAACAATGGCTTATTACGTTCAGATTGCGAAGCATCGCGGAGAGCGGCTGTTAAATGAGGAAAATAGACCCATGCATTCTTTTTAAATTAATTCGACTTATTATATTGATTTTGGGATGATTTGGGCGGAGATATTGGAGGAGGATGCTAGCTTCACATGCCACCGACAAAAGAGCACGTGGTTACACATGGTAAAAAATTGTCGCATATGCAAGGTTAACATTAAATCTTCTTTCAATGGAATAAATATTTTTCTGAACATGAGGATGGATTTCTCGAAAAATATATAACTTGAAAATTATTTTTCTAAAAATGATGTGTCGTGTCACTTAGTTGATGAAAAAATGTTTTCATTCTTGACAACAATTGATGCCTAATCATTTTCATGATTAATTATGTCATCTTCCGTTTATTCATCTTTATGAGCGATATAAAAAATCGTTCTCGAGCAGATATTTCTCAAATTATTTATTTTTCAAGAAACAAACACAAAGGCAGCGGATTTGCATATTCATAATCCCCGCCAAAACGTTCAACCCGAGTCATTTACAAGATAATCAAAGTAACCTCATTTACCCTCGAAAACAAAAACGACAGTGGGATGCACGCAAATCTCAAGCCAATGCGTTAATAAAACGTGTCATTGGATCCATCTGCAAAAGATCTCAATTTTTCAAACCTCCTTTACCAATTAAATAGGATTCTTGTCATCTTATATCGAACGAAGGTCATAGGCATGGCGCACATGATGGTTGAAAAATACCTTCTTCTTTTTTTCGCACCACATCTATGGAATCCCCCCACCAGCACATGATACGTTTCCCTTCAAACGAAGCTTCCGATCTTTTGTTGGAAAGAAACAAATCGTAAATTCCACTTCGATGGCGTCGTAAATGTCCACGCCCTCATTTGGAAGTTTGCAGTGGAAAGAGTCAAAGTGCATACTTTCTTCCGATCATGATGCTCTTATTGACTCCAAACGAAAAGAGACAGTCGTCCGTTTTACAGGTCTTTCGCTAGCCGAGTTGAGATTACACCGCTTGGTATGTGAAATGGAGAAAAGAAAAGAGTGGGCAAAAAGCCAATCGGAAAGACCATGTTCTTGAATTCCAATTCACAAGCACATCCGCCACGATGGGAAGAAAGAGGTGAAGAAGAAGAAGAGTGGATGTGCGTATTTGAAGGGGGGGAGAGAGAGAGTGAAAAAGAGAGAATTCGTCAAGTCTCGAAACAATGAATACAATAATCGGCCAAGACGTTAAAGAGGTTTCGAGCTTTCAGAATTGAAAGACTTCATGGGTTCGAATCCTTCCAATTGGCGTGCAGACCACTCTGAGTCAAGACTAACCGCACAACCGCAACCCTAGACTTAACCAATCTATGAACCTCGGCATGGTGTTCTGTGGCCTTCAATTACTCGGCGTTGTCTTACTATCTTCAACTAGTCGAGCCTCTGCGATCGTGTCTTGAGATGGTCAAAAATAAATATAAGAATAAAAGTCGTTTCTCCCTACACCTCTCTCTACATATATACTTGTATTTTGTGTATTTTGTGTATTAAGTAAAATCATTTTAGCCCTTCACCAAGCACACGCATGGTACGTAGTCCACACGTAATTAAAACGACTATTGAAATTCCATCATCTTCGTCACCCATTTTTTCACGGTAAGCCCATTGGATTTTGCGGTAACGTCCTTGTCAATTAACGACTTTGGTACCTCGAATTTTATTTTTTTTTCCTTTTTTCTAGACGTGATATGTAATTTAATCTATAAGGTCTTGGCCCGCAGAAGGGACCTCATCAAGTCCACTTGCGGCACTTATGAAAGCAGTACCTTAGGTCTAAGAAATGAAGAACAAAGTCTACTCGAACGTACGCAAAATGCAACGGAGAGATTGACACTTCAATCAACAGTCTTTGAGAATACGGTTCCGTTTGTTTCACGAAAATTGAACAGTCTTTGAGAATACGGTTTCGTTTGTTTCACGAAAAAATGAACGGTTTGAAAAACATTTTTCTATGGTCAATCACTATTTCGCTTGAAATAACCAGTCAATGAAAAATGTCTTTATTATCAACAATAATTCCTGTCGAATTACTTTTGTGAATGATGAAAATAATTTTTCTTTGTTCATTTTTGTAGTCATATAGATGATCATTCTTTTGAGAAATATTATCCAAACCATTCATTTTGTGCAAAATAATACATGCTAAAGAAAACAGAACTTGTTAGGTATCCAAAAAATTTACACTTACTATAAACATTCATTTCGACTGGTCTAGCAATGGTGTAATGTTGATTGTGTAATCTCGAAACAAGGGCATGACACGAATATGATTAACACTATAAGAAAATCGACATGGTGGGATTTTGTGGCTAGAAAGCGAAAATAGTTCATGGTAAATGGGCTAAAATATACGCTCAATAGCGACGAACTTTATTTCGTGGCTAAAGAGCCAACCTTTTGCAGTTAATGAATGACATGGGCGTCAAATTTTGTAACGGTTCAATCATCTTTGCCAAAAGTCACTAAGTATATCGCCACTAAACAAATCACTGCATCTGGCGATGAACAAAGAACGCTAAACTTTTCTCGAAATCGTTGAACTCCAAGGTGGAAAAAGACCGGTTCCCCAATTTTCATCGAGAAACCTATCCCAGTCCTGTGTGAATTGGCTTGGAACCGGTCCGGTGAACCCTTTGGAAATTTGGATTTCATATTTTAGGTTCCATTTGCAAATCATAAAATGAGCAAATATAAATCAACCATTATATTCCTAATGTAGAAACGCATAAGGTAGTGATCCAGCCACCTCAATGATAATAATAATAAAATAAAGAAGAAGAAGAAGAAGAAAACCAAAACAGGTTAATGGGGTCCAACCTCCTTGATGATCTACCCAAAGGAAAAAAAAAAAATCCAACATATGAATGGTGATGCAACCTCCTCAGCGATCAAGCAAAAACAATCAGAAGAGCATAAGCAACTGCAAAAAAAAAAAAGAAAAAAAAAGTATTGTATCAAAAAAAAAAAAAAAATGACTCACGAGTAACGAGCTTAGATTGTAAAGCCCCATTTAAATCTCATATCACTCACGTGAGAATTTGTAACATTACAATCAACTATTTAAAAATTTGAATTTGGATCTTCTTACTTCGATATTATATAAGATTTCATGGGATCATCATCGGTTATTTTAAAAATCTAAACTATTAGATAATAGGGAAAATGTCACAAATGGTCCCTATACTATTACTTAATGTGCAGTTTGGTCCCTAAACTTTCGATCGGCTCAATTTGGTCCCTGAACTATTGATAAATGCCCGATTTGGTCCTTGAATTTTCGATCGGCTCAATTTGGTCCCTGAATTATTGATAAATGTCCGATTTAGTCCTTCGTTACTATTTTTCCTTTTTTTTTTTTTTTTTTTTTTGCTTATAGTAACGAAATTGAAAAAATAAAAAAAAAAATAACGAAAAAAAGAAGAAAAAATAGTAACAAAAAAAAAAAAAATAAAAATGGTAAAGAAAAAAAAAAAAAAAAAAAAAAAAAAAAATAGTAACGAAAAAAAGAAGAAAAAAATAGTAACAAAGAAAAAGAAAAAAAGAAAATTTCAATAGTAACGAAAAAAAGAAAAAAAAAAAAAAAAGGAAAAATAGTAACGAAGGACTAAATCGGACGTTTATCAATAGTTCGGGGGCCAAATGGCCGATCGAAAATTCATGGACCAAATCGGGCATTTATTAATAGTTCGGGGATCAAATTGAGCTGATTGAAAGTTCAGGGACCAAATTGCACATTAAATAATAATATAGAGACCATTTGTGACATTTTCCTTGGATAATAAGGCAACGTTGATATTTATATATTCTGACAATTCTGGTATCCGTAACGACCAGGGCAACGTGATGAGAAGCAAAAGTGGAAGCGGTTCCTCCATCTCCCTTCGCGAGACTTCTCTTCCTGGTCTTCTAACCCCAACTTCGAACGAGAGCGTCGGTAGTACGGAATTCCCATTGTCTTTGAGCGGACAACCTAGGCTCCCGTGGCCCCCACGCCTGACTTCACAACCGGTGGCCCGGTGGCGAGGCGACGCCAGCACTCCCCGTTTTCCACCTCCTCCTCCTCCTTCTCTCTCTATATATAGAAAAACCCTCTCATCGACGTCTGCACCCGGCTTTTCCCCCCGCCAACTCTACCTCTGCAACTCTCTCTCTCTCTCTCTCTCTCTCTCTAGAGCTTCGACAATGGAGAAGTGCGAGGAGTTTCAGAAGCCCCGATCGATGCCCTCGCCCATCGCCATCCCCTCCTCTCCTTTCTTCCCCCACTCGCCCACTTACTCCCACCCCCGCCGTCGCCGTCGCCGCCGCCGCCGCCGCCCCAGCCCCAGTTCTGCCCGGGGACCCCGCCCCACGACGGCGGCCCCCGCCGTCCCCGCCGGCGGTGGTCATGAGCCCTTGCGCCGCCTGCAAGATCCTGCGGCGGAGGTGCGCGGACAAGTGCGTCCTGGCCCCCTACTTCCCGCCGACGGAGCCGTACAAGTTCACCATCGCCCACCGCGTCTTCGGCGCCGCCAACATCATCAAGTTCTTGCAGGTAAACTCCTCCCTCTTCCTCCAGTAAGACGAAAGTTCGAGAGTCTTGCAGTGTGAACTCGGTGAGTCAAAAATGCGAGTGTGCGACTCGTGCGACTCGGGAGTCAGGCGGGGTGGTTCGCGCGCGCGTTACTTTTGAGGCCGTTCTTTTCCTTTTTTTCGCGATATCTTCTCTTTAGCTCGTGCTTTAAAAAAGCCGCCGCTTGACTTGATTGTAAAGAGGTCACTAGTGTTTTTCCAAGCTCTGTTCAGATGCATTTCTTGTCGAGCATTTCGAACCAGAAAGTTTTCCGTTTTCGATGCTCGAGCGTAAAGTGGTTGGACATCACAACCAAAGTTTAATGTATCGAAGTTGGTAATGTTCTGACCACCAAAAAAAAAAAAAAAAAAAAAAAAACCTTTTTGTAAATAGATAAGGTGACGTCATGTTCAAACTATTCATGTTTAGTATGATTTATTAAAATTAAGCGTCTCTTTATTTGAAGGGAAATTGTTTTCTCAACTATTTCGATAATAGAAAACTAACGATTTACTGAAAATCTTTTTAATGGACCGATGACAACAGATTTATATCATGGGATAACGACTTTCTTTTTTGTCAAGAAGAAAAACGCTTTTTCCAAACTACTAGACTTGTGAAACTAACCTTTTTTTTCTTTGAAAATGATTTTTGTGAAAAAAACATGATTTTAATTACAGAGTTAGCGGTGAAATAAATGCACCGAATTCCAACTGCTTTGTTTTATTTCACTTAGTATATTATTGTGGTCTTTTATAATTTTTTTTTTTTTTTTTTTGCTTAATTTCACACTAGAGGACAGAGTGATTGATGCATCATTGTCAAAGCAGTTTGACCATATATACCAGATAGCGGGCTAATTGGTCCCCTAGATTACCATCAATTGCCGGGTACAGAATTAATTAAGCAGTTGTTGATCATGACCGGCTAGCTTTTCCTTGACTTTCATCTTGTTTTGGGCTAAGATCTAGTGCTGTCGGTCCTATTGTTTCCTGTCGAGCTCGGCTCGGCTATTGATTATCAAGTTCTGTTCATACGACTTTGGTTAAAAAACTCGGATTTAGTCAAATGCTTGTGCTCGACATTGACTAACAAAGAGCCCCCCCCTGGGGGCGTGAATTCATCAGGAACTGCCGGAGTCCCGGAGGGCCGACGCGGTGAGCAGCATGGTCTACGAGGCGAGCGCGCGGATCCGCGACCCGGTGTACGGCTGCACGGGCGCCATCTCGCAGCTCCAGAAGCAGGTCGTGGAGCTCCAGGCGCAGCTCGCCAAGGCGCAGGCCGAGGTCGCGAACCTGCAGTGCCAGAACACCAACCTGTTCGCCCTCATCTGCATGGAGATGAGCCAGTCCCAAGACCAGCCCGTCTTCCAGCAGCAGTGCCCCGCTGCGATGGACGCGAGCTGCTTCCCGGACGAGAACAACCTCGTCCCTTCTTGGGAGCTCTGGGCGTGACAAAGAAGGGAGAGCTCCAATGGAGGTCAACCTTCGCGTTGGGATCTCGAGGAAGCAAAGGATAGGCGCAAGGAGAGGAGAAGGAATTGTCAATAAAGAGAGACTAGTTAGCTAGAGTTAGATACGTGATAGTCAAAACTGAGGGTCTCGGCCCAAAATCAGAAAAAATGCTTGCTAATACAGAAAGTGTTCAGAAGGAAAGTAAAAGACGACATGCAAAAATGGCGGGAGAGATGTCTGAATTGCTTTCCTTTGGACTATGATGACCTTGTTAAATCAAATACTATTATTTCTATGCGACCTAATCTTATCTCTGATCAGTAGTCAAACCTCGTTACGAGCATATATTCTTACTTTTCGCGAGGATTTGACCCAAAAGCTATCTTTTCTGAGCATGGTCTCAACTGGAGTAGTTGCTACATACGTGACGTTACTCCTTGCAAACCCATGTTACGACCTTACATAATTAAGCTGCAAGTTTCGAGCGACGCGAACTCGAGTTATCAAATCTGACTAAAGGTCAACTCAACTTGGAGAGGACGCGAAATACTTTTAGTGAAAGCAAAATGAAAGCGAGTCCGTCGTTAATATATCAGAGGCATTCGACAATGGGAAAAGCACAGGATCCAGTGAAGAAGCAATCATCTTTAGGAAAGTAACGAGTGCGACCGCGGCAAGATGTCGACGTGCAACTGCCGAGCTGACGCTCTTTACATGCATTCCCACTTACGGCCCAACGAGGACCGCTTATTCTATTCACTCTGCGAAGACTGGCACCCGATGTCTCTACTTTTCTCGAAGGCTTTTCACGATATTAGTCTGCAATTCGCATTTTATAAAGACGGTCCTTTGTTCTTCCAAATCTGGATTTGGTGGCTCGTGTGAGTCCAAGGTAAGAAAAGAAGAACGGAGATGTCCCGCTACGTACGGCTTCGATGTATGGTGTCCTGTGACGTGTGGCCTATCTCACTACGATCCATTGCGCGCCAAGCTAAGTGCTGGTGCTTTCAAACCCTAATGCCCGTACAGGTAGATATACGTCTGTATACGTGCCTACATGCTCTACTTGCCCAAACCTAACCAAGAAAGATAGAGCTTTACTCGTGTCAACAACCGTAGAGCACGATAGGTTTCGCCTTTTACGTCTTAACACCGTATTCCAGTGTGTATCAATGAGAGAATTGTTGAAAAATCCCATGTATAAATACATGGGAACCCGTAAAGAGTTAAAGAAAGAGAGTACTCAAAATAGAACTCGAGATTTATAGCCCCGACGCCCAAGTATTTGTTTTTTCTTTGGTCGGAAAGCCCGACACACAAGGTAAGCTATCTCGGAAAAGAATTGGTTTGTGGTTTGTGTCCTAACCTCAGTTCGATTTTCTTCCAAACTGTCGTTTTATTCGTTGCTGCGGTCTTCTTCTGTGTATTCACTGGACCCCCCCACCAAAGTCAGTCCACTAGCCGTCGCAAAGGGGCATCTACAATGACGAAAGTGCCTTGATTGGACCAATTTTTGCGCCCATGTTCCAATTATTTTTTTTAGCTTGGACCATACTATTGGTCTTCCGAATGTGAGATGAATTTACTTGAGGTCTTGGCCAGGCAACGAGTTCATGATGTTTCACCTTATGCATGAAAAACGCATAAATGAGTTCGTACCCATCGTTGAACATGTGAATTAGAAATGTTTGACCAACCAAAGTATCGAATCCCGACACATCCCAAAAAAGGAAAAAGGCGCAAAGTTAATTCTTTTCCTAGCCCTTATTGCAATAGTATTAGGACATCATATGATTCGCCGTCACTTAATTCGAGTAATAAAGTATACACAGGTAGATCTATTTTTTCTTTCTATATTTGGGCTAATTTCGAGCGTGAGGATCACATTCTCGTCAACGTCCGCCGCTTCCCAAGGGTTGGAGAGACTGTGGACCTCGTTTTTGCGTCCTCATGCGTTTTACCAACGTTTTGAAAGTTTAAGAAAAGACACCCCCTAGCATCTTCCACATGCCATGGAGATCGCTGGTTCGTTCTTTGTTGTTCAGAGAAGGTTGGGGTGGGAGCGATTTAATTTCAAGAGTTGGTTTCGACTCCCACACCCTGTAAGGAAGTAGGGCAAAAGTCTAAGAGTGAGAATTAGAGTAGGAATAGAGTAGGATCGACCAAAAATAAAAAAAACATATCTTTGATTGATTATGTTTATCCCATTACCCTTCGTAGTCATTTAATGAAGCCTATAAATGGGCTCGTGCACTCTTTATTACAACATAGGTCTGGATATACAGAAATTACACAAGTTGCTCTTCCACATCATTTCAATGCGCTAATGCATTTTCCACGTCTGACTTAAGCAAATTCGTCTGCTGTCTATATCGACCGCGATCCCTGTCAATGTTGCATCAGATACGCTCCCCATCCCACGTTATTGGTCATTTTGGAATGCAGCTTCTTGCGGCATCAGGGACGTGGTGGGGATGTGAGGCCCCGATATGTCCTGACACCCCCATGTGAAGTTGCGCGTAAGAGCTGCGAGTGTTAGCGAAAGAGCAACATCAGTTTGACGACGGACAGCATGAGTGGTTGAACGAGAATTCCACGTCCAAGGTCTTTTCAAAGTGCAAGTATGTGCATTAAAACACGTAAAACCGTACGAGCAATTGTCATGTACGACTGAAGTGGTGCAGAGGATTGGCCAATGGGAAGCCACATAGAACCTGTTAGCAGACGCCATTTTAGAACTTCAGCCGGCGGTCTCGTGAATAGAAAAATTGAAATTGTTGTTTAGGAATGTATAGTAGAATTCAAAGAAACCAGAACACAGAATGAGACGAGGTGAGGGACCAAAAGAAAAATGGCTGGTCAAAGATACAAATTGCTAGGAAAAAAACCATAACATATTGTACCTTTTCAATTCAATCCTAAACATTTTCTATTTTTATTAATTGAATCAATCCGGCCAATTTTAACCAAAAATCGCTAACATAAACTCCGGCAGTGCCACATATAATGGTTGGTGCTAACATTGACAATTTTGAATAATTTTCTGAATTTTTTTTATTTGTTCTAATTTTTTTCTTTCTCCTCCTTTTTATTGGCGGCCGGCCACCGGCCATGATTGCGCCAGTTGGCCTTGCTTGCCACCGGTGAGGTATGACTAGGCGAGGGTAAGCCCCGTCGAGAGTCAACCTCACCCAGGCCAAATTTGACAAGGTTGGCCTTCGCCTTGGGCGAGGGTAGCCTCACTAGGTGAAGGTGATGCTAGGCGGGGCCGCCCTGACCTAGGTGAGGGCTAGCCTCACCAAATCCTCGGGCATCTCTTGGGTGAAGGCGACATTTTGGCCTCAACGAGGTCAACCCTTGCTGAGCTTTGCCTATGGCAGGTAAGGCCAAGCTGCTGGGCCATAGCCAGTGGCTAGCATCAACAAAAGAAAAGGAAAGGGTAAAAAAAAGAAGAAAAATTGAAAAAAAAAATAATAGCAAAATTTGAAAAATATTAACATATTACTACAAATTATCTCCGTCAGCAACAGCCATGCCACATAAGGCAATTGGCTTCCACATCAATGGATTCTGCCCAAAATTAACCAGATTGACTGGAGATTTAGGACTAAATTAGTAAAAGTGAAATAAATTAATGACTTTTCAGACAATTTCCTTTGAATTGCTTGATCCGCACGCATTGCGGCACATTCAATTAGGTCAAGCTTGATTTAGATTTAAATAGAGTGATTTACCACCGAAAACATCTCTGTTAATCCGGCAAAACCGGTCTAAAACTTCTGAACACGCAAATGGGACAGCTCTCGTCTGTGGAAACACGACCTACACGTGAACGGGCACATCCGTCCGTCTCCATCAGGAGCATGTGGGGCTTGGCGACGCAAGGGCCCCCAGAGCTTTCTTGGTCCACGAAACGAAGCCACCGTCGTTGCGTACGTAGGCCCGTCATCGCGTGCTTCGCTCGACGAGTGAAGATTGCGAACACGGTAGGACACCGAGGATTGACCAGGAGGAAGCAACACGACCGTGAATCATGTCCCTTGTCCCGAAGGCCAACGGTCCATTTGAAGCATTACCGAGCGGCAGTCGATCGGTGACGACTGAGGAATGACCGCGAAACCAAAACACGTGTCGATTATCGGTACGTAATTCAATCTCGACGCGTATGTAGATTTAATGAGCGGAAGGCTCCATTGTTGACCGACCCTCGATTCTTCTTCTCGAGCTGTTCTCGATAGCAAGTCTTTTCAGTCTTTTTCCCTACCCAAATTGCTCCTTCTTTTCCACATTTCCAGATTGCATGCGATCGCGACGTGTGGAATTTAACAAGTTGATTAGGGGTGCGCTCTGAATTGTAATCCAACGGAGAAAGTCGATTCTTCTTTTTCTTTAGAAGAAATTGGCTACGCCCCCTTTTCCCTTTCTGATTGAAATTAGTGTGCAAATGACTAGATTGATCGCCCATGTTACGTGCTAGTTCTCTGGAAAGTATGAAACGATATAATATATGGTTGGAAAGCATCTTTGATAGGGCATGGATGATAAAGAATCAAAGCGTGTCCCAAGGGGGTCAAGAAAAGTTCTTAGTTATGAGATAAAAAGTTGCGTTCTTACCTGTGACAAGTAACGTCACTCCGGATCGGTCATCTTCTTCACTTAGCCAGCGAAACGATTGGCCGTATATATCAAAGTTAATTGACTTGATTCCGTAAAGATAGTCCAGCCCATGCTCGAGATAAAAAGTTACGTTCTTAGCTTGTGAAAAGAACTTGCACAAAGTTGATTGATTGATTGATTGATTGATTGACCTTAGGATTGGCGGTCTTCTTCACTTAGCCACCGAAACGATTGGCGGTCTGTATCAAAGTTAATTGACTTAAAAGAGACTCTAGATAATGTCTCTCTACGTCCCAGGCTTCTAGAGAGTCAAATGAGAAAATTTGTTTATTTGCTTATATCGACTCTATATTCCACACTCCCGTCTCGTCCATGCTTCTTTGCTTTTGTACGTAAGTGCATGTGTGTCGTGAAAAGGATACTCAGCAGACGGTCTATACCTAATCTCGAAGAATTATGTGCCCATGGGAAGAAAAGTACCCCCAAAAAAAAAAAAAAGAGGAGAAAATTCAAAGAAGGAAAGGGGTTTGAATTATTCCCGGCATTTCGTGTCGTCGCATTGTCAGATATCAATCAAAGTTGTTTCTAAGTCAAGTAAGATTGAAAAAGCAAAGTGAAGCTATGTATTAGTTATTGAAAATCACTTTAAACGATAAGCCATATGATAATCTACGGTGATTGTAATCGAATCTTGAGTACAGGAGTAACTTGTGATCTGCAGTTGAACTTCCAGGGCCATCGGTAGCTTTGGAACCGAGAGCACCGTATTGAAATTGTCTCGACCGTAACGATGTAGACATGTTGGTAATCGAGAAAACGAGCATCGAATGATGCCATTCTCGCCACAAATGGGCCAACGTTTTTCGCCCATGGAAAGTAAGGCCGACACCGACTACTCCAAAACGGGGATGTGGGTTACCCCTGCTGAGTCCATCGGCCCATCATCCCGTAACGGCCCGGAACAGCCCGAACATCACTCAGCCCAATGGGCCACGGTCCAATCCTCACGGCCCAAAATCTCAGTTTAGGCCCATTATCACTTGCCCAAAGAACCCAGCCCAACAAAATACAGGAAAAGGAAAAAAAATTGGAGAGAGAGAGAGAACAGCCAGCAAGCGGAGAGGAGAGAGGAGGAAGAAGGGTAGAGCCTGCAACGCATTTTAGAATCCCTAAAATCTCCGCATCTTGCCATCGGCCGGTGAAACCCTAGGAGAGAGAAAGGATGAGCGGCACGGCGAAGAAGATGACCGACGTGGCGTTCAAGGCGTCGAAGAAAATCGACTGGGACGGCATGGCGAAGCTGCTCGTCTCCGACGAGGCCCGCAAGGAGTTCGCCAACCTCCGCCGCGCCTTCAGCGAGGTTAACTCCCAGCTCGAGACCAAGTTCAGTCAGGTACTCCCGGCCTCTCCCGATTCCCCCGCCGCCTTGCTTCCGTCGATTGGCGGTCGCCGGGCGCGCGTCGCGCGTCGTTTCGATCAGTAGATCTTCGGCGTTTTCGCCGACTATCGGTTCTTCTTCTTTTTTTATCGGTTGCGATTGGAGCTGGGATGCGCTGCTCGATTCGATCTGATTCGAAGGGGAATGCTGTTTTCGCGAGCTGGCGGACTGTGATTTACCTTCCGGTGGCACATCGTGTCAATCTGCTCCTGCTGAAATGTGGATTTGGTTACGTCTATCTGCTTTGGGAATGCCGAGCATGAGCTGATGTTCTGATCTTTGGAAATCGTTGTTCTTTGAAATTTGATGAATATTCCCGCTGTTATGGGCAATATGAGCTAGCTCTCTTGCGGAAATGTGGTTATTGTAACGATAAACTCATCGTTTCTGCTCGTTGTAGTGTATGGCAAACAGCATTGCCTGTTTCGTTTCCTTGAATTTGTTGGCGGGAAGGGTGGCAGCAATGGTGATTGAAGTGATAGCATTAGCCATGATTATCTTTTGTAATTTTTTCTATTTGATTCCTGATGTGCAGTGGTACTTATGGTGCTTGGCCTTATTGTTTTTTGGCTGATCCTTTATCTTTCTTTCCCTACTCTTTGGCTTGCAGGAACCTGAACCTATTGACTGGGAATATTACAGAAAAGGAATTGGGCCTCGCTTGGTGGATATGTACAAAGAAGCTTATGACAGTAAGTTGCCCTGACTCCTGCTGAACTGATTAATGCACTTGTTCTCTCAAACACGATACATTTTCATTGCATGGACACACGAAAAAGATGCTCTGCTCACTGTTTTTGGTTTGATTATCTGATTATTTGTCCATACCTTTAGGTATTCACTTGTGCTGAGTGCAATTTCACTTATTTCTGTGGTGCAATTTCTCTGAGTATCACCACTGATGCATTGCCAGAGGAATCATCTGAAATGAAGGCAATTACGCATGTGGATTTGATTAAGTGAACTATTTTGCCAAATCGAGTTAGAGTTGTTCTGCATGTAAGTGGCCAGCTAAGTAGCATTCCGTAAGTTACATGATGAGCTTGATGGAAATGGTTATACCTGGTATAGATTGGACATAGCGAGAAGATAGTGGCATGGTGTATCCTAAAGATTGACCTAAATTTGGAGAACAAGCAGCAGCCCTTGGGTACTTTCCCCTGCAATTTACGCAGATTGTTGCTGGAGTCTTCTTCTACTCTTGGACATATGTTTGCTCTGAAGTGCAATACTGATAGCTTGGTGGAACATTTCCATGTTTTCTTTTTGAATTCTCTGAGCAAATTAGGCAGGGTGAGGCATTATTGAGAGTTTATAATCTCATTGCGTTTCATTTGCAGGCATAGAGATCCCCAAGTACGTGGACACAGTCACCCCTCAATACAAGCCAAAGTTTGATGCGCTGGTGAGAGTTAACGCTTGTCCTGACCCTTTAAGTACTTATCAGAAACCAATTCCCTCCAATATGTCTCTTGTCCTTGTTTGTTACAGTTGGTGGAACTGAAAGAGGCAGAGGAGATGTCCCTCAAGGAGTCCGAGCGATTGGAAAAGGAAATCGCAGATGTGCAAGAGTTGAAGGTAGCAAATCACCCTTTGTTATTATGTTCTCCGTAGTGAGAGAAGGTAATAAATCACTTGCAATTTTTTAGCGCTCTCTCACAAACTGTCATTATTCAACAGAAAAAGATCAGCACCATGACTGCCGATGAATACTTTGAAAAGCATCCTGAACTCAAGAAGAAGTTTGATGATGAGATTCGCAATGACTACTGGGGATATTGATGAAAAAATGAGCAGATCAGTGCCAGTTGGCCAGAGTTATTGAAGATTGTGTTCTGCTTGTTTGATTTAAAATAAAATTGAGAGAACTCTTTTCTTCTGTACTCCTTGCTTTGGGCTTGAGGAATTATGACCCCTCATTGACTTCAATGTCGGAAACTTGAATTTTCATGTGAATCAATAGATGTTCGTTTTTCCCAATAATAGCCACACCTTTTAACTGTAAAAGTGGCAGTATGACAGGCGGTATCATTTCTTAAACTATTTCTATCCACGGTTCATTGAGTCGAGGCTCGCATTTTGAGTTTTCTTCTGAGTTTGACACTACCTATAACGCCTGATTCTTCTTGTAATGATTTGAATATGCTGAGGGCTTTTTCCATGGTGGATCTCCCTATGAACCTCCATTAAAACAGGCGGATGAGGTGAAACTTTTTCGGTAATAGTGCATGAGTTGATGGGATGTGAAGTAATATGAACAACGATTGGGAATGCCGTCATTATAGTTAAGCCGGGGAAGAATCGTTGTGTGCTTAAGTATGGACTGAGATGGTGGCTGATGATGTTGGATGCATCTTCTCTGCATCGTTTGACTACGGGCAAGGTTGCAAGGTTGGATATAACGCCAATACATAATATAGGGGCATACGGAGACGGTCTTGTTGGTTGTGTTAGTTCTTGATTGAGACATCCCTAAATTTTGAAAACCCCGGAATTTCACCTTCGAGATTCTTATATACGTACATCAACCCATATTGACCTTTGTCTTCCACTTGATCAGTCATTAAGAGGGCTCGAGTACCAAACAGAGGAGTTCGATGCGAACGGTTCCTCCCCAGTGTAGTCATTTCTAGCCTCAACAAAGACGATTCTCCTAGCCCCGTCCAAAGACTGGGTTGGGTCGCCCGTAGGACCTTGTGAAGCAACTTGATTGTTCTTTTCTAAGTGGGAACCGTAGATATATCATCCCATTGCCATTTGTATTAAATTGAACGATCTTGAATTAATCAGGTTCTCAACACAATTTGGTCGAATTGACAAATGGCGAAATTAAAACTTTTAAGTAGAACAACCTAGTTAAAAAAATAATACGTGCACTTAAAGCCTTAAAATTTATCACGAAGATGCAATTGATTACACTTTATGAAAATTTTAAAACTTAATTTTACTTTCGTGAAAAATTTAAAGATTTAATTGTATTTTGCGAAAATTTTAGGACTCAATTAGTTATACGTGACAAACTTTCAATACACTTAAAAATCACCTAATAATGCCAGGCTTGACTTTCATCTTTTTTCACTTTGAGAAATAGAGGCGGAGGGAGGGAGGAGAACAAGAGAAACAACCAACACCCGGAGCAATCCTATTTACAGTTGCAGGTCTCTGTGGAGTTTCAAAATGAGCAGATTGCTCTAATACTTCATCCAACTGGAACTACAAAGAATCAGACGGGGCTTATCTGAGCCCAGACGAGTTAGGCAAGACCCCCATGTATTCTCTGCGCTAATAATTGTTTTGACCGTTAAATGATACGAGTAAAATCTTATTGTTTTTCCTCAGAAGATGAACAGACTGAGATACCGGGCGAGAAAACACCAGCTATAAAATCACAACTGCGTGTAAAAACAGTGTTTCCATCGTACAATACTCATCTCTCGTAGTAGAAAATAGCTTCCTGTGGGTGTGAGATACCATGGGATAAAGTACAGAATTGAAGGAGGGCATCCGTAAACCAAAGGGCATACCGCACAACAAGGGTAGAACACATATCGCAATATATGCACGGACGAAAGTGCAAAGACCAAGTAAATTGAACTTGATCGAAATAACTGCACAATTGTACAAAAGAGAGAATTTTGAGTACATTACAAAACTTAAAGCAGAACAGTTGCACTGTTACCAATGGCAGAAAACTACATCACAGTTACTGACAAAATTGTATCCAGAGATGTCGACAGATAAAAACTGTTAAAAAAGTGTGGAGAAGAAAACTCAAAATTTCCCGGCAGCGTTAACATGCTTTATGATTGGAATATATGGTCAAATCTTCAGTCAAAAACCTCACCCAGAATTGGTTAGCTTCTTCTGAGACAAAGGGTTGGTGGCAGCTACCTCCTCATTTTTGTCCATTGTCTTCTTTAGAAGCTCATAGCCCGCAAAGTTCATGGCTCCCAGCGGAGCTATCCAAAAGAATCTGGGCACTGCCCCTTTAAATAAGCCGAGAGGGCCCTCACGACGTAGTATTGAGAAAGCTACCATCGTCATTGATACCGATCGACCCCGTGGAGCAGTCATCATTCTTGTTTTTATGACATCAAAGGGTGTGGTAGTAACAGCGGCTAGCCCACCTGAGAGAGCTCCAACAACAATTGTTTCCCAGGGCTCCAACTCCCGACCCACAAGATGCTGGACAAGCTGATGAAAGCACACGGAAAGAGTAAATTTGTTGATCAGACCTCTACAATCTCCAACCCCACAAAGTAGTGATATACAGTACAAAGCCAGTATTTGACCAAGAGGGACTACATGAAACACAGGAACAGTTAAAAAAATCAAATTGCAAACAAAGCGAGTGGAACTCGATCGATTATAAAACGATGCAAGACAAAAATGAAGCATATGATTTGCTCACATTCAACAGATACCCAGATTTCACTTGGCTGTTATATTTGTCATGTAAATGGACAGAGGTATTTCAACCACCACAAAGGTAAAGCAGGCATTACAGCTTCAGTTCTCAATCAACCACAAGTACAAGCATTCTTGAAACAATTGTGAAAGAATTTCACATTCTACCAGTTAATGGATAAGCAGTGCCATCCCATTCTGCATCCATGGTAACAAGGCACGTCCTTTACATACCTCTCAACTACTGCTCAATATCCAATATACATGAATAACGAATGAGAATATTGACGTTTTCCATCTTTAAACAGACAATTATTTCACGTGTATATCCAGTTACAGCAATATGTGTGAAATCGAGCAGCTCGTGTCATATTGTCCAATTCACACGCATCATACGACGTCAACTTTTTAGCAGGCAGCAACTAGCAATGCTTTATAACATCGGCATGCATAAAATTACATGATGGTACCTCCTACACAAACTGAGACACAGTGGCATGACTACTTGTGTTATTCTATGCCTATTATTCATCCGCCAAGAACAGAAGTACAATCATCCATTAAGTCAGAGCGTCATTGAAAAGTGGTATTTCAACCGACCTCAAAATGATTTTTTTTTCCCCAAAATACATATGCAAACAAATAGTCTAATATCAAGATGCACAGCACATAACAATAGATCATGGGTTATTTTTCATATCATTCTCCAAACAAGAATGGAGTACTCCTTCCAGAATGCAAATTCGTAAATTCCTTAATATCCAGAGTGCAAATACGTAAATTCCTTAACATCCTCACACCTATCCAAAACCTTAGCTATATTTGCAAAGGAAGAGGGGGGAAGATGGAAGTTCAGGGGGAAATGGGAAAACATCTAAAATCTTGGAGAGAGGACTTGTGCCACTGGCATTGGCATAGAGAAACGAAGGAATCGTACCTTTTTTGACTCGGCATAAAGTCCCATGCCAGCTACATAGAATGGAACCTCCCGACAAAGGGTAGCACCAGTACCCCGGAAAAAACCTTTAGGACCATCTTGCTGCCAGGTACCAACAAGAGCCTCCCCGACATTATCAAAAATTCCAGCCTGCAACCTCTGCTTTAGGACCTCACAAGGAATCCGCACTGCTGTCCCAAGAACAGTGCTACAAAATGATGCTAGAGATTGAACCTGACAATTATTATAGCTTCGCGTTAACTTTAGAACTTATAAAAAAGTGCCTCTCCTTTCAAAGGCACAATTCATACATCTTATCCGGAAATTGCTGAAGCTGATGCAACCACAATGGGACAAACACATCCCCACAGGCCTATGCATACGAACACATCCGCAAGCATGCTCATACTAAAACAAATAGAGCCTCTCAACGAATTAAAGGGTAAGAAAGAAACCAGTAAATAATGAAAGCAATAGAGTACTTAGGCTTTATTTGGTTCGCGGAAAATGAATGATTTGGTCCAAAAAATGATCGCTTGTATCGCTTGAAATAATAAGTCACTGGAAAATATTTTCATTGTTGATAGCAATTTATGTCTAAAAATTTTCGTTTGTTAATCTTTCTAAGCGAATTCAAGTGATCATTTTTTGGAAAATGTTTTCTAAATCATTAATTTTCCACTAGACAAACAGAGCCTTACTAATAGAAAATTTCAATAACTGAGGTCTATTGCAGTTTTCTTAAAATCTCGTTGGTTATGCATAAAGTTATTAACAGAGCCTGTGAAAACTAATAAAGCGAAATTGGAAATGGTGAAACTTACTTGGATATCTGGGAGAGTTGGTGCCACATTTATCAATATGAGCTTGCTGGCTTCGAATATTCCTGTTCTAAGGCCATGGCTGCAGTTATTAAAAAAAAAAAAGAATGTCCCAATCACAAGATCAAACAAGTAAGCACATTGCAAACAAGGATAAAAATAAACGACAAAACATAGGACCTTGAAAACTGTCCAAGAATGGCAGGTATAGAACCCCTGTATACTCCACGCACTCCAATTTGTGGGAGCTTTGCAATGATATCTGGAAAAGAGAGTGTCGAGGCTTGCACTCGCGTCTGATAAAACCAAGAAATTATCATGATAGGACCTTTACAAGATGCACAGTCGTGTCCACTACTGTGTACACCCGCTCAACTCGCACAAGCGTACTACATAGTGCATGATGGCTACCTCAACATGTGAGGCTGGAAGAGACGAAAGTGTATACCCTCACAGAAAGAGCACCTATGCTCTACTTAAACATAATTACAATCCACATTGCAAGCCCCAAAGTCAAATATGATTAGGTTGGATCATCCTGGCAAGGTAACATAAACAACATAGTGCTCGAATGCTTCTGATAGCACTAAGCAATATTTATCATCCCTCCAAGAACAGCATGAGTATCTGCCTATATAAATTTAAAATATTAGCTTATCTCTATATTTAAGCTCAATAATCAATTTCAGATGCCTAGGTGATCTTTAACTCAAGGATTTAACTCCTTCTCAAGGGTGTAATATAAATTTGCATCAACTAAGGGAAAAAATAGTTTAGATCCTCATTGAACTTCAATTCCAATATATCTGTGTACGACACAGTTTAGTAATATCAGCATATGTAAATAGATTTTACCTTTACTGTATCAACTGGGTGCATCAAAGAGGTGGACAGTGCACAGGATAGTCCTCCAGCCAATGCAGACTTAAGAACACTTCCCGTAGGTATTTCCACAGGGGGCGCAACAGGAACAACAGTAGCAGCTTCAAACCAGACATTTCTGCTCAACCAACAGTGACCATATCATGCACCATCCGAGAAAATTCACATAAAATTAACTGCAACAGCAGCAGAAGTTTCTGCCTACTGACTTCACATTCTTCATAACCAATTTACTATTAATTATTTCCACCCCCAAACCAGCAATCATAGATTGAGTTGCTTTCCTATTATTTCTCAAGTAGAGCAAGACATCATGTCAAAGAGGAAATAACATGGATGTATAAATCAATGTAAACCAAAAGCCAGTAAATTCACACTGACATGGATCCTCTATCAACTAAAATCTAAAAGAACTAGAAAGTAAATTACTGCTGGCTTTGGCCATCTTATAATGTGAAATGTCAACATATTCCAAAATGATCGCTTAACTGGACAGAATCTCACCTAGGATCATCTTGGAGTCGATCAGATGGAAGTAAAAGCATAAAGTTCCTAAAATGTCCATACGAAATGGATCCTTGTTTGTCTGCATCAAGAAATCGCATCATAGCACCAGCATTGTCTGCATTTGCTGGAAGTCCTGCATGTTTTAGTGATTCCAAAATTTCACTCTTCTGTAGTGTCCCAGACTTGCTCAAACAGAGTGAAGTGTAAGCTCGAAGGATTGTCGGTTCCCTCTGCTCCATTAATGATAGAAACTGCTTCCAACCAAATGACTTCGAGAACAAGTGACTTCTAGTACGGCGCATGAATTCACGTGCGTATCTCTGGGGCAATTTCCGCTTTCTCACAGCAATCTCTAGGTCCTCCAACGTCACTTGGCCATCACCATCTCTATCCAGTTCCTCAAAGAACCTTCTCCCTGAAAGAGCACATATAGAAGGAGGAATATATCTTTCAGATAACAAAACAAACCAGAGAAAAGAAAAAAATCGGTTCCAAGCAGGTATTAAGCAGAAGGATCCGTACCAGATCCTCATAGTATTATACTCAAGTGAATTAGCATACCTTCACATTCCGTATATCTAAAGAAGTCCTGAACAGAGAATAGCTTCTTTTTGTCTGGATACTCTTTAGAAGGTCGGCCCAATTGGGGTACAAGTTCAATAAGCTCTGTCAGAGAAACAGTAGATAAAGTAGATTTCAAACGCTCCACATTTGATAATGGAATGCTCAGTATGCCGCCAGCCAACTTCTGCGCTGAAGTACCACTGTTCGATTCCTCTCTACTCCCACTTGCAGCTCCATCATCGGTCTCTTCTTTCACCGTAGAAGTAACCTCGACAATACTTGGAGGCACACCTCCCACTCTCGCGAACCTCAAGTTTCCAAGAAAACCATTTACATCTGCTTTTCGAACTTCCCAAATGCTAGCAACAGCCCTCAGGTGATTAAATTGTTCAGGAGGGTCTACTACTGCAGAGGACGCTTTCGCAACATCACCCTCAAACTGTTGCTGAACCACTTGATCGAATTTAGGAAGATTCTGCGCCAACTGATCCAGAATAAATCCCAAAAAGCACTCGATGGATTCGAGCGGCACGTGCTTGTCTTCCTTATCAACCCGAACATCTTTCTCGGCCACTTTGACGTGCCGCCGCTTCAACTCCCTCCCTCTCAACTCAGACAACGAAACCTTACACTTCACATCGCAACCACCCTTCTCTTCATCCGACTGTTTCTGCAACCGTCTCTTGCTCGCTTTGAACGGACTAGGAAATGCCTGGACGAAGCTATTCGCCAACAGAGAGAAATGCACTGCAAACTGCAAGCAATTCACGCACGACTCAATACCATCCCTCTCTCTATCCACATCCCTTTCCTTGCCCGCCTTCCTGCCATCCAACCCATCTCGATTCCCCACGTTTTGGGAAAACACTCCGACTATGTTCTTTATGGGGCCCTTAAAGGAGAAACCTTTCTTCTTCTCATCACTTATCACACTCTGCGCACTCTTCTTTCTCAGCACACCGATCTGCAACTTGCTGTTCCCGTCACAGCCATCGAACTGAGCAATCAATTCGACGCCGCCGCTACCTTTCCTCTTCGAATTGGAACCGGGCCAGCAGGACTCAATGTCCTTGGCAGCCTTCCTGATGCCAGATTCCAAGGGCGACAGGGCGCCTTTGACCGCTTGAATCGTGTTTAGAAACGATTCAATCGGATCATTCGCCGACACCATCACTCAAGCAACAGAAATTACCATAGAAAACGGAAAAAGAAAAACACAAGAAGCGCGGCGCAATCCACGAATCTCGAAGCGGGAAGCTCCGGCGAGAATCGAAGGCCTCAGTTCGCCGGATTACGGCCTTCAACAGTCGATTCAACGGCGCGTAAATGAAGCCGCCCCCTCCCCTCCCGTCCCTTCCCCCTGCCGCCGCCCGGAAAGGAAACCCTAGCTGCGGACACTGGAATCGAGCGGCCGCCGGCGTGTGCTTATGTCAATGGAGTCGGGGGAGCGGCGGCGGCGACGGCCGGCGAGAACTCGGATGAGGACGCGGGAATCGCTCATCTCCGGCGAGGTGAGAGCGCTCCGAGAGATGGGTGATCGGCAGTGGATAACGCTGGGGGGTCGGTGGGGCAGTGGCGTTGCGAAAATAGAGAGGAGATGGAAGGGCAATGCCGGAAAAATGCAACTTGCATCCGCGACCGATGGGCTTCTCCTTGTACGGAGAGAGAGAGAGAGAGAGAGAGAGAGAGATGCTGTATAGCAGCAGCAGGAGGAGAGGACGAAGAAGAGGCCTTAAATTAATTGCAAAAAGAAAAGATATTAAAAAAACAAAATGAAAAGACACTTCTTCTTTTTTGGGGGGGTCAATATATCTTTTATTTTATCGATAACCGAAATAAAAGTGGGGATTTTTTATTTATTTATTTGGTCGAGTATAGAAATGGGGGATGTGGGAAATTGAAAAATAAATGCGAAAAAGAGAGGAGTGGAGATGTATTTTATGAAATGTTTTTATTGGGTGTGGATAATGATTGTGTAATGGATAAAAAGCTGACGTGGGCATCGTGGCAGTATACATTTTTTTTTTTCTGGGGGGTGGGGTGTGTCTTTAGTACTTGGCCTTTGCCCTTTGGAGTATTTCTGGAGGGAGAGGGGTTAGTTGGGGGGTTTTAAATCAAGTGGAATCCCCAATGTCTATCGAGATCTGATTCGGATGCGATTGAGGTTTATCCCGTGTATTTAATGAGATTACGTGGCATAACATTATATGATCCTATTTATCAGCAGTAATTATTAGAGATCCCGATCGCAGAACTTAATACCCGACGCCTTTATAAAAATGCGTTTGAAAGAAATCTTTTTGCCATGTATCTGATCATTTTTCGTTAGTAATTATTGCATGATATTGAAGATAGATGAAGAAATCAGTAGAGATGTTTATTGATTTGACTTGTAGATCGAACACGTGTAAGAAACATAGATCGGTATGTCTTGAGAAATCAAAAAGGACGGCTAGACTGCCAATAAAAAGTATGAAACATTATTCATGGAAATTCTCCATTTCGTGCGTTCATCCGAATTTTGCCGGTAGTAGAATTAGATTGTCTTGTGGGGTGATGATTTTGCAGGAAAGAAATCTGATGTCCATCCACGAAAGTAAAACCAAAAAAGAGAAGAAAAAAAAAGGAGTAATAAGCCAGCAAATGAGAACAAGAGATTCGGGTTGGATCTTCAGTCGCCATGAAGAGAAAGAAGCATCATCCGACCCAACAAGGGGATGATGATGATTCCACGCGGCGTTCCTCATTAGTCCCGCATTAGAGTTCATTTTGATTAACCTTTAATCGAGAGTTAATCTAGGCGATGCTGCAATCGAGACATCATTTTCGTTTCGAGTCGACTTGGATTAGATTTGACACCCCCATCTCAATCCAGTCGATTGCTTACTCAGCAAGAGTCGTGCAATACGAGCGACGAAACATGCGAACCTAGACACCCGAGAAAAGCAAACAATTATTAGGTCCACGAACGCGAAAATCGCCTAACATTACTTTAACTCCACTACCATTGGTCGCGTTGACTTGCACTGAAGATTAGGTGCTGCATTGATGCAAAACTCTTCCTAAAACTGCAGTCAATTCGCTGTGTGTTTCGGCCAAGCGATTCGTGGTTTGGCTTCTTATCCTTTATCTTTTTCGATTTGCGGGCCAAAGCTTAAATGATTTCGACGAAAATTATAATAAAAAATAAGGACAAACCGACAAAACCGAAGCAACCAACATCGCATGGAAGCAAGCGAATGCGACGACTAGCCGGTGGCTCAGATCGAGGGATTGGTAATGAACACGTGGCGCTCCGATCACCGATACGTGTCGTACGCCCAGAAGCATCCACCTCGGCTTTTTTATCTCCCGCATGCGCCCCTCGGCCACCGTCCGATTCTTTCTCGCTCTCTTTTTGCCTTCATCGTCGTCGTCGAATCGTTCTCGCTAGACAATGCTGACTTTCTCACCATACATGCTAACTCATCACGTGGTTTCCATGGCCTAATGCAGAGGAACGATGCCGAGGCGAGCCCAGGAAGAAAAGGACGATCCGCTTTTTGGAAAGGGCCCAACTTTATCTCGGCCTCTGTCGTTGCATCTGCATTATTTGTCATTGACGAATTGAGATAATGCTACCCAAAAAACAAGAAAAGAGTCCGTACCATCACGGGTTCACCAAAAGCACAAGTCCTCAACTCGGTATAATTACTGAAAGACAAAGCTAATGAGTCTCAACGAGCCTCGGCAAGTAATCAGAGGCTGATGCTCTGTGGTGACGCCAATTTCTCCGGAGGTTTCATCCGGCTGAGCTGCCCGTTCAATGCGTGCGGTGCTTCGGGTTGTTAGCTTTTTCAACAGATGATATAGAAAGATGCAACTAATCAGTCGAAAATTCAATGAGGAAGTGTGCTCATTCGCACGAAGCAAGCCTCCCCTTCGAATAGGAGCAACCCAAAATACGTTACATCAGAATGCAGATCCACTGCCCTTCGTCTTCCCTAGCATGACATCCTTGGCTTCGTTGATCTTAGAAGCAAGATAATGACTGCCGCCGGCATCCGGGTGATTCGCGACCATTACTTTTCTGTGGGCTTCCTTGACCTTAGCGGGAGTTGCGCTCTCCCTGTCAAACCATATTATTAGGAACAAACTGTTTATTCCCGACTCAAGCATATGTCTGAAGTCAATTGTTAAGCAACATATGCAGTTCAATAGTACAGTGAGACCAAGACAATACACAAATAAAAACAAAACAATGGTTCACCCTTTAGGCAAAATCAGATGAAGGCACTTAATGTGCATGTAACAGTGACATTCTATCCAATGCTCTTTCACATGAACCCTGGTGTCATTTACTCCCATTACCTCTATCACCAGAAAGCTGCTTTTTTTCAATTTAATTGATACAGAAGAGCAAAGAAACTGATTCTCTACCTTAAACCGAGAATAAGAGAAGCTTCCCTTCTAGTCATCTTGGGTTGGAAACCACCTTCGTAAAATTTACGTGGTCTAGGCGGCCTCGTCTTCAATGACTGCCAAGCCTGGATTCCATATCTACCAGCAAGTGCGGCAGCAGCTACTGCTAGCCCAGCCAATAACGGTGTAGCCTGAATGGGTAACACAGTCAGTGTACATGCACTAAAAAAAAAAAAACGACAAATGCAATGAACCAAAACAAAAACAGAAGAACTAAGCACTACAATCGGAAATCAATTTAACTCGAACAAAGGATACTCTTTTTCGCCGTTATGGAAGGACTCTAAAGCATGAGAATCATTTGGCAAACACTCGATAAGAGCACTGTTGTCATTGATCTGTTGAAAGGACTAGTCACTGGACAAAGTCAGGAGGGATCAAGCATGTAGCTGCACTGAGGAGTAGCGACATCTACCAACTATCTCTTGAACTCAGACATATCAATGTAAATGCAGGACGTGCTTTCTATCTACTTTCAGAAATTCTAGACATATCAGCAGCCCATTTAACGCAAACAGACGATTCCAAAAGATAACTTGCAAGTTCTGACAAAAGTTCTCATTTCAACCTCCACAAGAATTGATATCAAACGGAGGACAATAACGAAAAAGAAAGTTAACGGGTAGCCCGCTTCCCGCACTAGGCATACAAATTTTTCGCGATAAAAGAAGGAGAACATCCAGCTTCTGTCTCCCCATCACCTGAAACTAGTGAATCCGCTATCGAATATACGAATCCGCTGAACCTACCCATCTCAGCTCTAATTTCCAAATAAGAGAACCCGAATGACCTCAGACCTATGGCTTAATCGATCAAACAGAACCGCCCATTGCCCCCCCCCAAAAAAAAATCATGGATGAATTTCACTCAGCCAATTTAAGTTCAACATAGTGCAGAAACCGAAAGGCCAGATTTTCAGGAACTCCCGACAATCTCAATACAGGTGAGGTTCATAATCAAGGCTCGTCATCGTCCACCGGCATACGGGTTCAAAAGTTCGACTCCATCTCGGCGAAAATCAAATCTATCTCAGCCCAAAATCGAAACCCTCCCAAAAAGATCGGCACATGATCCTGCACTCCGTATATCGAGCACTTTCTACCCTCAATTAGCGGCAAAAGCGACGGAACGATTGAAAATTTGACAAGAATTAAAGAGAGCGAGAGAGAGAGAAGAGCTTCACATTGATAATTGGCGATTTGGCTTACCATTGCGGTGAGGGATTCTGGAGTATCATTCGACAGCTTCTTCGGTCATCTGTGTCGGAGAGGGAGGGAGGGGGAGAGAAAGTCTGAACTCGGTGCACAGAGCGCAGTGATACCTGACTCGGCCAATCACGTGTCAACACGTCACGCGATACTATGGTTGCTGGGAGTAGCAGATCCTGTCTTCTCTAGTACTGTAGCGATGCGGTAAGCAATAAATGGGCCGGGCCCGGTGGGTGGGTTTTCAAAATCTAGTTCCAGCCCGAACATATTGGGCTTGGACTGACCGACCCCAAAAAATACGCCGGCATGGAAACAATCTAGTTCGGTCCTGGCCCTTTTAGGCCGAGCCCGCAATCAGAGAACAGGACTGCTTTGGAGAAAACTCTCTCATTTTAGAGAACGAATTCATGAAAGATAATTTGCAAGACAAGTTCGGTGATAGGTTTAGAAAATGAGAATTGATGAGCTAGACAGGGAAATAGTGGGTGGTGATAATGGCACTTAGCAATTGGACTTCCAGCTTTGGCCAGTCCCTCCGGTAGCCCTTTTTTTTTTTTATCATGGTGGTGAATTAAGATCGCCTCTTACCTTTAATAGCGATTATTCTCATTAGATTCGGGTAACCAAGATGATGGATTTATCTTGGTTGAAAGAAGCTAGCAAAGTGAACAAATGTCAAAAGTGCTTGGTGAAATTAGCTTGGAAATGTTGCATTTATGAAATTTGGAAATTAAAATTTTCTCTGCTACAAAGTGTGTCTGGTCCTTCTGCTGATGGTATTAATCAAACTATTAGATTTACCGTTAGACAATGCTTTCGAGGGATGTTGAAAGTTAATGTCAATTTGCACCAAAAGTTATGCCTTGTTTGGAACATTATTCTATGGAGGAGTTTGAGTAAAATGATCAGCGCAGTAGGGACCACATATGATGGTGTGTCGCCGTTGACATTGTTGTTGCCGATGTCTGAACTTGAGCTTAGTTTTTGTGGATAGCTTTAAGCACACGCCTTCGATTGAACTAAAAGTGTTTCCAGCGGTTCAATTTTTTCACAGCGTCTAGCATAAATGAAATTGAAAAAAGAGTACCGGTTGGACAAAACGTACAAGGAAAATGGAGAGAATAGTTTAGATCTCACAATTGCTTCGCGCTGATTTGATGCTTTACTAGTATTCATGAGATGTATCGACACTTCATTTCCCTTTCACAACCAAAAATATGAGCACATCCTGGATAGGAGTTTCTAGAAGAAATTTGTACCGGACACAATCTGCCCATGCATGCCCTGAATTATCAGAACGTAGCACTTTGGACGGTTTTATTCCGCCTCAAAGAATTTTCCAGCGGTGATGTAGCGTGCGTGGGAAAATCCCGCAGTCGTCGTCTGTGGTTTCATAAGTCGAATAGGGGAATCATCACTCATCGCCCGATTTTCACCGTTCGCATCGCAGCAATGACTCACGAATCGCCAAATTCGCCCATAGTTCATCCTGCAGTGCGCCGGCGAACTGGTTCTATACATGAAGAATAAATTTAGCTCCATCATCTCCCATCCGTAGGTTGCGTTAAGAGGCACCACCCGGAGCATGGAAAAACGCTCGACCGCCTTTTAACTCCTCAGTCGAAGTTCGCCAATAACTTTCTCGCATCAATGAAGACATCGAGCATTAACCAATGCAGTTCCTTCACTCGCTCAAGGTTTTGTTCCCTCCTACATCTTAGCCATGTAATGTGAAGCACGACACTTACACACGACACGCAACACGACACACACGACACGTCATTTCTTTAAAAATAGAGAAATTTAACACGTTTCGACACGTTATATATTAAATATATTTTTATATATAAATATATAAATATATAAATATATAAATAAATAATAATAAAAATAACCTAGAATTAATTTACACGAAAAATATTAAATAATATCATTCATTATTTTAATTTGTTACAATAATCCATAAAACTTAGAGAAAAAAAAACATTATTTAAAGAAAAATACTGAAATGATATTTTTAAATTTATTTATTTATTATATATAGCATTTTTTTTATTACTTATTCCATAGTAAAAGACTTTAAAAAAACTAAAACAATTCTAAAAAAACAAAACTGAAAAAAAAAAAAAAAAAAAATTAACCCATGTATGTATATTTATAGCAATTTTATTACTTTTTTTTTATGCATATTTATATTTTAACCCCTCAAGTATTAAAAAATTTTAAAATTGACCCCGTTCGTGTTGAAATCACGTGTCGAGGAGAGAGTTGACCACGTGCCGGACACGAAGGCTTCCGGAGAGTATAGCTTTTAGACATATATTCTGACATAAAGGCTTCCGGAGAATGCCCGTGCTACATAGATCTTAGCCATCTATTCAATCACGCGACTCAAAGAGGTTGACACGAAGATCAAATTATCAGTCGGACCTTTTTGGCATAGGTAGCATAGCCAGGGCTACACTTTCCATGAGCAAGCACACGCACTAGAATTAAGCACATACAAAATAGGAGTGTCAGACGGAAGGAACTACAGGTCATTTGACAAAACAGTGCAGTAGGCCCAAGTAAAAATATAAACGTCACCAAAATCCATACGAGACTAGTAAAAACAAAATTTAAGGCAAACTAAAATGTCTCCTCAAGGTTACTACGACTAAATGACTTTAGAATGAGCAAACCCCTCAGCAAAACCTAAAATCCGAGGCCCTTCAAATAAAGACATGTATGAGACACTTAAAATGACAGAGCTCTCCGCAATCCTGCAATCGACAGCAGCCTCACTTCTTCTTGGCAGCGGACTTTGTGACCTTGGCACCGGATGGGTCCTTCTTCTCCACACTCTTGATGACACCGACGGCCACGGTCTGACGCATATCCCTGACAGCAAAACGCCCAAGAGGAGGGTACTCGGAGAAAGTCTCGACGACCATAGGCTTGGTGGGGATCATCTTCACCATTCCAGCATCACCGTTCTTCAAGAACTTGGGCTCCTTCTCAAGCTCCTTACCAGACCGTCTGTCAATCTTGGTCAGCAACTCAGAAAACTTCACAGCAATGTGGGAAGTGTGACAATCGAGGACAGGAGCATAGCCGTTGCCAATCTGCCCGGGGTGGTTCATGATGATGACCTGGGAAGAGAAGCTAGCAGCCTCCCTGGCAGGATCATCCTTGGAGTTGGAAGCAACAAAACCACGCTTGAGATCCTTCACGGCAACGTTCTTGACGTTGAACCCAACATTGTCACCAGGGAGGGCCTCCTGGAGAGCCTCGTGGTGCATCTCAACAGACTTAACTTCAGTGGTCAATCCAGTGGGTCCAAAAGTGACAACCATACCAGGCTTCAGGACACCAGTCTCAACACGACCGACAGGGACAGTTCCAATACCACCGATCTTGTACACATCCTGAAGTGGGAGACGGAGAGGCTTGTCTGTAGGCCTCTTTGGCTCCAGGATCTGGTCAAGAGCCTCGAGGAGGGTGGGGCCCTTGTACCAGTCAAGGTTGGTGGACCTCTCAATCATGTTGTCACCCTCAAAACCAGAGATGGGGACAAAAGGAATCTTGTCAGGGTTGTACCCAACTTTCTTCAAGTATGAAGAGACTTCCTTCACGATTTCCTCATAACGGGCCTTGGAGTACTTGGGTGTGGTGGCATCCATCTGCAAAAAGGGAATTGTTATCACATAAGTACATCTAGACAAATGCCAAAGGCTAGTGAAATAAGATATAGAACATATAAAAATGTACCTTGTTGCAGCAGCAAATCATCTGCTTCACACCAAGAGTGAAGGCAAGAAGTGCATGCTCACGGGTCTGGCCATCCTTGGAAATACCAGCCTCAAAACCACCAGTGGTGGAGTCGATGATGAGGACAGCACAGTCAGCCTGGGAAGTTCCAGTAATCATGTTCTTGATGAAATCACGATGTCCAGGAGCATCAATGACTGTGCAGTAATACTTGGTGGTCTCAAACTTCCACAAGGCAATATCAATGGTGATACCACGCTCACGCTCCGCCTTGAGCTTGTCAAGGACCCAGGCATACTTGAATGACCTCTTGTTCATTTCAGCTGCCTCCTTCTCAAACCTCTCAATGACACGCTTGTCAATACCTCCTAGCTTGTAGATCAAGTGACCAGTTGTAGTCGATTTCCCAGAGTCGACATGGCCAATGACCACAATGTTGATGTGAACCTTCTCCTTACCCATGATGAGATATCTGAAAGATGGACGACAAAGATGAAAATACAAATCATGCAATTAGACAGCCATAAAACTCCAGCCATGACATAATCATCACATCCTACAGTCCACAAAAAAAAAAAATTGCAGGCAAAGCATACAGAGAGAGAAGCACATTCACAAAATTATAAAAAATCTGAAAACCACATCGGACATCTCACCCACTACACAGCGTACAAAAGCAAATTGGAAATTTCCTGTGACAAACAGCGTTAAACATAAAAAGAATTAAAATCATTCACCGTTCAAGCAACTAGACATAAGCTAAAAATAAAATAAGAACAAAAATCACATCCGCGGGCTAGCAGAGTTTCAAAATGCACATTTGGGTTTGATAAAAATTCAAAAAGACATTGCCCCCATGCAGGATCGAACTACAGACCTTCAGTTTACAAGACTGACGCTCTACCGCTGAGCTATAAGGGCATTTTTTCACATCTCTAAATTTATAAGCTTAAAAAAGATTTAAAAAGCAAAGTGTACAGCTTGCTATCTTGAATAAAGAAAATATGTTAATCAAACAATTATCATTAAAAAAAAAACAGAATATATTTTAAAAAAAAGTCAAATCAGCTGTCCACAAACAAAATAGTATAAAAAATTCAAAAGCTGCTACATCGCTCTCCAGATCAGTTTTTTCAACAAGAGCATATAGGCTCCACCATATCTCCTTTTAACCAGCCAACATGAAAAACAGGTCGTCAGTATTCAAAACGATCCATGCATCCTGCTTCAAATTGCAGACAGACCAGAGACAAGCTCGCAAATGGTTTTGAGATAGATCTAAAAGAATCGAGATAAATCAAACAAATCAAGCGCATGCCAGACCACACACGAACATACACACAAACATACAATAAGGGATTCAGATCTGAATAGCTAGATCCATCGACAGATAGAATCGATTACGGCCAAGCACACCTCAATTTCACAAGCTCCTCAGCATAAAAAACAAGGGAACAACACCGGAAATGGCGAAGACGACGACGAGATCGAAGACGCAAAACAATCCAATCTCCCCCATCAAAATGACCAGACAGACGAATCGAGACTCATGCACACCAAGCACACATCGCCCGCGACAAGCAAAACACGAAATGGAGATCAGAGAAATGGAAGAAGCTTTACCTAAGCTGCGAACGACGAGGCTCGAGAAGGAGAAGGACGAAGAGAGAGAGTGGCTGGGAGCGAGTGAAGAGGGACTGAGCCTGCGATCCCAAGCGCGAGCTATATAGCGTCGGCCGAGATTAGGGTTTCTCCCGAGCGTCGGATCTCATCGCCCACGAACCGACGGAGGGTCCGGATCGTGCCACGTCGCCATTTCCAGCAGAGTGCGTCGCGCCTTCATTTTTCTCGTGACGGATATGTCCTCGAAGTGTCCTGATTTCTACGAGAGACCCCCGCAGGCAAAAGTCCTAGGGTTTTGAGGAGAGCTGATCCGAGCCGTCCGTAGTCCGATCCGAGGGTGGAGCGATAAAGAAAGTGTTTCGCACTCCGAGCGAGCCCAGGCCACTGAGATTGGCGTTCCCATGGGGGTGGCGGCAGAGTGGACAAAAAGGTGGAAATCGCGCCCGAGGTCCCTCAAATGTACCGAAATTGCACTATTGCCCCTCGGAGAATTCATCTCTAACTGAACAGGCCCGCCACAAAAAAAAAAAAAAAAACTAAGTAGAAGGAGAATCGAGCAGAGGAAGAAGAAGAAGAAGAAGAAGAGAATCGCTGTGCGTCTGCTTTTTGGCGTGTGATTTCTCGGTCTTCAAGGTTCGTTCGTCGCGTGCAAGGAGATTGAGCTTTTCCCTCGCTTCATGCTGTCGATTGTTCACGTGGTTTTTCGTTGTGCATTTGTGCAGAATCGTCGAGCGTTGGGGTGTTTGAAACTTCTCGGAGATGGCGAAGCTGGGGAAGAAGGCGAGGAAGTTCGCGAAGAAGAATCTGCAGTCGGTGCTCAAGCGGAAGAGGAAGACGAACTCCATGTTCAAGAAGAAAGCTTCTTCTAAGAGTAAGCACTCGTCTCTCTCTTTCTTTTGTTTTTTCGAACTAATTTTAAATGATTTCAGCATTCGAAGTGCAGCTAAGCAGAGAATTTTGATTAGGTTTAGGTTCTGCGTGGCTTACTAAGCGTAGAAATTGATGATTCCCTTGCGTTTCGCCAGTATAGAATGGAAGCCGTGTAACTAGCGGCAGTTGCATCCCTGCATTGTGCGACCTGAACCCCATGGATTGCTTTCGGTGCGACGCGAATGTCTTGAATGCGTAGTTCGTTCTTTGTTGTGCTCGGTACTAGAAGTAGCTTGCACTGGGCTTTCTTACAGAGGTTCCTCATTCTTTTTATGTATGTTTGCAATTCTCGGGTACATTGTCTAAATGAAATCCGTTTTAGAGAGAATGTATCGACGTGTATGAAGTATGTGAACTTGCTATTGAAGATGCTTTGTCCCTAAAAAGTTACTACTGTGGTTTTTTGTAAAGTGCAGAGTGCTTTCCTTCCTTCTTCCTTCTTCTAATCTGTATGTCTCTTTGTAAGTTTTGATTTCTGTGATGGCATGTATATTGTTCAAATTGATTAATCATATACTCAAATGACGGACTTTACGATACTTACAGTTTTGATGCTTGTCTTTCATATTTGCTATATAGATGGAATTTCCCTCCTCTTCCTTTTGGAATTGCTTTGTAGTTCATAAAATTGTGGGCTGCCTTATATTAACTGGAGATTTTCTTAGGGAAGGAGCAGGATGTGAATGAAGACCATGAGGGTGACAAGGTAGATCTCTCGAGTGAAAGGTAAGAAAGTTAACTGGTGCTTCCTTCTCAATTGTTGAGTGATGGGAAGTTTTCCATTTCTTACACGATTCTTTATGTGATTTCCTGGAGGCTGGATTGTCAGTAATATGGATCTTATCTCCACTATGTTTCACAGTGTCAACCGATGAAAATCACTGTCTTCAGTCACAGTTGAAGTACTTGTAAAGCATTTGCCATTAATTATTCCGCTTCCTAATATTCCACCTTTGCTTTTAGGAAGCCTGAGGTTCAAGACATTGAGGACATTTCACTGGATGCATTATTAGGTGGAGATTGCAGCGATTTGGGTGAAGATGACTCAGACAGTGATGGCTATCTTGAGGTGTTGAACTTGTTGCTTGTAACACTTTCATATTGCTAGTTGGATAATTTTGAATTGTTTTACTTTTCTTGTGACATTACGCTAGGTTTCGACAAATGCCATCCAAGCCGATACGGATGACGAGACTTACCTAGAAGGTGAATGGTGTTGTAATTTGGTCTTTAATAGTTAATCAAAATGCAGATATTCACCCTTCCTCTTTTGCATATACACAATGATGTGTGAGCAGAAGATGGCGATGTCACTGCTTTATCTGTGCAGAACAAGGACATTCATTCAGAGCTTGTGGAAAAGAAAAAAAAGTTGGACAAGTTAAAGAAAAAGGTAAAGCATATTGAAACTGCTTGGTCAGCCTTATGTAGAAAAGCTCATGTTCAATTAATCTTTTGCCATGGTTTTTGTTTTTCTTTTTTAATAAAATCTCAAATTGGCCAGCTTTGTATGAATGGGAGGTTGTTCCTGATGATGTAGAGAAATAAGAACCACATATTTCAGGATTCTTCTTTGCTTCTAGTGCTGTAGATTGAAAACCATTGTTGGCATAAATTATGGCATTCTTAACGCTAAAGTGCCTAAGTTCAAATTTGGTCCCTTTCTTCCTTTTCTTTTCTAAGATGCTTCCATTTAAATTCTTTTCCTATCTGGACGATGTGCCATTATGTTCTTGAACTAATGTAATATCATAAATTGATTTGTCTTCAGGATCCAGGTTTCTGTAAATTTTTGGAGAACAATGATAAGCATGTCCACCAACTCAGTGATGAAGAAATGGTAGGTTTCATTGTTACTCTACTGAGTTATTCAAGACATGTTTGCTGGTAATGATGAATGAATACGTTCTCTGTAATGTTCTGTTTTCCTTAGCATACATCTATATTTGAAATTGGTGGCTTATCGGTATAAGTTCAGAATTTGCTAAAATGGCTGATAATACAAAGAGTTTGATTGGTTATTTCTGAGTCCATGTGATATCATATCACTAATAAGTTTTTTACGACCCTAGGATTTTTGTTGTAGGATGGCTACAGCTGAGTGGTTGTTATATGAAGTTAAGCTGAAAGTATAGGGATATGATTTCTTCACTGACATGTACTAAAAAATGAATATGTTCAGGATGCATACAGCATCACTGAGTCCCATGGTTGTGGACAGCCTATGTGTCATGTACTCTCGGGTAAATCATTTTGGACACAACATAAGGGGAAATGGTTTTGTTTAATCTTTTTTTTTATGATAAGGACTGCCACAGAGTTTTTCATTTCAACTGTTATCATGCCTAATCAAGAGGAACAACAACCTGGCCTAAGGGTGGTCCACCCTTACCAAGATCTAAGAGGTCTTTCGGTTGATTTCCATCTTCTCCTTCCCCATATGCTTATTTTGTTTATTAACCAACATTCTCCCTTCTAAGGTTTTCCCTTCTCTCTAATAAAGAGAAAATGACTTTCAGAAAGCAGAGCTACAACTCTTCTATAGCTCATAGGTTTTATAAAATTGTACATGCTGTCTTTGACTGGTAGTTGTGTGAACTGACATTTTAAGCTCTCAACATTGCTTGAACTATATCGAAGGCCATTCACTCTCTTTATTGTTTTCGATATTGTTCTTGCTTAGCAGCATCCAGTTGATAATTTGCTAGTGTTTTTGAAAAAACAGTTTTCTGATGATGAAGAGGCAAGTGGCAATGACACTCAAACAGTTGGAGAAAGCTTAAACTCGAGTAAGCTCAAACTGTTGACTGCATCTACCATCAACGGTTGGTGTCAAGAAGCTACTGAGATGCAGAATGTATCTGCTTTGACTAGCCTCTTAAATTGTTACCGTGCTGCATGTCACTATGGAAGTGAATCAACTGGGTTTTCTGATGGCGCCACAGTCTACAAGATTCAGAATAACGAAGCTTATTCCACTATATTGGCCTTCATGCTCCGTGAAGCCGACAAAATATTTCGGAACTTACTTGGGATATCATGCTCTAATTGCAAGAAGGAAACTATTTTGGATATGAAGAAGACATCAAAATGGAAAACTATGAAGCCCCTGATAAAATCATATTTGCGGAGCACCCTGTTCCTCCTGAATCAAGTTACAGACACTAAGATTTTGGTTTTCTCCTTAACACAACTCAGGGCTTCTATTATATGTTTTGCTGGTTTTCCTTCTCTGCTGCATCGACTGATCAAGGTACATTCTTTCGCATAGTCAAGTGCGCATTATATTGTCACTCATCCGGAACTATTTCATATGGTTCAAAGACTGCTAGTCAGACATTTATGTGAGATTGCTCTTATTCTCATTATCTTTTTCTTGTACTTCAAGTGGCCTTTTCTTTTCTATATCACTCAGGCATACTGAACTCTCATGCTTCTTATTATAACTTGAGCAATTTCATACTGACTGTTGCATACTATTTGTTTGACTAGCAAGCGGCCTTTTCTTTTCTATATTACTCAGGCATACTAGACTATCAGGCTTCCTAATATAATTTGAGCAATTTTGTACTTACTGTCACATAATATATATATATACTGGATTTTAGCTTCATTATGTGTTTTTCAGTTCTTACATTTTGGTGTTCTCTGTAGATATCGATTCACTTATGGGCAACCGGTGATGAAAGTCTGTCATCACATGCCTTTCTTGTAGTACGTGATGTGGCTTTTCTGTATGGGAATGATTGGTTTGACATCTGCCTGATTAAAACATACAAAGCCTTCATAGGCCACTGCAAATTTCTGGAGCCAGGAATGTTTAATCATATACAATTCCTCCGGAATAGCATTGTTGAACTATGCTCCATGGACCTACAGAAATCCTCTAGCAAAGCATTGGGTTCTCTACAGCAACTTGCTAAAGTACTGCAGTTGGCTCTATTGACTAAGAAGAAGGTACAAAAGGAGTATGCTTGGTCATTCACTAATAGTTGCTCTAAATGTGTAGTTTATGCTTTATCCTGTTCTTAATGTTGAATACATTATTAAGAATCTCTGAATGTTCATGAGGATGTGTTCTCATGCTAGGATTGATTTTTTGTCCACATGCAGGAAGCAGTCAAGAAAATATGCAGTTGGCAGTTCGCTAATTGCATTGATCTCTGGGTTGAATTTGTATCATCAAACATTCATGATTATGACCTCCAGCCACTGCTTTATATGATCATTCAGATTGTAAATGGGGTGGCCCATCTCTTTCTTGGACCAAGATATTTACCTTTGAGAATTGAGTGCATTCAGTGGTTAAATCATCTCTCTCGTTCTAGTAGAATTTTCATTCCTGTTGCATCATTTGCATTGGACATCTTGGAATACAAGGTTGGCAAGGTGGGCAAAACGCCTGGAAAGGACTTCAACTTTTCGACTTCTGTTAAAGTAAGGGAATTACAAAATTATGTTCTGTGTCAGTAGTTCTATGATATATTTGTGTGGTTTAAAAGACATGGTTTTCACTAAATATAGTATTCAGGTTTTTGAGATAATGCAAATCTCAAGACTGCAAATAATTGTGTACAGTATGCTGAATCTTTGGAGCTCATAAAAAGAAGCGGTAACCAATTCATTATGTTCTTTTCTCTACAGTTGCCAAAGCATTGGTTAAAGTCTCAAAACTTCCAAGAACAGTGTGTTTTTTCGGCCATTGAGTTGCTCTGCACGCACTTTGATCAGTGGAGCTACCACATATCCTTTCCTGAGCTGGCTACCATACCACTCATCTGTCTGAGGAAGTTCTGTGAGGCAACAACAAATGAGAGTTTCCGGCGTGTGTTAAAACGTTTTATTGACCAGGTATGTATTTTTGAAAAGAAAAGATTGCCACATCTCTTAACCTGTAGAAGACAATTGTACTTGTTTTGTTTCTCATTCTAGTTGGAAGCTAATGCACTTTAGAAATCATTTTTTTGAGTCAAATGCCAAGATCTGATTTAGGATGGAGATATTTTTATTACGAGGAGTCTATTTTTATGAAATGTGTGAAAAATGTTTGGCTACATATACAAGTTCCTGTCAAGGTCTCTCAATTCAAATGTTGGCTTTGCCGGATCCATCTGATACAACTCCTTGACAAATTATGAGTGGCCAACATGTGATCGTAGTTGTCCAAATGATTTAAGGGGTTATCACTATGATCCTCTCACTTGATGTGAAGTTACTGAAGTTCTTTCCTATTGGCTGCTATTTATCAAGTGTAGTCCCATAAAAATGCCAAAGTAGAGTCAAAATCAGTCTTGTTTCTATATATGAATGCCTAAAGCCACCTGCTGCCTTGGCCTACAGGTGGAGCTGAATATTGAGTTTGTGCGAAAGAAAAGAGATGAGGTAGCTTTTTCACCCAAAGATCAACAGTCTGTTGAATCATTTCTTCAGGTTTGCTTCCCCGAAACTAATACTTGTGGTCTCTAATGAAGGCAATTCCTTAGTGACTAATCCTGCCAAGTTTACTGCAGCTGGAGAAGAGCAGCGGAAATGCTTCTTTTAAACAGTACTATGGAAGCATCATGCAAAAGGCGGTCTCACAGAACTTGTTTACCAGCGAAAAGTTTAGGTACTTTTTTTGACTGTTTTACTATCTCTTTAAAGCTTTCTTTTCCTCTTTTCAGATGAACAAAATACTAAAATTATCATACTTTATTATATTAGAAAAAGAAAAGCATGTTGAGTGGCTATAATTCTTAAGGAAAGATATTGTGGATTAGAGTAGAGATTTGCCAGTTACTGCAAGTAGAGTTTTTGATCTAGTTAAATATGTAATTTTTCCTTCAATTGGTGAATATGCTTCTGAATAGATGAGTAGATATTGGCTTGTCTTTCCAATTATTTACATCACTTATATCAGTTGCCTTCATACTGGAGATCCGTGGTTGTCCTTCTCTCAGGTTCTGCGGTGATTTCAAGTAGCCTTATGCACATATTCCCATTTTTGAAAGTGTAATATGTGAATTCATATGCATGCAGTTTGGAAGAGCATAAAAAATCAACTAGGAAGAAGGGACGGCTTGTCACCCGTAGGGAGGTTGCAAGGCCTAATGGCCAAGAAAATGGTGTAAGAAATGGAAATATGGAGAAGAGAAGAAAGAAGAGAAAGACTTTGAACGGTGCTACTTTATCTCAATGACTAATCGAGAAGGACTAGCAGTGGCTGCTGCCTGCCTGGCACTTGGTGCTCCGTGCTCGGTGTAATTTTTGTCTGAGTATTTTTTTTTTTTTTCTGATTACTGAAATTTCATGTAAAGTTTTTATATTTCCCCTGCTCCCTCCCGAGTTAGGTCACCATCCCTAATCAAAGTTTCTGTGCCAGCCACTGCAGTAGCTCCTGAATTGTAAAATTTTGACATATGGCGAGGCTAGGAGATTGTATAATTCTTTGCGGAAGTGATAATTATGTTGAGAGTTGCATGTCTTTTTGTCAATAGGCCGGAGTGATGTTGGGATCGTTTGTTGTTGGAGATTAGGCAGATTAGCTCCTGCGATAATATCACTCGAATTCCTCTTTTCCATAAGATATCACGACTTGTTCGTGAGATATTTCATCTGTCATGAGAGTGTGATCTTATTTCATTGGCAGGCTATATACGGATTGTCTCTGTTCTTACAGATTGTTACATCTCTTGATCATCGCATTGGTATAACAAAATGTGGGTGTTCTAGAACTTGTGATTATGAATCCTTGGATTGGAGTCGTCATTGAAGTGCTTGCAGAGTCGAATTCTTTCTCTGTACGTCACATTGTGTAATGTCGAGGGCCTATTGGCTATAATTCAAGTCACGAAATAACTTCGCAGTTTCTGAATTTTGAAAAGTCAGTGATGACTAAACTTTGCTCGGCAAGCACAAATAATTCTGAGCAAGTCTTTCTTGGTGGGTGAATGTATTTTTCTCCTCTGAAGACAAAGTTAGGCTCTATTTTCAAATTTCTGCTCAAATTCTTTTTTTTTCCTTCTCATTAATCCAAGGCAAGGGATATACGGAATGGAGAGAAGGAAACAAGGAACACCGTTAACCGAAAAAAGAAAACTTTTCCATAACTCTCTCAATAGCTCATATTGGTCCAAATTTAATTTGAATTGACCTACAACTACGCATTCACAAGTGCTACATGATCACGTAGGTCTTCCATTCAAATGATTTTCTCTATTTCCCAACAAATTTGTCAAATTTGACACGCTTCTTCCAACTGAGAAAAGCTTGGACCTCTCAGCTCAATAGCATTCTATTGCTCTACGTCAAAAGAAAAGAAACAAGACAAATAAGAGATTTTGCCCCTTGGATTGTCATGCCTAACAACATTAGGAACAAGATTTTTACTCGAGTTTTACTAAGCACTGTCGATTGCACCTAAAGCAAAAGAAACGTATATCCGGAACATCAAATCCTAACTAAGAGTCGAAGCGTGCCCTGAGCAAAAATTTCCCCAACCTATTAATCTGAGAGCATATACTCTATCCTCTTACGTAGTCGCTATACCATATAGTTCTATGCGAATGTCGTCCGATACATCTGTAGCAGGCAACACCGTGGTATCACGGGTGCGGTGCTGGGACAATCGAGGTTTTCACCATGGAATTTGGATGGTAACTCTTGCAACTGATTGCCTTCATCACCCCCCAAAGCCCCTTCTGATCTTTATCTCCATCACTGACCTTAACAATGCCCCTCCCGTTAGGGGGCTGATGCAACCTGGAAGGAATTGTCTTGTGTTTCTTCCTGGTGTCTCTCAGCTCCATCTCCATGGGAAATTTCGACAACCCGTACATTAACAAATAGCCGTTGGACTTTGGAGTAGGATAGGCCATTACCGTCGCTTTGTAACCAGATGACGTTTTCCTAGTTCCATAACCATACTTCTCCAATGGCATGACTTTTGAACCTCTCGCCCTTGGGGAGCTTGGGGAATGGATCGCGTGCACCGTGCTTTGTTGACCCTTTAGACCCTCTGAGATGGGTCTTGATCTTGAGGAGGGGGAGATTGGTTTGTTGTGCTTTGAAGCCTGCCCTTCCCTTGGAATTTCATAGACTTGCGGTGATGGTTCCTCGCAAGAAATGAGCTTTCCACAGAAGATGATGTTGCTTGCAGGCTGAGTCGGAAGGGCGAAGTTTTGATTCGTGAACTCAAACAAGTCCTCTTCACCATCATCGTTATCGGAAGAAGAAGAAGAGGAGGAGCAGGTTTGATTCTCTGTGCTGTTGAAGTCATCCAAATGAGCAGCTCCATGACTGTGCAGAGGGAGATCACAGAGGGAGAGCGTTTCTTCTGCTTCAAACGAATCATCCCCATCATCCTGGCCAAAGTTTGCTTCTTCTGGGTATCGGTGAAATTCCTCGGCTGCCATCGATGAGGATCAAGAAGTTGATGATGCCAAAAGAAAGAGAGACTGGGGGTTAAGTGGCAGGAGGAAAAAGAGAGAATCAAGATCGGCTAATGAGAGATCATGCAGACATGGCTATCTCCACTCTTCTAAAAAGCAACTCCAAGATGCATATATACTGGTCTAGGTTGATGGACAGGTGGCCCGGCTGGTGGGGCTGATGGTGAATTATTCTTGAATCGCCATGCAAAACATATTCATTTTTATTCGGCTAGTGAACAATATTAAAATAGATAGCCTATATCATCAACATGAAAAAGGACAATCTTTGAGGTTTGGTTCGTAGGTGGGTTGTTCGAGGAAGGCTTTCTAGATGAACAGAAACATATAACTTAAAGTTACATATGCATGAAAGAAGTGGATCGAGAGACAGACATACATCGTGAGGTACGCTCTTTTGCCGTGCTCTTCTAGAAGAGCGGGCTACGAGCCTACGACCAGGCAAATTTTTAGATAATTTATATCTTCTCATTTAACAAGTGTTTCTGTTCTAGACGACCATCGCAATTTGAATATTTTTATTATTTTCCCCTTCTCTTGATAACAGTTTGATTCACATTGTTAAAAGCCGAGATGCGTGCGATGAACAGATTCATTTGGATAGGGACCGCCATCTTGCCGTGGGGCGGCTCCACAGAGATTGTCTTTTTCCCGTCTAACTTTTATTTTGGAAGCATCATGATGATTATTCTTTTGAAAGAATTGGAGAAGGGTGTGACTGGAAACCTACCATTTGGCAATAAGAAATCCTGAATGGCATGGTTTTTCGTCTGAATGGTAAATGGGTATTGTCAAGATTTAAGTGCCTGATAGGACGAATTTGATTATGCGTGATATGAAAGATATAGAGCTGAAATTGCATGTTTTAAATTTTTGGCACAGTTACCTCTTCAATCAATGACGTGTAGGAGTTGATTCGTGTCATATTCTGCGTTAGATTATCCCACTTGGAGCAAGGTTTCTTGTTATTTTATCCACAAAAATCCAGATTGAGAAACGTTATCAAGCACAGCTACTCATCTATGCAGCTGCACAATACATGACAAAGTTTTGACTTCTGTATCCGTGAACGATCAGCTTTCTCTCTAGAAAGTATATAAAAGGTGGAAATACCAGCCATTATAGCAAATTTCTTCTGGTCGGCAAGCCTGATATTCCGGTAAATAACGTGCTTACTAAAAAATAGTGAACTCTGTTAAAATGCATAGGGAAAATAATTGTAAGGAGAAGATTTTTTATTTAAGAAAGGAGAATTTATATCATGCGGATGCAATGGTAAGTATGTTCGACTATTTCTTATATTTCGATAGTAAAAGGCGTTAAGTGCGGCGGGTTCTATCACATTTATTTTGCTTGAAGAATTTCAAACCTTATTGTTAGAGGTAAAAAAATATAAAAACTTTTTCTTTCAACTTTTAGCTATTGAATTACAGGAATTTCACTTATTAGCATAAATATCGTGTTTATGCTAAATTATATACATAATTTAGCATAAATAAAATGCAAGGCACCCGAACCTTCCTCAATTCATCTGTGTGAATGCATGCAAATCGTCATGTTCATTTCCATCAGAGATAACACTCACAACGTGGCAGTGCCACCTCTAAAATTTCTTGAACGGAAGGCATATGACTTGAAAGATCTTATTAGTCATGTACGTATGAGATAAATAATTTCTAAACGGGTATTATTTGGGCCTCTTTTTCCTTCTTGATAATTGTTCACATCATCGAGCACATGTAGTCACTGCTTATGTAATGGAAGCTATGTGTGATAGTGAGATGTCCCTGTGAGATTAGACTCGTGATGCAATGTAGACTTTTCCAATACTTCCAAATCACAATCTGCAAAAAAAATTATTTGGGGGGGGTCAACATATCTAAATCTCAGTGTAATTTATTGCAAAGGGAGAAAGTTCAAACAAAGGCATTTATTTCTATTCACTAGATTAATTATCTACATATTTGCTGGCAAATTACATAAACATGTCTGTCGCGATTTAATTTATCCATCGCTATCAACCAACATGTCTGCAAGTAAGTAATTCTTTAAAAAAATAAATAGGATGTCGTGAGACACGACTTCTTGATAGTTCATCTTAAGGTTGACAACACAACACCAATAATATATACACGTTCAACACAAGAATACAAGTATACCAATTATCGGACTACAGGACCATGTTCATGTTTACATTAGCGCATAGAGAGAGAGAGAGAGAGATTTTTATATGTGTTGTCACTTGCACCTTGCCGAAAGCTAGAAAGGGCAAAAATAATGTGGCCATAATTTTTTGGCATGCTCACCGCCTTGCCAGTTGCCACTAAACAGGCGCGATTTTCCTTAAGTACGGCCAAAAGCGACACGATAAGGAAAGGAAGAGACCGCGACTCGACCCTCAAATCTCCACAAAATCACGGTAGGCGAAAGAGATGATCCGCACGATGGATGGTGGGTTGGGATAGGGATCCTCTTTCTAGAACAGCAGGCCGATTCAAAGGGGGCCACGATCGAGCCTACTGTCGATGACGCGAGGGGGTCGCGACTTAAAGGCGCGTTTTCCGCTTTTCCTAGATCGGGGGGTTTGTCGCCTGCCCCACTAGCCACGCCCAAGTGTACCTTGGTTGGAGCATTTCCTTTTCCTTTTTCAAAAAGGAGGTCTTCCCCCGCATCTCTTTTTCTTTTGATAAGAATTGATGGGTCTTCCTCTTTTGTTTTGGAGGTTTCCCTTTCGCCCTTTTGCCCTTTTGCAGGGGCCGGCCTTCCATGCTCCATATGGGCTCCACTTCTTTTGATGTGCCAAGACTCCCATCGTTAGCTTTAAGGTCAATAGTCCACAAAATGATGCCCAAGCGTGGATGCTGTCCCTCCATCCCGTGGGGCCATTGTTTTCATTTGGCTTTGCTTTGCAAAGACATGGTAGGAACTAATCGAGCACGGGGTGACCTCTGCTATATTATTGTGTAAGTCTGACCATCCCAATGCATGTAGGATGATCTCTGTAATCATCCATGTGACCTAAGCAATGTCCAGCCCTAACTCTTTACAATTTTTTTTGTTATTGCACATGTCCCAATACCGTCGAGAAGCTATTAAATAGATTTAGTTCGATAGGTTCCGGTTCAGTTCCCGTTTCCTTTTTTCCGGGAACCGGTTAGGGCTCCAAATCCAATCGGAAGACTCCTCAAATCCAATGTGCTGTCGTTTCCCTTCTTATTACTATGATCCCTAGTACCATTAGGATCTTGAGGATCCTTGATTTCACTTAACTTCTCCGATTTGCACTCTAATGATAGAAGCCCCCCATTTTTGTTGCTGAGCAACAACTTTTCAAGCAAATCTGAAAGCTCAGGGTCTTCGTTGTACGAAGCCAACTGCTTGTTGGCCGGCCCTTCTTCGGACCTTGCATAATGGCTTTCATGATTCTTTCTCCCCCTAGACCCATTCTCTGTCTGATGGCTCCCTTTGATGCCAATTTCTTCCTTGTCTCTCATGGTTGGAGCCAATCCATCTTTCTCCTGACCGATAGTTATATGAATGCCACTAGGGATGAACTTCATGGCCTCCTCTAACCCTTTATTAAATTGCACGACAGACTCATTGTTGTTGAAGGTTGGACTAATTAAGACCTCACTTGGAACCGAGTAACAAAAGTTATCCCCATACTTAGGCAAAGCTGTCTACAGAATTGACGGAGGATTGAAATTTGCAATCCACATCCGACTGCAAGACCACGTCGCCAGGACTTTTGGCATGAATGGAAGCATAATTGTTTCCTTCCGAGCTGTCATGTGAATTAGGATCCAGAGGATGGCAAGAGTTGGAGCTGGTGATGTTATTGCCGTTATTGCCTTGATCACTTCTTCTTCCCCAAGGATTCCAGCTTGAGCTATTAATGAGACGATTTAAGCTTTAGTACACATATATTGACATATGTGGGCACAATAATTATAGTTAATCAAGCATCTCCTTTCCTCTTTGGAAACTTCTTATTAGTTTTGATTATGTATGTCCAGATTCTTGGCACTGATATGTTTGCTAAAATGTGGGAAGTTACCGTAAAGTATGCGTGTACGTTATAGTTCAAATCTGAAAAATGAAAAAAAAAAAAAAACTGTTGGAACTTGGAACCAATCCCGGAACTTGTGATAAGGTAGATTTCAGGTTCTTGGTTCTGACGAGTAAATTCCAGGTTCCAAAAAATGAGGAATCTGTATCCGATGGTATGCTTCAGGTTCCAGACAGAACCCAACCGGAACCTGGAACCGCTCACCCCTAATTGACAACGGCTATCATGTTGGAGGAACAACGGGTCTCTACAACGAGCTCTATCTACCACATCGTTCTTAGAAAGAGGGCAAAGCCATATTTCCGTTACAATTGTTTAGACGGGGGGTCGAAAGATAGGACCAATGGGCTGAGATGGTACTAAAATTTGAGATTAAAAGAGCACGTCTCTCCTTTTGAGGTAATTGGGCCTAAAAAGTTAGCATTAGAGCAAAGACGGACCGTGGGACGATCATGTTTTGAATATGTAAAACATAAGACGCGGACTAAACCGGAGCCGAAAAGACGAATGATCCACGATGGCGGCCCAGTGGGACGCGCGGCTCCTCGAATCAATAGTGCTAAACCAATACTAATTTCTTTTTTATAAATATTTTACGAAAACGATATCAAAAAGAGGGCATTTGGTCTAGTGGTATGATTCTCGCTTAGGGTGCGAGAGGTCCCGAGTTCAATTCTCGGAATGCCCCCCTCATTCCTTTTTCCTCCTCTCGCTCCTCTTCCTTCTTCTTTTACTTTATTTATTTATTTATTTATTTTTAAATCATAAATAATCTTCTAGACGTGGTGTCGTTTTTTCTTCGCAAGACGCGCAAACTAGACCAACCCAAAAGCATAAAAGAAAAAGGCAGCAAACTCGCTGCAGCGCCCACCAACGCCGCCAGTCAATTTCCAACACCTCCCCTTCTCGACTTCATCTAGAAGCCTTCCTCCCAACGGAAACTCCCACTCTCTCTCTCTCTCTCTCTCTAAAAGCACATCCCACTTCCAGGGGCCGAGGGGCCGTCCCTTTATATACCTCTGCCGCTTCCAATTCCTTTTTCATCCATCGCCGACCAGAACCTTAATTCCCAACGCAAAGTCCGACACCCCATTCTCGCCTCCTCATCTTCATCTTCATTCTTCCTCAGTCCATCAACCATGTCGGACGCCCCTCTTCCCCGCGACTTCGAGGCCGCCGCCGCCGCCGACGAGGACGACGCCCTCTCGTTCTGCGACCTCCCCTTTACCACCTCCCTCGACCAACCCGACGACGGCCCTCCCGCCCCGCCGCTCTGGGACGCCCCCGACTTCGAGTTCTCCGCCGGCCCCGCCGCCGCCGCCTCCGCCGTCGACGCCTTCCTCTTCTGCGGCAGATCCATCCCCTTCGACGAGCGCGAGCAACACCCCGTCGACTCGTTCGGCCGCCTCGACAGCTTCCGCCGCGACGGCGCGAAGATCCGGTTCGCCGGCGGGCAGCTCCTCCGGTCCAACTCGCTCCGGATGAAGCGGTCGAGGAGCTCCGCCGCCCCGGCCGCCGCCTCCGCCTTCGTCGGGTCGTCCTCTTTTCGGAGGAGGCACCGGGCTCTGATCGGGATCACCAAGTTCCCCGCCAGGATGGAGCTGAGCGACATAAGGAAGAGGCAGGGCCGGCGAGCTCCAGCGCCGCTCTTCCCGGCGGCCGAAGGCGGGAAGCAGGTCGTCGCCGATGGGAGCGGCGGCGGCCACCGGAGCCTGCTCAGGCCGTTGCGGTGTCGGTCGCACTTCGTGAACGCGCTGGCGAGGGCGTCCCTGGGCTGCATTCCGCACGCGTGACCCCGCGGGGCTCGGTCCTCGCGCGTGCGAGGAGCGATTCATTTGAGCTGACTTTGACTCGGTTGATTTTTTTTTATTATTTCTTTTTTAAATTGGCGTGGAGAATTTGGGCCGTATGATTTGGAGCAGCCGGATCGGATCGGATCGGATCATGGCCCATGGGATTGATCCTTTTTGTTAATAGCATGCTGTGGATCGATTATTTCGTGTAACGATTACAGTACACCTTAAATTTTTTCCATCTTGAATTCGCTGTAAGTAAATAAAGAGTTATCTAAATGATTATATAATATTGTAAACGACTGATATTTAAATAATTGATTTGTCAATTTGAAAATGCATAACATGATCGACCTCATTTATCATCATATTAGAACAAAATCACTTAAGAAGTTAGGGTCATTACCTCTAGTAGTAAAAAGTTCACAGATATGTTTTTTTTTAGGGTAAATTTTTATTATTATTTTTTTTTTTTGATAAAGAAAAGTTCACAGATATGTTATGATTTGGAAAAGTTACTAATGTATGCCATAACAATATTTGATATTGCAACATGTAGAGTCACTGACTTAAAACTTATATCAATCTTTTTTTCTAGTTTTAAAGTCAGCTACTGCATATTGGACATCATTTCCGATATAGATTCGGAACGTATAGTATTGATTTTTATACAAGATTGTTTAGATAATTACTATGAGAAGATGCACCATTGGCCCTTGGTATTTTATTGGGTTTTGTTAATGAGTGTCACAAAATGCTTACTTTTTAAGCAATCAATAAAATGAAATTGTATTGTTTTTAATTGATTGTTTATTGTCGTATTATGTACGATAAGTACCTTGAAATCGAATCTTCCCTATTCACAATATTTCTAACGAGGTACTTAGTAACGGAATGACTTTATATTAAATTGGCAATCTATTATTATAAATTATATATAGTTACTATTGAGAATTTGCTATGGATATAATTGACTAAATTGAAATTGATCATATTAATGAAAAGATTCGCCAACTCCTGCTAAAAAAAAGTCATCATAGTTTATCGGTGTAGCTTTTATTGATGCATATGTAGAATTAGCAATGAAACGCAACGCCTAATTACCCATTTATGGATTGAAAGACACAATATATTACGACTGACCCCTAGTTTTAAAAAAATAAAAAATAGATTATATCCCTTCCCTACCTTGATGAGAATTTATTGTCCCTCGAAAAAAAAAAAAAGTTACTAATCATAACAATACTTGCTAGTGTAAGAGTTGAATTATCGACTTGCTAAGAAGTCGATCTATTTGCTACTAACTAGCAATATGCTGTTTTGCTCATGGCAAATAATTGCATAGACTCTCTACTCGTCCATCCGTCGAAGTAGAAATGCATTTAGATCTAAAATATTGAAAACTAAAAAAAAAAAAAAAGATTTTAAAAATGCGACTCGTGCTTTCTCACGAGTGACATGATCCACCCCTAAAATAGGCTCGACTAGAAAGAGAAAAAAATAGCTCCCCACCATGTCAAAAATGGTTAGTGATAATGACATAAATAATTTATAAATTTTGATTCGACGTGCAATGTGATTCTTAAATTTTAATTCAAAATACAATATGATCTTTAAACTTTTAATTTATTCAACATAATTTTTTATTTTTTAATATATGGTCAAACTAATCGTATAATTATACGAAAGTGTTTAGTGTTGTTCCTAAACTTAAATTAATAAAAATATAATGTTAAATATTTTTACATAGTCCACTGACCACGTGTTATTTTCTCAAATTACTATTGCCAGAAAAATATACCGAGCCGTTTTTTACCGTTTCTTTCGATGCCTTGTATAGTAAAATAGTCCCTCTCTTCTTATCAGCGGGAGGGAGGGTTAACGGACTCGCTGCCAACTTGTTTAAAACCCTGCAACGCCGCCCTTTCAAGAAGCGGCGCCACCTCCCGTCGGATTTCGCTTTCCCCACCGAGCTCGTCTGAAATTCTTCGGGTAGTCTCTCTCTCTCTCTCTCCTCCTCTGATCTTCTCGTCAGTCTCGAATTTGCTCTCGCGGAATCGCCACAGCCTGGGCTGAAGAAAAGGCCGCGCTTTTGATTCCGCCGGGAGAGCTTTCGTTTCTCGTTCGGTCGTGCAGCGGAAAACCCGGAGAGAGACGGCGAGGTGGGTTTTACTTGTACCCGTTTGGCACGCTTTAGGAGCCGCGAGCTTGAATCGCGGTTGCTTTTTTTCCGGCCGCTATGAAGTTTTCATGTAGCCCGCGGAGCTTCGCGAAACGGGTCGTGTCCGTGTTCGGAGGCGCGCGGGTGCTCTTGCGTTTTTTCTGCGGCCGGCCGTTCGCAGTAATGAACACTAAAAATCACTTCTTTGGTTTTTTTTTTTCAGTGCGAGATGGAAGAAATGGATTTCGATAGCTTGATTCCATATCTCGGGACGGTTAATCCGGGTTTCGAAATCGAAGCATTTAACGACGATCTGCAACTCATTCTGTTCAAGGTTGATGAGGTAAAGTTGTATTCTTTGTTATCAGCTCGTATTAGTCTTTGGAAAATTGTACCGCAGAGGTTTGCTTCTCGTGATCTTTTTTTTTTTTTTTAATAGTATTTTTGTATGTATGCTCGGTTCCGTTGTACCTGGAAAACTGGGATTTCCTTGTGCTGATTTGATATTTTTTCCCCCTTACAGTTGGAGAAAAGGGTTAAAGAGGTCGAGCAAGTCTATGATGATCAAAGTAAAAAGCAACCGACCACCTCCAAAGGTAGCACACTAGGCAAGGACGAGAGGCAGGTTAACGGTCTCAAGAAGCTGCAACAGGATGCTTGTAATAGGGAAGCTGCTGCCGCGAAGCGAATGCAGCAGCTTATCAGTCAGTTTGGCGTAATACTCCGCCAGGCAAGTCGTTGCGTACTTGCGTCGGCAGACAGCAATCGTGGTGGAATCGTGCATCTTTCCTATCGTTGCTCAACTAATCTTGAAAATGCCTGGTTCTATTCAATGTTAGAACGTTTATGTGAATGTTACTTTGACCTAACTTTCGAATTAAAAAAAAAAAAAAAAAAAAAAAAAAACTTTGACCTAACTTGTCCTTTTTTTATGTCCTATGCTGCTAATTGATACTCCTCATTTCCATTCCAAATTCACGAATACAGACCATATGATTGTCCATCCGCACTTCTGTTATTACCTATTTGCACCCCTTGTTTGCAAAGGCTATTGGATGGGATCCTTTTGCACCCCCTTTTTCTCTTTTTACCTTTTTGCCGGAGCCAATCTCACTCCTTAATGTTTTTCCAGAGTCACGTTCTGCTCACTGGAAGCCAGTTGAGGATGCTTCCTTACAAAGAGTTTAGTTTGCTGAGATATGCTTCGTAATGTTATTCACTTTATCCGTCGCAGAGTTAGATCTTATACTTGTCCATCTTTGATTGTCAGAATGTACAATATTCAAAAGATCCAATCCTGAGTATGTTTCTTGAATATGTCTTAGCCCTTATTTGTTCAATTACTCTGAGCATTGTCTGGGTCCAGACGAGGCATAGTCACTCTCCCAATTTGGTGAAAGTATTGAGTTCAGTGGTTTTGCTCTATGTTCCCAAATGGGATTTTGCAGTTTCTTTTGCCTTTTATTTTTGGTGGAAAAAAGTCTTCACTTAGAAGATCAAGGAATTTTTTTATAGGAAGAGAAAGTCAGTGGCATGCTTCAGTGATACTGACAGGAGGTATACATTTTACATTTTTCTTTCAGATCACTCAGCACAAATGGGCATGGCCCTTCCTGCAACCTGTGGATGTCAAAGCTCTCGGTTTGCATGACTATCATAAAGTATGGCTTTTGTACTTTTGATCTCTCATCTTTTTTACCGTGATGCTCAAATATTATTTTGATCAGTGTTTAGAGTGTTCAATATTGTTAGTCAATGTTTATTGAGCCTTGCTAAATCTTCTCTATGCCTATAGTTTTTTGGATCTCAGAATGATGCAACTTTCTTGAAGGGCAAACTTTTGTTTGTCAATGTTGACAACTCTTTCTATTTGAGCTAGCGGATTTCCAAACTAGCTAAATGTGATGTTCTAGGCAAATTTTTCCATGCAGAAAAAGATTGTTGTCCTCATGTTGTTTACCTCAGAAGAATGTGGGCAATTATCTATGTGAGTATGGAGAGAAAGAAGGGGTATTGATTGGCTGATAACATTGTTTGGAGGGGAAAACATGAAGAGTGAAAAGTGAGGAACTTTGCCTCTTGGGCCACACAACTCATTTCATTAAATGCTAGAATATAATTATGGCAGTGCACAGCCTCATTTGAATATCACTACATCTTTTGTGAAAATGTCTTCTACTGCTTTTTATTTATTATATTGCTGGTATATTCTAGGTAATTGACAAACCAATGGATTTCAGTACGATTAAAAAGCAAATGGAGGCCGCTGATGGTACTGCTTATAAACATGTCCGAGAGATATGTGCTGATGTGAGGTTGGTCTTCAAAAATGCTATGAAGTACAATGACGAAAAGAGCGATATTCATGTCATGGCCAAGACATTACTCCGAAAATTTGAGGAGAAGTGGCTCCAACTATATCCTAAAGTTACAGAGGAGGTAAGTTGGTCTCTAAGGACCAATCATGAGTTGCTGTTTGGGGTTTCATTACCAGTTTGGCAGGCTGCTGAATGTGTTTTGACTATTTATTTGGTTTCTTCTACTATGAGGTGCTATGACAATTCTAATTTTGCTTTTCATTTCAAAACCATGTGTGTGTAGGAAGAAAGACTACAACAGGAAGAGGCAGAGGCGCAGATAGATATGCAACTTGCTAAGGAAGCTGCTAATGCCAAAATGGCCAGAGAAATAAGTTGCGAGGTAATTTCCAATGAGCATAAAAGCTACAGATTTTTATGTGTAAGGGGGAAATATTACATTATGGACAGACGAGGCTTTTCATTCGGAGTGTAGTCAGCCAATAAATGGGAAAGAAATCATCTTCTGTAGCAAACCCATCGCCTAATTGATGACTATATACGATTATCTTAACTATAATTTGTGAAACCGTTTCAGCTTTTCGAGGTTGATATGTATCTGGAAGAACTCAGGGCAAGTGTTATCCCAAAGTGCAGGTCAGTTGTGTGTTGTTTTCAAGTGAACTGATGGTAGGAATTGAGAATAGAAAAATTGTCTGTAATGTCTCTCATCTGTTTCCTGGCTCTGGTCATGCAAATTTCTCACTTTCTTGTATTCAACAATCAAGCCGTGTTTGTTATTTCATTTTTGGTCAGAAGCTGTGTTTGTAAAGGGTACTGAGGCATTTTGTGTATCTTTGTAGATAGCGCACGTGGATGTAAGTAATGTATGTAAACTTGTTGCTTGTTAAGGTCTCACTTGTGCTTTCTACGCTGTAAGCTTGTCCTTGCTTAAAGGCAATGTCTTTTCAAATCATGGTCCTGTCAGATTCATGTCGCTCATGCTTTTTAGGCTTCAAGATTGTCGTTGGTGCTTTTCGGTTTCCTTTAGGACCTGAAAATGAGAGATATAGTGGGTGCTTGGTGCAAGGCAGTAACTATAAAATGCACTTATGTAGTGCATCTCCCTTAGATGTCTGTTGTGCATGCATTTGCTTGATAACTTTCAGCAGAAACGTCTGACAAAAGATATGCTTGACAATTCCCATCCCAGGAAAATCTCAACAGAAGAAAAAAGAAAAATAGCGGCGGCCCTTGATAAATTGCCAGTTGAGGATGTTGACAAGGCTTTGGAGATTGTTGCTCAGTATGATCCGAACTTCCAATCAAAGGGTGATCTTGTGGACCTAGATCTAGATGCTCAGGTTAAAATCTCTCTTTCTCTCTCTCTCTCTCTCGTGCGCACGCGTTGCCGGTGCATTCTACGAGTTCTGTTTTGCTGGAGCTAAGAGCAATACACTGATGATGCTGTTTACTGTTGATCTGATGCAGAACGAATCCACATTATGGAAGTTAAAATTTTTCGTTAAGGATGCCCTTGAAGCTCAAGCAAGGAGTTCAGCCGTCGTTGATGTCGACAACAACCAGGATCGCAGTAATAACAATAATGGCAACAACAACAACAGCAACAAGAAGAGGAAGAAGGAAATATGTACTGCCCTTGCTAGAACTGCGAAGAAAAAGGGTCTGAAGCCCTTGTCCTAAACATGCTGAACCAATAACCAAGAAATATGTATCAGTATGTACTAACGCTTTTTTCTGGGCATATTGATGATCATGAGTTTTTACTTTCCTATCTTGGTTTAATTAAAAAAATTTCCTTTTTTATTCTGTTCGAACCTTGCTTGGAGAGAACAATTTATATTTTCCATTCTTAATAGCAAAGAACAAGACCTATTCAGCTAGAAACTCAATTCAAGGCACCGATTCGTTTGTTTCCATTCAATCTTCAGCAAAAAGATTAGAAAAGATAGAGAAAAGGAAAAGAAAATGAACAATTGAGATCCACCTTATAATACCGCTCTTGCATCGTTTCCTCGAAGTTCTTTCTTGATGAATATAATTTTGAATGCGAAGAAGTTGTCATTGAATTCAAACTTCCATCAAGATCACTTTTAGACAAAAGAAATTCTAACAACCCAAATCAACAACATTATCATCTTCAACAAATTAGTGAATTCATTACTCGAAATTGGAAATGGTTTTTTTAAACTTGGAAACACGTCATATTCATAATTGAAGACATGTTTTAATTTTTACTAAATCACATGAGAACTGTGATGTATGAATGATGAAGACCATAAGATTAATTTCTAGGGAGGGTGAGTGATGTCAATGATAGATGTGGAACCAAATTTTGGTATTGAAAAGTAATTTGGCCAGTTAACGTAAGAATGACCCTTTCTAATGGCGTAAAATAGCGTCAACCCGCTCATATGGTGCTAAAATTTTGCATATTGATGCATTTGGGACCCACTTTCATCGGTTGGAACGTCCTTCTATTTAATACCTTATTTTTCTTTTGATAATGGAAAAACAAAAAAGGATTTAAAAAGATGAACAATGAAGGACTAATTATTTAACGTGATTCTGAATATTTAAATTATTTAATGTAGTCATGAACTTTTAGTAGGTATTCAATTTAATCCTTAAACTATATTAAAATATTCAAAATTATCCCTAAAATTAAATTCATGGAAAAATGATATTAAATATTTAGATATATTTTATATACTAAATTGAACATATGAAAAAATTCAAAAATGATATTATATATTATACTATAATTTATGAATTATATTAAATAAATGAAAATTTTAAATACGATATTTAAAGTTCACAGGTCATTCAGGTCATGTTCTCACAATGATTAAAAAAAAAAAAAAAAAGAGAGATATCCCTTCCCTCCGTATCCCTAGTCCCCGTCATTCATCATTATTACATCACCTCTACAGTCGGGCTTAACACAGTGACGTCACTCTCCTCCGTTCCTTCGCATTCGGGTACCGCCCCCAAGAAGCGCAGGCAAAAACGCGCCCTGCATTCGGCCTGCCTCCGTCGCATTTCTTCTCGTCTCGCCGCGAATTCCGATTTCCTTCTTCGGCCTCCTTCGCAATCTCGTCGCCGAAATCCTCACGGTAACGCCTTCTTCCGCAGCTCCTCCTTTCCTCCTCCGCCGCCTCCTCCTCCTTGGCGCGTTCCGGTCTTCTACATCGCTTGCTCGAGCGGCTTCCGCATTCGTCGCGGCGAAACGGAACGGATCGGCGACGCGCCGGCGCTGTCGGTTTTACCTTAAACCTAGGGATCCGATCGTCCGGCCGGTAGATCGGGCGAGCTCCGGTTCCCGCCCTGCCTTGACCTCTTGCTCGGCGTTCGCGAGTTTTGTGGATGAATGTGTTTTTTTTTTTTTTGGGGTGCGGGGGTGGGATGCGGATATGTTCTTCGCTCTGTTGAGTGGAGATTTTCGCGCGCGATTAGCCATTTCGCGTCTTGAGATTTTTTCGTTCGGAGGCTTTTTGCGGTGGCTCGAACGGTTGTGCTGGGACTCTTTTCTTTGGTTGGGTCTGAGAAAGTTTTGTAATTTCTCGGTTTTGAAAGTGTTGCTGCCGTTTCCGAAGCACGGACCGAACGTTCTGGCCTTTTTTCAATTCTTTTAGGAGTGAACCTGTGGATAATCCTAGTCTGCCATGTATGAATGCTTGTGGTTTCTTTAGCTGAGGTAAGTTTTCGTCTTGTTCCAGCGCGTGAAATGGAGAACCCGGCGGCAAATCAGCTCCCTGAGGTGGATGCTCTGCCGGACGGTTTCGTTGACGGCACCGCCGAGCCTCTTTGCCCCGCGACTCCTAATAACGAGGAAGAGAAGCCGCTGGGCGATTTTAGGATCGGTAGCGGGAATCGTTTGGATGGGTTAGCGCACGAATTAGTGGATTTGGATGATGGTGGACACGTCGAGAAGAATTTCGGCTCACCCTTGACGCCAGGATCGGGTGGTTGTGCTCCTGAGGATTCTTCAGAGGTTTCTGGATCCTGCGAGGTAAAAGAACAAGCTCAGGAGAAATTTCAAAGTTCAGACCAATGTAAATATCTTTACCTGAAGTCAAGACTATTATCCTTCACATTATTCTCTTTGCTTTTGTCCACTTGTTATTTAGGTCTTCTACACTATATGGATTTTGATGCTTAGCACTTTGCTTTGGCAGTATTTGGAAGCTTGATTATATAAAACGTTTCGTTTTATCTTTTTAATTCCACTTATGGGGCTTCTTCCATTGCAGCTGCTGAAGATAAGTTGGTCATGCAGCCAACTCACGCTAAGGAAAAATCTTTGCCGGATGGAGATGATTCTTTGAAAAACAGGAAGCAAGTAAGTAGCAGGGTTGGTATGGTACATCCGTAAAATTTCGGCATTTGTCGGCTAAGACTTGTATTAAAATTGTCAATCTGGAACTTATTACGTGTTCTTAGAATAGCCCATATCTTGCTTGGCCATGCTTTCTCTAAATCGGGCATATTCATTTGGTATGTCACAGAACATTTGGCTTTAATCTATAACGCAGACATGCGTTGATGCATGGCCAAGCAAGATGATGGGCTATTCTGAGAACATGTAATAATTTCCTAATTCCTAATCTTGTGTGACCCTTGAAATAATCTAGGTTAATAAATTGGCCCATTCTAATTTCTCAGGAAATGTCTGAAGCAAAAAAGAATTCCAAGCGTAGTTTCAAGTCAGAAAAGGAGTTTTTACAGTTCACTCTGAAATATCAACAAGTTCTTGCTGAACGAGATGCTGGTAGGTTCACACTTCTCCTGCACTTTTTTAACGACTGTCATTTGTTGGTTGAATTGGTTCTTTATTTGGCATCAATTAAAATAACATTATTTACACACATGATCATTTTGTGGCAAATGTAAAATGCTTTTATATGTTAGAATTTGCCTTCATTGGGAGTTCAGAGTTGAATAATGTTGTGAGTTTTCAGAGCTTGATGGCTTTGGAAGTTTACAAGTTTTTCTTGCCATAATTTGAGGTGCCTGATAATTATGGCGGAGTTTAACTCTGTCCTCCCGTGAAGACATTGTTTTAGCATTATGAATTGTCGGAGAATCAAGATTTCCTCTTTATACAATTTAGCAGTTCATCTCCTAAAATAGAGCACTATGGTTCACGTACACAGACTAGGTCATGTTACTATTACTCAAGAATAGTGATTGTTGTGATGTGGAGTTCTCTCTCTTAGAATTTCTCTTATTGATTGATGAGGATGGTTAGGGGTCATAGGACTTATCTTTTCTAGGTTCAGCTGTTAGCTAAGTGAAGGCTTGTTAAATCAACACCAGGTTCTATAATGAACTTCCTGTTCCCAAGTCAGGATAAAACATATTAAAAAAAAGTGAAATGTTGTATCTTTTTCTTTTAAAAAATGTACCGTGATAAAAGAGTACTTGCTTCTCTAAATTGGGTGTTGCTAGCTCTATGGTAGTAACTGTAAAACACAACATGACATGATGAACTTTGTTCTCTGTTTCCTTTTAAACTTCCAAGCACAACAACGTGAACTTTACTTGAGAATCTAGCTGAATTACATGGAGGTTGTTCATAAGCTTCTCGACAGTAGCTTCGACTGTGAATAGGGGTGTTGCAGCTTATATAAGGTGTTTCTCAAACACCTTTCAGTTGCAGTTACTTTAAAGCTGCCTCACCCAACTTTGATTTAAAATATATTTTACTAAACATTAAAGTTTATGGCAAGTTTACTGCAGAACATAGCTGTAATAGTGCATAAGTTGTTTTTGTAACAGTCTTTTTTTTTTTTTTTTTTTTTTTGGGGGGTTATTTTAAGCCTAGATATCTAATCATTGGCTTTGACTTTTAATACATAGTTACCTTCGCCTCTCTTCTCTTCCAATAAGGAAATTATAAGTCTCTTCTCTTGTATAATTTAAATACACTAAATTTAGGTCCATCAAGTGCAAACTAAAATAGCACAATATTGGTGCGAGCCTACATGCATAGTTAAAATCTTAGTTGTTGCATGAAATGAGATTGTCTGGTGAATCTCTCTCTTCTACATTTACATTTTGTAATGCTATTTTTATTTCCCCCCTTTTTCCTTTGAATGTTGACATTGTTGCACGAATCATATACATTAGCACACATCCAATTTCTTTTCCATTAATTATCTTTATATGTTCAGCATCTGTGGTCCTAAGATATAGATATAGTATTCACATCTACAACTGTCACAGCAATTGCGGTTCGAGACAGGCTTGAGTCACTGTGTCGGGAGTTGCAACGTCAAAACAAAGTGCTAATGGTACTTTTCCTTCACAATCTGCTCCAATTGTTCTCTCTCTCTCTCTCTCTCTGATCTTCTTTTTCTTTGTAAATGTTGACTGCCCTAAGACTATCCAGCTACATTCGGTTGACTTTTCTCATCAACACTTGATCATCATTGATTAGATATTTAATGGATTGTTCTTTTGAAAGTTTCAAAAGTTATTTGAAAGAATTTACCATACACCACTAAGTTACTTTACTCTTCTAAAATGCATCAGCAAAGAATCTTCCTCTTATTTAAAAAAGTTTTAAGTGGTCATAGAAAGTAAGATTTAAAAAATGAGAAGGTTTACAAATGGTGCTCTTATTAAATTTTCTCTCGTGGTTTCTGTCTTGAGCAGTTTCTTTTTTTGTACAGGGTATTGTTTGTTATGAAGTGAGATGTCCATTATAACTAGAATGTGGCTTTCATGGAGAATTTGATGCCTTACATATGGATTTGCAGGATGAATGCAAACGGGTATCAACTGAGGGACAAAATTTGAGATTAGATTTATCAGCCAAGTTTCAAGATGCCATCAAGGTTCATTACTTTTTTGGTTTTTTCCTGTCATGCCACATCTCTATGCAAGGAACGTTCCAAACAAAGAAAAAGAATTTCAAGATTAATGTGTTTTTTTTCTCGCTTTAATATTGCTTAGTTAAGCCTCTCAGTTGGAATTAGATAATAAATAAGTTACTCTTGTCTCTTGTGCTCTGTGAGAGATGGCTGCATTCCCATGCTTGTTTTAATTTAAATGTGCTTTCTTCAGGAGGTGAGCCATAAATTAGAACAGCAGAAGGATGAATGCCTTTCTCAGCTTAAGGAAAATGAGATGTAAGACTTTTACTTGCACTGTTGTGTTAAAAATGTTCTTTAGTTGTCTGTTATCGCTATTATTTAATGGCTCATGTCCACCACCTGTCTAACACATGCATAAGAAATACAGCACTTCAATCCTCAAATATGATGTTTAGCAAAAATATGTAACTAGAGGATGTTGCTGGATGCGTAATATTTTGATATTCTCAAAAAAATTATAGAGTTCCCTATTCTAGGAGCATTTGTGTGGGATAATCTAAGGAAGTTTTGCTTTTATATGGAATGTCTTTTCCTTGATAGGACTTACAATTCATGTACCTGATTATTCTTGGGCGTATATAGTGTCATCTATGAAATGATGTTCGTGGTTGCCATAGCGAGAGCACCTGTATGTAAGCATGGGCTGAAGAATGCAATTGTTAAAGTTGGGTTTGTATCTGTCTGCCTGGCCGCCTCTCTCTCCCTCCCTCCCTCTCCCCCCACTCCTGCGGAGGCTTCTTTCTCCCCCGGGCACAAAGGTGCACTGGTGCATGAATATTTAGATTCTTTTATTAAGGAAAGTGCTTGTCTTGGATTATTGTTTCCTAGCTTCTTTATCGGCATTCTATCTGATGCATTTAGCTGTCTATGAAATTCTTTGGGTTCAGGTTAAAAGTTAAGTTGAAGCAGCTAGCTGAGCAGTATGTGCTTTCTGAACAACATCATGAACAGGAGGTAAAGTTCTTTAAGATTGATTGATTTCAGAGTTTGCAGTCTCCATTTCTGAAGGACTTTGCTCAAATTCTGTCGCTTGAAACTTGAATATGCAGTTAAAGCAGAAAAGTCTAGAACTCCAGATTGCTGATTTGAAAATTAAGCAGCATGAGGAGAAAGTGATTCAGGAACAGTCCCAAATGAAAGTATATGCTGAACAAGTATCTCAGCTACTAGAAACGGAGAAAAACCTGCGGTTACAGTTGACAGCAGATGGAGAGAAATTTCAACAATTCCAGGTTACCTCTATCACTTGTTTCCCAATACTTGTAGTCACATGAGTCAAGGTGTCTTTGCCTAATGGCAATTATTTTGCCATAGGGAAGTGCCTGAAGCAAGGAACTTCTACATTGGATGGTGTTCATATGACTTGGACTGTTTGTGTAAGGCATGATTGGATGCTAGAGTTCATTCTGTTGTCTGACTTGGATTGCACTGATCCTCACTGTTCCATTAATTTGTTATATGTGAAATAATGTCCGCTGTAGGCTTCTGTTGCTGCAATCTTCAGGTGGATCTTAGCACTGTTCTTATGAGGCAGCTTTGCTGTTACTTTATCCTTGTTTTAACTAGGTTAATTTCATACTAGCCAAATTTGTAGAAATTAAATTTGAGATTGACGCAATGATACTATCAAGTGTTAACCTACTTCTTTGGGAAATGTGAGAATTGTTGGCCAACTATTGCTGCTTTTTTTCTCTTGTGGGTAAGTTTAAGCATTCTCATTGCTGCTGAATTAATGGGAGGCAAACCCCACTACAAGCCAAGTAACTTCTCATGCAATTCCATAAGACAAACCTCTAGCAACCCAACTCTTATCTTATAAAACAAGTACTTATATCAGCTGTCAAGCAAAGACAACAAACAACTCAACATATATCCCAGCACAAGGGAACAAGCAACATCACTCCTTATCAACTGCATGAAACCAGCAGCTAAACTATGGGCTACCTTTTCTAGACAAATTAAGCACCGCAAAAACTTGCTTCCTTGGAGCCACTGGGCATTGTCTTATACCACAATAGGAAAGGGAAAGGAAAAGGGACAAAAATAGTACTTCTTACCTAAAGTTCCAACTGGTGAGGTACCTAAACTATTTGGCAGTGGACGCTTCTTTATGGATCCTTGCTTGATTTGCACCTTCCTTTTGTTCATGGGTGCTCTGCCTCTAATTTATCTGCTGGATCCAGTGAAGGGAACAGATACATTCTAAGAAACTTACCTTCCACTTTCTATCTCCTTCCACTCTTGAATTATATATTTGTATTAATGCTATCCATCACAAAATAAACTAATTTGGGTCTTCAAATCTGTTTCAATTGTGCAGGATGCATTGGCAAAGAGCAACGAAGTCTTTGAAACATTTAAGCATGAGATTGAGAAGGTATGAGTCATATGACACCTACTGATGGTAATCTTTTATTTCCTATGTACCAGATCAGCATATCTACTACTTCGACGTGATCATTATTATTTTTTCAATCTGCACCACAAAATCAGATGGCAAAATCAATAAAGGATCTCAAGAAGGAAAATGCATTCCTGAAGGACAAGTGTCAGAAATCAGATATTACACTTATAGAACTTGTCGATGAGGTAAGTGTTACATCTGTTACATTTCTTTTTCCTTTTCTTGCTTCATTCTTCAGGAGCAATTATGGCTTATTGCAAACTTAATGGTGTGCTTGTGTGACCTTTGTTCTTGGATTTTTCTTTTATTTGTTTGCTGTAACATTTGAAAGTGAACTTGATACGTCGAGTACTTGAGATCTTGTAAAACATACAAAGATCAACATGTAAAGCCATGAAGATTTTTTTTTTCCCTGTTCTTTGTTAAACTTTGAATTTTCTTTTTCTAATTTTCAAAATTTTGGAGGGAAATCATTGTGTTTCTGTAAGCTGAAACAAACATCTTGATTCAGACTACGTTGTACATACTGCTACCTGTCGACAGATTACCGGTTCATATTATTGATGATGATTCTTTTTTGTATGTCTTTTTCCCCAGCTACCTTTAAGTTATGGAAATAATCTTGCCCTAAAATATAGAGGCAAAGCCTAATTTACAGCTTTGGTTGCTCAAACCAGGCTACTGGTCCATGTTCTCTCTTAATTGCCTAATCTCTTGCATTTGAGCTTTCATAGGACCTAGGAAGGACTTACATAGGAAAATAGGGGGGATGTCTTTAGCTGCTTGATGTGCATGTCAGTCTGAGTTGGGTTGTTCATGTGTTTAGGATCTGCTGCCTTTAGAACATGGTGGTTTATTCTGTCAGTTAACTGGAAAGTCACCCCACATCTCGTCTTGGTGGATCATACTTTGACAGATGTTCTTGTGGGCTTCTGATGAACATTTAGAAGGCCTAACAGCAGTTGCAGGAGATTGTTGGCGCTCATATTTAGCCAAAGCACTTTTCTTTCTCTTTTAATTCGTCATGACAAGGCTAGCGCTTAGCTTAGTTTCAAACTTGTGAGTTATGACATGACCTCATAGGATGCATGAGAAATTAGGAGACTTATTGTCATTTTTTTCCTTAATTAGGCGATATATTAAAAATAAAAATCTTCTTTTCTCTGATCAGCGGGAGCGCTCGAAGAAACAAATGGAGAAACTGAAGAATCAGAAAGAGAAGCTAGAATCTTTGTGCCGCTCACTTCAGGCAGAGAGGAAACAGAATTCTGTCGGTGGCAGTGAGTCCGATCCGGTCTCCGTGTAAATCCTGGTTCTTAGCTCTCGAAGGGCCTGTGGAGCTACCCTTTTTTTGTGTCATTTCCGCATCTCCATTTTTGTTACAAAGATTGCAGTACAGACCAAGCCAAATTGAGCAACGACGAGTCATGTAATTATGTGATTACTGCTCTTCATTTATTCTGTAATTTTGATTTATCCAGACGATATCTTGACGTGCCTCGGCGTGTGCCATTCAAGTATATCAAATTACTTGATTGCAACATTTAAGCTGGAGATCAATTATGCAACACTCCTACTCATCTTCTCAATACATATTCTTGGCCAGTGTTTGTGGTATTTGGAGTATTTGGATAGCGTTGACAGCCGTATGAATATTGCTTTGAATTTGGCTCGTTACACTCTATAATTGAGAGAAGCAGATTAAGCGCGGCCCACTTCGGCGACCGATGCTCACTACGCTTCTCCTGACAGCGCGCGAGAAAATGCTTGTGTGACCACTTGAACGGCCGAACTACAGCGTTATAACGTAAGACGTCAAGTTTCATTGGTGTAGAGATCCGTCTACAAACATTTAGAAGGGTTTCTAGAGTTGGTCGAGAGTCGAGACTAGGATTGAAAATTTAGCCTTTTAGGAATGGAGCTGAGATAGAGAACGAATTTACAAACTTCCCATGCCTGTCGGTGTTAGGCCCAATTTCCTAAAAAAATCCATAGTTTTATCCATTCTTAATTTTGCCTTAAACATTATTTGTCTTAAAAGATCGTCACTTTTGGTCCGATCCCAAATCTATTCCGGACTTCTTTTTTTATCTAAAAGAATCGCCAATTGTAATTTTAGTCTCAAATTCATTACATTCCTTTTTTGTCTTAAAAAAATTACAAGCTATCAATCTAATCTTAAATATTCCTCATTAAACATCCGATCAATAATCGTCATTAGTTATTTGACATAATATTTCCACATTCATAACAAATCCATATTAGTGATGCGGTGTGAAAAATATCTTTTAAATGAAAATTAGGAAAATTAGAGGATAACTAAAGGGTATTTTTTTGACAGAGGGCTAATGGAGGCAAATGTGAAATAAGAATTAAAATTTATGATTTATTTTAGATAAAAAAAAGTTTGGGATAAATTTGAAATTAAATTTAAAATTGTGGATTCTTTTAAATGAAAAAAATTCGAAGCATAAGTTTTTTTTTTTTTTTTTTTTTTAATGAACGAGGCCCTGAGGTGTCAAGTCTGTTGGAGAGAATATCTGAAAAACCGTTTTCTCCCCCCCCTCTCTCTCTATAGCTTTCCACCGGCTTTTCACTCCCTCTCGAACCATGGACAACAAAGGAAGCAACGGCACCGCCGGCGACGACGGCCCCGGCGGCGGAACCAAAACCGCCACCACCACCACCACCTCCACCGGCGACAATGCGAACGCTAGCTACGGCTGCAGCGGGTTCGTCGACACGAGCAGAGCGGAGAGATCGATATGGCTCATGAAATGCCCGCCCGTCGTCTCCCGGTCCCTGTCCGTGGCGAGCCCGCCCGCGTTCGAAGGAGGCGGCGACGGCGCCGCGCCCTCCTTCCCCGTCGCCAAGGTCATCTTCTCCGTCGATCTTCTTCACGGCGGCGAAGACAACTCCGAGGTTTGTGCGTTTCGAAGTATGTGCCGATCGGGTCGCGGTTGTGGTCGTCGTACTTTCTGACGCTCGTGGTTTGGATTTTCATTTATAGTCCCTCGTCGTTGCACGAGCAGGCCGGTTTTGCGGTAGAGTTGCATTGCGTGAGCTCGTCGCGTTTGTGTCCTGCATTTTCACATGTATATTTCTGTGGAGTTGTCAAGCGGATTTGGTTTGTGGTATTGTAATAGGCTTCTGGCCTTGATTAGCATTTTTTAGTTCGTCGTTCATATGAATTTGGTTTTCGTATTGCGTTGAGTTTGTGATTTGTGGTTGTCCTCTGCTTCGCATTCTGATTTGCGTCGCTGGAATTTCGATTCAAGGTCTCCGGTGTGCTTTCGGTCTAAGGTGTTCTAGACTGCCGTTTGACATATGATTTCACATGTTTCCGCACATGTGTGTTGCGTTCGTTTCTCTACAATTTATGGCCGTTTTCTCTGCTCAATCAACCATGATGTGATCATGTCAACTTCACCAGCATCTGATCAAAATAGTGTCCTAAACTTTGCCGTTAGTAGAGTTTTCTATTTCTGTAAAAGGGTTTACTTTCGGCATTATAGCAGTTTTCCCCTTTCTTTTCTACATTTACTTCTTTCGGGATAAACCTTACCTTTACTTAAAAAGTAAATTTTGGCATGAATAGTTAAGAGTAAGCCCCTGGAAACATGTCAATATGGGACCTGTTGATTGGGGACATACTTCTCCTCTTTGCCCAAAAGCCGCTATAGATAAGGTGGAGACTCACTACTAATGCTAAGGGTAAATTTTTACATTTCTAGGCTGCAGGGGTCCCAAGGAGTATAAACCTCACAGATAGATTTGCGTTACTTTGGACTCTTCTGATATAATTTCTGGCCGGCACGCTTACTGCCAAATTTGTGTACCATGTCATTGAATGCTTTCAAGTTTTGCATTTTTTTCATTGAGTGGAAAATGACTATATAGCGCTTGCGACAGTACACATGGCCACATGATTGAATCTGCTAAAGAAAGATAATTTGAATTGATAATACCGTATCAGGAGAACTACAAGACCTTATGAAAGTGCTTAGATGCACCCTTCATCCATCCCTATGGATGGAGACACATCGACCAATGATTCCTAGTCAGAGGAGTAAAATTTTAATTTGTTTTCAGTGTAATATAGCTTGGCTACATCTCCTATAATATTCTCTCGGCTCTGGCTTTGATGCTTCGGCTACTTTAGCTATATCTTCCTCATCAACAAATATATATTTTGTTTCAATCTGCTTAATATTTATTACAAAACTTTATATTTAGTTTTTTAAAGAAATAGATGTGGATTATGTTTTGATGAGCATGGCTTGCAGTTTAATCTCCAGTCTTGTGCTGTTGCATTTATACATTTGGTGAAATGACCTCAGTTTATGATGGAATTGGCTTCCACTGAATCTGGAAACATACCAAAGCGATACTCCATGGAGATGTCTAAAGACTTTATCCCGATGTCTGTTTTTTCAGAGTCTTCTCAAGGTACTCATAAAAATAATCTTTCTCTAAGATCAAGTTGGCATCAGTGACTTTGTTGTTATATTACAACCTTAGTTGAATTTCGAATTCTTTCATATGATGGTTCTGACTGCTGAGGTCTCAGACCCTTCTCTAACATGTTGTGCTTCAATTTTTATTTTCTTTAACAATTCTCGGAAAACTGCATTATGTTGATCAATTCAAGTTGTTGTATACTAGTATCTTGGTGTTTTCTGGTGAAAAACAGTAGTTCTTGTAGACGTTTCTATACTGCTATTGTGAAGGACAATCTGAATTTGGCTGCAGACTCTTACTCTAGCAATCCCTGCTGAAAATTTATGGTTTGTGCTTAGGAAAAATCTCTGTGGAGGGAAAGATCCTGCACAAATTTGATATGAGGCCCCATGGTGAGAACATTGAATCTTACGGAAAACTCTGTCGTGAACGAACAACCAAGTGTATGAACAGAGCTAGACAGATACAGGTTTCTTCATCTTGTCCCGCTGTCCTCTCAGTGTGATACAAAGATGCTCCATTATTTACCAAACTTTTCTCTCCCTTAATTTAGGTGATTGACCATGATACTGGCTCTCTTATGAGGACTATGGCATTGATGGTGGGTCCCTGGCTTCTAGACTTGTTTACTAGTGGTTGATTCTTTTGCCTGCTTTGCGTCCGCTTTGGATCTTTTATTTACTTGCCATTTTCTGAGGATGCTCCTTTGCTACTGCTTATCTGTCATGACATATGAGGACCTTTGTGAAATAGGAGAAGAAGAAATTGCCAACTAAGGTGCCGGAAACGAAAAGAACAAGAAGAGATCGTGGAGAGATGGAGGAGATCATGTTTAAGCTCTTTGAAAGGCAACCAAATTGGACTTTAAGACAATTGATCCAAGAAACTGACCAACCTGAAGTATGCAGCTCCTTCATCTTAGCTCTAAATTATCTCAGTATCAGTTTGTATGCTGGGTGAATGCTGGGAGGTGCGATTAGATATCTATGTTCTTCATACAAAGATGAACCTTGTCAGGAACTTTTATCAGTCATACTGAATGCCGTGCTTGATGGTTGATATCTCGTATGTAGTCCTGCGGTTATATCAGTTGACCATACATATGCTACACGGCAAGCTGTTTTCTATTAATTGCTCATTGAGGCATCAATAAAGGCCTAGTTTAATCAGTCCATACTTGTCTTAAATCTCTTCAGTTGAGGCTCCAATGCTCAATTTTAAGGTACAATCAATGATGCTGTCTATGCACTCCAATCATGTATGACATTAGTTTTGGGTTTACACTGTTTCGGCAGGTCATGTTTAGCAATTGAGTTTTGTCTTCAAAACTACTAGGGCATCATCCTACCTTTCAGGCTTGTATACTTCCCACTGGAAGAGAGTTTGATGGATTGACTTATTGCAAGCACTCGCATTGTTATTTTTGCTCTAAAAAATTATAGCTACTTTACGGAAGCAAGAAGTGATACTGAACTTCCTAAATCCTGATGAACCTATTTTTTGCGACTCTTGGATCCAAACATTTTTGTAGTTGATGCCTGGTTCTCTCACTGCAGCAATTTTTGAAAGACATCCTAAAGGACCTATGTGTCTACAATAACAAGGGGCCTAATCAAGGAACCTACGAGCTGAAGCCAGAATACAAGAAATCAACTGGCGAACCAACTTCTGGGTAGGTTGTCATACTGTGCTTAACTGCCCTGTTGAAAGACAGTGATTAAACTAAGATTTTGCTTATCTTTGCTCATTTTGTCCTGACAAAATGGTAAGTTAAACGCAAAGGGGAAAAAGCACAAGCGTGTTTCTTATTGTAATGCTTGGGCTTAATATGTGAATATTCTCATCTCTCTCTTGGCGCACATTCGAGCCAAAAATATGTTGGAAGACTATTATTCATTTTGTTATCAGTACACCGATGGAGAATGATCTCCTAAAACATTAGCAGCCTAAATTAGGAAATCCTAGCTGTCCTAGGAAAGCTACAGCTCCGACAATGAAGTTCCAAAAGCTTCAAAATCTCTGCAGATGGTTCAGCAACTATTTGAAGGTGTTCCCACAGCATTAACCCTTCTTGGGCATAGAGTCAGCGCACTGATTTGCCTCCCTAATATATGCTCCATCCGGTGTCGGGTAAAGTTCATGAGGAGAGTCCTGCATTCCAAAAATAGTTTCTTTTAAGGTTCTCATTAGAGCAAGAGTTTGATTGAAACATGCAAACCAGAACGTTAGCCTCAAGTTCGATATGTAAGATGCTGATGTGGAACAAGTGACATTCGTTCGTGAACTTTATCTTAGAAGGGGGAATTGAGACTCAATTTTACCATTTTCTTCTTAACTTTTGTTCAAAGAAGATGATTCACGCTTGTTAACAATACTTCATTTATTGATATATCCGAAAGTTGAGAAGGTACTGCTTTTAAGCTGAAACTGCTTGTGAGCGGTCAGAGTTATAGGTAGGGAAACTAAAGATATTTTTCCATGCCTTTCCTATGTAATGCATTCTTGAGTTTCCAAGTGCTATTAATTTGTGTATGTTACTCTAAACCTGGTTATTATTTCAGAATCATTGTCTATGTTTTTGCTCGCTAACTTGGTGCTCTTTCCACCTGACATACCTAGATAATCGCCGGAGCAACTCCATCCTGATGAGTGAGGAGCAACCGCGGTGAGTGAGTTAATAGCTGAACTACCTAATCCATGTACATATCAGGGGGTTGTAACATAGGTTGGTTTTTCTTTTACATCTTTGAAGAAAGACATTCTTCAGAATATCATCCCTCCCTGTACTGTAATTGAAGATGCGTCATAATTTAACTTCTTGCTCGAGTATCCTTTCAATAGATTAAATCAAGAACCCGAGACAATGCCTGGAAGGGTTAATCTTTGTTGCGAACCCCAACAAAGGGTGAAATTATGTGTAACCTATGTTACAGTGTAAACGGATGAGAACATTACCCTGAAACATATAATATATAGATTTTTTGAAATTAAGCACGTCATGCTAGAAAGTGACAATGTAATATTAATCGTATCTCTGGAAGTGTCACTGCAATTTTGCAAACAATCTAATCGATGTGGGGTGCCTAAGTTAGATTTGGAAGAAGGGGAGAATTACCAAAAAAATCCTAAATCTATTGTAATTGTGTCAATTCAGTCCTAATTTTTTTTTTTGCCAATTTAGTCTTAAACATTTTACAATTGCATCAATTTAGTCTATTCAGCCAAAATTGACCAGCCGGCGTTAACGTGAATACCGGTCGTCTGGCGAACGCTGACGTGACATTTTTAAAAAAAAAAATTTCCGAATTTTTAAATGTTTTTTTTTTATTTTTTGAATTTTTGAATTTTTGAATTTTTTTTTTTTCCATCTTCTCCTTCCCCTGGCGGCCATTGGAGAGAGAGAGAGGTTGCTTGCTAGAGAAACCGGAGACAAACGAGAGGATGATGATTATCTGGCCGAGGAGAACTTTGTGGGTGAGAAGCTGGTGAGAGTAGAACATTCTTCTTGCTTGCACCGCCTGGAACTTTCACAGAAGAGGGAAAGCTCGAAGGAAATACAGGGAGCGCTCACTGAAGGAAAGCAAAAGGGGCTCACTGGTTTGTTGGGGAATTGCAGAAGTCTGGATCACAACGTTCTGGGGTTCTTTGGAAGCTCTCCTCACACAGAGACGGGTGGGGCATCTTTTCTTACTTGGCTGAAACCATATCGCAAGGGGGAGAGAGAGGAACGCTTTGAGGAAGAGAGATTTCAGAGGGAGAAGGGGAGAGGCGAAAGGAAAGAAAGAGAGCGGGGGCTTTTCTTTTTCTGGGAGCGCCGCTCCTTCTCCTCAGACAGACTCGACCAAGCCACCTCGACCATCTCCATCCTTCTTCCCATCTCTCACCACTCTCAGTGCGGCCGCCACGAAGAACGTTCTCTCGGGTTCAGTCCTCGGCCGTAAATCCTCCTCTCCGCCGGAAATCTTCCCCTCGCCAGCGTGCCATGTGGTTCAAGGCCACCCCAGTCAGTTCGTCTCTGTGATTTGTAGTTCACTGGTGATTATATGCTTGCTAGAAAGCCAAGCATGGAAGAAATTAATCTCGTGCGGAGATTTTCCGTTGATTGTTGCGATCGCCAGAGTAAGCGTCCGGAGTTGGTGACCGTCGGTTGGAGCAGGTGACCGTCGGTTGGTGTTGGTTTGGGGGCGATGTGTATGCTGGATACGACGCATATAGAGGTTGATTCGTCGCCAATAATTCCGGTTCGGTTAAGTTGCAGAAGGAATAGAGAGATTCGGGGAAGAAGAAGGCGCAAGGTTGAAGAAGAAGGTGCAGGGGAAAAAGACAAAACAAGGAAGAAGACAAAGGGGAAAGAATAAAAGAAATTAAGAAAATCATATACAAAAGAAATAAAAAAATTCAAAAAGATATTTAAAAAATGTCATATCAGCGTTTGCCGGACGGTCAATGTCCACGTTAGCACCGAGAGGCTAATTTTGGCCGGATGAATTGAATTGACACAATTATAGAATATTTATAATTAAATTGACAACAACAAAAAAATTTAGAATTAAATTGATATAATCACAATAGGTTTAAGACTTTTTTGATAATTCACCCTTTAAAGAAGCTGAGGATATGCTGCATTGTAGATAAGTTGCGTATTTGAATATTATACCTAGAATTGGCGATTATATTCATGAAAAGGTCCATAGAAATTAAAATGATGAGTTCTAGAAACAACCCTCGATTTTATCCAAGAGACCGAGAAAGGTATGAAAAGGTTTGTACATTATGTATTGTTCACTACGCTAATTGCTACCTTTTTATCTCCTGGAAAAGCTTGAGGTAGATTAGGACAATAGAGAATGCAAATGTCCATCAATTCTATTATGTTTATTTTATATTTAGAAAATATCTTCTTAAAAATGATTATTTATATTTTTTAAAATAATTAGTCAATTGAAAATATTTTCGTTATTGACATTAATTTATGTATAAATATTTTCTGAAATATGAAAATATTACCTAATTTTTTTTTTTATAAGTTTTATAAGCGATCATTTTAAAAAAATATTTTTAAAATTATTAGCTTTGTCATTTGCAAGGCTCGCATAGACGTAGAGTTAGTTAAAGGTTGAGGTTATCTTAATAAGGATATATTCACGAGATGGTGGAAAAACCGAACCCCATCTAAAACAAACGCATTCGATCGACGATTCGATCGACGAGACTCCTTCCGATCGATACCCGTTGAATTCGAAAGACCGAACACAGGTCCCTCGAACGCCGGTCGAGGAGGAGAGTCCCGGCGCTCGGGGGGAGATGACGACCGCCGCCCCACGCGGATTCGGAGTTCCGTGGCCGGAGCTCAACGACGGCATCCTCTACAAGGACGTCGTTCCGTCTTCCGATCACGGTCGCCTCCCTTTCTCTCTCTCTCTCTCTCTCATCGCGCGCCGTCTTCGTCTCCGGAATCTGAACTTGTTCTGAACTCAAGCATGTGTTCTTGCAGAGACGACGCTCATCCAGTTCTATTCGAGCAAATACGGAAATTCGGCTCCAGTCCAAGGGTGCGTCCATTTTTTTATTTTTTACTCGAGTGCCGTCTAATCCGTTTCAAGCGTGCGATGTCGGAGAAAAAGCGTGTTAGGGTTCGTTATTGGGGACGAAAACCGCGCGTTAACGTTAATGTAGGATCGCGTTCCAGAGCAGAGAGAAACCTTGTGGTGTTCGTGATTCGATGCGTTGTGGTTTGAGTTGGTGGACACGGTGGGGAGTGAAAAGTTGCAGTTTTGATGGGAATTGTCCTTCCTCGTAGGGCTGTGCAACCGGTCCGAGTTCTGGTTCCAAATTTTTGGAACCGGTGCTAGGCAGGTAGGTTCTGCGTTCTATGTGTTGAACGTACCCACCCACCAACCCAGGAACCAGTTAGAACCTATTTTATGAGTTTGGAAGAAGATGATTGAATATTTTTTAAAAATGCTTAACTTCCTTATTACTTTGTATTTCTATTTATTTTGTATAGATGACATTTTGCTGCTCGTATTATTTTGCTATAATTGCTATTTGTCTTTGTTTTTTAAAAAAAAATTAGGGGAAAAAAAGGGGTTTCCGGGTGGACCCTGAAACAAGACCAAACAAACCGGTTAGGTTCTAGGTTCCGAAAACTGGGAACCGGAATCGGGAACCTACCTGCCTTGGAACCGATCACCCCTACTTCTTTGGATTGCAAGGACTAGAGAGTCTGGTTCTTTTTCTGCTTGTGTACTCTCTTCCATAAATGTATTGGCAATTGGTATCCATACGCTGAGTGTTTTGCTTATCATGATGCAGTTGGTTGCAGAGAATTCAAAATGGACAGGTGCCTCTTCTGCAAAAGAACCGAACTTCAGTCGGTTATCTATCTAGTTTGGTGACATGTCATAATGTTGGCGATTGTGAGTCCTTTTAAGTGCTTGTTGGTTTGCTTTTACAGATTAAAATCGATGGTAGAGTTGTTACGGACCCAAACAAAAGCGTAAGGTGTCTTTTATTGGTGAATAGTCATGCTTATTTGTGTATTTTTTTTTTTTTTTTACTATTGTTAGTTAAATGGACATAACATCTGTCATTCGTAATTTTCCTTCTCTTTTGTTTCTTTGCACTTTCCAGTGCAGGATTAGAAGTAGTCTACCATAGACTTCCTTGGAAAGAGCCCGACGCGCCTTACTTTCTTGAAATTCTCTATGAAGATGATAATATGGTAATTGCATTTGAATGCTGAAGTTCGTGCTTACTTATGATGGGAATGTCTAATTGAGAATTTTTTTAGGACATAAATAAGCTGCCTAGGTGCCTGATTATTGTGGACATAATACGTCCTAGATGTTAGACCCGTCTTAAGACTGAGCAGATCTTGTTTACATCTCCTTATTATGGAACATCAATGCATTTATGAAGCAAAGTTATGCATGAATATAGCATGAATGACACAGGAATGAACTTTAGAAAGGACCACTACCGCACAGGATGGTGCTACTGACACATTCAGGCTGGGATGTGTTGTGGGGAACCACACAAACAACAGGACTTTGGATAATCTGTGTCTGCTTTGAGGACTAGAGATTTTCCTGTTTTGGAGTCTATACAGTCGTTATTCATAGTTTTATTGCATGATTCTCGTTATCAGCTTTCTTTGGAACCTCGTTGTGTAGATTGTTCTCAACAAGCCCTCTGAGCTGCAAGTTTTACCTGGAGGACTTTTTCAACAGAGAACTGTCTTGTCACAGCTCCATTGGCGAGATAGCAAGCAGAGCACTTTACTATCATCACAAGAACCACATCCTGTACCTGTTCATCGGCTTGGAAGGGGCACATCAGGTTAGTCTCTTGTCTGCTAATAAACATGAGATGAGAAGCATGTGGGTGCAAATAAGTATCCACTAAAGTTGAGGCCGTCACTAGAGATGGGAGTGATGATCACATAAGAGATTTAACTGAATGTTTCCCATACTTGTTATCTTTATCACCTTGCTTCTAAATCATGGAAAGTCAATTATTAGTGAAGAAATATTCTGATGGTCACAGGCATACTGCTTTGTGCCAAGACAAAGATTGCAAAGTCTCGCCTTTCAATCTATTTTGCGGATGGAACATCTCTCGTTGGAGGGAAAAGGTTTAGAGGAATCTCTTGATTGATGATCTTTTTTTGACTCATTTTTTGTGTTGAATGGGAACAGCAGTTATTCCCTGGTAATTGTTATTCCCAATAAAATGCTTTGTTGACCAAGCTGCAATTCTTTTGATGTAGAAATACCACTAAGGAGCCCAGTTCAGTCAGGAAAATTTCAAAGATATATCGTGCACTAGTAAATGGACTAGTTGATGAGGATGAGGTAATGCTACTGCATTACTTTATTGTTCTTCCATTCTTTCACTTTATTTCAATGAGTCTGAACCTGCTACTTTGATTTGTGCTGTTGCTTTGGATTGATATGCTATTAGCACAAAAAAGCATGCGATTAAGGCCTTTATTTGTGAAAAATTACTCATGTTTTTTCTTCATTTTTCATGTGAAGACTACTTCTCACACAAGGTAGATAACCCCTGCAAAACTACCTGAGAATTGTTATTTTAATGTGTATAATCTCTTTGATCTCTCTCTCTCTCGTGAAATTGCTTCATTCATGTTCCATTATATGATTCTATAGTTGATCCCTAAGAACAACAGAACTGAAGTACATTGGCATGGAAATAAGGTCAGAAGGAAATTACTATGTAGAGAGGCTAAATTCCATATATCATACAAAGAATTGCACTTTAAATATTGTGCACCCCTGGATGGTCTAGTAAAAGAAGATGCAGAAGTTTTCTCATTGTAAGTGGAAATGTTGATAATTATTCTGTAAACTGATTAAATTATAGATTTTGCACAAGTTTAGGATGCAGAATGCTATATTTGACTAATTTGGAGATTGCATCCTTGAACTTTGCTGGTTCGTCAGCCCATACATCGTCTTTGCGGAGCTGTGATGAACTTATGATCTTCATTCTCATCCGGATCTCTCTATTTTTTTTATTTTTTTGTTCTTGAATGAATAAAGAGGATAGGTGCATGAAGTTTGCAAAACTAAGGGCATGTTTGGGTAGGCCTTTACTTGTTGCTTTTTGCTTAATCCAAATCTTGCAACAGATGTGTTTTTCCCCCCCTTAGGCCGTAACACCTCAGACCTTTCACATGGTACAAATTTTGATGTGCAGATACACATAATATTTTCAGAATCTTTTGAAATTTGGATAATATTTTAAATTTTGGCAGGAAAGCAAAAAGTTTATTATTGCTTTTGCTATTAACATTCCTCAAGTCTCTTAGACACTGAGGTGATATTTAGCTGTGAAAGTTAAAGAGGGAATGGTAGATGGTTGAGCAACACGAACCACTAAGTCAGGAATTGCCAACTATGTATGCAAAGCATTTTCTTGAGATAAGATGGGAAGACCAGAGGGAAACATAAGGTAATGTTAGTAAAAGCAACGAAAGCTTAAGATGACAAGGCCCTGAGCATAGGGCCATGGTTGCATGGGTCAGCTTCAAAGAGGTAGAAGTAGAGAAGTACTGAAGGATTAGGAATTTAAGAATAAAAAATCCAGGTGTTTTGGGCTTCTAGTACTTTGCCGAGGTGCAGCAGATATGCAAGCTCTCTTCTGATGTTAGTGTTGGGTATTCTACTCAACCATATTCATTTTGAGCGACTCATCAAGCCTTATTTTGTGGTCAGGCCTGACCATAACAAACCAATTTCCTGCAAGGGTAGCCCAATTTAGAGGTGGGTTTCCAGTTCATGCTTAGGATTTGTGGTCAATTGATTTATTTCTATACAAATTTATCATAATAGAAACTCACTTGGTAAATCCCTAGTTCTTGCAATGGATCATGTTCCACTATTATATATACAATCAAATACTACGATACAAATCAATATTCTATTATAGCAATGATATAAATCAATGTTCCATTATAGCAATGGATTGCATTTCTCAAAGTATTTGTATAAACAGTTGATTTGGAACCTCATCAGTTTCTCCATTGTTAATATAGTTTTGCTAATTTATTCCTTTGAGTGCTTAGCATCATTTTGTCTTGTCTTCTTCTCTGGCTGATTATTCACTTATTTCTTCTGTCCCCTTTCAAGAGCGAAGCTTGATTTTTGTTATGTTATTAGTTATTGTCTGGATCTACTTATCTCATTTGAAACCACCAAAGTGAATAAGGCATTGGTCATATTTGTGCTGATTTCTTTCTCTTACTTTCTATGTTTTCTTTGAACCTTTAAAATATTGGCTCTTCTTTTTCTTCTATGCAGGTTATTATTACTGAGCCAATTGGAGTAATAAAGTATCCTGGTGTTGCTAAAGGGCTTTATGTTGCTTCCCCCTCAGGTTCAATGATATTGCCGAAACAGTACTATGCTTTTTAATGAGTTTTATCAATTTGCAACACCATGACCTCAAGGGGACCACATTTTTCTAGTAATTCTCCACTCAATGTCCGCTGACCTTCTGGTTGCTTTAATGTGTTCTCTTGCAATTGGGATTTATGCATCACTGTCTCACACAGCTTTTAACTGTTACAACCAGGTAAGCCAGCTCTGAGCAAAGTTAAGGTTCTTGAGAGAAATGTGCAGGGAAATTGCTCTTTGGTTCAGGTAATCTGCACATGTCGCACTGGTGAAATCTAATGGAAAAGGTCCTCGAAAGTGATGGCACTTTAAGGCTTCATTTGTTTCGTGGAAAATGAGTAATTTGGAAAATATTTTCCTCAAAATGATCACTCATGTCACTCGAAATAATTAGCTAATGGAAAATGTTTTCATTTTCGACAACAATTTATGGTCAAACATTTTCATGGACAATGAAAATATTTTTCCTTCATTTACTTTTATAAGCGACATAAGCGACTATTAGGAAAATGTTGTTTAAATCGTTCATTTTCCACAAAATAAATGGAGCCTCTACCCTCTTAAGCATGCCCAATCATAAGCTTTAGAGCAGGGCCTATCTTTTCAATATGTTATGATATGCACTTTATCGATCATTGTCCATACTAGCTGTGGGGAACTGCACCTTTCCACATGCAAGCAGCTTATTTTGGACAAAGTATCATACACTCTAGAATGTTCATAGTTTACATGTATTTATGCCCAAGTTCATTCATTTCCGTTGGACTCTAACAGGTTGAGATCCAGTCTGGTCGCCCACATCAAATACGTATTCATCTCTCATTTATAGGGCATCCCTTGTTAGGTAAACATTCACCTTTTGTTTATTATTTTCATCGATATGTATTTGTCAGTGCAATCTATGTAGTGTTATATATTTTCAGAAGAATTCTGGATATGTTTATTGAAGATAGGACAGTGATGGATTGTGAGTTGTTCGTAGAGAAGAAATGATATAATACTGCAAGAGGATAAAAGGGCATGTCATTGCATAAATCGATATAAACATATTCAGTGCTATGAAGTTGCTTCTTGAGAAGTACTTTTCCATCCCAACAGTTATGTTGTTGGTGTCCTTCCTGATGCAACAACAGTACAGGAGATCTGTGATCTAGCCTAAACTGAACAATGGCAGCATGTTCTTAGTCAAGATCACTCAAGGGGTGAGAAGCTCAGTTATGATGAAGGCATCTTACAAATTAAGGTTTTTAACTGATGTTGATATAATTTCTCACAGATGATGTGCAATATAGCTAGTCTCATGAAAGCGATAAACGTTGAGAAAATGTGTGTTAAAGTAAGACAAATAAGAAGCATCTCATCAATAAGGAGGGGAGGGGTTATTAAATATCTTGTTAGAAGGGCAAATGTGTTAAGCAGGGGTCAATTTGCTTATTAAGATCATCAAGATATAGATGGCTTCAATATGATGATGCAATTTGTGGGAGTCACTCAAAAAGTAATGGGATGAACTTAATTTCAACTATAGCAGATGTCTAAGTAAAAAAAACTTGTGGCAAGAAATTAGTTTGATTTGGTTGATGATTTGTGTTTACTTTTTTCCTTTTGATGCAATGAATTAAGTAGCGGGAAATTGGATAGACCAAATTTGTAAAGTGGAGTGCTGCAGACAAAAGGCGTATAGTCAATTTGTGAAAATTCTGGACTTCACTTCCTTTCCCCTTAACTTTAATAGGTGAAAACTTTATTTAAGATCAACAAAAGATAAGACTGATGGACCTACATGCAAACTGATTTGGATTATTTCTTAAATTGTGATTTAGTTTTCCTTTTTAGAAGTGTCAAAGTTTTGTCTATCTTCCTCTTTTGTTTTAATATGAATTCATCTCATGCATTCTATATATAGTTTCTGATGTTTAGTTGGTTTGATGTCCTTTATCAGGTGACCCTCTTTATGTCAGTGGTGGGAAACCAGGATGCTTTGATTCTCAATCTGTGGATGAAGGTTTTGCACAGGATGGGTATGGAGATGTCTTTTGGATTAATAGTCAATAATGAATTCTTGGCAGTTTTGTAAGGCCTCTACAGTGATGAATAGTGTGGCAATGTGATCTCTCTTCTTCTGGTCACAGTTTGTGTAAATTTAGAAACAAGAAGGTAAACTGGTTAGAAAACATTAAGATTGTGCTTAGTGAATACAGAAACTGGTTAGAAATGACTTTTTTAAAAGTTTAAGAAAACAAACAATTTTCTTGAAAACTGGAAAATAACTGTTAAAAGTACAAATTCCACAAAAGTGGTATGATATTTTATTTTTCTTAAACTATTAGGACAAAATTTGTGAAAACCCAAGTTGTCTCACTTAAGAGCCATATGCCAAGCATGTTTCCAAGTACTCTTTGAAAATTTTTAGTGAAAGTGAAAATACTGTTCTGTGGAACCTCTGATCTTTGAGTGTTCATGCTAATTTCAAATGTTGTCAGTGATTTGACTTCTTCATTATTTCAATGTTCAATGCAAATTGGGACCCAGAACCTGAATTTAATAATCAATGTCTCGGTGAATTTATGCAATCACTATAATCACTTATTATTGCAAATATGATCCATTTTTGAAAGTGTAGACTGGAGAAGATTTTGCGAGCATGCATCATGCCTCCTTACCCTTCATTGAAAACGAAAAGATAAGAGGACTGCCTAACCGGTTTAGCATGCACTTGATTTACCCTGTGCTATAACTTGATTAATTATTTAGAGTGCTATCTTACCATGCTCTATATTTTGGCTTTGCTTAGTGGGTATTGTAGGCCTCAACACGCAGTTCCAGGGGACTGTGGCTATTTCTTGCACGCACATCAACTGCTTCTCTCACACCCAGTTACAGATGAGGTAAGAGCGGGACCAAGCCTTAGCTGTCAAGATACAGCATAGATGGCCGTCAAGCTATCATTCTTATGTTGTTGTTGTTGTTGTTGTGTGTGTGTGTGTTTTTTTTTTTTTTGCCCCTTTTTGTCGCAAGATATCATTCTTAGGTTAAGTAACATGTTTTGCTTAGCTCCTGACATGAATCGTAAGCTTGGCATTGATTTTTCCACTCGACATGAATATTCGACATGTTTTGATTTATTAGTGAGTGGAATATTTGAAGCTACTACATATCGACAATGGCCTACCCTTAGCATAAAGAAAGTACTTGTTGCATTGGTCGCATGGATGAGATTGTGTAAAGGACCGAAATCACACTGCCCACATAATATGCATCCTAACTGAAGTTTGCTTTGAATTTTAAGAAAGCTCACACCTCTCGTTGGTTTGCTTTTCCCACTTATCATGACAAGACAGTTGTGTATTGACTTATATTGCAGGTAATTAAGATCACTGCGCCTTTACCATCTATCCTCCAAAGTCAAGGAGAGGCCCAGAGCATTCAACCAGAGTCGGTTGGAAACTTTTAGTGATCTTGCTGGGTAAGAACGACTCTTCTGGGCAATGGATTGCACAGAAATTTCCCTTTTCTTATTCAAAGATCTGGACTGTTAGAAATCTAGCATGATTGCATTGAGGTACTGCGTAAGGATGGGGATGAGGATGTCCATTTAAAGCTTGTTGCCCTCTTTTTAGGTGTTGAGGGCAATGTTTTCTGTTGGATTAGGCCCTTCTCATTCTCCTAGAGCAATTTTTCGCTTCCATTATTATTATGACGGTGATCGACGGAGATTATTAGTTTCTTAGATTATTCTGGGAGGAAAGGCTTGGAAATGAAAATTGAACGAGGCTCTCTGTGCTAGAAATATCGATTTTCTTCATTTGCCAAGGGTCGTAGATAGGCTTAGGCCATAAGGTATAGGAGGCCCATTTCTGTCCTGTTAGCGGATCATCCTGTTCCGATAGCCACGGGACCTTCATTCCCTGTTCGTTGGCTCTTGTCTAAGCCCTATAATTGCTTTTTAAAACCCCAATTTGCGGATAATGGGCCTAGCCCAAGAACATAACAAAGTCAATGCGCTAAGTAGTCTCCTTGCCTGCCCGCATTGCTGTGGGCCTTAAAGCCCATTACATTCGGGTATTGAGGACCCATATGTACCCCAATTGAGGCCCAATTTTCCAACTAAAGGGCTGAGGCCCATTACACCCGGCCCATGAACTTAACGGGCTTAGAAATTGGGCCTTGAAACCTATTGCGGAAGGCCCAATTTTTTGCTAATGGACCTGCTAGGGCCCATCTGGCCTGATCAACGATAGGTCGAAACTATCCTTCTGGGCTTGGCCCCTTAGCTAAAAGTGGGCCATAAAGCCCATAGCATTGGGCAATTGAGGGCCCATATAATGACCGGGAGGGCTTAATTGAGGCGAATATTCTGCTAATGGACGTACGCCTAGGCTCATTGGGGCCCGTCAATCTCATCAATGAGAGTGACACGTCGTGATCATTGAACAGGGCCCCAAACTAATTCTGCACGAGGCTCATTGAACCCAGCACATATGGAAGGTCCTAGTTGTGGGCCTTAAAGCCCCGCCCAACTTCAGCTAATGTACCTTCACTTGGGCCATTGGAATTCATCAGTGAAAACGATGGGCTGAGAGGCTATTTCTTTTCCTGTGTATTTGACTTTCCCTTCTTGTTCACAAAGAAAATAGCACCTGCAAAGCAACAGCGTGTGAACACCCCTCTTCTGAAAGCGCAACTTAAATTAAACATGAAATTCCAAAGACGTGATAAGGCAGACTTTCGAATATAATAACCAGCAAAAGCAAAAACAATTTCTCAAGCTTGGCACACAACGCAGCTACATGACCCAACGCAGCCACTAAGTCAAAAGACAAAAGGCACACAAGGCTAGGACCTACCCACCATAGTCACCACTATAAATTGTGGAAAGCATCTTTTGACGATGATGCAAGATGCCCATCCCCCTCCGGAGAAAGGGTAGAGAAAAGGATAAAAGATTTCCAGAGATTATTGCTGTATATCCACCTAATACAACAATACAAGGGCTGCTGCAGCGGCCACATTACAACCAACTACAATCATTTCTTCTTTTTTACCAAAAAGATGGACTTGAGAACAGTCCGCTCTCCCTACATTTTAATTGAACAATACGAAAGCTAAAAGAAGACTTAAAATTGAACGATACAAAAACTATTATACAAGTCGACGGCAAAAAAAGAGTTTCTGCCATCGAGGAACCCTTTCGAACGGCCCTCCCACGGTTTCCACTACCTTCCTACGTCCCCCTTGCCTCTCCAAGACTCTTCCTCCCTGACAATATTCCCATTCTGATGCCCCACCAGCGGATCAGACTGCGCAAATTGCATTTTAATAGCTGTCACAGGATCTGAAACACCATTACATGGGCCCCCCCCAAGCATGCCTCCTCTCCCCATGACGTTCATTGCAATCATTCCCCTCCCTTGATGCTGAATGCCAGCAGACACTGCTTCAAAACCGTTATATCTTTGCAGCTCGGGGCATGCATCTTGCCGTTGCTTCACATCCATGGCAAACGGTTGAACTTTCCCATCATCCCGGCTCCTATAAAGCCGATAATCCACAATCCCATTACCATTGGCCACTTCTCTTGATGGGAAAACAGAGACACCATTCAAACCACATTCATTGCTCTTGGGCACCGGCTGCAACGCGTGCTGCTCCAGTTTTGTTGTGGGCAGAGGAAAATTACTAAAGGCAGCAGGATATTTCGCCAACAAGAGAGCTGAATCAGGCAAAGATGAAATCTGAATTCTGTTACCATCCCAGAAACCGTAGGTCCTCAGGGGAACATTCTCCAGACCAGCGTAGTTGTTACAGTCGAACTTCAGCATCGCTGAATTCCCACCCTCACTATGATTACTACTGGGTTTCAGATCAGACTCCTTGCTGCCAAACTTCCGTTGAGGGGCTCCATTCTCATCGTTATCCTGAACACTAACCTTGGGCGTAGGCTGAGATGGCGGGTGGCTGAGTATTTGGCCAAAAAGTTTGAAATCACCAGACTTATTCTGTTTCTGGGAGTCTTGTAAACTCGGCATATCAATTTTGGACAAGCCAGTCAGTTGTTCTGATTTATGTGGCAGAAGAGGAAGCTCAGCTACAGAACCGTGAGATTTGCTGGTAGTACACTTCTTAAGATGGAATTCCGGCACCACATATCGACATGTAATACTATTCTCAGGCTTCAAATGTTTCTGAACATCAGAAAACTCTCCACTGGTGGACCCACTGTTCTCCTGTGCATGCAACTGCTGTATCGGATAACCTGGGAGTATCGGGGATTCCATTTGGCTCAGCAGGGAACTTCCAGAGACATGCTTGTAATATTCATCATTACTCACAAATTGCTTGTGCTTCTCTTTGGTTGGTGGTCCATCAGATGACGACATTCTATCTTGGGTTCTACTAATCTTGCAATAATTGGGAGCTGAATCTGATGACAAAGATCTAGTGGCACCTTGAAATTTTTCATCATGTCGTGAATTACTGGAAGATATTTCGACAGGGTCTAAAACAAGCGAAACTTGATGCTCTGATTCAGACCTGTGACTGAACCCAAAACACGGGCTTCTATCAGCAGGCAAGTGAGAAGAATTAATCTGCGTATCCGACTCTCCTGATGAGGAGACCAAACTACTTGGATGAGTTGTATCGCCATTGCACTTCTGAGGAAGCAATGCATCCTGTCCCCATGTTATATTTTTAAAACCTTCTGTGCACGCTCGAATTGCATGTTCACCATCAGCAGAAGCTGAGAAACAGTAGCCGTGATCAGTATCTTCCCTAACAGATGATTCTACCAGAGAAGCGCCTACTGCTACAGTTGCCTCAACTCTTGTGACGTCTGAATCTGCTATAGATTTCTGAGTTCCAACTGATGCAGAAATGGAACCAACACCTTCAGAAACTACCTCATCCCCATCTCTCATCTGGCAGACATCAGGGACCGCAATTTCCATATCTTTGACATATTCACAACTTAACTCTCCACTACCATTGTTCCCATCTGATTTGTTCAGGTCATCCCCAAAGTTCAAGGATTTACAATCAGATTCAACTTGATTTACGTCTTTGACAACCAAGTCCTCATCCATTTTAGAGCTTAACTTATCGCCACAAATGGCTGAACTAATTTCTAAGCCACAGGCATCCTCCATGTCACCATCACCATTGGCATCTTCACTGACAGGGGTTCCCCTACTTCTGCAAATAGGAAGCAATGAATCCAAATTAAGGCATTTTCGAGCCTTACTAAAGAAAACTCTACATTGATCCACGGATCTTGTCCCAACGAACCGTGAGATCAATGCAAAATCTTTACCATAAGATGATACAGCTCGCATGAATGCAGACTTCTCCCTGTCCGTCCAATCAGAAGCATCCATTTCCCCAGAACTCTCACCTGAACATGTCTCCTCCTCCACATTCTCCATAAATTCAGGTGTAAACGGCCGTTTTCGTACAAAATCCACCTTTGAACACTTCAATTCCCTGCTGCCCTCTCCTGGATCAACAGAGCTTGTGACACAAGAACTCATTGCTTCTGATGACATGGACCCACATATTCCAGCTAAAACATCAGCTGCAACTGTCTCCCTTTCGCTCCCGAGAACATCAAAACTGCTACTCCTCTCCAAGTCACCACATTCAGCTCGTGATGATCTAGAGTTACAGAAACCATTCACAAATACTCCTCCATCGCATCCATGTCTTTCTAGCATGAATTCATCCTGCTGGGCTGCCATTGCAGAAGCAGCACCAAGGACATCAAGGGAGACAGCATTCACCTCACGGCTCCATCTTTTCTCTGATGTCACCAGGTAATTATTGGCAGCGAGTGACTTTCCTTGCTTTCTAAAATCTAGTTTCTTCATAGTTCTCTCAAAAGTATCAGACTTGTGGTTTTTGTAGTAGAACTGAACACAATCCGCAGTTGTCTTGTGATCAAGGAAAGAAGCAATCTTGCTGAAATCTTTGCCAAAGGTTGCCAACTTGTCCAGAAAAATTTCTCTTTCTTCTGCTGTCCATGGATTAATCATTGTCCGCTCTTTCTCAAAGGCACAAGGATCTTCAATTAGCCCATTCGTGGACATGAACCTGGATGCAATCTTCTCCTTGTCATCTAAGATCAATGCTGGCATTTTTAAGTACTTCCTGTAAGACTTCATTCGGGAATCTGAGAGCAGCTTGCTTGTATAGCTTAAAACATTTGATGATGGTGCCGGACTCAAATTCCTCACTGTAAGGACAATAAAATTATAAATCACACAGTGACAAACAAAACATATCTTGTTCTTAACACGACCCCAAAATTTCATGTCACGTGGTGGCCAACAGGGTATAAGGGGAACACATTCAGAATATCAGAACATAAATGAACAGCCGATGTTTCCTAAAATAATGCTTCAAGAGAACATCTGCACAGTGCAAAAAGGTGGTAACCTACACTTGTCAAACAATTTCAGGGAAAGCATTCAAAAATCAAATCCACAACCAGAATATCAACCCATATTTCTTCAGCGAAAAATGACAAGAATCAAGCAAAAATATCTACGAAAAGTAGAATCACAAGACATTTCCATGCAGTTGAGGAGTCCATCACTGTCATTCCTCCAATCTTATAAAGACAAATGGCAGCCAGCATAAACCTGGTAAATAGCTACTCTAAGAAAATGGTGCTAACACAGACGCCCGCGTGCACTGCAGAATAAGGATGTAAGCAAGTCAAGCTACCATAGCAAGACTCCCAATTACTTGGGAGAGGCATATTAAAATCAGTCTAATTTGTGTTCATGGATACAAGATAAACGGCACTATTTTTCAATTTACTTATTTTGTTGAACTTCTAGAACTCTAGTTTGAGCTAATGGACAACTCCATCTAGTCAAGTTCAATCAATTGAGTCGAGAATTGAGCCTCTTATATTTACCAGGAGTCGACTTTGAGTACTAAATTGCGTCAACTCCACCCAATACGACCCCATCAAAGCCTAATTGGGATAATCAAGATGAATTCGTTGGAGAGCCTAAGGGGCGATAATCCCAATAATCCAAAAGTATAAGTTCAAGTTTCAGCTTTAAGTCATTGCCTAAGATGATAGAGCCAAAATCATTTTCCACCAATCATCCACTTTCAATTTGCATGCCTATTTTATTGGTTTTTAGGTCCACAGCACATGTATTCTGAAAAGATTGCAGCTTTGAAAGCATGTCTTTCATGGAAGAAAAGATGCTAAAAGTGAAAGTAACTGGAAATGATACTACAAGAATATCAATTAAAACTGGAAATCATACTACAAGAATAATCAATTAAACTGATGTTGTATGAGAGCATTTTAAAGTATCTGGATATTTTAAGCTCCTTCAATCATCCCCATAATACTTTCTATTACTCCGAATGTTGTCAAATTAACGTGTCAAAAGAGTAGAAGCTGAAAACAATCTAACTGGAAACAAGTTAAAAAGAGAAGTACAAACAGAGTGAAACATCTTGTTCCGCAGAAGTATAAGCATTTGAGCATTTGCTCTTAAATAGAGTTTGTCAGCAGGAAATGCGGGACAAAAAGTAGGGGACACAAAATAGCATGTCAAAAATGATAAAGGAATATCCGATAATGGCATGATTTATCACAGTTGACTACAAAGTGACAATTTATGGATCTGGTGGCAAGAAAAGTTAAGTCTGATGCACCTTAAGCAAAGGACAGTATCAACTACTTGAGAAAGTAAAAACAGGGCTACTACCATAACAGACATGCATAAGCATATTTAACTATACGCTGACTCAGTTAAGTCACTTACCAGGTGACGAGAAACGAGAACGAATGGAGGAGCGATTCTTCTGATGTGCATTAAGGGTTACACGAAGGCTCATCTCGTTCTTCTTCTGAGATTTTGCACGTACTTTAGACAAGGAAAGCAAATGCAGATCTTCCTTCCAGCGGTAGTGAAAGGCCTTAAATTTAAGAGTTACAGCTCTCTCCTTGAACCTTAGAGCACGCTTCCTCATCGCAAAGTTATTTATGATAAGCGCGTCAATCTCTTGTGATGCAACATCAGCAACCCTCGATATATCAAAACTACTTCGATCTCTCGGCAACAGCTTGTCAAAAACTTCACATGCTTTGCTTGCAGTTTCCTTATTAGAAGCCACGATAAATGCAGGTAACATCATTTCTGAGTTAATAAACATTTCTGCACTATTATTGGCCCTATCTTCCTCACAGAACAGCACCATGGTTTTATCCCTAGAGGGAGATGCATCAGTTTTTTCCACAGATATTTCAAGCGATAATTTTCCTCTTCCAACCTCTGCAACCTGTGGTGCATCCATATCTTCGGCACACTCACCTCTTCCAACCTCTGCAACCTGTGTTGCATCCATATCTTCAGCACACTCACTTTCCTTCACTTTATCAGAGGTTACATCTCCCTTGGAAAGACAGAAGGGTTCGGCAAACTTAGACGTAGCAGTTCCAGGGCTATCAACCTCAGCATTATTTGCAGCATGAATTTCCTCTGATCTTCCTTCACCAAGAGGCAATCCTCCCTTGTCCATGTTCCCAGAAGAAAAGATCTCCAAAGGAGATGGGCGAGATACCACATTAGAGATTTCATCATGTTCACCGGGTTTGGCATTGGCCTCAGCTGCTAGAGAACTGGACGATGCTGTGCATGGTCCGTGATCTCCAGACTGAGAAATGAGCGTCTTACGTTCAGTTTCAAGTGAATCAATTTCCAACTCAGTCATCTCCAGGGCTTTCAAAACATCCCCCCTCAATAAAAGCAACTTATTCAGTGCAGTAGATCTCACGAAACCAGAATCCATTGAGCTAGGATCATCCAATTGCAGCAACTCCCCAAGTGAAGACCCCATATTAGCAATTGAATTTGCATCCATTGTCTCCAGATTAAAAGAGAACCCCTCCTGTTGATCCTGGGAACAAGGACATGGCGACTGACAAAGATTATTGAGATCAGTATCCCCATGTGATCCCTTCAGAAAAGACTTATCCTCCATCCCTGTTCAACAAAATAAAACTTTACACATCAAGAACCAACGGCAGAACTAACACAATATCTGTGCAACATTTTTCCAAGTTACAGGCCAACCGCACCTAATCTCTTTTGATGTAGTAAAACATCTCATTTGACGTAGAAAAACAAGCAAAAATCAAAGCACTAAAATCATATCAACTGTAAAAAAGACTATTATCATCTTTGAGACAAAAGCCACCATAATCAACAATCAGTGTAACTGAGCATACCAAATTCAAAGTTTAAAATAGCAGCGAATACATTAGAGTTATCAAAAAGAGCAACTATTCAAAGCTATCCCTGCGATAAAACTCAGAAACAGACAAAAAGATGTGGATATGCTAATCCAATCATCATATTCACCCTAAAGGTGTGGTTGACATCTCATAGAGTAAAACATGGAGGCAAAACACAAAGCCAGAGACAGGATTAAAGTTTTCAAAAAAGAAGTCAATGAAATAGTAATAACAATGGCAACATCATTCCACCTGCGGATCAGGTGGGTTGTCGACTCCACACATGATGTCCATATAGTGAGATGACCCACCACCAACCCAGAACTGGTTTTGGTTCTTGACATCTAATCGATATATCTTCCAACTTTGCATTTTTTGAACATGTTGATTCTTTAACTGAGTCACTCATAGTCAAGCATACAGTACACATGATTTTGATCAATGCTACTCAGGAAATTGAACAGTTTTATCTCGGTTCCTTATTCACAATGGTTTTGGTTTTTAATCAAATTGGCCAATTATCGGAGCATATGCTTTATCTTCCTTAAAAATATAAATACAAGAAAATTTTACAATCATCCCTAAATATAATAAAAACTAGAAAAATTTTACATCTATTTCATGTCTTCCTTTTTTTACACATCTTAAGTCAGCCTCACGTCCGACCAAGACTCACGCTTGGTTTTGTTTTCGCATCAAAACAGTCCAACTTGATCCCAAGATGGAGTATGGCAAGGACTAAAGCACAAATAAGAACATCAAAACCCAAGTGAATACAAAAAAAAATTGGCTGCGATGCTTAAGATAGATCGGATGGAGCTTTCGCCTACTCGACTTGACTCAAAACACCCATCAGCACCGCCTCAGCCTTAGAAGAAGCACACTTGATGAGAAGCTCTACAAGGCATCACATTCAATAGAAATCAACATGACCGTCTTTCTCCAACTCACTTCAGCTTTGCACCCAACAGAAACATGCACAAAAGCAAGCTCTATAAAAGCTGCTATACATACACTAACAATTGACCAGAGGATAGCATTTATTTCAGAAAGACTAAACATTAGCTTAGCTAAAAATTCTTTCATCTTCAAATTTTTAATAGATGCATAGCTAAAAGAAATTGCTCCGAACATAACTTTGTTTACATGAAAATTCAACATAATATCCAAATGACTTCCAATGCACAATAGCAAGCCCTACATAATCTTCCATGCAATATAATAGCAATTGAACACGGGATATTAGGTCATCAGGAAAGAGGCCAAACATTAGCTTCAATATTTTTTCCATTCTCAAATTCCAGAGGTAAGTAATAAATAAAAGTAAGAAGTAGCTGAAAACTTTGCAAAGAAGATCAAAAAGTACATACTGACTTAAGATTAATCAACAAACCCACACCACTACTCTGTCAAATCTTTCTCGCCAGAAATGTGTAAAGCGGTCACAAATAGGCGCAATTCCCGTGCATCTATTTAATCTTTTACATATGCACCATAAACCCTATGTTAGTCCAACCAAATAATCACTAGTAACTGTAAAGAGTTTGACATAAGTCCAAATTAATTATCATAAGCTTTTCAGAAATTCAAAGTGATTGTAATCCGAACATATACAAAACCTTGCAATATAGAAAGACGTCTAAACTCCCATATGCATACAGCAGAAGGAGAACTACATCAATCACATTGAAATCATTTAGAGTTTCCATGTAAAATCATGAAAAAAAGCATTTAATTGACTGCACAGAGAATGTACACAACCTACCTGGAGAGGAGCTGCAAGCAACAGAAGATGGAGTTGCAGGAGAGGCACAATCTGAGAATGCTGCAAGTCTAGGGCTTTTGTCAGCTACACTAAGACCAAGAGAATGGGCAGGCTCCATGACATTCTTTGATGCATTTTCATCTAGGCCTCCAACTTTCTTTTTCTCATACTTCGCCAGCCCTTCTCCCCACCCAAGTCGAGGCTTCTTCTTTGAAGTCATCTCCTCAGATGGAGCAGCAGACGTCACACATGCAGCTCCATCCTGGGATGGGGATGGCACTGAAGTTACATCCTTTGTCGATATTCCAACCTTTGTTTCACCGGAATCAACACCCCCCATGCTTTTTGAGCTACCAGAATGACTCAGGCTTGACCCACGAGAAGACAAGCTCCCAGAACGGGGCCACTTAAGAGGCTTCCACTCCACGGCCACGAGTGAGCTCTCAGGCTTCTGGCACGAGGTCAAACCATTGGCATCACTTGTCTTGGCATCAATCGGCTTCACATCACTAGACTTGTCATGATGGTCTTTCGCGTGCAGCTGATGGTAATCCCTTGGGTTTGTAAGGTCAGATTGAGGGGAAGATGTTTGTGTGAGCACGTCAGCTGGCCTCTGACAATTATTATCAGTTGGCCTCCCAGGTGTATAAGAGCCGTTACTGGCTTCCCATGAATGAGATACCTTCCAATCTCTCTGTCCAAAGGACCCTCTATTGTCCCTGTAGCTTCGACTATACTTTCCGTCTCCCCGGAAACCTGATCTGCGACCGCTTTCATCCTCCAACAGCTTGTCTGCAGACCGAGAAGGCACGTAGCCATAACCAGATTCCTCGGGAAACAGGTGCCACCCACCCTGCTTACCATGACCTTCAGAAAATATTTAAAACAAAACAGGGAAAATCTTAAAAAATCAACTTGAGAAATATCCATACTCCATCCCAACAAAGAACAAAACTTTACTAATCTCATCGCCACAAAAAGATATTATTCCAAACTTAAACCGCCAGAAAAGAAAACAAGATCCATGGACAAGATAATAAAGATGAAGAAAGGTTCCCAAAAAAAAGTTCTTACGGACCATCTCCTTTGCTTTTCACCTAAGGACCAAAGGAGATAAAAGCGCCTCAACTCAGATCATCTGGACGAACCATCGCAGGCTTGCCAGAATATCAAATGAATATGCAAACCAAAAAATAAATTCTATCTTACACATGCTACCGAAGCAAAAACAGAAGGGAAAAAATAAACGAAAAGGCACCACAAATGGAAAAACCAAAAAAATTACCTGGTGGCCGGCGAAAATCGGTAGATCCCCAGCGAGTGAAGCCACGAGATCCGGCGTGATGAGAGGACGACGATGACGAGTCCCTCCATCTGGCGACGGAACCCAAGGACTCCGATCTCTCGTGCTTCCTCTCCTTGAAGAAGTCCTTCCGATCCCAAGGCAATGGTTCTGGCGGCATAAATAATCTCACCACCCCTATCGCATGGGCTTTCGCAACCTCCGCAACCCTAACTCGACCACGATCCCACGCACGACCCCAATATAACTCAAAACCACCTCTCACCAAGGCTCCCTCAGCTCCACCGCGGCGAATCTAGGGTTTTTCTTTCAGAACTGGGCACAAGAAGGAAAAAAAAACAAAAAGCGCCGCTAAACGGGCAGCTCCTCGAGGCTTTCCAGCCGCAGATCGGATCGAAACCGCCTTACCGAAGCTAAGTCCGGGCCTCCCGGTCACCGCCAGCCACCGGAGACCTCGAATCTAGGGTTTCCGCCGCGGGAACCGAGCCGCAAACCCCGCCCGCCGACCTAAACAGGGACCGCTGCACGGCCTAGGGCACGAGCACCGCGAGAAGCCGAGCGCAGGGACCGACGCCTTCCCCTTCCCCAGATCCAACGGATTCCAACCCTAGGGCTAGCAATTCTCTCCACCAGGCGGAGCAGCACGAGGGGCAGGAGGAGCAGCACGAGGAGCAGGAGGAGGACGACGAGGAGGACGAGGAGTTTCCGGCTGTAAATTATTCGCGAATAAAATCGAAAAAAAAAAAGAAAATTTCTCACTGGTTTTTTCTCTCTCTTTCTGGGCAGAGAGGAAAGAAAATCTATGGAGCGAGAAAGTCAGAAGGTAAGAGCCGATAAGGGACAAAAGCGAGCGCCTTGAGTGACAGGGGAGGGAAGGTGAGGGGGAGGAGAGAGAAAAGGGAGTTCGCTCGTGTGCGCGCGCTCGCGCGTGTGTTCGGATCTCAACGCCCCCCCTCTGAACTGCATTGGAGACCCGTTTCGCGTCCGCATTTATTAAATTTGATAAAATAAATGGCGACGGACGCAGCGCGACTATTCTTTATTGTATAAAATAAAATAAAAGAGCATATTAAAATATCCCCTCCCTCTCTCTCTCTATCTCTCTCTTCCTTTTTTTATTATTATTCTCGCACCCAATCGACTTTATCTTCTTTCTTCTCTTCTTCTTTTTTTTTTCCGCCTGCGTTTTTTTACTTTGGGCCCCCCACCCCGGTGGTTTTTTCCACCGCATTCCCGGAAGTGCCCCTGTGTCGGGCGGGAATCCACGGTGCGGAAAGGGGGTGGGAGAGTGATCCCCACGCGCCCTGCCCATGGGATTCTTTCCTTTTGGATGACGAGATTGGCCTCGGGAATTTCCGGCACGTGTCGAGATCGTGGGTCCTTGCTTGACCCTCCGAAATTCGGATCCTCCCACCGAATCTACCGTTTCGCTCGCCAGAATGGAGACTTGCCGGGGGGACGTGGGCCGAATTTATCAGGGCCATTGTCGGGCGCCTAGCCGGAGGCCCATTAAGATGCTCGAAATGAGCAAATTCGGCCCGTTTGAGGCCCGTGTGAACTAGACCGAGTATCGCGAAAAGCAAAAGGCAGTGAAAAGGAAAAGGCAAGTGGCCCCTTTTTTTTTTTTTTTTTGGCTAAAATCAAGTGGCCGGTTTTTTAATTTTTATTTGCAAAACTTTGTGAAAACCAAAAGCGGCGACGGCGCGAGGTGCAAGGCATCTCGATTCCATGAGATTTTCCAACTAACCAAGAAGGTTGGGCTTAAGGGGTGACTGGTTTTAGGATTGAGTCGATTCATCCCTGAAACTCGAAATCTATCTTCGCAGAGTCGATTTTCATATTTTGAAATTTTGAATCAATCTCATTGATCTAGTCAAATTTTAAGATTGATTATGTTTTAATATTTTTCTAAAAATGATCGATTTACTCTTTCAAAATAAATATTCATCAACACATGATATTTGAAGTGTGATATTTAGCAACAAAACAACGAAAAGTGAAACACCAAGACAAGCCTAGCAAAAGTCTCCGACTCATCCCCTAATTGGGCAAAATGAAAGTTAAAATAAATCTTCACTTACCATAAGCAACAACCCATAAAAGCCGCACACATGACAAACAATTGAAAATTCAAAACACATAACATCAAATATAATTTATAAAACTTCATTCATCATTCACCCGTATAAATATTGCTACACATTCTAACCACTTGAAAACCAAATAAACGACAAACATAGTTAAAATGGGTTTAATCCAAAATCGGTCCAAGATTGATTCAAGTTCAACCCATCGATCCAATTCGGCAACCTAACTCTAGAACTGAACTATGCAATGTCAATTCCTAGTTTAGGGGATTGAGAATCGGACCATTTTCCTAGGAGAATTTGACCAAACCAAGCTGTACCAGTTTTCATGGGAACTAATTCAAACCAAATCACATAATATTGGTGGGGTCCAACTACTTGAGCTAGGGTGAATCTTCTCCTTGTGAGCAAAAATTGTTGCAATTCGATCCGGTTAATTTAATTTCATTATAAAAATGGATAGAGCAAAATCGGCTTATATATTTCTCTTTTCTATTGCAGATGAATCAAATCGCTTCTCTTTACACTATGAAGCAGAACTAATTCTAGCTTTATTCAATTATCGTCGAGATACATAGAGAATAAAAAAATAAAATAAAATAACTCTCATCAACGTGGATTTTCTGCCTATTCCTATTTCAACGGGGAAGTTAACGCCCTTTAAGCGCTAAAAAGGAAAAAAAAGAGTGAGTGGGAAGTTAACATCCTCTTTCTTTCTCTGTTTCCCGGGGCATGCGCACTTACGCGAACGCATCTAATTGGCCGTTGACCGTGAATGATCTCTCATTGGCTGTTGACCAACAGTGGGCTTGTCCTTATTGGTCAAGCGACCAATGGGAGCTGCGGAATTATTTTTTATTTTATTTTATTCAGCCCTTCACTTTATTTTCGTGAAGACTAAAGTTCAGATTCTGTAAATCCAACCCCACCAAATAGGGATGCGACGTTACCGCGTCAAATCTCGTAATCATCCGCTCTCGACACTAGTGAAAAAAAGCACGACTTTTCGGGTCAATGAAAAACGGATTATAGACAAATTAAAATCTTTCGGGGAAGGATCTTGGATGAGATTTGAATTGCTATCTTTCTATGTTTGAATGTGAAACGATATGGGCAATAGAGATTCAAATTCAAAATTTTGAGCAATTTTAAAAAATAGTTGTCATTTCCTATCTATTTATGAATTATTATCCTATTGTTGCACTCCCGATTGATCCTTAACTAATTTATATCGATGCGAAGTCTCTGCTCATTTAAAATGTGTTTGGTCGTCGATGATATAATATTAAATATGGTATAATAGGGTCGAATTTGGTTTATTGAAATGCATGAGGCGACGGTGGATATTGCTATATGATTAAATATGCTACACTATCTCACCATTAACTCAATGAATACGGGCTAGAATTTAATAAAAATATATAAATAATAAATAATTCGAAAAGAAATCGGACCAAAAAAGATCGTCCCATTGGGTTAAGTTAAATAGTACAACTAGTCTATTAGGCAATATTGATATGGCATGATACGGAGAATCCATTATTTGTGGATTAGGAGAGATTATTTTATGTAGCAACGGAGACATAGCATTACTTATCAATCCATCGCTTGCGTGTTCTAAATTTATTATACTCGGAGTCACGTGCGTAAATATTTCGCTTTTGATTTATTGATTACGTCGTGTAGAGTATTCGTTATATAAAATATGCTAGCAGTATAGACTTAAAAAGGTATTATTAACTCTGTGGCAACAGACACGAGTCATGGCGAAAGCCAATGGTAACTAGACAAGATTATGATTTTCAGGTCTTAAAATGTAGGAAGTTTTAAACGGCAATGCTTGAAGGCATTGGTATCTTGTGAACTCCATACACATGAGCAATCAAATCGTGGGAGGAGTCTAATGCACAAAATAAAATTTCGTCACCTAATGGTACATCCATCACTAACAAGTGTAGACTCCTTCAATAATCTCGTTGAGCTAACATAATTAGTCTATCAATCCATTTATTGATGCTATGTATAAAGGAAAATTTTAAACCTAGTGTCCACTTTTCATTTTACCAAAACTCCCTTATCCCATCTTAATATAGAAAAAGCGAATAGACTATTATCTAGCGTCAATAATTAAAATCCTATATCTAGACAATTACTTGACAAACATCTGGTAACATTATAAGTTCATATACATGTTCTTTACTAAAAATCATTCATAAGGAGAAACGTGTTATATTTATCTAAGTTTTGAGTTTTTTATATCATAAGAACAAATTTAGGGTAAATATCTTGTAATTAGTATAATTTGAGATTTTTTCATGTCACAAAAAAATATGAAGTAAACAAGTTACGATGAAAATAATTTTAAATTTTTTATGACTTTTTCTCGAGAAACAAATTATCGTCCTCTGTCATCAAAGCAGAAAAAGAAGTACCCGGTTCCCGCTCTTTGATCCGTTCAACCAAAATATCCCAATTTCGCTCTTCTCCAAAAACGTCCTTCCACAGCATGCGTCAGGCCTGACGCTTGCCGACACGTGCCGAGTGTCTTTTATTCTGGCGAAATACTCGCCCGAGTCAGGACCGTCGGATTGTGTGAAGCCCGTATAAAGAAAGAAGAAGACAAGTCGAGAGTTGTCGTTTACTTTGATAGTTAGATGCCGTCCCCTAGTGGATGAAGCAGGAAACTTCAAGCACGGCACGTGCAAGAAAAATCCAAGTTGTACCGGAACCGGTCAGGGCCCGACGAGCGCGCGAACAAATTTGGGCGTCGGCACCGAGGGAAACAGCTCATCTAAATTTAGAAGCGTCACGAAAAATGACATGCTCCGAATAGAATTATTTATATTTCCGAAATACAATTACTGACCTTAAACAAAGGTCTAAAGGACGCTCTTTTTAACATTTACATTGTTAATTAGTCTAAATGGGCAAGTTACTCGATGTGAATCAACGGAGTAAACAAGTTAATTTCTTTTTTGATAGGAATTGAAATAAATGAAAGTCCTAAATTACAAAATGGCGATTCTTATTGATAATATGAAAATTGCGTTCTACCGCATTCAAATTAGGTTGGTAACTACATTAAACATGTGTGGATTGAGTTTTATTTAATATGGATAATATACCTGTTCGATCCCAAACTATAAAAATTATTCAATCGACCATAAATTTATTGTATAAATATTATTTCAATCATAAAAAATTTCAATATTGCCAATTTAGTTATAAACACTTGCGCAAAATTGTAAAATAATATTTTCGATTAATTTTTTCTATAAATTACTAACGTGATTGTCATCCGTATAATAGGTTTAACATTGGTTGAGTAATTTTCCCGATTGCAATTATGCTATATTATACTCAATATATAGTATTAATAGCTTTTGAAAATATTCAACCGGATGAGGGCTCAATTCGACACAAGATCAGTCATTATTGCTTTTAAACATTAAGGTTACGTTTGGTCATCTGAATTTTCAATCGGAATAGGATTGGATATAATAGAATATATAATTTATGGATTTTGCTATATCTTATCTACTATTTGGTGATGACAATAATAAAGTTAGATATATTTATATCATACCATATACATTGTTCTGTATAAATGACATATCAATATAAAATGACCAAAACTTTTACAAACGAATATGTTAAAAATATTTCAGGACACTATTGGCCACTCTGTTTTTATTTGCTATTTTATTTTATTTCCCTGTCTTTTTTAATTAATTTATTTTTTCCCTTTCATCATTTTATAATAAAAATTTGTTAAATAGTAAATTGTACTAATATACCTAGAATACGTAATGTATATATCTATATTTATATATTGAATTTATATTATAAAATAGAATTAAATTCGAATATATAAATAAAAATAAGATTAAATTAAACTAACTAAATTATTAGTTTTTGTTATTTTGAATTTCTTATATTAGAATTCGGATATTAATTATATTGAAGTATCATTTTAATTTTGTTAATTGAATAAGTTTGTTATTCGATGAAAATAACTTTATAAACCTTATCAATATTTATCTCACCTCTCAATGAGATAATTTTATTCAGTTTATATCTATTTACATTCGACTTTATTCCGTCTTAAGTATGCATCAAATGCAGAATGTGATAAATTTTATCATATTATGAATTTTATCTTGACTGCTATATGCAACATAAGTGAAATTCTATTTTTTTACGAAATTACGATCGACCTTAACTAGACGACCTCTATGGGATTGACCAGCTCCTGTTACCATGGTGGAAGTGTGCTGGGTTAAGGTAACCAAATGAAGTCAATTCTTACTTCGATTGTGAATGGCGATTCTTACCGCCTGGTCGACATGCCTAAGGCTCCATAGTGAGCTCTGTCGCTGATGAAACTGGCAGCAAATTGAAAGGCCTTCGCCGTCATTCTTGGTCTATGGTCTTCTAGAAGTTTTGCTAGAAATGACTAGTCGTTTTGGGGTCTCATTTTCTTTCTGTCTTACAAAACAAAGAAATAGGGAAGTATGGAATAATTTCTCCAATAGAAAAGAGAAAATTACTAGAAATACTCAAAAGTTTTATATCAACGTCATCTCTCTTGTAGCTCATTAGCTACTTTGAAAGTCCATCATAATAGCCGCCAAGCCAACTAGCCAAAACAATTAGTCCTAAATATACCAAGGGCACGTTTGGCAATCGACAAAATAATGTTTGATTTTGTTCTTTTATTCCTGGAAATAAATTTGAAACAAAAATCTGTTTTGTAAATTTTTTAATTTTCGGGAACAATTTTTTTCCCGAGAATTGATTCGGAGTAAAATTAAGAAATAAAAAAAAAAAGTTGATTTTTTGTTTCCGAAAATATTTCTAGAATCAAACCAATCGAACTTTTTTTCTCTTCTTCTTTGTTTCTTGTTTTTCTTTTATTTTCTCTTATTCTTCCACCGTTTCTGGTCGCCGGCAATTGGTTGAGCGAGGTCGAGCCTAACCTAGCCCAGCCCAAGTCTCGCCCAGCTGCTGGTGAGGCTTGGTCAATAAGGCAAGGCCTCATTGGGGGCTAGCGACCCTCTAGCGATGTTGCCGGCCCTCATCTGGCCGATCGCTAGTCATCCTAAGGTCGGCGACTGGTTGAGGAATAAGATAAAGAAAAAAAATTATCAAAAAATTAAAAAAAAATTATTTGGATTATAATTTTTGAAAACGGTGTCAAACGCAATTCTACATCCGAAAAAAAAAAAAAAAAAAAAAAAGATTCCACGTCAAAATCATTTGAAGATGGCTTCGGGAAGAGGAAAGCGTGGGAATGTCACGGCCCTATACGTGCAATCATGCATCGGCTCGTGCGAAAAGCCATCATTTCCCGCTTTCACTTATTTTCGGGCCTCAACATGGAGGTAGGTCCATCTCGTGGCCGAAAAAGACGACATGGTAGGTCCATTCGCGGGTAAGCCCACCTAATCGTGTTACCTAAACTGCCCCAAATTCCGTGTGGAAGAACTAGGCAATAGGCTTTGAAGTCGGGGTCAGGCCTTTCTTAAAGTCAAAAAAATTGTGATGCTCCCCATGGAATTCATATGATTTAAAAAAGTAATATGTCACTTGTACATATACCTTGACATGCTCAAGGATAATGCTACTTTTTGTTGGAACTCTTGTCGGTTGAGAATAATAATACGGAAGATTGATTCAAGGAATTTTTCTATTTAACGAATATTACATCAGCTTCTTTATATGCTTTATGAAATGACTAAATAAGATAACATATTAATCAATATACATACAATCATAGAAGATATTCACACAATCTCGATAGATATAAAAATCATCGTAATTTTTCTAAATATCTCAAACATAATTTTTGAGATGCACTGGGTGTGAAGTGCACTTGATGCATTTTTGATACTAAGTTGAGAATGATGTGAAAGATAGATTTGAGGAATTTTTGTATAATTTGATATATCATAACGAATATTACATCAACCTATTCATAGGCTTTATAAATGATTAAATAAGATAACATATCAATCATGATATGCACATTCATAGACGATATTCACACAATCTCGAGAGATACACAAACTATCATAATTTTCCTAAACGTCTCTACCATCGTCGATGAATACGAGTTTGAAGGAAATTGTCAATGCAAGAGTAGCACCTTTGCCAGTAGCCGAGGTTAAAAGACCACTCACTTACAATAAGGTTTGCGTTTTGTCGAGAATATAGATATAAGCGGCGAACCATTTTATCTACGAGGATGAAGGTGAAGACTTGACTTGGTCAGTCGATTTTATAGTCGCAATGGTGGTCTTAACATCGTTTGTTTTCCTATCAGTCATACGATAGGAGCATTTGACGGCTGTAAGTGATAGAAATTAATGCATGCCTTTTAGTTTGCGCAATATTTTTCTTTGGGCTCATTTATGAGACATGAGTGGTAACCCCAAGGCGGCCATCACCGGTGACACACGACCCATCAAGTGACGCCGTCGGCAACTTCCGATAGCTCCTCGATGCAAATTGTGGAAGACGAACAATGAACATGAGATGAATAATGAACGTGGACTTGTATTTTCAAAATACCGAAAGCCTAAAATAGGTCTCCACCTGCTTTGGACTTTCAAGTTTCAATCTTCCCAATATTGGCATTTGGCCAATGGGGTTCCAAAAATATTTGCCAGGCACCTTATATTTTCCTCGAGGGGCTTTAGAGGCTTAAAGTCAATTGAGAAAGCTGAAACAAACGAGGCCTTAATGCCGGGTTGGGATATTTAAATGTTAAACCATGCATTCAGCTAATTGTTTAAGCTTTTTTTAAACATTTGGAATTAATTCCACAAATTTTACATAGTATTAGAGTCAGTGTTATTCCTTTTGCGAATGTTCATGCACCACCCCTCATTAGTCAAATTCCATGCACTGCCTTCACTAGTCAAATTCCATGGGCTTGAACATGAGAGTGGGTATTGAAGTATTGTCTTATATTGCTTGATAACAAATCTTAATAGTTATTTATATTAACATGGTCTCCCTCCACAATAATTGGTATTGGTCCTACCAAAATCTCACAAGCATCACCATTGATTTCTCAATAGGAAAATTTTCCAAAAAATCATCAACTTATTACATTTTTGCCAATTCAGTAATAAACCTTTTAAATTTGTCAATCTCGTCATAATTTTTTTGATAATTTGCCCATTTAGTCAATTTGGTCAATTGTACCCAAAAATGGCTAACATGCACAACCAATGTTAATATAGACAAATATTTAGAATTTTTGAACTTTTATTTGTATTTTCCCTTCATTTTTTCTTCTGAGCCCGACAAGGGTCAGCCACCTATAGACAAAGGTTCCGCGGCCCTTACTGAGTTTGAAATAACATTCATACAACAAATTAAATACCAAGTTGGAAAATTTGAAAAATATAACATAGAATTGACATTCGTATAATCGGTTTAGGACTCATTAGACATTTCGCCAGTATATAACATATAAGTACCTTTTATCCCACTTTCCGTATATTCCTCATTATGCCCTTCCGAATTAAATGGATTGCTACATAAAAGGGATAAAATCGTCAATACGCATGCTCTTAGCGGCAGGTAACTTGTATGTGTCGGTTACCCTATTGATCGCTTAACTACCCCAATTAGCGACGACAATTTCCCCATCCCAAATGGACATTCGCCCCACCCCTGAACGGCCCGAATAGAACCTGCAATCCACGGTCTGTGTTGGGGTAAGGATGGAGGAAAGTCTCATGCACCACATGCGGGGAGGTTGGGCATGGGTTCGGTCAGCCCCACCTGCTCTGCGAATCTCCATCTTCAATATTCCTAATCCCAATTTCCTCAAATAAATAGTTCGAGTTTTAATAACAATAACAACATTCTATTTTTCTCCCAATCGTTTTCATTTTATAATCCGAGGGTTCTCAATAACAAACTCTTTTTTTCTTCTCACGTTAATTGCTTTGATTTTGTAAGAATTTTATATTGGATAATAAAAAAGTCCAACGCTCTTGGGATATGCGGGAGTGGGGCAGCTCCATCCATCAATTGTGGGCAGGAGATGGGGGATGCAATCCTGTCTCTCGTCTCACACGTCTCACCGCATATTAGCCATTTATGGGTTTTAAGATAGAGAGAATTGTTCTCGACATCTGGTCAATTCAATTTTTGGCGTCCTCAAAAGAGAGACTAATTGCACGCTCGCCCGTGATGCGCGCCCGAAAACATCAGTACTTCAAGCTACAAGTCCAATTCTTTCTGTCTTTTGAATGTTCCAAATCAGCATTGCTAGAATTGTCCGACAGACGAAGGAGCTTCCAAGGGATGCTCCTCTGTCCATCATGGATCGATTCTCCAGCCCCTTTTCTCCCTACTCCGCCCTCTTTTGTTTTCTTAATTGATTTGTTGACTTCTCTACATTTAACAAATCAATTTCGTCGCGTACACCTCCTCGCCTTCCCTGGCCAATTCAGGTCACATCCGAAATCAGAAGAAAGTGCCTTCGACTTTCGCGCGTTGAATACCATTGTATTCAACTACAAATCCCATGTGCTTGATTGGCTGTCTAAGCAAACCATACCGCATACGAAACAAGCAACGCATGTTCCCCTGTAGTGGGTTGGTCATCTTTTTGGTACTTGATCGGCGGACTAATATAGCATACTCTTGTCCACATACACTACCGCGATTGTAGCCACTAAACGCGTGGATCTTACCTAGACATACATATGATCAATTACTATGATGGCTTTCACTCTATGTAGATAACTTTTCCACCGACACGAGGATGAATTCATAGGGGGAAAAAAGACAATTGAAAAATTAGAAAGGAGAAAGAAACACGAACAAAATGCCATTGGAATTGAACCTAATTCCACACCTCATCAATTCCACGACCAACCCTTTTTTTAAAAATTGTCTAGTAGCAATTATTGATCATGCTTAATAACAACAAGACTTGGATCTTCAACATATTGAGGTCATAGAAATTTTGTATTAAGATAATGCTTTTTCTCTTTTAATTTCTCAAGAAATGCTCCAGAATACTCATTCCCTAGATCAATTTACTAACACACACAAAGGCAATTTTGAAGATGAACAAGGAAATAAAATAAAGTTTAACAAAACCCAACACATATTTTAATATATGAAGGGAAGTTTATTAGCATAATAATTTTTGGGTTACTATAAAAGCAAAGACATGCTCTGGACTACAAATTCTTGAAATGGACTCCGCGGTAATTTCTTACTTGACCGTCCAAATTATTAGAAACCGTCGTGGGACCCACTCTTAAAAAAATCCATGGCTCACACCATATAGTTACTATCCGAGGGCGTGATTGGATTGATGCGGGTGCAGGGCCCGTGTGCTAGGTTTCGGCTGTCAACTTCTTTCTCAGGAAGTTTATGTTCACTAGGTATTAGGTTGTACCTAGAATGCATGTAGGTCTGGCAGGAGCGTTATCTTGATGAGAAATTCTGTCGAACAATTGGTGGGTGAATATTTGCTAATTGCCACGTGCTCAGCCACGTTTTAGAAGTATCTCCTTGTGCTTAGCCTATCCTTGTTTAATTGTGAAATTTGGATCTTGCTTTTCGAGTTGCTAGTTTGCTAGGTTGAGCCTTGCGGCAAGTAATTAGCTGGTCAATTGCTAGCTTACGTATAGTCCTAGATGATGGTACTGGGCAACCAAATAAGGGGATTCTCAGTGTTTTTACATAAACTTCTTCGTTTAGTGCCATAATTATTAAATACGTGTAACATTGTTGAGTTGGCAGATGCATTATCTTGCAAATGATTTTTTTTTTTTTTTCAGGATTGGACACCATTACCTAATACCTATCCACTGTTAACTTTCCATGGGTAATAAATTATTAAAGTTGGCAAGATTTGGGAGAGTTGCTTAAAAGACGTGCTTTTGCAACTCTTTAATAAATGAAGGTTGGGCTTTATATTCCCCGTGGAAGTTTAATGGTGCTCATGCGTAAACAAAGAATGGCAATAAACCAGAAAGTGAACCTCTTTTTCGTTTCCTCAAAGACATCAATGATAAAACGAATAATCCAACCTTCCACAAATAATTCCCTGGTTGACAGCCAAATCCCAATCAATCATTCCCCCTCGCGAAATTTTAATACTCTCTCTCTGTCCCCCCGGTCTCACGTGGAATCTCCTCAAGTTCCTGTGAGGGTGTGAATGCTCGTTGGGATCTGGACCCCTCGGTCCCGGAAATATCCCCGTCTCGCGGTTGAATTGGAACGCGCTCTCCCGCTCTCTGTTTCCAATAAATTCCGCCCCTTTACACAAAGGGAAAGGGAAAGTCCCCGTCCTCTCCATCCCCATCAGCCCCCCCCCGGCAGTCAATTCAGCTCCCGAGCTCGTGCGCAGCTCGTGCCGTCATCATGGGCCGTCGCCATCGCCTTCCACTCTTCGCGGCGCTGCTCTCGCTCTCGCTCTCGCTCCTGCTCCTCTCCGCCGGCGCCGGCGCCTCGCCGGAGCGGGAGCGGGACAGGATCGGGGAGCTGCCCGGGCAGCCCCCGAACGCCGGCTTCGCCCAGTACTCCGGCTACGTGACGGTGAACCGGCAGGCAGGGCGGGCGCTGTTCTACTGGCTGGTCGAGTCGCCGGCGAGCCGCCGCCCCGAGTCGAGGCCCCTCGTGCTGTGGCTCAATGGCGGGCCCGGCTGCTCTTCCGTCGCCTACGGATTAGCCGAGGAGATCGGGCCTTTCAGGATTAGGCCCGACGGGAAGACGCTTTACTCGAATCCGTATGCTTGGAACAAATGTGAGTGCGGTGGAATGAGGATTTGATTTTGGTTTCGTTCCCGATTGCTCCGCCGGTACAGAGATATAGCAGCTCATTAGAGTTTTTTTTTTTTTTTTTTTTTTGAATTTGCTTGGCGACAGTGGCGAATTTGCTGTTTCTCGAGTCTCCGGCGGGCATCGGGTTCTCGTACACCAACACGACGTCGGATTTGTACACCACGGGGGATCAGAGAACTGGTTAGTTTCGATTGCGTCGGTATATCTGTAGTACATTCATAGAATTTTAGCTTAGAAGATGCAGAGTTCGAGTTTGACATCTTTGGTTTGTTATATGACATGGTTTAGCTGAAGATGCGTACGCTTTTCTGGTCAACTGGTTTGAAAGATTTCCAGAGTACAAGCACAGAGATTTCTACATTGCCGGGGAGAGTTATGGAGGTTTAGGAGCTCTTCTTCGTCGATTCTTGCTGTTATTAACGAGTCTCCATGTGGGAACTGACCGATATAACTTTTCATATTCTATTTGTAACAGGCCATTACGTTCCACAGCTGTCTCAACTTGTTTACGAAAAAAATAAGGGAATTCGGAATCCAATCATCAATTTTAAGGGATTCCTGGTAATCATAGATATTGATCTTGAATTCGAAGAATGATAGTCCTGGCATCATCAATCCTTTACTTTTCCTTTTACCCCTTTTTAGGTTGGGAATGCTGTTACTGATGATTATCATGATTTAATGGGCACTTTCGAATTCTGGTGGACCCATGGCTTGATTTCTGATTCTACCTACCATGCCCTCCGAGCTGCTTGTCTGCATGGATCTTCACAGCACCCCTCGGCAGACTGCATGAAGGCCCTTGATGCTGCGTCTGTGGAGCAAGGAAATATTGATCCTTACAGTATTTACACTCGACCTTGCAATAGTACCTCATCGTTACGGCACAACTTAAGGGGTCACTATGTAAGTACTTATACTGGACAATGTTCACTTGAACTGAATAAGTGGATTTGACAAATGCTTAACGACCTTCAATGATTAAGCTTTACCATAGATCCTGAATTTACTCTAGTTCAGATTCTCCATAAGATATTGGAGAGCTTGGTAACCATTAATGACATACTCTGTTGGCTCAACTGAGATCCTTTAGCACCCATGGGTTTGGTGTGTTTACAGAAAGCCTTCCCTTTACTAAATCTCACCCTCATTGGATGAGTGACTTCTCTGGCGTATCCAAGGATTTCACCTTTAATATCTCTCATTCAAGAGTTTTTGACAGAGTCCTATGGAGGCCGCCATGCCCTCGCCCAGTGTTTCTGCAGATTCAAGCTTTTTATTGTTTCATCATCCTCAACACTCTACATTGAAATTCTCATCGTCACAAAGACATACCGTGATTTTTTCTCTGTTGCTATCTTGCAATCTGCCTAGTGAATTTTTCTAAATCAAATTCTCTGTTGCCTCCTATACTCAGCCGTGGATGTCCAGAGCATACGATCCCTGTACAGAGAGGTATTCTGAGGTTTATTTCAATAAACCGGAAGTGCAGAAGGCACTTCATGCAAATGTGACTGGCATACCATATGCATGGAAGACATGCAGGTGCAATATTGGTCTCGAGTTGATCACAAATATGTGCCAGTCATATAGTAAATGGCCGCCAAGCAAAAGTTATATCTGCTAATTTATTGAATTTTGTTGTCTACAGCGATATCGTTGGGAATAACTGGGCAGATTCTCCACTTTCTATGCTTCCTATATACCAAGAGCTTATTGCAGCCGGTTTGAGGATATGGGTCTACAGGCAAGTTTGTGCAGCTAATTTTCACGCATCCCACTGTTCTCTTTCTATAATTTTTATTTTTATTTTTGAAGAAATCCTTGATCATGACACTTGATAGTTGTTAAAATATATTACTTATCTTCTGCACAACCGGATAGCGAGTACTTGATTTGGTAGAGGCAACCGATGATGATTAAAGTATCATCCCTTGTTGGAATCTGTTCCTCTTTCGTTGTTGTAGCGCATTTCTGTTCCAGTTGGCCTATTGGCTATTATCAATCTTTCAACAGCTTCTTTTCCTCTTAGAATGTGATAATGTAACATGTACTGTGGCCTGATTTAGTTTTTGAGTCTCTGTTTCTGTGGCATGGTTCCTCTATTTACCTTGGGAGATTCCTTTTGAATGATTATCTAGTGAGGTGCTCAAGGAAGTCTTCTCAAGCATAGCTTATGTCTAAGCAGGCCTCCTGCAGATTGTTAGTTCTATTTCATGTAATTGTTTTAGATTAAATCTTTACCATGAATGTGAGTGCCCAGACCATACTCAATTAACGAGGAAAATGTACGACAGGCACTGTGGGAACTAGGGTGAGAATATGCATAAACATAATAGAAGAAAGACTGAAGACTGAGGAGATAATATAAGCGAGAATGAAAATAGTAGACTCCATAGAAAATGTGGAACTTTTAGTAGCTGCGTGGAAAGTGCAATGGAGTCAAAATCCGCTTTTTAAACATACCAACAAAAAGAAAAGGGTAGAAAACTGAGCATGACTTGTTCAACTTTTGTCTGTCTACCAGTTCTATTGGTGCATATGTTTCACAATTCATTTTTGGCTGCGGCCGAGTCTTTTGGGTTTTATTGTGTCATGTTACAGTATTAGTTGTTATATCCTTCATCTGACATCTGATCAAAATCTCTCCAGTGGGGACACTGATGCTGTCGTTCCTGTCACTGCAAGCCGATACTCAATTGATGCCTTGAAGCTTGCCACTCTTATCAATTGGTACCCATGGACAGACAATGGAAAGGTCTGTACTCTTTACAGTTAAATCGAGCTTTTGTTCTTTTACTTGTCTGCGGTTAAACAAACTCGAATTTCTCTTTTGCTCTTGCAATCTTTATCTGTAATATGCCGGCTCACATCTCACCTGCTTAAAGTAGAGCAGACCATAGCAGCTTTTTACAGGTGCTTGACAACGTTTCTACTTCTTTCTCTTCCGAGATATCACCTGGCTATTAAATCACGTAATATTCACGGGCGATACTTTCAGTATCCTAGACAGATAAAACAGATCTGATCGTCGACTCTCTTGTCAATATTAACCAGTCAAAATCAGTTTTAAGGAAAGTTGATTGAGAATTCCATCAAGATGTGCTTGCTTATCCTCAAGCTTCTTCTGGTGATACAGGTTGGCGGGTGGAGCCAAGTATACAAGGGGCTGACATTTGTAACGGTGACTGGAGCAGGACACGAGGTTCCACTCCATCGTCCTCGACAAGCCTTCATTCTTTTCAGATCATTCTTGGAGAATAAGCCTATGACAAGATAGAAGCCGTTACTTGGGTGCAGTTAAGTGTGAATATCTGATGAAAACTAAGGAAAAATTCTTTCTATTTATGAGGATACAGAATAAGTAAGATGCACTCCTCTCGAGTGCCTATTGATTCTTGCCTCCTTTCGGAGTTCTATTCAATTATGTAGGCCATTCATTACAGATTATTGGTCATCAGAAGAAAGAACAGTGCCATGATGAAATGTATTGAAGTTGTCAAATTCTTATCCTATAAAAGCCAGCGGGAAAAGAATATTCTTTGCAGTTTTCCTATTGATGAATGTACTGTAAGACTCATATTTGCTCTCTTAACTGCGACGACCTTGCTTCTAGGGGTTTCGGCGGTCTTGATTTCGTAAAAAATTACTTAAACCTCCGTTCTATCCGTGATTTTCTTATCGTATTCAGTAATCTTGGTGGAGAAGAAAGATAACATCCACACGCTAATTCAATTCAAAACATAAAAAAAAAAAAGTCAAGAAACAACTGACGGAAAGGCGAAGTCACGACTCATGAGCATACTGGCCGATATGGAGATAAGAGAATTCATTGAAGGGCTCAAGACTCGAGCAAAGTAGTATATGCGCAGATCCGATAATGATTTAGAGACTTAACAATGCAAATGGGTGGATTTATTTATGTCTTCCTCATTTAAATTTCGTCAGAGGGGATCTAGCTTTCTATAGCCTACTCCGGATCCAAGAAAATGCCCTGCTCATTCCCAAGAAGCTAAAATAATATAAACAAGCATTGCCCTCTTCAGGAAACGTCAAGAAGATCACGTCGACCGTCCATCTCCAGAAGATGAGAGGCGTTCGATGGATGGATCAGCACGATGAATGTTGTGGATTAAACCGCATGACCCACTTGGTGTGGTGGGGGCATCTGCTCTGTAACTCGCAAGAGATGCCTGATGGTTGTAAAACTAAACGGCGCCATCAAAGGACTGAAAAAAGGTCAGAGGAGGGGGATTTAGTCAAATGAACAGTGGGCTTATCTTTGATCCAGCGAAAGAGAAAAAGAGAAATGGGAATAGCAGTACAGTTTAACATGCTTCATAGAGATCCGATATTAGGTCAACTGTCCACGATGAGCCCTTCATCTCGATGGCTTTGACTTTGGGTGGGATCCAGTGAGTTTCTGATCTAATGATGGCTCCTCTCTGAGGAGGGTCTTACGTCAAATTTGCTTCATTCAAGAACTTTCCAAACCATGAGATTAACAGCAACATGGGTTTCTCGCAGGTTCATTTCGCGCCTGCTTTTGCTGAATGGATTGGTGAACTAAGTTCAGACCGTCCTAGTTAAAGTCCGCGGATCATATCAGGACCTGAGCACTGGAGATCTGCATAAAATTCCACAACACGAACTTCACACCCGGCGTTTTCAGTCGAAGAAAAAGCTTAAAAAAAAGAGACGTGCACATCGAAGTCAGTAGCCAGATGACATTCTGTTCAATGTATTAGGTACATCCAGACCTACTGATCCCCCACAGCCCTTTTCTTAAGTAGTAACTAACAAGCGTTTTTGAGTATGACTTAGAGTAGGTGAGATGGGGAAATCATATCAATCATCAATCATAATTCTGTCGGTCCTCCTTCCTCCCCAACAAAAGATAGAAATATCGCTTGGGCAGGAGGTAAAAAGAGAACAGTTCAAACATGTAGTTGGAGAGGTCGAGATCTCGAGATTGTTTTATTCTCGAGTTCAAACATCTAGAGCATATACAGAGAAAAACCACACCGAGTATCAGCTGACCGGGTGTCACCCTCAGTCCGTCGTCAGTTATAAAGTATTGCTGCCTGCCCTTTGGAAAAAAGTCAGAGCCAGTTGAGCTAAGAAATCGCTTCTCACAAGCAACATTCTCAATAGTATAAAAATGATTGCATCCTGGCCATCCCGGAACAATCCTGTGGATCTTTCACATGGCACAATAAATTCCCAAGGCATCACTTAGAAATCAATTCACAAAAGTTTCACTGAGCTGAAGCAAACTCCACTCCAAAAGCTGACCAATAGCTAAACAGGAACGTTTCTTCAAACCCGATCATGAGCAAGGAGAATTCTGCTTCTTTGCCTCGCCTTCTTCTAGTGCTTGCGCTCTTGCTGCTATCTTTTACTTCTGCGACTTCCATAAATGTCCAGCAAAAGAAGGACAAGATCGTTAAGTTGCCAGGCCAGCCGGCAAATGTGACCTTCTCTCAGTACGCCGGCTATGTCACAGTGGACCCGAGTGCCGGGAGGGCTCTGTTTTACTGGTTGATCGAGGTGCCGCGCCATCTTCGCCCGGTGTCAAAGCCGCTGGTCCTATGGCTGAATGGCGGGCCTGGCTGCTCCTCGGTGGCATATGGCGCGTCCGAGGAGGTGGGGCCGTTTCGTGTGAGGCCGAATGGCAAGACTCTGTATCTCAACCCCTATGCTTGGAACAGAGGTGAGCGAGTATGAATTGTGATGTGTGGGGTGCAATGTGCATGAAAAGCGATTCTACGTCGTAAGTTCTTCATGTGCAGTTTGATTGTGATGGGGTTTGGTTTTGCAGAGGCAAACTTGCTCTTCCTGGACTCTCCTGCTGGCGTGGGGTTTTCTTACTCCAACACATCCTCTGATGTATACACCCCTGGTGACAAGAGAACAGGTCCCTCTCTCTCTCTCTCTCTCAAATCAAAAAGGCAAAAATAGTTCTGCATTCAAATGAATTGGTCCCTGTAAACTCTGGTTCATCTAAACCATCTGAATCCATTTGACTGTGGATCGACTCCTCATGGGCAATCTCATTTGAGATCACGAATTCACCACCGATCGGTCTAGGCAAAGATACACTTCTTACCAGCTGTTTTCGCAGTGCAGCTCAAGATGCCTTCACATTCCTAATGAATTGGCTCGAGAGGTTCCCTCAATACAAGCATAGGCCTTTCTACATTGCTGGGGAAAGCTATGCAGGTACCAAGCCATCCCATGCACTGCCTTTTTCTGGTAACCGTCTCGGTCTTTGTTTTGATTGATGCTCGCTTTCTGTAATTTGCAGGTCATTACATTCCTGAGCTGTCTTTGGTCATTGCACAGCACAACAACGGGACCAGCAACCCGGTTCTTAACTTCAAAGGCTTCATGGTACGTCACTGTGTTGTCCTCGACTTCAAAGAGGTTCTTGTTTGTCTTTCTCGCCTAGAAAGAATGCTAAGGACACAGAGCCATCTGATCTCACGATCATGCTGACATAATATGACATTTTATTATGTTAAAATCACTAGGTATCTTGATTTATGTCAAGAAAGAAATGATAGGTTAGGTCGATATCGATATATCTCGTGTCTTTATATGATCCGGTGTTTCTGGGCAGGTGGGAAATCCACTCTTGGATGATTTTTACGATAATTTCGGCAGGTTCGAGTTTTGGTGGAACCATGGGTTGATATCGGACTCCACGTACGCAGCCCTGAATGAATCTTGCCCTTACGATTCATTCCTCTTTCCCCATAACAAGTGTAATGCCGCTCAAACCCGTGCTTTTACCGAGTTTGGGAGTATCGACCCTTACAGCATTTATAAAAGCCCTTGCGCAGCAACGGGCAGGCTCAAGCACAGTCTGGACCAGTCCCTGGTGAGCCTACTGAAAACATATATTTTGGACAAAAAGCCACGAATTTACTACCCTTATTTCTTTAACAAAACATTCTATAACCGTTCTCGATGTATCAAGGAAATCACAGTTCAAGATCATTGACAATTAAACGAACCCATCCACTTTTCAGTTGTTTTTTGATTCTTGATTTAGATGGATTTGCTTTTAACTGTGACATTGGTTGTGATAGCTTCTGCGATGGGTTGAGTATTCAGTCAAGATCTTGAAGTCAATGTCATCATTGGGTTTTAAAGGAAAAGAAACGCCGAGCATGCTATGTCTCCACTAATCTTCCCTCATTTGCTAACTGTATGTTTTCACTGAAATTTTAAGAAAAATCTCGGTCTTTCATCCATGTAGCAGCCATAACCATATACTTAGCTCTTACCCACTATTTACCGAATCATGATTCATCGTCAACAAGATAAAAATTTTAGGTGGAAGTTGCATGCAAGGGAGTAGTTGGACCTAAAAAATATAGCCATGAAAAGGCAGAGTGCGATCTGGAGATGATGTTGTTCAAAAGTCAATACGTTGACCAATTATTACTTCTTGCTCGTGATCGTGGGATTTGGGTAAATCTCGTGAATGCATTCCCCAGTCGGCACGGCCATACGGTCCTACTTTGTCTCGGAAAACTGCGAGCTTTTTTGGTTTTCGGGTTCTACCGAAGTACTGTGATTAATTAGATCATCATCTTTCTTCTTGATCTCAGCCATGGAAGTTCGGAGGGAACGACGAGTGCATAGTGACGTACACGAAGAAGTACATGAACCGACGAAACGTTCAAAGGGCTCTCCACGCCAACGTCACTCGGATCCCTCATCCTTGGACCCCTTGCAGGTTCTCGCCATGCTCAAGGGGCTCGCTCCCTCGGCCCCTCGAAACCTCGTTCCCGCATTTCCTCAAACACTTGGCGACCCGGATTGTAATCCATCGTTTCTATTTTTGCAGCGGGGTGGTAAGGGCAAACTGGACGGATTCTCCGAAATCTACGCTCCCCATCTTGAAACAGCTCATAGCCGCGGGCCTTCGAATCTGGGTCTACAGGTAAGGGCAAACTCTCGTCTTCGTTTTTCCTCCTCCTCCTCCTCCTCCTCCTCCTCATCCTACGAGCTCGTCCTAATTCCTCTTTCGAACGCCGTGTCACCAGCGGCGACACCGACGCCGTGCTGCCGCTGTCGGCGACCCGGTACTCCATCAAAGCTCTCGGGCTCAAGACGACCGCCAGCTGGTACGCTTGGTACGATGATCTCCAACAGGTAATCACCATCATCTCCACTCTCGTTTACGTTGATCACGCAAGAAGATGGCCAGGTTTGAACAATGGCGGAATCTGACATGATGGGTTGGTGGTGGTGATCCAGGTCGGTGGGTGGAGCCAGAAGTACGAGGGCCTGACGTACGCGACGGTGAGGGGCGCCGGCCACGAGGTGCCGTTGGGCCAGCCCAGGGTCGCCCTCTTCTTGCTCCGGCATTTCTTGAAAAACCAGTCCTTGCCCGGCCTCTCTTTCTAGCCCCTTCCCAACACCCCCTAAATAAAAATTTGGTACATTCACTTCATTTTTATCTCTTCGTCCTTCCTTAATTTTATTTTTGTTATTTTTGTTATTTTTTTAAAATTTCTATGTCGTCAAATAAGAGCCTCTCTCTCTACATAGAAATTGAAATGAGAAAAGGATGCGAATGCCGCGTTGCATTTACTTCGATTGTTTGTCTTCGATTTCTTAGTGCTCTTGTTCGGTTCATACTATTCAAAAAGAAAAAGAGAAAGGAAGAAAGAAACAAGGTGCACTCATTTCACGAGTTTCTTAATGACTAAGAAGTGTGAATTGAATATGGTCATTTTCATGTTTGCGATGTAAGTTTTATAATTGAACACCCAGCACACGGAAAGCCGAAAAGACAAGAAAAGCAGATCAAAGCTATGATTTTTTTTGAATTGTCGAAGCTTTTTGCCCTAAAGTTAAAGGCGCAATTGGACTTGTTGCCTTCATTTAAATACGGAAGCTAAAGAAGAAATCACATTAGAATCGCCTTCCCTTGGTCCTTACACATACACAAGGCACTCATAGTATCTTTCGACAATGGTGTATCCTCGTTTCCTTAGCAACAACGTGGTCGGTTTCTTTAACCTCCTCTCGCTCTTGGCTTCAATACCCATCATCGGAGCCGGCCTGTGGATGGCGAGGAGCGGCACCACCTGCCAACACACCCTCCAGACGCCGCTCCTCGTCATCGGCTTCGTCATCCTCATCGTTTCCCTGGTGGGATTCATTGGGGCGTGCTTCCACATCGTGTCGGCGCTCTGGCTCTACTTGGTGGTCATGCTGTGCCTCATAGCCGCCTTGATGGCCTTCACCGCGTTCGGGTTTGTAATCACTGCACCGGGCGGCGGGGTGGCGGTCCCCGACCACAAGTACGAGGAGTACAAGCTCGATGCGTACTCACCGTGGCTGAGGGACAGGGTCAAGGACCCTCGCTATTGGACGAAAATCAAGAGTTGCATTTTCAGTTCAAAGACTTGCGAGAAGATTGCATCTTGGACGCCTATTGATTACTCGACAAAGGATTTGTCTCCTATACAGGTTAGGCTATGGTCTAACATGTATTCTCCTTAATCTCCATCTAGATTCTTCTTTAGGAAAGCTAGTTTATAGAGAAGCACTCTAATTTCATCCAAGTAAGAGCGCAACCTAATGGATTGGTACGCGTAGCTCCTTCCGTTCTCTACCAATTGAGCTAAACTTAATGTTGCCTTTGAAGTGCAGTCGGGATGCTGCAAGCCGCCGACGTCCTGCGTGTACAATGTGCAGACGGTGGTGCCGCAAGACCCGGACTGCTACAAGTGGAACAACGGGCCGGCGTTGCTGTGCTACGACTGCGACTCGTGCAAGGCGGGAGTGCTCGAGGACGCGAGGAGGACGTGGCACAAGGTCTCGCTCCTGAACGTCTTCGTCCTCCTGTTCCTCATCCTGTTCTACTCCGTCAGCTGCTGCGCCTTCCGGAACGCTAGGAGAGAAGAGGAACGTCGCTCTTACTTCCCTTTCGGATTTGACCCAAAGTTCTTGCACAGAAGATCCACAGACTACTGGTGGTGAGTTCCTTTGTGCATCACTTACTGTCTCTCTCTCTCTCTCTCACACACACACACACACGCACGCACACACAGAATTTTACCTTCTTATAAGAAACGAAAATTGCAGAGTCGTTGGCTTTTGAACCTTCTTAATTTATTAGTAAAGCTTTCCGGGGTGTTCATACTTGTGGTGTGCTTTTCGGTAAATGGAATCCACCAGATGTCTCAAGTTACTTTCTTCTTCTCTTTCAATTCGAATCCCGACTGCCTTTTTGGACGCGGGATTTGAAGGGTGCCTTGGAGATTTACCCCAGGTGTCCCCATCTGCTTTTCCTTTTCGCTCGCAAGTAATGCCCTTCGGACATGTGCCGACACCTTTGGTTTCACGAAATTCGATGTTGGAGCATGTACTCATCTTGCGAGACCTCTTATTAGTTTCGCCGTGTCTTTGCGTGCGATCGGCTTGATTGACTTGAGCAATGATTCCTTGCTGGACACGCCATGATTTAATGTCATTTGCTTTTGCCCTTGTTCTTTTTCGTAATGGGTTTTTCTTTTTTTGGATTTCAGGTGTTGTTGATCCGTGTTAGAGATGGCTGCTGATGAAACAGGACACGAGTACATCCAAGAACTGTATATACTAAGTGCAACACATTTGTATATACTTGCGAATTTTCCCTCTAGAAATCCACAGTTAATGTAGCAACTCCTTTTTGTAAATTTTTGGTGGGTATACGATTGATTGCGGGCCCAATAATAGAAAGTTGAGGATGCATCAAGGATTAAAGAAATACAGGATTAGGTAGAGCCGAAAAAGAGAGAAGGAAAAAGGTGCACCAATCATCAAGGAACACCTATGCTTCAATCCAGTCAGCCATCTCTCCCAATTGAAAAAGTAAAATCACTATCTTGCATTGTATCAAAAGTTGGGCTAGAAAAAAAAAATCCTTTCGTTGTCTTCCTTTATTAGTACTTTTTTAGTATAGTAATATATACAGCTTTAATATTTACTATTTTTATAAGCTATCCCATTTAAATAAAGAAACGGTTTTATAGAGATATTTCGAATAAAAACAATAAAAGAAGAAGTATACGTCTTCTTCCGAAAGAGTTTTTTAAAAAAGTTGGTTATTTTCAATGCAGCGTGTGTCTCGTGTCATGTATGATTAGTGTATTCAAAAAGGAAATATTTTTATAATGGGCAGGGAACGATGTTACCAAGATCATTCTTCAAAAGCCTTAGTAAAAAGGAGGGAAAGAGAAATTCTTGAAAAGCTTGACCGCCCAACCAAGAGCAGTCTTGAAACTTGTGCCGTTGTTCTTAGAGATATCCATTAGGCTGCATTTAATAGTTGGAATTTGAGTTCAAATAGGATAATTATTATCCTATCCAGTATTGGGAAACATTTTTCAAATCGGATAAACTTAGATATACGTGGAGAGATGCCAAATATGAAATCCGTGATAGAGAGTGGGATAAAGCCCAATTGAGTAAAAATAATTAAAAAAACTCTATTATCTTCCAACGATGGAGTGATGTAGAGATGTACCGGACAATGAAATGTTTCTTTGCTCTCCAATTAATCCATTAAATCGTCAATTGTTCTCAACTCACTCATGTTCTTATCAAATGATTGTGATTTCAAACCTCCGCACAATTCCCTCCACAAAACCCAAATGGCCATGATGATCTTTCATATCATCAATTTCCTTTGACAATTTGTCACTATTAGTTTTTCCTGAATGAAACTTGTTTGCTCCTCATGCCTTGTCGATTTCGCCACCGCCAACGAGAACCCACATTGCTTGATTGTCGTCGTCGTCAAGTCGCTGGATAAGCATATTTCTTTATAGGCTGGGCCACTCACTTAGGTCTAGTGACTTCATGAAGAGAATTTACTCATTTTTACATATTATGAGAGGGCCTGTATAATGACTTTTGAACTGGTGTCGGACTCGGCCTGCCATTCATCATTGGCTTCATGCTAGATGAACATTGGAATTTTATGCACATTCTTTCGACTTCTCTAAAGTACCTCTTAGGAGGGACGGGCAGAGTCGAAAAAGAATTTTGGACGACATTTGATGAGGCGAAAACTATTACCATACCACCTAGTTTGAGGTTCCTGTGCTGCTCTAGAAAGGAATCTTGGAGAACTTTCTGATACTTTCAAAATGTCAAGTGGCTATAGTATTATCGAAAGCCTACAAGTCATATGCTCGAACAACTTCTATTGATGTTGAGGTACCATAGGCCTTAAAATCACACGAAGGGAGTCGCCATTTTTTTAATTTTGGGTACTTAGTTAGACTGGTTTCGAAGCGAAGGTTCCACAATATGGACCGGAACCCATCTCAGCACCATTCGGATCTATCAATTTCGTGGGTCACGCGTGCCTAAAGCGATTTCAACTTGGGTATACACTTGCAAAGAAAGTGGATGCCAATACCAACCCAAGTTGCATTTTGTCCCCAAGTTTCTCCATACGAAGAGGACCACTTTGAAAGCAATGTGCAGGGCAACATCCCTTATCGAAAGCAAGCCAAATAATCCTCTTCTCCACATGTCTAACTCAAACCCCATTTCTGCGGTCAAAACAGAGCGCTTCAGCTCCAAGAACGACTTGTCTTTTTCCCCCTCGTGCTGACAAATCACCGCCCGATTTGCACGGCCGCTGTAGCTTACGGACTCTCCAAGAAAGAGGGAATTGACCGGACACTACTGGGATTTCGAAGGCCGAGTCGTTCAGCCACGCAGGGATTCAGTCCCAACCGCTTTCGCTTTCAACGGCAGCAGCCTCCCCTCCGCTGGTTTTCTGCGAATTTTAATTTGGGTTAATCCACAAATCGTGGAATTGATAGAGAGGACGCTCGGATTTTACGGGAATGCATGTTGAACTTAGACTGCAATTTGACAATTCGGGATAAAATAAATTTTATCTAATCCTGCGTTTGGTGTTTATTCAAGATAGAATAAAATCGAATATAAGAGATATATAAGCCGGACAAAATTATCTAATGAGGGAGGTAAGATATATGTAGATAGAATTTTAAATATTTATAATAGGAAAGTTATTTTTCTCGAATAACAAAAATTTTAAAATAACAAAATTGAAAATATATTTCAAGATAAAAAATATATGAACTCGATATAAGAAATTCGAAACAACAAAAAAAAAAAAATATTTTTTAATTTAATCTTATTTTTATTTATATGCGACTTGAATTCTATATTATAATATAAATTCAATATATAAATATAAATATATATTTATATTTTGCATATTTTATGTATTTTTGTATATTAGGTATATTAGCATAGTTCACTATTTAATAAAATTTTATTAGAGAATGATGGAAGGGGAAAAAAAGAAATAATAAAGAAAATAGTTTAGAAAAGAGTGGAAAAATAAAATAAAATAAATTAGGGAATAGTGTTGTGAGAGATTTTTACTACTCGTTTGTAAACTTTTAGGTCTATTTACACCGATTTGTCTTTTATATTGAAAAATGTACATGATATGATATAAATATATTCTACTTAATTATCATGGTTCACCAAATAGTTGATAGGATATAACAAAATTTCTGAATTACATAACCTATCTTGGTTAAAAATCCGGACAACCAAATATGGGCTCAATGCATAATTATCGATTCTGTCTATTTTTCTTTCCCTCTTTATCACGCTGCCTCAATGGAGACACGCAAACCGTCCCGTTCACGTATATCAAGTGGTATACCATTTCATCGAGCCTTTACGGACTCATTAATTATGCGCGTCATTGGTAATGAACGAACCGACGGAGTCAAATAGGCAATAAATATGAGGCCAACCGGCTTTAAATGCTGTCGCGCTTCACCTAGAAGATGCATCGAAGGAGGTCGTCAATTTCATGCAAAATCTCGTTCGTTTGGTAATTTGTCAGGGGTGGCGATAACGTTTTACGACATTTCTAACTTATTGATTGTTTTTGTGGTCTGAATTTTCTTTCTTCCTCTCTTTTAATTTGTATTTTCGACGTTTAATTAGGTCAATTTTTTTCCCCGCAGACCACTTCAACCTCTCCAGCAGACAACATGTTTATCGTGTGATGGGGAGTGTGGACACGTGTCGCACATAATTAGAGCCTGACACCACGGTGATTCTCGAGCTTATGTATTTGACATTATCAGTCGCTTTGACTCAGTTTTATAAACGATTGAGCGGCCTTATTCTGTATTTAAAAAGTGAATCCGAAACAATCACATCATATCAAACGGATACTTATAACAAATGATCTTCTAAAGCAATAATTTAAATCCATTAAACAAGTACCTCAAAAGTTAGAATTCTCAGGATGCCTACCATCTAGATAAGATAGAAAGAGAACACGAGGCGTGAAATGGACTGGAATCTATAGTTGCGTTACCAAAATCTAGATAGATCAGACAATAAGTGAGGAAAGTACGCTAGTGATACAACGCGAACTGCCGACGGTCCGAACCCCACCTTGGCACCACTTGGATGTATCAGTGTCAGTCCCTTTCGCAACGTACGTTTAGGGCATCCCTTGCTTGGCCTGACTCAAGCCAACGGGTCCAAAAATGAACCGCATCGATCGAAGGGAACGGATCGGAAAAAGAGCTTGATCTGGTTCGAACGGGCGAGCCAAATCAACTTCACGTGGAAAATTCGGGGCATCCAAAAGAGGGAATTGATTTCAGCTTGGACTCCATGCCAACCCGAGTGGCGATTTCGTCCACGCCAACACGTTCAATCGGAAAAGTTGTGCACAATCATCCCCCCATCATCGACGGTCAACAGCAAAGCCGCATGTCCCCCTCTTCTTGACCTTTCTAACCCCGCATTCGTCCATTGCGGCTGGTTCGCCGGCCGCTATCACCTTCGACGGCGGCTCCTTGCGCTTGTTTCTGTGAATATTAAATTGACTTTAACCACATTCGTGAAATCCGTACACAGAATGCCTGATGACATACGCAAATCGTTCCACTTGCATCAAGAAAGGTTCCCCACAGAGTGACGGGCATGGCCCCCTAATGAGTTGATCGGTTTCTTATCTTCTTTTTCATTCCTTATAACACGGTGTTCGTTGATATACGCAAATGGTTCCACTTGCATCAAGAAAGGTTCCTCCACCGAGCGACGAGCATGGCCCCCTAAGAAATAGTACAAGCGCGTGACGCTATGATTTGAATGGGATACAAATCATGTGGCTAGCCATTCAACCAGTTTTTCAAAAGTTAATATAATAATTTATCACGTATATGGGATTATTGCATGGAACATATAATAATGAGGTAACTCTTTTTTCTTCTCGGTCACATGATTATTAGCTCATGCTTATATTTTGATCATCGGTGTATTAATCATGCAAAAGTCTCAAGGGCTCACTAATTACGCAATGAACCCAAGTTGTGATAAATAGGAGGCCAACGTACTCCGACTTCTGTTATGCTTCAACTAGAAGATTGCATTGAATGAGGCCGTCAGCTTCATCGGAAGCAAAATGTCGTTCTTTCGACAATCGATCACATATTATGTTCTCATTGATGGTATAAAATTACAAGACATTTCGAACCGATTGGTCGTTTCTTCTGTCTGAATTTTCTTTCCTCTTCTTTTTGCACTCGTATTATCTACATTCAGTTCGGTCAAATCGTTCCCGGGTGACCGCTTCAACCTCTACGAGACAACGTTTTGTGAGGCGAGGGGCGCAAAGGAGACGGGTCGCACATGATTAGAGCCTAACACCGCCTGTATTCAGAGGCTTATTTTTTTTAAAGTTTGATCAGTCAACTCGACTACCTTTCGCAAATGATTTAGCGGCCGTCGGTTTAAAGAGGAGGAAGGATTTCTAACTTAAAATGGGAATCTGAGACAATCACATCAAATTCATGTCGGAACATGATTTAAGTACATAGCAAAAGGCACAAGAATGGAAACCATTGAACAAGCCACCTCAAAGTCAGAAATATCAAGAAATGCAACACAGAATTTCGTGTAAAGAACGAGATTAGCAATATATGTGTACATCTCATCGGGCCAAGTCTCTAATCCAATTAATTATCTATTTTTCTTGCGGATATTTTCGCAGCAACGTAGATTATTGAGCTTCCGTTCTCGGGATGAAGTCAAACGCCCGCGTGAACTGTCCCTCTCTCCCTTGGTCTCTCGCGCAATTGGAAGAGTCAAAGCTTTGAATGGTCGTCTCTTGCCAGGAAGAGGTACGTGGAGTATATAAAACAGAGTCTCCCTCTCTCTCTCTATATATTTTATCATATCAGTCGCGTCTATAAGTTGTAAAGATAATTCTCTCTTCAAGAGCACCAACGCTAAGCCAAGAGCTCCAAACTCTACCGGGGAAGAAGAGAAGAGAACTCATCAAGCTCTTCTGGAAATTAATATTTCCTTTTGTCGACACCATATCTTGATCTTCTTCGTCGTGGTTGTCGTCGTCACAGAGAGAGAGAGAGAGAGAGAGAGAGAGAGAATGGCGGAAAAGCTAGAACCCTTGAAAGAGCGGACATTGCAGCAGACGTCGACATGGAGTGTGGCGGTCGTGTGCGTCGTCTTGCTCGCCATCTCCATCTTCATCGAACATGTCATTCACCTCTTGGGCAAGGTACGTGTTTACATTTACGTGACATGTGCAAAGTAAAAATATATCCTTCTTTCTTCTTGTTTGTTCGCATCGAAATTCTGCGTGGAAAAGATTAAGTGAGGGTGCGCTCTGTTTCATCTTGCAGTGGCTGAAAAATAGACGCAAGCCAGCACTTTTTGAAGCCCTTGAAGTGGTTAAAAATGGTATGTATACATATTCTTCTCTCTCTGGTACCTTCATAATTTGGCAGAAACTTTTTTGATCCGAACGCGTGCGACGCTCAATAGTTCGATGTAATTGAAATGGATTAGTGATGCAAGTACTAAGAACTTCTAAGCGAAGAACTCGATCTGAAAGCTTAAGCGCACAGAGACTTGTATGTTTAGAATATGAGACTCAACGTCCTGCGGAATTAATGTGCAGAGCTCATGCTACTGGGGTTCATATCCTTGCTCCTCACTGTGTTTCAAGAACACATTGCGGGCATCTGCATTTCGGAAAAGATCGCATCCACGTGGCTTCCTTGTAGCGAGGAGGAGCTGAGCAAGATTTATCCTAAAGGACGGAGACTCCTCGACTTTTCCGACGGGACCATCTCTCGCCGGAGTTTGGCCACTAAGGGAAATGACAAATGCACGGAACAAGAGGCAAGCTAGCTCTTCAGTTTCTCCCATCTGAATCTTAATGCACAACGACTGACAGATTCCTCTTCACTTCGGCTTTTATGAATAAGTCTTCTTGAAGGTTTATTTTGATGGGGCATTCTTTCCCCTAAAAGTCAGGTCTTTAACGAGACAAGAATGTGGCTTCGTTGTTACAGGGGAAGGTTGCGTTTGTTACAGCATACGGGATACACCAGCTCCACATCTTCATCTTTGTCTTAGCCATTTTCCATGTGCTCTACGGCATTACGACTTTGGCTCTCGGCACCTTTAAGGTAATCTCTCTCTCTCTCTCTCTCTCTCTCTCTCTGTCTCTCTCTCTTTCTGTGTTTGTCTGACAGGTTAACTGCTTTGCAGATGAGAAAGTGGAAAGTGTGGGAAAATGAGACAAAGACAACTGAATACCAATTCTACAATGGTCAGTGTCATCTTCGACTCTTTAATGCCGTATGGGTATAGGCATCTTTAGGAGAAATTTTTTAGTGGACCAGCATTCACTGGGCCATCAACTTGGCAAGAGAACTTCTAATATCTGACTTGCTTTTTCTTTCTAAAATTTACTTGTTCATGCAAACTTTACTTTTTTTTTACTTAAGCAATTATAAGGACAGATATACACAAATATCAGGCTGTCATTCAACCGGTAATCGGCCCAAGTTAATGTTCAAGCAACAATTTTACATCAACTCGGTCCACTGGTCACGCTGTGTAGTTATACTGTCAGTTACATGGGACAGCGACTTAGAGCCGCTTTGTGGAGTAGAAACTGGCATTATAAAATGATGTTGCGTTGCAGATCCAGAGAGGTTCAGGTTCGCAAGAGACACGTCATTCGGGAGAAGACACTTGAACTTTTGGAGCCGCTCACCAATTTCCCTCTGGATTGTGAGTCAATCTTAGACTTTATCAATTTTCTCTAATCGTAATCATTTCTCTGCCATGGACATAAATATGTGAAAGCACGGCTTTAAATTGTTATGTAGATATAAATGTAACTTGTTTAATAATGTTGGGGCACATGAAATCTGTCTTCTGTACACAGTAGACATTGACTTTCAATCTACTACTTGTATGGGGAATCAATTATTAGTCAGTCTCAGAGAAAAGCACTAAGGAAACTTCATTTTTGGTTAAATGAGCCGCAAAACATGATAGTTTCCCAAGAGAAATATTGTACTAATGTTCCATTAAAGAGCTGAGAGGGAAGAATATCTCACATGGGTTTCTTCTTCTGCACCAGGTGTGCTTCTTCAGACAATTCCTTGGATCAGTCACAAAGGTTGATTACATGGTACTGAGACATGGCTTTATCATGGTAAGCATCACCCTGGAAAATTCAATTATCGCTTTTGAGACAGTTAAAATTGAGTTTCATCTTTTGATGATATGTATTTGCAGGCGCATTTAGCACCCGAAAATGCACCCAGGTTTGACTTCCAGAATTACATCTCCAGGTCACTCGAAGAGGATTTCAAAGTGGTTGTTGGGATAAGGTTCGTGCTTTCGACCTCACCAAAGCTTATCGTCGTTATATCCTATTCATTTGATAATGCAACTAAAAATTCTAACTCTGTATTTGCAGTCCTACTATATGGTTCACTGCAGTGTTGTTCCTGCTGTCCAATACACATGGTAAGTTCTGCTTCGAACATATGACCAATTGCTACAAGAAAATTTCTGCAAAAGATGATATTAGCATCATGTCATAGAAGATTACTTTATCAGCAAGTTCGCTAATCAGCTAAATGGATCTCAGTGGTAATTTAAGGTCCAATGTATCATTGGGAAAGCAGTAGACGGACAAGAGTCACATATGAATTCTATTTCATTCTAAAATTCTATTAAATCATAATGCAACCAAAAATCTTACCTTTGAGCAACTGGTCTTAATATTTCAAATAACTTTGACAGCTTTAGCGTAAAGACATGAAATCCGTCTCTATTTTTGGCTAAGATGTAATGAAAAGCTTTTTCTTCTATGTTGATGTTGGTAATTAAAATTTACATTAGAGTTGCTACAGTAACCTTTTGATGAGTAAAGACTGTTCTTTTCCCTATAACTGCAGGATGGTACTCTTACCTGTGGTTGCCATTGATTTCTTTGATAGTAAGTACTGATCTATGACATATTTTACTTCATCCATTTAAGTTGGTTTTGCAAGTTCTTAGTAAATACACTACAAATTATTGACCAATATAAATTGACTTTTGCAGATAATACTGATGGTAGGAACCAAGCTACAAGTCATTATCACAGAAATGGGACTAAGAATTCAAGAGAGAGGGGGTGTGGTCAAGGGTACACCACTGGTTCAGCCAGGCGACGAGCTTTTCTGGTTCGGTCGGCCACGCTTCATCCTCTTTTTAATTCACTTTGTCCTATTTCAGGTACTTTCCTTCATCTTGTTACTTTCAAGCATCAGTGTTTGTGAAGAATAAGTTTAATGCGCCCCATTGTCTTTGAAAATTAGGCAATAAAAAGGAGCACAGAATAGGCTCCTTGGAGTGTCCTCGAAGAGGAGACAAGAAAAGTTGAACTTAATAATCTTCTGAACTAGAACAGAGAGTATAAAGATATATAAAATCAAAATAGACATACTGAGGACTGCATTAGAGAAGTAGAAAATGGAGAGCAGCTTTCGGTAAACTTTGAATACAAAACTAGAAAACTCCTTTACAACTGAATGCATCCCACAATGAATGTTTATGACATTAGCAAGTGAAGGATGTTTTTTCAGACTACGATCTCACTGATTGTACTTCTGTGATACTGGAAAATCCTGTATATTATCATCTCAGATCACATTTTATGCTTACAAGTTATTCGCGTTGTTTTCTTTGCAGAATGCTTTTCAACTAGCTTTCTTCGCCTGGAGCACAGTGAGTATTTCAGTTCAGCGAGCACTTTCCCCTAGTTTAACCATCATAAGTTTCGCCTAGTGAGACTTGTCTAAGATCTTGGCTAACTTCTGTATTGTATTTACTCGTCATGCAATTGAAATAGTTTCGCTAATTGTTCCACTTAACTCTGCTTTCAGTGGCAATTCAAGGTGCAGAATTGCTTCCACTACAAGCCCGAAGAAATCATCATCAGAATTGCAATGGGGTGAGTCTTAATCAATCAAGACACAGATAGGGTTTTGAACGTGGCAACTAATGAAGATTTAAAATGCCACCGATCCATCCAGCGCTGTTAAATGGATGATCGAATTTCATTGTGAATGTCGGTTTCCACCAATGTCCCCCGAACAAGCTTCTAACATAGAGCATATTCCTCATTTCTCCAGGGTCATCATACAGATTTTGTGCAGTTATGTGACTTTGCCACTCTACGCCTTAGTGACCCAGGTTAGGACTTGTGGATTCTTGATCGTATCACTCTAATAATGCAGAGTGTCACAGTAGTGATTTTTTCCCCTAAAAAATAAAGACAGGCACTTCTTCAATGAATATTGAGATGATACTTCTCCTGTTTTGCAGATGGGATCCTCCATGAAACCCACCATCTTCCATGATCGAGTGGCAACAGCATTGAGGCAATGGCACCATGGTGCAAGGAGGCATGTCAAGCACAGCCAACACTCAAATAACCCAACACTCTCTGTAACTGCGCCAGCAACTCCAGAGCATGGCTCGTCACCTATCCATCTCCTGCACCACTACCAACAGAGGAGCCTCGATAGCCCTCTCACTTCTCCAAGGAAATCTGATGATGAAAATGAACAGTGGGCAGTCATAGGCTTGCAATCCCCACAGAACCAGGGAATTGATAGCAGGCATTTGGATACCACAGGACAAGAGGGATCGACCCAACAACCAAACTCGACTAGTAATCAACATGAAATCGACATAGCACTATCCGATTTCTCATTTCAGAAGCATTCTTAGTGGTGTGGATTGATAGTTGGCTGCAAAGCATCTCACTTAGAGGTTTGTACACAGCTGTACATAAGAGCTACTGTGAAAGGATGTTTAAAAAATACGTCAAGTGGAGAAGGTGGATATGGCCAGGGTTAATCATTCTGTAAGAGTTCATTGATTATGCATTTGTAGTTTCTATAATAATTCTTTAAGGGAAAAATTATGTGCGACTTTGTGAGCATTCTTCTCTGTCAAGCATTAGATTTTGATGTGCACTGAAGAACGTAAGTCTAAATTTCTATCTTCTGTGAATGCATTAAATGATAGAAATAAACTGACTCACTCCATTTTGGCAACTTAAAGTAGGGTTTTTAGTACTGCCAAAGTTGAATAAAAAAGGAAATATTTGGTGCTTCACTTGTTTGAGAAAACCCCACTCCTTCAGTGAAGGATAGAGAACAAGACAGGAAAATAGAATGCTCCGTGCCTTTTGTATGTCCAATCATTGTATCTATGTATAGATCAATCAAAGCACAAGCAGTGCAGAGATGAGAAGTTTCTCAACCAAAACCCTGGGAGAACATTACATAACGTGTTTTTGCGGTAGCAACCTGACATTCAGATTGTCAGAAGTAATCAACCATTCCACATGGCATCTCTTCGTGATTCCTCTGCCACGCTTGCCTCGACCAACCTCTCTGCTGCAAGCATTTCTTTCAATGCCTGACCTTCTCGATCTCTGGATGGTACCTGCCCGATCCAAAATTCAGGAATTTTGATAGAATTGGCCCTAACAGTTTTTCTTTTAACAAACAAAAGTTACTGTATGCACTAATAGTGGGATCATCCATGAATGCAATCTATCAGTTTGCTGTGATGTTTGAATGGATGTAGTGTATGCCTTGCATCCTCAGAAGAATACACTACTGTGGAAGGACCAATACGCAAGCTTTAGACATCCCTATGGTGCCTTTTCACACTAACCGCTTGAGACATTCCTATGCAAACCAGGTCTTAATAGAGATTTTGCCATTCTGCACTGAGACATTAATATAAACCTGGGTGCATACTCACATACAGCTAACCTACTCGTTACACCATTCGGCAACATGAAGTATTTACAGCTAGCTAAGTGAACATTGATTCTCTGCATCAGATGTTCATTACACAGAGGGAATGATGCTGAAATAATCTAAAAAACACTCAGAAGCTTCCTGCCAGAATCCAGCAAAGCACCAAACAGGACAAGAATAGCTGCTTTGCGTCAAGATTACTTAACGGATGCTTCTGAGCAAGTAGATGGGTGAAACTGAAGTACCCGGCAGGAACTAGAGCGAGATAACCGATAGAAGCAGGAAATGTTTATATGATAAAGTCTGGCGATGAGCACCGCTGCAAGGCCCTTGCATAGCCTCGTGAATGGGACAAAAAAGCCATCTTCTGACGTCAATCAACCATGAATACGCGCTGCAAATACTGCAAAATGATCCAATTCAAGGGGAGCGCAAGAGTGAGGACTGAGACTAGAGAGTAGGAAAGCCCATTGATCGCAGGATTTTGGCAGCATAACCGTTTGGTTTTCAGAGAGTAAGGCATAGGTGGAGTTTAATTTGACTTCAGTTCATTTTTTTTTTGCCTTTTTTCTAATATGTGGAGATTCAGCAGTACAATGATCATAAATAAGTGTTGATCAAACTAAGATCAAGAACCTATGTCGATTATTGGGTCCTGTGAATGAATAGTGATCAGCTCGTGAACCGCCGTCTTTCGCTACTCCCCACTTTCAACAGAGATGGTGCCAAAAAGCACGAAGAACCTTAGTTTGAGCTCTTGTCAAAATCAAAAGGTCAGTTTGAGAGAATACGTGAATTTATGGCAATTTTTGAATCTTAAAAACCACATGAATATGAAAATTTGGGCTTTTGGCATTAAATAAAATATGATTTGTACTTCAAATGGTAAACAGTAACGCCCAAAGTCAAATGCGAAACCCACATGATTGATTTTGACATAATGGTTTTACTTTTTTACACTTACCAATTTTTCCAATGCTTAAACTTCTTTTACTACTTAATTACAATGTATCAGCCTCAGAGTCAGAGGTAATCATATCCAAAATGAGCAATCACTCCCAAGAGGGCATATCAATTCTCTGGTATACTCCACATTTACTCTGCTCTGTACATGATTCACCTTATTCTACACATCTCCACATCTCTTAGCATCCTTCATGCAAGATAGACCCCCCTTCATCCTGCCCCTCATCACTTCCCGGCTCCCACCACAAAATGCAACCGAGGTCAGGGTCGAGTAATAGGTAAATAACCAATAGCTCTCCATAGATAACTCGAGAGCAATAAGAAACTGCATGTAAGTTGGGCTTTTAGATGATGCTCGCCTTAACTATCTGCACTACCAAGAATCCTTGAAAATCTGCCCTGCAATCGGTGGCCACTTATCCTGATGTTACCAGTTACGAATCTCATGTGCTGATTGCGAATTGCTTGGGAACAAATGACAAAGGGCCCAGATAGGCTTCAGAGAGATTCACCACCACCCGATGAAAAGCCAAAGCTGAAGCTGTCACGAAGATTACCAGTGAAGACCAGCAGAATCTCAGCATCAGTACTGGATCACTTTGTGCAGAATGAAGGGCCTTCGAGAAGATGACCCTGAGCCGTCTATCACTAAAGATGGACTGATAATCGTAGATGGACGTGGACCTTCCAGATGATGAGCCTAGTTCATAGTTGCTTGTCCCACTTGCCAACTTCACTCGGGAATTGTATTGAGCTACTCGAGTGCTGCTTCCAATAGCTCCAAGCATCCACTGGTATAATATCTCTGCAATTATCCCACACAGTTGCTGCCGGAAGAATCCCCCCTCCTTTGAAACCATTGCCCTGATCAAAGAAGCTCCATCCTGCTTGCATAATAGATATAATGAGAGTATGTACCTAAATTGCTATCTGCATATAAAATTGTCTGGAGGCAATGCCATTGGTGATTCATATAAACCATCATCAGCTCTGCATCAGTTTATGCTTGTTACTAGCATTAATCCAGGTATATATTTCAAAGCATCAGATGCAGATGAAGCATCATATACATATCTCTATGCACTGAAAATCTAATGCAAAACACTCAAAAGGAAGACAAAGAAAGTAGCTCAGATGCACTTACTGCAGTCATTAAGAGTCTTCTAAGCACAACACCCTGTTTAGAGGGCAGAAGTCTTAAGACCAAATTTGCGACATCAAAAGCACTGGTGTTTCTGTTTGGGATAATATCAAGTGAAGCATCGTCATTTAAGGCTCTTGAACCTTGCATGCTTTTTCTGCAGAGAAACATGACTAACATCAGAAACTCAGTTAAGAAGGTTTGTAAATTACTCTAAAAGAAGGTTAAAAGTCATATAATGAGTAAGACTGACCAAGGCATTCTCATGTCTTGTGAATATCTAACAATGCACAAACTTCCCATGATTTTCTGAAGGTAAGAAAACTTTCATACAGTAGATGATGTTGAACACGTAATGATAAAACTACCAATCCCCTCTTTGATTATCAGCAAAGGATATGTAAGAGAAAAAACGCAACCAGTCTGTGAGAGAGATTGAATACCTAGTGACCCCAACTTTTAAAAACAAAGAGAGCCTTTCCCACCGGAACTCCTTTTTCTTGGTGAAAACCACCTGGTCAATAAGTAAAATGTCATCTGAAGAAACATCGGAAGTAACATTGCTCACAGAGAAACCAGCAGAAACACTTGATCTCAATGTTCCAAAAGCTATTTCTTCAATGATATTTAAGCATTTACAACAAAAACTACTAAAATACTTGTCATCAGCAACAAAAACTCTTAAAGTAAAGATGGCCCTTGAGACCCAGAAAGTCACATCAGATAAGTTACTTTCAGATCCATAATTGTTCATCGTGTGCGTCAAGTACATTATGTATGACAATGCAAAATGTGGCAGCACATTTTAGGACTTGAAGAGAAGGTGCTTTTTTTTTTCCTGGAGAACTTTCCTACCGAATGAAGAATTTTCCTTGTTGCTGCTGTATTTTCAGTCAAGAGTTTCCTGACAACGTATGGATATGCAGCTTGAAAAGTCTTGAAATTTGGATCAGCTGCTACTGCCAAACCTGAAAGAACATGTGGGAGAAGAGATGTAAATAGAAAAAAAAATTGTCTTCTCCAGAAAAATGTTAAGGACAATCTTAAGATCCAAAGCTTTCACAGCTCATAATTTAGTAGGTAAAGTCTTCCAGCTATCTCTTATGTGGTCCTTACTAACTCTTAAGAGAAGATCCAACCAATAACCAGCAGAGTACTCTTTTTATATGCTCAAGTATCTTTTACCAAATATTTGCATCCATCTGGTTTCTATTGAAGACATAATAAAAGCTCCACAAGGACATAACATAGACAATTTAGGACTTTGCAAGAAATAATGATGTTACACAACAGGGATAATCCTCCATAATAACCATACAGTCTCCTTTACTTATCTAAATCATATTAGGTGAAAACTTAGTAAAATTTTGCATATATTAAATGGATATTCCGTTAATCTATCATGAAAATAAAAATAAAAAAACTGCGGATGCATATTGATCTCTCCAAATATCTTGTTACAAAATTGATAATCTCAGACTAGTAAACATGGAGTACCCCATACATGTTCAATTGTTTTGGTCTAAAGTTTTATGACAGGCCAATTGAAAGAGACTTCATCAGATAGCTCAATCCAAGAATGCTTTTAATGTAGAAGCACATCCAAAAATGCCTCCTCTTTGCTGCTGGTTTTAATAAAGCCATCTTAACTTTTTATTCTTTTTCAACATTGCTGATGAGAAATAATCATTACACTCCCTCTAAAGCAGGAAACCTTTCAGTATGGTAAATGTTCCTATACTTATTTTTTATTCTGGTTTTCTTCAATTCAGTGTGACACATGAAAAATCCAGTCGCTATTACGTAACAATTATATAAAGAGACACTTTACTGAGAAGAACCCAACTTTTACCTTCCAAAGATGCAAGAGAACGTAGGACCAAAGTGTAGTATGGTGGCATGCGGAATTGGTACTTGACGGCAACGGACCATATTTTTCCAAGAACCTTAAAAGATGAAGTCAGTTCAGTAACTAAAAGTAAAAGGAAGACAATTGTTTCAATATGCGTACACTGATTGGAAATCAACCGCACTGAATAACACTACTATACACTAGGCTCCTGGCTAAACAAAGTTGACCAATAATAAATTAAAATAAAATAAAAAAAGGTCAAAATGTCCTTACTCGACTGAACTTGACATCAGGAATCCCATCCATAAACTCCACTTCTCCCAATGCATCTTCCAAATCCTGAAAGAACATGCATCAACATCGGAATCATCAAAGCATTCTCAGAATTGGCCAATTTGGGTTTATTTTGTCTGAGGCTTCCGACACAATGCTACAAATATTGCCATACAGTTTCATGGACCGGTTCTCAATCTCCAAGCAAAAGTATGGCAAAGTTGATGGAAAGAAGAGTTCTATACCATGGTAACACGCCGTAGATTAGTTCCTGGCCTTACGACATCCATTTCAGTCAAAGCCTGAATAAGGGATGCCCAATCCCCATTAACTATGTGTACTATGGATGAAAGCATCGCGAGTTGATGTCTTCTTTCCATTTGACAAAGCAAACCAAAATCTAGAAACCTGACACAATCACCAGCAGAATGGCACAATATTACTGTTATAACTAGGTTTGAACTATCCGACCAAAAAAAAAAAAAAAAAAAAAACTAGGTTTGAACCGCATAACCAAGATTATATCTAATGTTTAGAACAAGATAGTGTACCCTATTTGTCCTGTTGATGTGTAGCGCAAGTTACCAGGATGTGGATCTGCATGCAGCAATCCTGTTTCAAGGAGCTGAACTAATGTTGACTCAACCCCTTTGCTAACCTGAAATGTGCTATGAAGAAGTATCTATCACCATTTGCTTGAGAAATAGAGCAGATTTAGAACATATGATGATGCATTTGAGCCTCTTTGGGAAGGTGTGGCCACCTGTTTTTGAATTAAAGGACTGCTAAACTGCATAGTCAAGCACTTGAGAGAAAGTAATTATCTACTTCTCAACTTACCAGATCAAGAAGGCGCCTCTTTGCATCAAATATTTGCTTCTCAGAGTAAGCACAGCCACCAACCATGGCATTTGAAGTAGAAACTTCAAGTAGGTCAGTTGGGCTCTCACCAACCATCCATTCCATTGTCAAAACCCTCTTCCGACTAAGATGTTCCAATATTTTTGGAACACGCATAAAAGTAAAGTGGGAATGAGTTTCCTGTATTACAACCAGGAGTCAATAAGGAGCAAGAGCATTTACATGTCTTCTGACTGAGAGAGCAAATTAGTGTCAGTCACACTGCAAATAAAAGGGCTTACAAATAACAACCAGTCATTTTGCAAATAAGGGCTTACTATTGACATTTTGCTAGCTCCTCTGTGCTTGTCTAGATAGCATAAGTTACCAAAAGTTTCTCATGCAAAAAGGATGTCGATTGTCTAAGTTAAGATGAAGTGTGCTCACTCACTGAGCACGGTCTAAAAGTTCAGATGAATTAACAAATTTACTTCAAAGTTGCAACATAGAATAAAGAATGGTGAGTTATAGCGGTGGTTAAATTTGACAAGTATTATGAACTCCAAATAGGATTCGGTAAATGAAAATGAAAAGAAAAATACAAGATATAACTGTTACCGAAAATTCTGTAGCATTTGACGCTTCTAGGGTGTAATCCAATTCTCCTACTAAACCTTTCCCAAGCTCATCAGCATACAGTCGGAGGTCACTTTTTCTCTTAGCTATCTTTTGCACAAGCCCCAGCTGAAATGTTTAAACAAATTAATTAATTAGAAATCAAAAGAAAATAACACAGAAAGTAGAAATAGCTTGTTTCTAACCGCTAGACGGAGAATATAGATATCCCGCACGACCACATGTCGCAAATTAGGACGTTGAACTTTTATAGCCACATCAAGTCCATCAAGAGTCTTTCCACGATAGACCTGCAATGAATGCCAGTTTCCACACAATATGTGAAACCTACCATAGGACAATATAAAATGCTAACTGCAATTGTGGCATGCTAAATTAATAATGATGGATCATTAGCAATGAACTTCAGTCTAGTGCGGAGGCACCTGACCAAATGATGCAGCAGCAGCAGGATCCTCAGAAATGTGACTGAAGATTGATTGGGCAGGAGAGCCAAACTCTTCCTCGATGATTTGCATGGCCACAGTCCTGGGAAAAGGAGGTATCTGATCATGCAGCTCAGACAGTGCCTGCAATCATAGCTTAATTTGTAGAAAATGAAGATTCCTGAATACTTCAGAACTGCATGCTGTTTTATGAACATACAGCCCAAAAGAATACTGCTCTACATACAAACTACTTTCATGTAAAAAAAAAATTTCCCTGACTGTGAAGATCGAGTTACCAAACCCCTGTTCATAAGAACATATGCAGTGATTTGTGTGAGATCAAACTCGACCAAGTCATCTTGGAAAAGTATGCACAAGAAGTAAGAGCATGATTGGCACAAAATGTAAAACAGGATAATCTTCAAGCTACCAAACACTATTTCAGGTTATAATCAAGCCTCTCCATATTACAGAGGCCTTCAGCTAACCTTTGAAATTTCAGAACCAATAATATCTGGCCTCGTGGAAAGTGACTGTCCAACTGCATTAGCAAGCAAAGGGACGTAACTAGCAAGTTGGCAATCTTGTGACTGCATGGCAAAATAAAATGCCCAGTATATGATTCTAAAAGCATTATGAGGAGCAAGAAATGTCACTCAGCAAGCATATTTGAGAGAGAAGTGTGGGAAACTCATGCTTACAGTCGAACATATATGCTCAAATACAATCCCAGAAGAATTTACCTTTGATGAAAGTGGGCCCCAGATTTAACATTGTTTCTTTCAACGCCAACCCAAAATTGTACTGGGAAATGTTGCCATCATTGTCCTTATCTGAATTCAATCTCAAGTAACTGGCAATTCCTGATGCTCGAATTTTGACAGTGGCAGATGCAAAGGAGAAGAAGACCTATGTTTGTAGTGTAGGCAAGTTAGTATCATCAGACATTGTATTTCTGAACCAAAAGGAAGAATCCTGTTCAACATGCAGGTGACCAGCAAAACAAGGACCCAATCCAGCATGGTACTCCCGCCAGAATGTGTCAATCAATCCCGAGGAACTTAGCTACCTACCTCGAGGAGTCGGAGGGCCACAACATGAGGTCTGCAGCTGAAATAATAAGCGACATCTTCTGCATTATAGACTTCGGGAAGTGGCCTTGACCAGACCCTTGATAGACAGTAGAAATAAGCAATGTATGCCTCCAAAGCTCTCAGATCAGCCATGAGCAAGTCCAACCCAGAGAGTTCTGTCAAACATGACATTAAACAATGTCATTGAGGGCCCGAGACGGCGTAAAACAATGCCCTGATCTTTCATTGTGCGGCCAGTGCTCTCCCTGTTTCCCACTCCAGCCATCAGGAGTAAAGAAAGGGAAAAAGTCAGATCAGTCATTGGAGCCTCTATTCCTAGCTCTCACCAATTAATGACACCAAACCATGGAACAAGACAGCGAAAGAATACGAGACTAAAAGAGCGAACTTTAAACCAGACATCTTCGTTAACACGTGCGCCTACGGTAAACGAGACCGTTTCAGGTTCTCCTAGCGTTCCCTCGAGTGGTCTTCGAAGATGAAAGTGCAATCTAATTAGCCAGCAAGCAAGCAAAATGCGCTCCGATTAAGCGAGGACAACGAGATGTTCGTCGAAGCACACTCCACGTAAAGACGAGCGAACGACCGAATTCAGGAAGACGTTACCCGGATAGCAAGGACGAGGCCAAGGACAATCCTCGACGGGAGGAGCGTCGGGATTCTCCAAAACCCTAAGCCACAGCACGTCGTCGAGGGTTTTGGCGACCAACGGGATGCGGAGCGCCTCGTTCGCCCACTCGACGCCTCTGCCGATCCTCTTCCGCAGGAAGCTCGCGTCCTTCTTGACCGCGTCGGCGAAATGGCTGAAATCCCCGAACGCTCGGACTCGGCTCCGCTTCTTCCCCGCCGACGCCGACGCCGACGCCCTCGCCGCGAGCGCGCGGGAGTTGGAGCGGAGCGCGGAGATAGGCATGGACGGCGGCGGCGACAGAGCGAACGCCGTCGTCGCCATCGGGCGGCGGCGGTCGGGTACGAGTATGACCGGTTCGCGACGCTGCGAACGCGCGGTGGAAGTTCACCGGTCGGCGAGACGGGAAAATATCGCGGCAATGGCGGAGGACATCGAGCTTTGCGAGCTCTTTTTCTGTGGCTCCGGTGAGCCGGAGAGCGAGTGGACACGAAAGCAATGCGGGGAAAGGATTCGCTGCTCTCGGCATACGCTGGTCTCGCCACGTGTGAGGAGCGTACTGGCTATCGAGCGGTCCGGGACGAGGATCCTCCTCTCCGGTTTGCATGTTCATCAATGATGTCGCGATACGTGGCAGAGTTAAGTGGCCGCACGTTTTGGCGGTGGCGGGAGGGGGTTGATGTCGTTGGGAGTTAAAAATTTGAATTTTACTCCCTGGTTGATAATATTTGAATGAGATGATGTTTTAATTTTTAATGCATTGATTAAATATTACACGAACGGGGTATTTTATTGAAAATGGCTCTCATTCCTTAAATGGTTATTTTATGAATATTCTTCCGATATTCATTAGAATGTTCATTAAAGATCTAAATATTACAAAAAGTATGAAACCAACCTTTTCGAGAGAAAGTAGAAGGGCTCCCCTTTTGCATGTATCTCTCGAGGAGAGCTAATGAGGTCGAGGATGGTAATCTAATTGAGTGGATTTGAGTTTACGCCGGTGCTCTTGGTAATCTAGATTTTGCACGCTTGATGATTTTTCCAGTTTTGTTCTCAAGAATGCAAACACTTTTGATCTTTCAAATGGATACAAACTTTTCTCAAAGCCTAAAAGCATCCATCATAAGTATCGAAATGCATTATATATCATGCACTTACTCATGAAAAAAATAATAGACATCATCATGAGCATGATGTCTCATGTGCCCACCGAAGCTGGACCGAGCTAAGTGGGCCGATGAGCATTTTTGTTCAGACGAGAGCAATGTTGTTTTGTTAAAAAGTCGAAGAATGACATCTTTTTTATTAATTAAGAACTTATGGCACAAAGATACATCATTCCGAATAAGTTTTCTTTCAAAGAATATATATTATATTCAATCCAAGATCCTCTATGTAAAATATCCTTGATTGACATGTAGTGGTACATACAACCCAAATCTATCATCTAAATCTAAATTACACTATTGTTTACTATACCACTATTTTTCTTGTTGAAACTTTTTGGATGTTGACTTTACTTGAAATGATGAAAGGCACTAGAAAATATCACAAGGGTCTCGCTGATTGGTGCCTTCTCATCAGCATGCTCAATCAAGAAATGTTTTGATTTTCAGTACATGACACCAGGGAAATAATATTCACGAACTTGTCATATATTATTTTGTCTTGATCAAGCCTAGGACAACACCCCTCTACCCTTTGATGGGCCAATTCGGAGTGTACTGAAATAGCAGAATGAAAACGTGATGGAGACACGCATGAGACCTAGCATTACAATGTCTATTTCAATGATGAAAAATGTTTATTCCCAATGGAAAAAGAAGGGGTCGTGAATTTTCAACGTCATGGAACCGAATCCGAATTCTCGCAAGGGCAATCCACGTCGAGGACGCACGAGGTGTTGCTTGCTTTATAAGTTTTTAACCCTAGCTTGGCGATTCTAAATCTGGTTTAAGCTTTTGGAACACGAGATGATTGAATTCTATGGGCTGACTAAACTCTCTTCCTACGTGCGTCTCTTCTCTTTTTATTTTTTTCCTTGCTGGAAGAGAAGAAAGAGTTCGATATATGAGGGTGCGTGTGGGTGAGCTTCTCGCGCAGGAGACCAAACATTCTGTGAGCGCGCGCATAGTTTTGAAGGGGAGGAGGTTGATTTTGTCTTGCTAGATGACGTCTACCCAAAACCTAGGGTTTCCACATAAGTCATTAGGGTTCAATTCAGTATGTACAAGAAATCATTAATCCCGCAGAACTTCTGATATTTAGACTGTTTTAGTTGTCTAGATTTCTAGTTAGGATACAACTAGATACGATAGTATATGGGATTTATGGATTTTGTTATATCCTATTTTAATGTTTGGTGAATCCTAATAATAATATTGAATATTTTCATATCCTATTTTGTCCATTATTTGAAGGAATTATCCATCAATATAAATCGAAAATATGCCATACATGTTGTCCAAAAAAAAAAAAAAAACCGCTCTTATTACCTCCTGATCCAATAGAGAGGAAGGAAAAACAACGCCTAAATATGACTACTTCAGAAAATTTGCATATTATTTATTAAAAGAAGGTTACTGGTTAAAATGTAAGAAAGGCTTTCAATTTGAGGAAAATATATTCCCCTCTCTTTAAAGTTTGTTCATAACATCATCAAATAGAGTAAGAAAGAAGATTGTATTGGGTGTATTACTAATTTCATGGTTGATAATGTATTACCTTTCGGGTTATGAATCATATAGCCCAAAGATGGGTGGCGTGAAGTTGGCAATAGGTAGTGAAGGTAGTAGCGAATTGGATTCGTGGAAGCGAAGAAGGGGAGAGAAGATCGTGAAGCGAGATCACGAGTGGCCGGGTTTTTCATTGATTTTGAAAATGGTTTAAAATGGTTATAAATGGGTCAAACTTATACCCGTTTAAGACACATATTTTGGCCTCCTTATTTTTAAAATCCATCTGATTGGTACGGCTATGAGTAGGTGTCATTTGGAGTTTTAGATTGATTGTTGTAGGATGGGCTGTCATCAATGTGAGGTTCATTTTTCTTGTAAACTCATTTGTTGGTATCTCTTTTTTTTTTCCTGCAAATAGCAATTGAGCTCATTAAAACATTTCAAAGCCATAGTATCAACTATGATAATAAATGTAAACAATCTACATTGCATCAACAAGATAAATCAGTTAGAGAATGCCAAATTTGGTAAAAGAGAGAAAGTATGACCATTGACCTTCATTATTCCCAAAAGTATAGTATTTCGATTCTTTGGCTACTTTCATAAAGTTTTAATATGAACCAAAGAGTTATGGATGAGAATGAGCTTCAACTCTTTTGTTGTTGTCGTGAAGTTTTGACCCAAACTGGATAATTAAGAAGGCGAATGAGCTTCAATTCTCTTTCCCCTTTCATGAAGTTTCATGAAATAGAGGATATGGAGCGGCTGTGAAGTTTCAGCATAAACCTAAACTATGGAAGAGAATGAGAACGAGAAGATGGTTCTTTTCAAAAAGTAGCTTCTATACCATATATGTAAGAACTTCTTATTTACCTTTATCTTACCTCCTACATGGGTACTTTTATCCAAATTATATCCACCTTATATGGCGCCTTTTATCCTATTTTGAATACCAATTAAACACAGGATGAGATAAACTATTCATGTTTTTATCCCGACAACTAAATGTAGCCTCAGATATAAACATCCAGGTCTCTTGAAAACAATAGAGGGCTTATCAAGAGCTGACAGAACTTTACTCATAAGCGACACCAAAATGACCGGGAGGACACCAGACAAAATTTCCCCGTGTGAATGGACACGAAACAGATGAATGATTGAACGTGCACGAATACTGTTCGTGTGAAAGCTGCAAAGCGCATGGCATTATTGCTTCGAACCCATCAGCATATCGATCCAACACACAACTCCAGGGCAGAATAAGTTTCATAAGCTCCCGAGATTGATGAATAAAACTTGGTTCCATTCTGACCAAGACCAGAAAAGAAACCCCATAATGATGTAATAGTTTCTGCCCAGGGATCATGAAAGACGCACTTTAAACATCTAAAGTGGCTCAAGCTCTCTCTCTCTATCTCTCAACCAAAATACCAAGAAAGAAAGAAAGAAAGAAGCTCTTGAAATTCGAATAATGAAGAGAATACATGACAAGTACTTTTACTAGCGGTCAGTGTTCTTCCCAACAGAAGGTTGAGGTAGAACAGGAAGGAATCTGCTTTCCTAGACAACCCGAGTACAATCGAAAACAGCATCTCAATTGGGCTTGGCATACTGTCCTCAGGACCCTCACTCTAGCTGTACTCTTCTTCTCTCTTCTTTTTTTATTTTCTTTCTATTTATATTTTTTGTACTTGCTAAATTGGAAATGAAAAATGAAGGAAAAATGAAGAAAAATGAAATGAAATATTGTGATATCCAGTTGAGATGAGAGGGGGGTGTCCCAAAATGGGGTGGAAGTGGTCCCCCACAGAAAGAGAGGAAAAATAAAAGAAAAGGAAAAGGAGAGAGAGAGAGAGAAAATGGGGGATCATAGTTCCTTTTCTTTAAGCCTGAGCCAATGTCCTTTTTGACCTTACTTTGACCGTATAACATATTCCCTATGACCCAATCACAGAAAAGAGAGACAGGTGTGGTCCCTCTTTTTGTGCAACCCAAGATTCCCCAGTGCCTATCATCATCATCATCCTCTCTCTCTCTTGATTTCTTCGTCTTTTTGTTTCTTTTTCAATTTTACTTTCTCCAGAATCCAATACCACTCTTTCCTTTCTCCCATCTACCCTGACCAGATGGGTTCTTGTCTTGTGACTTGAGTCTGTGTCTACTTGTGTCTAGAGAGAGAGAGAAAGGAGAGAGAGAGGGAGAGAAGGAAGGAGGTTTCTTGTGCCCTAGAGGAGCCTCATCAGGATAAGCCCTAACTAGCTAAGTTCATTATCATGTTCTTTTGCTTTTTGTCAACTTGTCTAATTTCTCCAACCTAAGAAAGGAGATGGGACTCTTCCTTTCTGTTTTTCCCCCTTGGGGGTTAATAATGAAGAAAGAGAGGGGACATTTCAAGCTTTCTTCTTGGCTAACGATGTTTACAAAAGTATTATTGACTTCCGATTACTTTTTTAAAACGTCGTTACAAAATTCGAATAACTCATCAGTTCTATTCTAGCACTACATCAGTGATGATCGGCATTTGATTTGTTGGACCCTAAACTTCTTAAGCGATCGATTCATTTTGTGATCACGTGACTAACTATTTACATAACCTCAAAGCATATTGCCACAAATCCAAACAAATTTGGTTGAGTTTTTGCCCAAGAAAATGAGCGTCCTTTGTCATACTATAGGTGCCGCAAAATTGGAAATCATTCAAGATAGAAACGGAAGTCTCCAAGTTCATAATGATTTGAAAATAGACCCTCCTAAGGTACAGAGTTCTACATGCTTGTATTTGTGCTTCGTACCGTGATGATGTCAAATGATCCGAGTCTTCCTTTGGATATAAATCTTTGGATCCCTTGTCCAATCGGGTAACTATCATCTACCTAACTAGGTTATGGCTCTAAAGGGTTTTGCTTAAATTGTTCTTACCTCAGAAATCACGACATTCTTGAAGCGAAACATGATATTTTCCTCCTTAGTTGGATTCACCAGCTTAATTAGGCAATGTCCAGTGCTCATCTGATGATTAGCATGGCAATTTAATGATACAAAGATTAACAAGCAAGTGCTGATAATGATGCTCCATCTCTCAGCTGATCATTGTAAAAGTAGAACCAAGCAGGTAACAAAAGAAATACAAGAACTACCGGATGATAAGCTGTATCACTTTGCCTCCTCGTTGAGGCCAAAAATAGACTGGTGTGTTCTATTTAATTATATAGTACACGTTTTCTTTTGCCAATAGAAGGATGTTTTAGTTTGCTTCTTGTCCGTGAGACAGTCTAAAGGCCCTGTCTCACGCATGCGATTTCGCTTTCTCTTGTTTCCCGGGGGTGGAAAATCGAGCAGCTGAGCATATACTAATGATTTAAGAAATTAAATCCCAACTTGCATATCAGAGACTTGATTCTAAATCTATCGTCAAGCGCCAATTTGAGCTTAGCATGAATGTTCAAAAACCGTCATGTAAATGAAATAGATTTTGAATTTGATTATACCGAGGTGAGGTGCGATGTTATGGCACATAAGATATAGTGATATTTAACAAGAAATCATCTGAAAAAACCGTCTGAAGAGCATTTTCATAGGGATCTCCGATCAAGTCAAGCATCACAAGTTCGAGCTTAACCTCATCAATGGATAAGATTCCAAACAGACTCAAGCCAGTTGCTTTGCCTCAAGGCCCTCAACATAATACATAATGCACAGCTTCCATTGGCAATTTGAATTACACAAAAGCACCGAGTAGAATTAAAAGAACATCGTCAGAGGTAGCATTCAATACATAAAATGCTTTCCTAACTTCTACCTAAAAAATTGCATTCTCCGTCGATCCTTCAACGAAAAACAAAGCTTTTCGAAATTATGTAGCACACTAATTTCATGATAATGAAAAATCTATGAGACAAGGCGTGGAGCATCAAATGGCTCTTTTCAGGAGAGAAATGATGGGGGAGGGTTTTTAATGTGAGCTTTTGTAACTCCTATGTTGTCAGAAAAACGCTGCGATTTAAAAAAAGAGCAATGGGAATTTTGGTTTTTCTGAGAGTTCCGAGAAGGGAATTCCTCGTTTCAAGCGTAACAGATCTTGGTTCATCATGGTCCCTATTAATCCCGTCGCATATTCACGATTCGAGACTACTAATAAAAGGTAAGTACTTCAAATCATAATCTCCTGATTTAACTCTGCAAAATCGTAGAAGATTTATTACCTTTCTCAGATACAAAGTGTTTGTTTCGATCCCTGCGGAAATTGCCACCTCGCCATTGTTAAAATTGGCCTCGAGATGCCTCAAATGACCTGTGAAAGTCGGTGCAGTCCTATGCTGGATAAGTCATCGCCATGAAGGTCTTGAGTTTGAACCACCGCATGCTATTACCCTACCCCGACTCCGGTCCCTCTCGGGGATGATGAAGAAAGTGAGAACTTTTTCGGACCTGCGAACAAAATCATGTGCAGAAAGGAAGAACATACTGGGGAATTATATGCTTGGCTCCTCATACGCCATCCGCGGAGACCATCGATTCTCCGATGCGCTCTCTGCACATGGCATACAGGGAGCCAGGCACATATGTACGCGAATATGTCCGCATAATTGTTTGTATGATCTCATGCAATTTTGCAGAAAGGCTATGTTTCCTATGCAAATAATTCGTAATGTGGACAAAAATGAATTCAAGAATGTAACGCAAGTGAAAAAAGAGAACGAAATGTCCACAGCCGTATGCCAAACTGCAATGCCCTAGCTAGGGAGTTAAGCTCTGAAATGACTCGTGTAAAGCAAAAACTAGGGTTTCAAAGCATAGGGCTTGTAGTAGCATGTTTCACTGAAGAAAAAGATTTGGAGATCTGAGGATTTGAGCTGATGAAAAACTGGGTGTGACGATCAAAACCAAGGGTTTTTTCTTGGGAGACTTATGAAAGTGAAACCTTTTTTAAATTGGCATGTGAAGAGCCAAATCCAGAGGGCAAAGAACAAGAACTACGTAATGGCTATGGGAGGTTTGTGCTATTCTCTTGCTTGGGGATGAAACCTGTGTGTAGTTTCGAGAGGGAAAGAAGGAAGATGTGGGGTTGAAGTTGCACCCGAAGCTTGCCACTAAATATAGACAACAGAGAGAGAGAGAGAGAGAGAGAGAGAGGGTCTTGGCTTAGGAAATTGCGTGGTCAGTAATCAACCCCCATGCCCCATCTCTCTCTCTCTCTCTGTTCCTCTCTCTCTCTGTCTCTCTCTCTTCATTGTGTTTGAAATCTCCTTTTCTTGGGTCGTAAAGCAAAAGGTTTGCTTTTTCTCTTCTGAAGCTCACTTTGTCCGAAAGTGCTTGGAACACATGGATTCCCTCATGTCCCTACTCCTCCTCCTTTACAGATTTTCTTTTTAAAATTTTACAAAAAGTAATAGAGATTGGAAAAATAAAACACAATTATTAAAATCCCTCCCCACCTTTTCCTTGTTGCCCTTTTCTTTCCACCATTTTCCTCACTTTATAGCTTTGCGTATTTCTTTTTATATATTATCACAGTGCACGCTAATGGTGAAGTAGTTCTCTCCTTTTTGGCCACAGCGAATCTGATCGAATTTTGTCCATTTTCCTTTTAGGCACCTTAGAAAAAATAAAAATCAATCGCAGCACAACTAATTCTGTGCCTACATAATCAACTTTGTTCATCATCTTGCTTGATCCGTCCGCACAACTGTCACACATACTTGTATCCAGCTTTAAATATTTTTTCTATTATAAAAGAATTCCCCACCATAAAAATCAAATCATGCACATATATAACATCGAATCGTTTGAGGACATCGTGAGACAAGAGTTAGACATGTTTTCGTCACTTAAATTGTTGTTACTTACTTGTAGCATATGTTAGACACGTATACATAAAAATGTCTGTAATGAACATTCTGATAAATATGGAACAGGTTTCTCATGCGTGGGAAAAATGATCTCATAAATGTCAATTATTTTTTCAAAGTTGATAGCTTTTGAAGTATCCTCTCTTTTATAACAAGGACTTTGGTGATATATTTAGGGTTTTCTTTGAAATGAGAATATGAGGTAAGAGATGGAAAATATGAAAACAAATCAAATTCTATGTGCATAGGTTGTGAGACTAAAATTCTTAACTATCAATTTTTTTTTCCTATTAGATGCTTTAAAATACAGTTGAAAGTTCAAACTTATCAAACTTCTTTCTTGTCTTTCACGTGGAAATGCAAAACATGATTTGTCGAGGTTCATGTTGGAATTATCACGTGAACAATCGTTTTCAAGCATTTCCTTCTTCTGGAAACAAACATCCATGGAAGAAACCGTCAATTTATGCAACTGGAAGAGGCAAAAGAAATGGACCATTTCATCTAGGTGTTCGATGTAAGCTAAATTGTGATTTACGCAACGCCTTCCTCGGATGCAAGTTGCCAAGTTCCACCCCAATTTCCCTCTCTTCATTTATTCTCTTTCATTTTAATTTTACGTCTCTTGCAAAAAAAAATTGATTTTCCGTAATGGAATACCAGAGCACAAAGACACGCCTCTGAGCATTCTGAACGTCTGCTATATGGTTTCATCATCTCATGCTCATGCAATGTCGCGATTCCCGTTTATAGCAAGACCAGCTGCCCTTTTCGATTTTCATATTTTTCAAAACATTTACACGGTTTACTTTTCTCTGCGAATGAGCAAGGTTTTCATAAGAGTATGTATCAGTCCATAGTGCTACATTATTTTCAGGGTTGATGTTATAAGTACAAATGTAAAGTTTAATCTCTTCATTCGGCGTATATCCTGCATTGATCTTGGACGAAATTCTTCATTTTTTCCTCTGTTTTTATCCCGAAGTAGATCGAAATGGGAGATGTTCTCGACAAATGGTCAAAATGGGTCCATGGGAAAGTAAACATAAAATCTTTTCTTATTATTAGAGAGAGAGAAGAAAACATAAAAAAATGAATGCAATAAGATGGCGATGCAAAGTGAAATGGCAAGTCTCGAAACATCATCCTAAAGATTAGGCTCATATCGTTACTGCTTCAATCATCTATTAGTTAGGTTTAAAGCACGTTTTTTCTATATAATTTATGGATGGTAACCCAATCTATTGTGGGGGGGCAGCTGCTTGATTGGAAGATTATCCCACGCATCACAAAAAAGAGATTAACTCGACATTGAAATAAAGTAGTCAAGATCATGTTCTTTTGTATGTGAACCAGCCGGCGAAGCAGCGATACTAATGAGGAGATATTCACGTGAAATAGTTAATCAGGCTAGACGTGATAAAATAGGATGGGTCTAATAACAAGATATGCATACTTGATAACAGCAGCTCCCACAATATTCATGCAACTTCCAATGTGCAAACCGTGAATATGGGGCGGGGCTGAGTGAGCAGCGTGGCATATCCTTGCGGATCATGTTTACGTCCTCTGAGATTTTTAGGTTTATTAATTGGAGATGGATCATGGTCCAATCCATATTTACCTTTTTCGTTGCAGGAGTAATCCAAAGTCACCACTCAGTACAAACGGTAAAATCATTCCAGTAACCCATTCACTTACCACCTACGTCTTCCTCTCTCATTTTTTTCGTCGGTATTCAATCAATCGTGCCTATCATAGTATCGAGGCATTTAATGGACGTATATTTGAAGCGATTACTTCGACAGGGAGACAACTAAAGGCCGGGAAGTGTGCTGTATTTACGTCTTCTATGTCCCATCAGTTTCGTTCACATGCGTGCTTGATGGTCATTTTTCCGGTGGGATTATTATGTTGTCTGATGCGGCTCTCCATCCATAATTATGCTCTTGACTATTGGGAGAATTCTAATTATACCCACTAAAGTTGCTTTTTTAGTTCACCATTTGTCCACAGACTGATTTGAAAGCATTCATTGCTCGGCTGAAGAGACTAGTCTCAACTTATCTGTTTTCTTCCTCTTTTTCCTCCTGGACTAACTGAGAAATGTCCAGAGCACAACAATGCCATCTACAAAGCGCACATGATCAAGAACCAAACGCTCCTAATTAGAGAATGGAGAGAACCACTTTTTTGAAAGTCAAAAGTGAGCAACCACCCACCAACCACTTTAAAGGGGGAAGAAAAAGAATGGAAAAAAAGAGAGTCAATGGCATTGTTTTAGCAACATGCATGATGCTTTAAGCATACAGTGGAAGTACAGGTAGAGCTTTTTAAAGTGGATTGGTTTCGATTTAGACCTTAAATATGCTTGCTCTAGGAGGGTTCGAGCATCGTCCTCACCGAAAGTGCCATGCATATTTTAGTGAAAGCCCACCATGCACAAATGCTGAATATGTTAAAAACTACATCCTACCTAAAGGGGTAAATTTTCTCAGACTTCTTTGAACATATTGCTTAAAAGAAGATCTCTTAGGTTTGACGATAAGTGGACAACACTTATTTCCAATTCGGGCAAGAGCTATCTAGCTCCCATCCTCTGAACGGCGATAAGTCCAATGGTCATCACTTGTAGGCAGTTCTAATAACTCATATCGATGTAGTTTTAACATCAAAATGGTCAATCACAATTTTTCGTGTAATATAGGTGGAATAAGTTCAGTCTGAATTGGCGGCAAATGTTTTTAGCTTTTTTGTAAAAATATTCACAATTAACTCTATCTAGGACAATACTGATCTAGATTTTGGTGACAGTGTGGAAATGAAAAAAGAAAATCCGCCATTAATTCTAAATATAGAAATATGAATCTTGTCAATAAGTGTCTCTAGAGCACTGATTAAATGTGCACGATATTAAAGTGTTTTGATTTCCAAAATATTAATTAAGTGTGATTCAGAAAAATAGCATGGGGAAAATTGCAAACTCACTTTAAATGGCTTCTTACAAGCGTCTAGGAGACACTTTTCAACAAAATCCTGAAAAAAAAAATAAAAAAAATAAGATGATGGAAAAAGTGAACCAAAGAAAATGTTGGTGATGGTAATTGGCGAAGCTGGAGCGACCCATTTCGACAACTCGCACGACACTGAGAGAGAGAGAGAGAGAGAGAGAGAGAGAGAGAGGGAGAGAATCCATGTAAAGGATGGCGAAACAAGGAAAACAACAAGAAGGCAAACAAAGAGAAAATGAAGCGAAGAAAGAGTAAGGGAAAGGACAAGTGTGGGAATCTAATCTGGGTGTCAGGTTTCTCAGACACGCAGGTCTTTGGGTGTTTGCAGCAATTGCTTCTGTCTTCCTCTCTTGCTGTTTGTATCTTGGATGCATGTCTCTCTCTCTCTCTCTGTCTCTCTGTCTCTCTCTCTCTATCTCTATCTCTATCTCTATCTCTATCTCTATCTCTCAAGAATGTATATTCGTACATAAACAATTCTCATCTCTCAAATTACAAATAGTTATTCTTGAGCAGAGGTTGAAACGAAACGGAACTCAACTCGGATTTCGATTGAAAAACACTATGAGAAAGACCCGATATCCACATTCAGAATATTTTTCCATGAATCTTTAAGGTTCTCTTAATGCCTCCATGAAAACGGAGTAAACCGCATACATGGGGGAATACTGGTAGTGCAGCGAATTTGCATGTATTAATATTCCCGTTAGAAGAAAAGGGAAAAAAAAAAGGCACAGGATGTAGCTCATTTAGGCCTTGTTGATTTGGTTCGAATTATTATAACTTTTCTATCTTCATTTTCATTTAATTTGGTAATTAAAGGGGTCCGTGCCGTTTGACATTATTTTGGAAACAATTTCTAAAGAAAACAAGGGACAATTTTCAAATTTTAATATATATGAACTGGAGAGTAACCTTTTTGATATTTTCGTCATCCCATTTGAAGATAAAAGAAGAAAAACCCTTTCTTATGACTGTGGTGGAAAATCTGTATATTTTGATTTCTAAAACAAAAACCTTCCCTTACAACTGTGGCGGTATTCTGGTGCACATTTATTCCTAAAATGGGTTTTTCCTTTCCACTTTTCAAATGTTATTTAGAAAACCAAAAACTTTTCATCTTACATAAAGAACGAAAACATGGTGGTCTCGAGCTCAATTAGGACGTACTTTTTTTATAATCAAAACGAAAACTTTAAAAGACATAAATATGAGCCACAGATCATATTTTGTCTTGACGTACCGTTTATATCTTATTATATCAAGTTGTATCAAGAGACTTGATGAGAATATTCGCTCAAATAAGTCGGACACCATTAAATGCTATTGAGGTCGATAATTTAAAAAGAACAATCAAATACAGGTAATTTATTTAAATGGGAATCGGTATTCCAAAACTAGCTTGTAATTTCATATGAAAAATAATTGGTAAATCACTCTAATTTGGATTCCTAATTTCATATAATGGTTTATAATTTTGAAATTTTGGTAAGTCACACAATAAAAAGTGGGTTCGTTAATCCAACAACTGTAATTGGTAAAATAAAAAAGAAAAATCATACAAGGTTTGACAAGATACTAACAAATTACCTAAAAAAATTACTAATCATTTTTTTATTAATAATTTTTTGATACTTACTAATACTTATTGAAATTTATTAACATGAATATACATATAACATAGAGAAATAATTTGTGTGATAGTTTTTAATGTACCGTGATAATAAGAAATCTATTCTAGATCACAAAAAATCAAATCATAAAATTATAAATTGCCACGAGACTCATTTATTCAAAAATCTGTAGCTCACAATAGATTGTTATTCTCACAGTACCCTAAACTATGCTAGCAAAACCTTATAACATATCCTAGCTCGCAAAAATGAAGCTCTGCTAGTTCCTTTTTGAGAGCCCAAGGAACCAATCAAATTAGATTTTCCATGTGCATTGAAAGAAACTAATAACTAATAGTCTACAAAAGTGAGTTACCAGCAATGAAGTTTCTTCGAAATTTCCCAGACTGAAAATATCATCTCAAGAATTCTCCCAAGTTGGAAAAATCACACGAAAATCAACATCCAAATTCTTTAGTTTGCTTTTGCTGGAGCTGGACTCCCCCATGTCGTCTCTCTCTTGCGGTCTGTGACCGCCTAATTCTCTGCTAACCATGAACCTCCTCAGACTCTGTGCAACAGACAATAATTTTCGCGCATGAAGCTGCTGCTGCGTCCATTGACGAGGAGCCCGGATTAATTTTATCTATTTTATATGTCCTTTGTTGCAGGATCGAGTGGTCTGCATCTTTAAACATTCGCATAATCTTTTCTTTTCTGATTTCTTTGTTTTTGTCTCCTTTTGCTTATGGTCTGTCAACAGACAGAGAAGGCAAAAACATGAAAAAAAAAAAAAAAAATTGTTCCTCGAATACAACCCAAAGCTGACAACGCATGTTTTAGTTTCTCTCGTTATCGTGCATCCCCACTAAAAACATTTTTCTTCGCTCCGTTTGTTTTGCATTCCGCCGCTTTTTCTACTCCGACGAGTCAACTCTCTCTCTCTCTTTCACTCTCTCTCTCCCTCTCTCTGTGGGCACCTGAAACCCTAGTTTTCATCGTTCTCTTTTTCTCAGTTTCTCCGAGGGCAAACCATGTCAGTTGGTAGAATACGAAGCTTGGTTTTTTTGAAATCAAGCGATTATTTCCAAGTTTACAATTTCTAATCTCGTGATCTTAACCCACATCTGAACAAGCCCAAGGAGGGATATGTGCGGTTATTGTCTCGTTTGTACATACTTGAGTGACATGAATGAAATTTTCATAACTCCACTAAATTTCGACTAATTTAACCGAGCACAAGTGTACTAGTTAGGGACTTGAGATAGTTCCAAAGATTTAAGCAACTGAAAAGGGAAGAAACAAACAAAGGGCTTAATGTATACCAAAAAATTCAACTGGAAATTAAAATAAGCATGGAACTTTCAAAGTTCATAAAATTAGGACACTTTCAATGGGGCCTGAATTTGCATAGGCGTCGAGAAAGGTTTGTTATATTCTCTTTGGCATTTCACTTGAGAAATAAATTACGCATCGACTCTTCAAGTCCAGATGGCATCTTCCACGTACGAATACGGTGCTACTAAGATCTCTTACTAAAATTTCCTTTTTCGCTAAAGGATTCCATAATTCCACATTGAATGCTTAAATAAGCCAATCGTTCACGACATGGCATGGGTTCCATATGTTTCAACACTTGATTTGAACTTGCCGCGTCGCTCGATAAGTTTGCTTAGTTCCGTGCAGAATTTTTCATAATCTAAACGGGTGTTTTCACATAATCCTGACACTGGCCAAACTTTGATATAGAAGGAGGATTGTGAATTTTTCTTTGACCACGTTCTAACACAATCATTAGTCAATAGCACTATGTCAACAAGTGTTCGTATGAATATCATGGGCTTGCACAGTTGTCTGATCGTTTTCGCTTTGCGATCGACATGAGCGGGATCATGATGAAAAATGATTGAAAACCTGCATTTAGTCTGCATAATCATGACCCTTTTCAAGTATGTGGAATACAAAGAAAGAGCGAGTGCGGACCGAACAAAGGGTCACTCGGTTCAAAGAAAGGAATCATCACGACATAAAATCGATGTCACTTCCCCAACAATGCAGCGCATATAGTATCTTGGCACTTCGATATCATTCTGCCTTTGCCTTTATGCTTTTCCTTTTTCCTTGGGAGGACAAATTAGTCGACTCAGATGTCTTGTTTCCTTTTTTGTGGATCACAATCATTGTGCTGATTCTACGGAAAAGGATCAGGATAAATGAATGTATAATGAGCCAAAGAAAAGGAAAAAGACACTTTCCTACTTCTACGTTTAGTTTTTGGCTCCGATTATATTGAAACTATCCTGCAGAAATTCCATACATTTCTCTGAAGAGATTGCTAAGAGGGAGCTCGCGATCAGTTCTAGCATAGGTCGGGAACCGACCTTGTGACTTTAGAACTGGGAATGGGACCGATCGGTTTTAGAAACTCCCAGAATCGATCAGTTCAGTTCAGCTTTGATATCTATCCAGGAATTAGACCAAAGAGAGAAACAAAACACGGCACTTGTCAGGAGACTTGTCACACCTCTCAAGCTCTTCTCAATCCACGCAATAATTAGAAAATAGGAAAAGAGAAAGCACTATGATTTTCCAAGACAGTGGATGTGAATCATTTGATGGTATAATTATTGGTTTCGGTCGTTCAAAAACGCAAAGTCAAAGAGATTGAAAAGTGTGAAAGAAAATCAAACAGCTCGACAACACGCACAAAGTGAACATCAAACATGTCTAAAATGACCCCATTACTCGAAACCAAACGTTGAGGTCGTCAATGGCTGGTCGTGGAAGTAGCCCTTGATCGCCAGGAGAGAGCGAGGCACCATAGGATCCTGGTCGAGTCGTTCACATGCAGATCAACTTTAGCACCACCACGTCCAGGCTACTGGAGCTTTGATGGAGAATGATTTTCAGGACTCGCAGAGGAGGTTCTGTTCTTCAGGCTCTTAGAGAAGCGGGCGAACACTCAGATTGTTGCTCTAGGACTGAAAGAAGAGGAGCAGGTGGACTCTCACCGCGAGAGTGAGAAAAGAGGTGCAGGTGGCAAACAAAGCAATATAAACCTAGCATTACTCAGACCCTAAAATAATGAAAAAGAAGCCAGGGTACTGGTCAATCGGTCTAGTTCTAGGCTCAAAATCGGGAATTGGGAACCAGACCATTTTAGTTTCAAAAGCTTAGAATCCAAAAGCGCTCGCAAGAGCCCGGTCTGGTTTGGTCCGTTTCCTGGGTTGAACCCAAACTGGTGCTCACCACTAGTTTTTTATGATATGTATATTTCAACAATCTATCCTTATTACACGTCTTAGTATTAGTATGCTTTTCTTAATTCGGGTATATCATTTTGCATCAACATGTCTCAACTTGAATTTCTAACATCTGCTTTTATTTTTGGTCACTTTCTCTCGATCGAACCATGAAGCCGCCATCAAAACTGCGTTACTACATTGCAACACCTGTGTTTAGAGAGGTCTTCTTAGCTAGACTAAATCATGAAAGTTACGTGAAAACCGCAATGGTGACGACATTCCTTCCTAAAGATATTAATCAAGCATTGATGCATATTGAGAGTATGTCACCCATCGACTTTGATACTATTTGTTAATAGTGTACAACAAAGTTTGATGCTTTTATCGGAAGATCGCCAAAAGGAAGCTCAAATCTAAGTCCATGAACATATTCATTCAAAATCTTAAACGAATGACTTATGAACTAACTATCATCTATTAATTACTCTCTTTCAATTTTTCAATGTGGGACTTTTCTAACACAACTTACACGTAAATTCAAATAGATTAAACTAAAGTGATAGAGAAAATTTTTTTGACAATGCTTTCAAAGTACGTTTGTGTCTACTTATAAATTAATACGCATTATTGCCCATACACTTTTGATAGCATATATAAGATTAATATTTTAATCATTCTAGTCTAGTCTCCTTTTGTTTCTTGAAAAAATATGTTTAAAAAAAAGGTCACTTGTGTCGCGTACAACGATGGATGAATGAAAAATATTTTGATCATTCATGAAAATGTTCAGACATAAATTACTATTGATATCATCGACTAATTATTTTAAATGATATAAGCAATCCTTTTTGGAAAATGTTTTATAAAATATTCATTTATGTTAAACAAATGGAGCTTATGTTTCTATACCGTGTCTCTTGTCAATGTTTCAATCGTCTTGTGTGTTGACAGATACAGTCTCAAACTTTAGCTCCGTTGTTTCAAGAAAAATGAATAATTTAGAAAACATTTTCCAAAAAAATGATTGCTCATATCGCTTCAAATATATAGTCAATGGAAAATGTTTTCATTATTGACAATATTTAATATAGATTTTTTTATAGACAATAAAAATATTTTTCATTCATTCATTTTTTTAAGCAACACTAATGATCATTCTTTAAAAATGTTATTTCTAAAATTATTATTTTTCACGAAGTAGACGGAGCGTTCGATATAAATTAAAATCCACGTTGGCAAGATTTGGATGTTGCGATTTTTGAGATATTGCATCGAGAGGCCGAACGAGGACAAAAAGGATGTCTACCCTTTATTGGAGAGGCCTTTCTAAGGATTCTCTTTCACGCGAGCCCCGACATTGCCCCATGGAAATGGGCTTTCGGGTAACGGGCCTGGCCCTTTTTTTTGGGCTTAAGGAGCATCTCGAAAGTGGAAATGCGGTTGGGACCCAATCCAAGACACGATGCTGATCCACCTCGACTTTTGTTTTGTTTTTTTTTTGTTTTTTTGTATTCTTTTTGTAAGTTGATTCTATTTGACGAGTATTTAATATCCGAAGCCTTTCAAAATCTACACATGTCGTTACCTAAAATCACATGGAACTTTTTCATAATTTTAATCTTTTATGTGCCCATAAATTTAGAGGAAAAGCAAAAAAAAAAAAAAAAAAAAAACACTTCAGTAAGCTAAAAAAAAAAAGAATCATCATTACATGCTATACTTTTCTCGATTTGTTTCGCGACATCGTCATTCATTATGATTCATATGTCTAGTGTCAAGCAATTCATGCGCTTAGTTGTGTAGCTCGTGAAAATTTCACAATTCAAGGGTCAAATGGGCATAATTTTTTAGTAAGCCAATCGTTAAACCGATCAAAATAGATTGTGTACCTATTTCTTAACTCATATTTAATGGATTGTATTGTTATATGAGTTAGTTCTATGCAGTAAATGAGTCATAAATAGATTTAGGCCTAACATATGGGTTATAAATGGACTTAGAATGAGTGTTAAATGGTTCACAATTTACTTAAAGCCAACTCATCTCTATCGCATGCTCATTCACTTAGGAAAGAGATTGTTTTTGAGTTCTAGTAGTTAGCCAACATTTTTTATTCTTTCTAGTACGTGATCTAAGTAAGGATCTTGGTCCTATTTCGATCCATAACCTGATGAATTCGCATCACCCATGTGGATTTTTTGCGGTCCATATGAAGTACCCAGTTAAGCGGATTAGCACCCTTACTCAGATTGGTAGTGCTGGATTTTGACAACTAGCTGTACGCAGGAAAGCTTTTCTTGAGTGGTCTACCTTGAGGGTGTGGGTTAGGGATGGGCTACGTTATTGTCGTTGGTACTATAATACTGCTTCGTCCACGGAGGTATTCATTGAGGATTTCTTTCAGTTAAGGCACCAGTCTGTCATTAGCAGGAATTGCTCGAAAGGACCCAAATCTTACAAGAGGTTTCCTTCTATGGAAATGTTACGACTTGGTTGCATTGAAGTGAGTTGCCAATAATTGATAGTTCGAGTCCGACCACTATATCAGGTACATATCCTGCTCCTTGGTGGAATAATTGGTACTAGTTTCTTGGTGTCTGCTCGTGGCTTTCTTTACTAGATGTGACTTCCTTTATTGTCTTCCCTGTTAGGAATGCCATTAAGATGGAAAGTCTTTCTTCAAAACATCTCCTTCGGCTCTCTGTCTTTCCTAACTTCCTGTAACCCCGCTTTTACATGGCGGATCGGTCTGAATGATCACTTTACGGCATTCTTGAAGCTTTCTTGGTCTCCGAGTGAGAACTAGTTGCTTTTTGGGGAGAGGTTTCGAAACTTGGCTTGCTTGCTTGGCTGCTTTCTCTGGTGCCAGCTCTAAAATCAGAGGTCTTTGTATCGATTTGCCCGCCCGGGGTTCTTTCTCTCTGGTTGCCAACTTTCATTGCACGTGTTCCGCATATGACTCTTCGATTGATTGCTCTCTCCTGGCATGAAGTAGTAGGGAAGGAGAGCCATGGCCTATGCGAAGCAAGCCTACCTAGCTTGTCTAGTACTAGTAGAGTAGCTCTTCGGGCGGGACTTTCTCAATCCTAATCTCATCCAATGCTAGCACCACATCATATAAAAAAATGATGATGCATTGAATCAAATAGATAAGCAAGCAATCCTAGTCTAAGAGTGTAGTTCAATAAGTAGCTTATCCGATAGTCATGATAACAATCCCTGACAGCTGATCGAGACTGTCTTCTATAAGGCAGTTAGAATCAGATTATCCAATATGAACTCTGATTGCAGTGATTTGTACATCTTCTTCGTAGTCATTCATTCCATTGAACAACCAGTGAGTTCGTCTATCTCTAACTTTAGGTACACGCTTTGTATAGTCTATCGATTATCACTATTTGAACTCTCTTCTCTCAGTCACAATCACAATTAGTCATTCTCTTCCGATTGACTGGAAGATCAGACAAGTATCAAATGTAGACCGAACACTCATTCTAGAAGACTAGATTCTCTCTAACAGACTATCTAATCGACATTCTGGCATTGACTCTAAAAGCTAGTTCGGATGAGAAGTGAGCCATTGACTATGGAGCACGAACAATATAAGAAGAAGTGATAGTGGATGTATTGAATGTGCCTAGAGAAGGAGCAAAGTAGTCCCAAAGCCCACAGATCTGCTATTGGGTTATGACACTGAATCAGATGAATAGATTGTATCTCTTTTTTCAATCGGAATTGATAGAGCTAAATCCCCTACGGTTGAAAGGCCTATGCTAGCATTGGTCACATAGGCTTGAACTGCTTAGGCTCGACTCTTTCTTTGCAAGAATGAAAGAAGGGATTACCTTTAGTACAAGGCTGAGTGAAGCTGAGTTTTCTTCCTTGAAGCTTCTTTCTACAAAGCTAAGGCTTGAAGATGAGGTTTAAGAGGGTGAGCGATGTGGAATTCTACACCTAAAAGGCTTGCTCCTTCCTAACCTAGAAAGAGTCAAAAAGAAAGGAAACAAGGCGAAGAATGGCGATGAATATCATGTGTCTGTGCCGATTCATCCCTATTACTAGTATCGGCTGACTCGCTTTCTTTCTTCTTTTTTTTTCCTTTGAAAAATACATAAATATGAGATAGAGACCGGAAGAGACAGAGGCGGGACAGAGACTACAATAAGTTCGGCTTGCTGGATATAAGTTTTTCTATATTGGGTTAAATATAAAAGTATTTTTGTAATATGGATTAGGACGAGACAGATCGAGCATGGATTTGATTGTGTATAAGTCACTAGATTTGTATCAGTTTGAAATGAGTTAAAATGAGTTAAACATATCAATTTGGATTAGATCAAATCCGACTTGATATACTCATGTGATGGCTCTACCTATCAAAATTGATTCATCGTCGAGACAAGACATGAACACTGAAAAGACCGGCCAAATTGAACGTGTATGTAAAGACAGACTTAAACATTTCTACTTCGAATGAACGTCTAGCGAGTTTCTTAGCAAAGCATTTAGCAACTTAGCGTAAAAAATGATTAGCTGGGGTCACCACTCACCAGCAACCCACGAGCAAAAAAATAAAAATAAAAAGCAAAAGAAAGAACGTGGGGCCCAAGTAGTTGGGGTTGGTGAATGTGGAAGATCGGCCCAAAAAAGAACATGGAAAAAAGGAAAACTTACATTAAAAAAAAGAAAAAAAAAGAAAGAAGAAGAAAGAAGAAGAAAGATGAGGAACGGTCCAGCCTCACCAACCCCCGCATAAGCGAGGGGGTGCTCTACCAGAAATACAGTAAAAATAGACGCACGCCTAACCTTTTTCCAAGATTCAAAATCGGCACCTACCAACTTCAATTGACCAATTTTTTTTTTTTTTAAAAAAAGGCCAATGCCTACTTTTACACACTTACGAAGGAGAGAGTACACAAATAATTACTACTTTTTAAGAAAAAAAGTCTACTTATATATATATAAAATATTGCGCATGTACTGTGACCTATCATCTCGCGTATGTCATATGACCTACTAATTTCGTTGATCGAGTAATAACATGAATCGAATCTCGAGTGAGGAGTTTCAAGATTAAGTTGAATTGATTCCCCTTGGACCGAGTAGGTTTTCGGTTATGATAGCGCCATTATGGCATTAGAAGCTAAATAAAACAGATGCAAATGATTTTGTTATTTTTTTTTTTTTGGAGGTACGTATTTGAGAGAAAACTCTATTTCCACGACCTCTGGAGACAGCACTTTCGACGAAGTGACCAAACTGCCCCTCATCAGGTTAGATATTCACCACTCATACCCAAGAAGACCGTTCTTTCTCGTTATCTGTTCTTTTGCTCTGTTTAAACTTTTATTACATCTTCTTCTCTCTGTTGCGATCTCTTTCTGCAAGACTTACGGGATATCAAAACGAGATGGGGGCGAGTCTCTTAAACCACGATCTGAAATTACTCGTGCGTTCTATTCCTCATGAATCTTCTCGTACAAACTTCGCCATCGCCTTCGACGAAACTCGAACAGAGTAAAATGGCAGCCGGACCCCCGAACGTTTCCATCTTCTTTGCCTTAAACATTTCCACTCCGAGTAGTCAAGGCCGAGACTTTTGGCTTAAAACTAGCTCGACGGCGCAAGAGCAAATAACCCGAGAGGGTAATCTAACGTGGTAGGTGCTCTGTTTTGCGGGCGGGGATGATGAAGATGATGTCTCGAGATCCATGCGCGACTCCATTTGGCAACAGCGCATCGGGATTCTGACCATGTCGCATTTACCATCGGAGGAAGACGAGTTCTACTGCGGGGCATTCGTTCCTGCATGTCCCGCGACATTTGTCAATGGCGGAACGGAGAGATATGGCCATCTGTACGGTCGTGCAGACCCCTCACCTACCGCGGTAATGTCATCTCAACGGCGGAGCAAGGAGCGTGGCGCCGGAGTTCGGACACGGCCCTGCTTATATATAAGACTGTAGAATGGACTCAAATGGCAGACACGGAGAGAGAGAGAGAGAGAGAGAGAGAGATTTATGCCGTGGTGATCGGGAAATCTGGCAGGTGATGATCACTCCTGATCTTCAGTGGCTTTGATATACTTCACGTGATCTTGGAGGGATCAAGTTCGGAATCTGATCTTGATCTCGTATTATTTTTCATTCAATTTCGCCACGGAGTCTCTCTTTCTCTCTTTAATTGTTGCAAATTTGTAATTAAGTCCAATGATTTGCTTTTATTTGCACGAATTGATCCTTCCATTTCTTAAATGTTTTCTCCATGTCTTTGTATTATATATATATGATAGGTTGTGCAACTGAACTGGTTCTACTTAAAAAACTAGATCAAATTATCATGAAAACCAATCTAGTTTTAAGTTCTTGTTGGAATTAGTCCAACTTTTTAGAATTGCTAAAAGCCGGCCTCGGAGTGAAGAACCATTGAAAAACCAAATTGAATTTGGAATCGGTTTCGTAAAATCTAAAAACCTTAATTTTTTTCTCTTGACTTTTTCTCCATAAGTTCGCATGGACATTTCACGTGTATCTCTCACTCGCCTCCTCTCTCGCTCGTGGCTTCTCCTCATTCGAGCCCTCACTTGCTCCTGAGTTGCTTTTGCTCTTTCGCTATCATCCATATTTTATTTTAGACCGTTTTGTTACTCATACCGTAAACAATGAAATCCAAAACAGGAGGGAAAAAAAAAACATGTTCTCAATAGATTCCGGAACAAGGTACATTCTAGGAATCAATTCTAACAAAATAGAAGCTATCCATTTTGACACCTGGTAGATATGCGCATGAACACCACTCGAAAATCTCACCACGTGAAAATCTTACCATGTTGGCAGTTTGTCTTCATTTGGATAAGAAAGGGGCGAAAGGATCGAATGACAAACTAAGTGAGTTCGATGATTATATTTTCCGAAAGAACGTTAGAACGAAATAGAGAAAGCAGTGCGCTTGTCCAAGAGCATATGATTCACCGCGATTTAAGAGCGTTCAAAGCACGATCCGCTCCTGAGTTTTCGTCGGGACTTGTCCTGGGAGCCACGCGAGAATCAAAAACGAGATGCGGTGACCGGCTCAGGAGGTCATCCGGTTACCCGAAGGCGAAACGAAAATGGGAAAGTCGGCCGGCCGGCCGGCGAGGGGCGACTACCGGTCCAATGGAGAGAGGGGGCGATCCGACCGGGTGGGCCCCCCGCCCCCTCACGCCGCCCCCCACGAAACCACGAAACGCCCCGATTCGTTGTCCCCCACCCTCCGTGTCCGCCTCTTCGCCACCCCCACCGAATCCTCTTCCATACCTCTCATTTCTTCTCTCTCTCTCTCTCTCTCTCTCTCTCTAGCGCATTGAACCGCGAGGGGCGCATGCATTGAGCGCGAGGTGACCTTCGCCATTCTGGGATTTCCTTTGTCTTCATGCGGGATCCGTCCTCGCTTTCGCTTTCGCTTTCGGCTTTTCTTGGTGACCACTGACCAATGTTCTGCATGCGAGATTTGTCCCCTCCGCGTCTTGTATTGTATTGTTTGGCGGCCGTTTGCGCATGTTGCCGGGGGGAGCATTCGCGTGTCATTTGATTTCTGTCCGTTAGTATTGGATGTAAATTTTGGCGGGAGCTATGAGGAGGAGGAGGAATTGGGTTGGCCCGGTTTCTCCAGTTTCTCTTTATAGGCCTCCGTGTTTGTTGCAAGTCTCTTACAGTTTTTAACCCAGTTAGCTAGATTCTGTTGCCTGGTGATGGTAGTGTTTGCAATGCAATTTCCCCTCGTGGACAGGGCTTGCTCGTGGCCTTTGCCCATCTGGGTTATTTCTTGATTTCCGATTGCCGTTCATTTCCCGTGATCTTGGATTTTCAGTAACGTAGGCCTCCTTTTGATGCAGAAACGCGGCTGTTGAAGGTTTGCCAGGAGTTCTAGTGCCGTGGTCTTTTTGCCTGGCACTGAGCTCTCTGGGTCGGCGACCTTCACATGCCCCTAGTTCTTTTCGCAGAGTCATGACTCGAGACGAGATGGAGGAGGCGGCCTGCTAACACATGTATGTTTGTGAATACTTAATGGTTCTTAACATGTCATGTTTTCGTCCTTTGTTGCATTGTCCAACTTAATTGTCCTAATGAGTGTGATTAGACGTGTGTGCCTCTCTGGTTGAAATTCTTGTCAATTGTAAAATATTTAGGAATTCTATCAGCAGCGAAAGAAAGTTAATCCTAGGTTCCTAACTTGTGAATTCTCTCTGTGCGGGTAATGCAGATGTGTTCTACTGTTTTCAGTTTCTCGCTGCAAGTCAAGTCTGTGCAGTGCCAAGTTAATTAAGGGCAGTTGCTCTTAATTGGCTTCTACATTCTTGGGAGGAAATGAATCTTAGTCAGTGTTCACGGCGTTCGGACATCACACTGCCCTTTGTTGAGGGTCTACATCATGTGAATGTGAACCCTAAACCGGCTTTAATGGTTAGTAGATCCACGAGGAGAACTAGATCTTGTTGTGGAAGCAAGAACATGATAACATGTAGCCATTTGATGCCTGGGCACCTAGAAGGATCTTTTGTGGGGAAGAAGCAGGTGGAGGAGCGTCCTGAGAAGCTGGACTTTGTGAGGACATTGTTGATTGACAACTACGATAGTTACACATACAACATCTACCAGGAGTTATCAGTTATCAATGGGGGTAAGTCATTTCTGTTCATTGCACGCTTGTTCCAGTTCAATATCAATTTCTGTCTTTATTCTTTCATGATCCCATTCATAGAAGGTGCTACCTTGCTTCATTCATTTGCTATGAAATAAAAATATGCCTTCCCTCCATTGAAACTTTAACAAAATAGCTAAAGCAAACGATGAGATTCCAATATGAACCTGGGGCTAATGGAGAGAGTTCTTGGATGTCACTAGGCATGCTTTGAAGGAATTTTATCGAAACCGTGTCTGTATCTTAGACTCAATGTACTGTCTTTGACCATTGCACCTGTATTTGAATTTTGTGAAGACATTTTGACATTTGTTAGGAAAATAATTATATCGAAACCATCTCTGAGTCTAGACTCAATGAACTGTCTGTGAGCCATTTCACCCGTATTTGAATTTTGTGAAGTCATTTGGACCTTTGTTAGGGAAATAATTCTCTGGCGAATGCTGCTGCTATTTTCTCATTTTCTCCATCAATTTTACATGGTGAATGTAGTACCTCAATGAGCCTTTAAACCAATAAACTGCTGAAACCTTTGCTTTTATTTAAATTTAGAGAACTGGCTTTTTTCTTATTAAACTTCTAAAGTGGTGTTCTTTCTGGGAAAAATTAATAAAATTTCTCATTAGTACCTTAGAAGTAACTGTAAATGTTTCAACTGTATTTTTGTAGTTAGAAATGAGGAGTAGACACATCATGTTGCATGTCCCTTTAGGAAAGCCCCCAATACGATGACACTATTCTAGATTAAATGGGCCAATCCATACTGTTTTGCATGGGCGACGGCACAGATGATGTCTGCTGTTCATGCATGAACAATCGGTCTTCTCGAAACGGGATCTTGTATTGATTCATTTCCTTTTGGCTATTTATTGTTGCAGTGCCTCCTGTTGTGATTAGGAACGATAGTTGGACGTGGAAGGACATATATCACCACTTGTATGAAGAAAATGCATTCGATAATATAGTTATATCACCTGGACCTGGTTCTCCAACATGCCCTGCAGATGTAGGTAAGGTGGATGCTGATTCTAATTTTTGTTTATTTAGCTTTATCCAGCTTCGAAGTTCTGAATTATATTATAGTCACTGGCTTTTGCGACTTAAAAGGAGGTGTTCATTCAGTGTTGCCAGATATTCCTGGTAGAATCTGGCAACGAGGTGTTGCACTTCATGTTGATACCAGAAAGACATCGAACTGATTATGACATGCTAATTTTATGTAATTGGGAAAGAAGCCCTACTTCCTGACATCGAGAAAGAGAGAAAATTTTGAAAGAAGAAAACCATAAGTTTAGGAGAGTAAATGACTTTGATACAGAAAAGGCTCCAGCTGTTTAGGAAAGTCAGTGAAAGAAATCCATAGTCTACTGTAGAGCAAATGGTGATCCATATTTGGATAAACTTCTACTGTAGTTCGAGCAACATCAAATAGGATGGTCAATCTTTGTTTTTGTGTTCTCACATTGAGGTACTCTTTTCTATTGTCACTACCAATATGTTTGGCATTTCCTCGTCATTGCTTCTGATAAATTTTGGAATCTTACAGGAATATGTCTTCAGCTGTTGCTTGAGTGCAAGGACATACCAATTTTGGGTGTTTGCCTCGGACACCAGGTTGTTTTAAGATTATTGTTGCATCTCTGGTCTAATTTGTCATTGACGTGCATGTACCTGTTTGAGTCTGGAGATTGCCATCCAAATCCAACTTTATTCTGTCTAGAGTTTAGTTGCTGTCCCAGTAGTGCCTGTTTCAACTCTTTTAATGCCAAATCAGGCTTTTGACCTGCTGATGTCTCACATGAGTTTGCATCTTCCAATATGATAATGGGTGAAATTTTTGCGACAAAAACATGCTTATGTTCAATGACTTATTGTTCAATAGGCTTTGGGTTACGTACATGGTGCAAAAGTTGTACATGCATCCCAACCAGTCCATGGTCGCTTGAGGTATGTTTTCACAAGGATGCCAGGTTGTATAATTCTTGTTGTTCTATTGAGGATTTTTTGTTCATCATCTTGGAGGCATACCTTGTGAGTTTGCTGAATGATGATCTTATTGCTTGCTCTCACGATATTTAGTCAATCTTCATTTTTCTTAATGAGAAGATGCAATTTGTTGGCTTTGTCACACTGTGTATTGTTTGCTTCAGTGAGATCGAGCATAGTGGTAGCAGGCTATTTCATGACATTCCTTCTGGTAGAAACTCGGGATTTAAGGTTAGTCTCTTCAGAAAATGTGAAAAGAGTTTCACAATTGGAGTGGATTCTTTTTCTGCTACAGCTTTTGCTGAATCCTGCCGGCACATGCTCACAGGTGGTTCGGTATCATTCCCTTGTTTTAGATGCACAAACACTTCCTGAAGAACTCATCCCTATAGCATGGACCACTTCTAGTGATGCGCTTTTCTTTTCTGAGGACAATGTTGTTTCTCCAGATGCCTATGCTAAAAGTAGGGAAGGATACTCAACTTTATTTTCAGACAAAAGAAACGAAAACTCCTGGCCTTTTAGCCATTCTGAAGACATGCAAAGTGGAAAAGTCCTTATGGGCATCATGCATTCTACTTGGCCTCATTATGGTGTGCAGGTGCTTTAGTTTCTTCCTTGTACAAGTAACAAATGTACGGCGTCTTTTCAATCACTCCACTGACCTTTCTGACTGCCAGTTTCATCCGGAGAGTGTTGCAACTTGTCATGGGAGACAGATTTTCAAGAACTTTAGGCGAATAACCGAAGACTACTGGCTGAGATCAAACTCCTCTTTCTTCAGAAGGAGATATGCTCATTTTACTGGTAACGGCAACTTATTTCTAGCAATTGTACATATTCTGCTTTTTCCTTGGGTTGTTGGGGGAAGGTTTGTCTAAGACTTCCTTTTAACCTCCTGTGTGTACTATCATTGCCATTATTCAGAATAAAGATTCAAATTTTCTTTGGCCTTTGTTTTTGAGTGTTATTAGTGAGAACTTGTTATTATCATATTGGTTGACTCTATCTATTTCTGAGCAGTAAACTTTTTTTAGCACGAATCCAGGTACCCCGTGCTAATCATATGTCAGGACAAGTTCTTTTAACAAATACTCCCTCAGTGGAGATTAATGGCAATCACTTGCTTCAAGAGGTTACCAGAAGCAGAAGACCATTGTATGATTTGGACGAGAGGAGCTGCTTTGGTATGTCAAATCTGGGAACTTCACCTGCAACCACTGACATGAAGCGACTTAAATTGATGTGGAGAAGGCTAGAAGGTTCGGCTACTAAACTCGGCGGAGCCAAGAACATGTTCTGTGAACTTTTTTCTGATGACAAGGCTGAGAATACCTTTTGGTTGGATAGTTCGTCAATTGAGAAGGTCTGTCTGTCAGGAAGAGGAAGAATGCACTTTTCAGTTTTCCTTACTTCTATTGGGAACTTTCTGTCATTTGAGTCTTCTCATGGTTTCTTTGAGTTTCTCATTTCACCCTTTTCATGTGGCCATGCTGCCACTTGGATATCTAGAAATATGTCATGCATCTTCATTGGCAAGAGTTTGGTTCATTTTGGTTGTTTTGTTTGTCTGATGTCATCTTTATATTTAGGGAAGAGCTAGATTTTCATTTATGGGTGGGAAAGGAGGACCTCTTTGGAAGCAACTGACATTTAGATTGACCGACAGCAGGTATGGATTAGCGATGATCTCATCTCCTAACATAGAAAAATAGAGATGTAATTTGCTTTGAATTTTAGTCTTATGCATGATGATGCTTGTGTTAATTTATCTGCTGATTATCTCTTTTGTCCATTGGTTGAGTAATAATCTATTAAATATGATAATTGAGCATTTATGTCCTGGGTTTAGTTTATGCTTTTGACTTTTTTTTTGGACAGTGATACAACTCATTGTGGAGGTTATCTATCAGTTGAAGATGCTCATGGCCATACTAGTAGTACATACTTGGAAAAAGGTTTCCTTGATTTCTTGAACAAGGTATATCTAATATCTTCTCTGAGATCTGAGTGGGCACAAAGCAAATTTATAAGTTCATTCTTTTAGGAGAATGGAGTTGTAATAGTTTGACACTGTCTTCTTTACCTAGATTTGAATCTGTCTCCCTCTCGCTCATGTTTAAATTTGAACAAGCTCATTTGAATGATTGATCTCATCTGTTGTTCTCTGTGTCACGCCAGAAGATAAGTCTTTTGAAGCTTCTTTGATTTTTTATTTGTCAAGAAGCCCAAACAGTTTTCACCCTTTACTTGTTTTGTGTCTTCATGTGTTCTGGCTAAATCAAGTTGCTGTGGCTATAGTTATTCTTTTCAGTGTATCCAGATTTATGAACTGCTTTCTCTTGTCCTTTCTTGTAGGAGCTTCTATCATTTCATTGTGAAGAAAAAGATTTTGAAGGGTTACCGTTTGAGTTTTACGGAGGATTTGTCGGGTACATAGGGTACGATGTCTGTTAAATGTTGCCATCAGGCTTTATCTCTGAATTTATGATTAAAGTTAAAAAAGTTTCTGGAATGCTTCTTATCTGTTACTTTTAGTGCATTTCCATTAGAAAACGGTTGCATTTCTGAATGTGCATGTGACCTATTTCAAGAAGAATATTTGTATAAATGCACATTCCTCCTCTTTTATTCCCTTTCATTGCCTCTACTTTGTCTGTGGACTAACCTATCATGTCTTCTTGCATTTCAGGTATAACCTCAAAGTAGAATGTGGTGCAGCAACTAATCGTCACAAGTCAACAGCTCCAGATGCTTGTTTTCTGTTTGCTGATAATATTGTAGTGGTTGATCATCTGAATGACGATGTTTATTTGATGTCAATACATGACCGTGACACACCTGCCACAACATGGCTGGATAATACAGAAGAAAAGCTTCTTACTTTAAGAACAGCTCCTACAGATGAACCGAAGAACAAAAATACAGTGTCCACGACAATTTCCCCCCATGAAGCAGGCTTTTGTGCTGAGAAATCCAAAGAGCAGTACATGGAAGATGTCAGGAAGTGCTTGAAGTATATAAAAGATGGAGAAAGCTATGAGTTATGTTTTACGAACCAAATAAGGAAAAAAGTTGAGGAGATGGATCCTCTGAAACTGTATCTTCACCTTAGAGAAAGCAATCCAGCACCATATGCTGCTTGGCTTAATTTTGCAAAGGAGAATCTCCACATCTGCTGCTCTTCGCCTGAGAGATTTCTGCGGTTGGATAGGTACGGTGTATTGGAGGCAAAGCCCATAAAGGGTACCATAGCTCGGGGAGTGACAAAAGAGGAAGATGAACAGCGCAAATTGCAACTGCAGTACAGGTAAAGTTTTCGCTTATAAATACCCAACAGCTTCAAATTCTCCATTACCGTTTTCTTTGTGGGTCTGCGTAATGTGTATATGCTGGTTAGTTGCATGGAGGAAAATGTTGCAGAACAAAATTCTTAATTGCAACTCTACTTTATTTGTCCAAATGATTGGCTTCACTCACTTTGTGCACAAAGATTTTGTATGCTTTGTCGGGTTTCTGGAGGCGACGCTACATCTAAGAAGCTAGGAAGGCTAGATTTATAGTTCTAGAAATGAACTTGTTCATCTGTTCGCTGGTAGTGCTTGATTTTTCTTTAGAAAGCTGATTCCCTCTCTCCTTCCCCCTGCCTGGCAGTGAAAAGGATCAAGCAGAGAATCTGATGATTGTCGATCTTCTCAGAAATGACCTTGGTCGGGTTTGTGAGCCCGGTTCTGTTTTTGTACCTCATCTCATGGATGTTGAGTCATATGCCACAGTCCATACCATGGTGAGTACGATATGTGGAAAGAAGCGGAGCGATGTTAGCGCAGTTGACTGTGTTAGAGCTGCATTTCCAGGTGGTTCAATGACAGGAGCGCCTAAACTGAGATCTATGGAACTTCTTGATTCTCTGGAGAGCTGCTCTCGAGGTATCTATTCAGGATCCATTGGGTTTTTCTCTATCAATCAGACGTTTGACCTGAACATCGTCATAAGAACAGTCGTGATACATGATAATGACGCTTCAATCGGGGCGGGTGGGGCCATTGTCACCCTGTCGAACCCTGAAGACGAGTACGACGAAATGAATTTGAAGACCCGTGCACCGGTGAAGGCGGTGATGGATATTCAGAATGCTGAGAATTTGGTAACCCCTCTCCCGCTCTCTTCAATAGTTGATAGGTAGAAATGTCTGTTTAGTGGTTGATACTTGTTGTGCCTTACCTTGTTATTCATTGACAAAAACAAGATACATTCATTTTACGAAACAATAAAGAATTTATTCATTCTAATTAGAAGTTATTTCTGTTGAATTTGTGTCTATTGACATGTGAGACCGTACAATGCCATATACTACCAACGTTTAGATAGCGATTTACATGGATTTATCTGCTCTAACGAACCTGATCTTGTATGTCTGGTGCTTTGAAGAATATGAGAAATTATGGCGTGGTTTCGACTCACTTATGCATACCCAATGCATTGAGCCGTTCGGCTGTTCTCGTGCATTGGGCTCACAAGAGTTGAGCACACGTAGGTATAGCTCCAGGATTGCAAGTTAAACCAAGGAAACTCCAAAACTCTTTTATTTTATTTTTTTTTCAAGCAAAAGTTACTTATAATTTGTTCTTGTTTTTGCTGCTTGCATTAGTACGCAGCTTGCATTACCGAAATGAAAAGCGGCATACGATTAAGCAATGGCCAAAACCTACGCTCCAACATTTCCTTCCTCCTCTGTATTTTTCCTAAAGAAAGGAACCGATGGATTAGCTCCCAAATCTTTCTCTTCAACCTTTTAGAATTAAAACGAGCCTGCACGTGCTGTTTGAATTTCAGACTAACTTCGTCTCCTCCCCAACTCCTGATTTTTAGTCGGTCCACGACGGCGCACCGAGACGATTAACCAATCAGCGAAAGGCAAGCACAGCAAAAAGAACGTTACTCGATCAAGAATTGTTACATGACATGGATGGAAATTTAACTTTGTAAAATAAGGGTTTTTGAAATGATGTAAAATGGCGTTATGCTGATGATTGCAGGACCCTGCTGAGTCTCGTCCCCTGGGCAAGTCGAAGGAAAGCATGTCCATGACGGCAGAAAAGGAAGCACTTTCTTGAAGAACGGCGACGAATGGTTCTACGATTACTGAATGTGTTTAGTTGAAATGTTCATTTGAACTCGACTTGCCAGGAGTTTAAACGACTCCTAGGCATGTTCGTTTCTATGTCTGTCATGTTTTTTTTATATTATATAATGCATTGTAATGTTTTGCTCAAAAAAAATAAAATATAATGCATTGTAATGCTATGCGCCCATTTCTAATACTATCTTAAATTGTTATTAACCATTGCGAGGAGATAATTTAGGAATCAATTGACAAATCCGCATACTGGATTGAAGAAAACTTTGCTTTTGCCATTTCTTCCCATTAATCCATAATCTGAAACTCTGCGGCTTCGATCTTTGTTGTTTGATAAAGAAAAATTGATTTCAATTAAGAAAAGTAAGTGTGTTAGTAACCGAGAAAGAGAGGAAATCGAGAAAAGGGACGATTGTACTTTTCACTATTCAAATTTAGACATTTTTGGCAAACAAAAACTTCATTTATTTTGCAAGAAATAATTGATTTGAGAGCAATCACATGCATTATTTGAAATGATTAGTTAATTGAAATTATTTTTATTTTTGATAATAATTTATATTTAAAAATATTCACAAATAGTAAAAATATATATTTTTATTTAGGAAAATATTTTATGAATTATTTATTTTTTACGAAATAAATATATATGATAAGGAAGAAAGCAAAAGAAAGAAAGTAAAATATAAGGAAAACATTAAAACATTAAAACTTGTTCCAAGTTTTAGGTTCCAAGTTCTAACAATTAAGATTCTAGAACATACTTGTCGAAAATGAATTTCTTTTTTTTTTTAGAACTTGAAATTTACCCAACATACCTTAGAACTTGGAACTTAGGGGTGAGCGTAATTCCACGGTAGAACTTGAAACTTAAGAATTGGATTGGTTTCAGGTTCCAAGGTATACATGGTAAGTTCCAGGTTCCAAAAAATAAGGAACCTATTTCGATAGATAGGTTCTAGGTTCTTAGTTGAGGAACTTGGAACTTGTAACCTAAAACCTACGCAATCCCGCAATATTTCATGTTGTTCAATGATGAATGTATAATTTAGAAGAACTAGTCTGAGCTTTCATTTTATGACTGAGACTTTTACTTTATTTATGTTCATATTTTTTGTGTATCTATATATAAGTTATGGTCAGTGAATTATAATAATAAGTGGTGCTCCATTATATATTTTAATTATTGCAATCGTTTAATTGATAATATAGGTGGAACTTGGGTAAATCCGAGAATCGACCTTAGAACTTGTGATAGGGTATGTTTCGAATTTCAAAAAGTAAGGAATTTGTTCTTATGGGTAGGTTCTAGATTCCAGGTAGAACCTGTACGGAATCTGGAACACCTGGAACCTAGAATCATGTTCACCCCTACCTAAAACATGAAAAATAAGGTTAAAACGATGTTGTTTTTATCTAAATATGATTTTTTTAATCAAATAATATTTAAATTAGATTAAAAAAAATTAAAAAGAAGAATGGAAGGAAAATGACAAGGGGCTGCAAGGCCCTAATTGTCCCCATCACAACATGGGAAGGGTTGGAGATGGTGGGGGATGGCTGACCAAGGATCAGTGAGGGTTGCTAGCGACCCTCGTCAACCGCAAGTGAGGACGTACAAGGCCTCGCCCAAATTTGGAGGTGATTATTGGCCCTCGCCCAAATATAGGCGAGGCCCTTGACTAGTGGGGGATGATTGCCATTGGTGGCCCTCAGCCAGATGTGGGTGAGGGTCAATGACCCTTGCTTGATTTGGGGAGGGTCCAACCCTTTGCCAACTATCCCTGGTAGCTAGCTAGGTTTTGCAACATTCCGTTGGTTTCCTTTTTCCTTTTTTTTTTTTAATTTAAATAATTTAATTTCAATGTAATTTAAATAAAATTTTGTTAAAAATCAAATTTTAACAACAATAATTTCAACTGTTAGTGTCGCGCAAGAGAAAAATAAAATAAAATAAATCACATCAACATTTTTGTTAACTAAATTAAACAAAATTAGCAAAATGATTTGATTACATCAATTTAATAAGTTTTAATTTTTTTAACTCAATCATATTCTGCGACAGATCTTAACATCTCGTGTTTCTCACAGGGCGGCGTTGCGGGGTGAAAAAAATTCGAGCTCCCACCCGCCGTGCAACTTCGAGTTGACTCCTTCTTCATGTGGCCAACTACACCAAACCATACACAAAAATGCATCATATCCACTCCCTCTCCAAAACCCCACCACCAACCCCAAAAGCCTCGTAGGCGGAAGGTAACGACTTCGAGGGGGGTAGGTGGAGTTTCCTAATCATTTACCTGCTGTTTCTGCGAGGAGGGAGGAACCCATCTTTTCTCAGACCGACCCGCCACCCCCCTCCATCTTTCCAGCCCTCCCTGCCTCCCCTCCGTTTTTTCCTTCTCGACCCAATTCGTTTCTGGGGAGTTGCCTCACGCCCGGCAAGGAGTTCGAGAGAGAGAGAGAGAGAGGGAGAGGTTGTTCCAATGGCGTCGTCTGTATCGGCCAAGCCGTTTCTTGGGTCGTCGGCTGCCGACTCCGTCTCCGCCTTCCGTTCTCTGCCCTCCGATCTCAGTAGGCCCTCCCTTCAGTTCTTGATCCGCACCCCGGCTTCCAGAAAACTCCGTTAGTTTCTCTCTCTCTCTCTCTCTCTCTCTCTCTCTCTCTCTCTCTCTCTCTCTCTGTGTCTTCGCGCGGGAGTGCGTGGGTGGGATGCGAAGGATCTTGATCAGATGGAATAAAGTGAAAGAAAGAAAAAATTTACGTTTTCATGTTCGTAGCGTGGGTATACGGGCTTTATCTTGGCAAAGGTTTTATCTTTTTGAGTTTTGGGTATGTGGGTTGCCACTGATCTTGGTTGTCAATTAGCAGAATCTGTTTTCCAGTGCCGAGTTTGGTTTATAATTTGTGGAATTTTGTATTATATGTTATATGTCTGATCCTATAATACATATGACTGGACGAATAGAAACAGAAAGACATAGCTCATTTCCTGGTTAGCAGTCCTAGTCTGTCGTGGTCCTTGGCTAATGCTGCATTACAAACTTGCACTAGATGGAAATCTGCTGGCTTTTTCTTTCTAATACCTGCTAGACCCAGAGGGTATCGTATTTATCCGTTTTCCTGATCGTATGGTTGAGGATAGAGAAATTGGAAACCTGGATGTGTTGTCGATGTCCTTCTGTGGAATTTCTACTTGGACAGATCTCACCTCAGAATGCTTGCAGAGATAAAGGCTGCTGGGAGCACCTTTGGGACTCACTTCCGCGTTACCACATTTGGAGAATCTCATGGAGGGGGTGTAGGTTGTGTAGTTGATGGATGCCCTCCCCGGTTGCCCCTCTCAGAAGCTGACCTCCAAGTAGATCTTGACAGAAGGTACTTTACCTTGAGCCCTTGCAGTTAATGCATTCATGCTTAAGAAAATAATGGGTTGTGTCAATCATGGAGATCACGCTGTCCTGTCTGATCATTGGGTTATAGAAAGTATAATCTCACATCATCTGATTGTTGGTTTGCCATTAACAAATTCATTCTCGTGCATCCAGACGACCGGGCCAGAGCCGCATCACTACCCCCAGAAAAGAGACAGATACATGCCGAATATATTCAGGAGTCTCTGATGGTAAGATCTTTATGCGCAAATTTTACAATCCATCGATTTTAGTGGTCTTTTCCAGATTAAAAACCCTATACTAATTAGTGATAACAATGAGTATTAAGCTTATTAAGTTTGGTTGCAGGAGTGACCACAGGGACACCGATCATGGTACTAGTTCCCAATACTGATCAGAGAGGCCATGTGAGTATCCTATCATGGGTGATACTGTAATGTTTGTTCAGATTGACATGGAAGAAAAGTGATGTGTTTAGGAGTTTGCAATTGCTTGCTGTGAACTATATGGTTGAATTGAGATCTCCTTCTGGTTAAAAACAGTTGAGGCAGAATTAGCCTAGATGCATTTATGTTGTGCATTGAGGCTGTTTGTTTTATGGGATATCTTGTGCTATATTGACTTACTCTCATGAAAATGCTTGTTATCAACATAGATAATTCTGAGGAACCTGAGATGCTGTTTAATGGGGGAAACCTATCTGCTTTCATCTTGTTTCTGCCTGTCAAATGGCTAAGGGGAAAACGATTAAAAAGTTCAAGAAATAGTCGGAGTCTGTTACTTTTTTAGCTGATAAGTACTATGATGTAAAACATTTATTATTTAGTTTGTTCGCTGCCCAAAACCTGCAAAAATTCTTCAGATGCCAACTTGCCTTTTGTTTCCGTTTAATTGACAACTTTTTTCACAATCTCCTTATTGTGTTAGTCCTTAAGTTTATATAATATCTGCCTTTTGATTCTCTAGGATTACAGTGAAATGTCAAAAGCTTATAGGCCTTCTCATGCAGATGCAACTTATGATATGAAGTATGGTGTGAGATCAGTTCAGGTATTGTTTTTTAACCAAAAAGGTCCAAGGCCAAATGTTGGTAAAAGACTGATGTGTTGAAACTTACTGTCATTCTTTACTCCTTATCTCTGTTACCAGGGTGGTGGAAGATCTTCAGCAAGAGAAACTATTGGAAGAGTTGCAGCTGGGGCAATTGCTAAAAAGATTCTTAAGGAAATTTCAGGAACTGAGGTGCCTTCATTTTCTTCACTCTTTGATATTTTTGCCCTAGATGGAACAATGGTGATTCAGAGCTTGGACACATTTGCTTTGATTTTTGGTTTCCTTTTCTACGATTTATCATGATGTTCTTTGGTACTTTGCATGAGTTTCATTAAGCAAGTGAAAATTGTAAGACTGGAGAAGCTTGTGAGTAAATTATATTCAATTCAATGTGAGAGCAGTCCGTGCGGGAATATTTTTCTTACTTAGTAATTCGAATGCTTCTGTTAACTGTCACCTGTGCTTGTGTTTAAATTTATGCTGATGCAACCATGCTTATGTAGGCAGGTGTTAAAGTGGAGCTGCAGGATCATTTGTTTTGTTTCCTATATGTTCTTTTGGAATGACAAGTACAAAATCTGCTGTCACAGATTTTCTCTCTACAATATGGAGATGATGATTGTTTTAAAGTTTGTGACTGAGATTTCTGGTGTACTGCGTTATAGGATTTTAGACTCTCTCTACTTTAGTCCATGCATATCAAGTACAGTAGCTTATGTCAAAGGGTGAGGTTATGCTGCTGCCCAGCAGCAGTAACACTTAGGCCCCGTTTGGTTTGGCTTTAAGGGAATGTCTTTGGGAAAATGCAAATACCTTTAGGCTAAGGGAGTTTTCCGAAATGCGAATAGCATTTGGTGAATTGTAATTTTAAAGTGTATTGCGAAACAACTTTGGCTAAAATGCCATTTGATAAAAATTACATTTGTAAAGGACATTTATTAAATTAAAAAAAAAAAAAGATTTTTGTAATTTTTTTTTTTCAAGTTCGGTGGCCGGCCGGCCAGATCTGGCCCCTGGATGGCCTCGCCTGAGGTGGGCGACCTCAGGTGAGGCTGCCTGATCCCAGGCAACCGTCACCTAGGGTCGTGAGACCTTAGGCGGCCGCTTGGGTCACACGATTCAGGCAGCCGCTTGGGTAGCGCGACCCAGGTGTTGCCCGAGGTCCGGCGACGGTTGCTGAGGTCGGGCAACCCTCAGGCGGCAGTCGCCGGCGCGTGTGACCCCTTGGCCGGTGGTCGTTGGCCTCCGATCGGCTTATCCGTGCGGCAGTCTTCGGAGAAGATGAACAGTAACCAAGGCCAATACTTGCATTCCGAAAATGCAACTTCCCAAAGTGACTTTAGAGTCCTAAAGCCCATTCAAATGCCAAACCAAACGGGACCTAAGGCCCGACACGACCTTATCCTCAGCCCCCTATGGTTGTAAGACAACATTTGCTCAGTAGACAACCACATCATACTGATCTCTCTCCTCACTTTCTCTTTCTAACTTAATATGCATGTTTCGTTTGCTCACCTTCCTATGCTATGAAGAAGAAATTACTCCTTCATATTTTTTTATACACCAAAAAGGAAAACAGAGGACCTAAGTCATTGTCGTGTTTTCTTTTTCTGTGGTTTCTTCCCTTTTTCATTGTCCTTATCTTCATCAACGGCTAAAGACACTATAATGCTGTCACCCTTGACTGAGTCTAGGAGTTGTGCTCCTCCCACCAACATCTACTACTAGAGGTCTCTCCTTTCTCGATGGAGTTAGCGTCATTCTTGTCGCTGACAAAAGAGCCACTGGCTCATTGGTTGACTGCTTTGTTGGCAACAGAGTCATTGACTTGTGATAGATAATGATTCGCAAGACAGTGGAAGGACGACCTCCATTGGACGTAGTTGTGCGGTGGCAGCAGTGGTAAAGAGCATAAAGAGAAGAGAGACATGGCTTAGGTTAAGGTTTTCAAATGGTGTGGAATCTTTTATGTCAGATTTACATGTCTATGATTCATTGACAACCTCAGTGGGGGCCACTTGTCTGGGCAGTAGCATAACACATTCTATGTTAAATTGAGATTCTCGAGCATGTCCTTTGATATCGTCAAAGATTTTCTTGTTGTCTTTTCTTTTTCTTAATACAGGCTTCCCATAATTTTGTCTTCAGGTGCTTGCTTATGTCTCTCAAGTCCATGAGGTTGAACTTCCACAGGAATTAGTTGACCATGAAACTCTGACTCTCGATCAGGTATAAATGACAACTCTTTCTTTATTTTGGGGGAACCCGAAATTTTAGGGCGAGTTTCATATTTAGCGATGATATATAAATTAAGAAACGTTCCAAAAAGTTCTCTGTTTGATTTTTCTGTTGCAACTCAAACTCATCATTCAGGAGTTCCTTGCTATATTTCCAATGGAAAGGGTGGAGCTGCTACTTTATGTGTGTGCTAATAGTTGAGCTAGTCATGATTAACAGTAAAGTATAGTCGAGTTATCTATACGTTGTGAGAACTTCATAATATTAGCTTCGGCATGCACTGATCTGCAATCTGGATTTTACCTCTAACATCAAGGGGAAGTTGTGTGGCACCAATCCCTAATGGAAAGGAGATGGGAACATCAGTTTACTTCTTTCGTCATTTACTTTTTCTTTCAATTACTCTGCCTTGGTTGTGATATGTTGCCATAACTAGCTAAAACCTGTGGTGTATATTGGCAGATTGAGAGGAACATCGTTAGGTGCCCAGATCCTGCATATGCTGAGAAGATGATTGCTGCAATTGATGCTGTTCGAGTGAAAGGGGATTCTGTTGGTGGCATTGTTACATGCATTGTTAGGAATGCTCCCCGTGTAAGAACTTTTCTTTGACACCTCTCTCTCCAGAAAGACACTAATTGAATGAATGATTAATGAAGATGATTGACACTCTGTCTTTACATTGTTTTGGATATGCATGTAAATATAAAAAGAATATGCAGATGCTATATGGTGTCGCATACACGCACATGCACGCGCACGTGCATGGCACACATTCTCATTATGGTGAACATTAAAAGCTTATTAACTTTGCAACTTGATATCAGGGGCTGGGATCACCAGTTTTTGATAAACTTGAAGGTTTGCTGGCGAAGGCTGCTTTGTCTTTACCTGCAACCAAGGGCTTTGAATTTGGCAGTGGATTTGCAGGTACAGCAGTTCTGCTGTGGAGGGAATAGATTTGGATTAGATGGGGGCGATTAAGTAAATTAGTTGAGTTTCCTTAACGCTTTATGATAAATTTCAGGAGCTAAATCGACTGGTAGCCAGCATAATGATGCATTCCATGTGGATAAAAATGGAAGGATCAGGACAATAACAAATCGCTCTGGTGGAATACAGGTATGTTCTGATACGGCATCGTTCTCCTAATAGATAGGGTTGAAATTTTTGCATTTCTTCTATTCTATGTGCAAGAAAATGATTCGGGGAGGTATTCTTGTGTGACTGTCAGGGTGGTATATCCAATGGTGAAATTATAAACATGAGAGTAGCTTTCAAGCCAACATCTACTATCACAGTAAGCTCTCTGTCTGTCTGTCTGTCTGTCTGTCTGTCTCTCTCTCTCTCTCTCTATCATGTGCGCGCATGCGCACACGCATGCACACACTTGCTGCAGATGCAGGCAAGCGTGTTGCAATGTGCAGACACTGCGGTTGTGCTGAGTCTTGTATTGATGTTGAGCACTTTCTTTCAGTCTCGTAAGCAGTGGGCTAGCTCTTAGTTCCCCATTTGGACATCATCCACAAGATTTGCCATCCTTGACGTGTCAAATTGTAGGATATTATTCTCATTGCCCTAATGCCATTTTCATTGATTCCATCTTATGATGTATCCGCAGACGAAGCAAAGCACAGTTACTAGGGAGAAACAAGAAACAGAGCTGATTGCTCGTGGTCGCCATGATCCTTGTGTCGTCCCACGGGGTATGTCTCCAGTACTTATTCCATTCTGTTCCCTCACTAGTTCTCCCTTAAATTTGCATCTATGATTATGCCTTGATTAAGTAGTAACCTATATGCAAACTATATTGGGAGGCTCTTATGTTCAGGGCTCGATCTTGAAATAAGATAAGAGTGCTTTTAGAGCTCCTATTGCTTAAAGATGATGATTGTCCGAAAGTGCGAAATGTCCTTTAAAATAATTAACCTTTGCATTTACTGTTTGGATGTAGCGGTTCCAATGGTAGAAGCCATGGCTGCGCTAGTGCTCGTCGACCAACTGATGGCGCACTATGCACAATGCTGTCTCTTTCCCATCAATCCTGAGCTGCAAGACCCTCTGTCCTTGTCGAGTGCTCGGAGAGGCATTGAATTTGCCTGTTCAGAGGAGGTAGCAAACCAGTTGTGAAACCATCTCTGCCGTTGAGGGTTCGTCTTGAGTACAGTATCCCTGATAATTCCCTATGGCGGGGCAATTTAAAATTGTCTTAGCCTTTTTGTAGTTGGACCCTTTCTTAATCATGTATTTTTCTTCTGATTTGTAATTGTGAGATAGGCGCAAGAAACTCTACAGTCATCATGTTTGAGCTCTTCTTATAAGTTATACTTGTCGTGCCAAAGTTTGTTGCACCAGATTTGATGAAATAAAATATATTTGTGAGATATGTATGCAACTATTTTCACATAAGTGCTTAAATTAATATCCTTCCATTTATCTTCATTAATCATCTCTTGATCAAGCAGGCCAAGCATGTATAATGAATGGATGCTAGAAAATGAACACTAGAGGGGTCTACTTTACTTTTGTTAGGAATGTAGGACAAACCTATTCATGTGATAAGTTAGTACGCCTACTTTTTTCCGATATTTAACTATTTTTTCACCATTAATAAGTTTATTTTGTCTCGATGTAATATGCAGAGTGACGATATAAAAAAAACCACAAAACCTTTAATAGAACTAGCTCGTGAGTCAGGCACTGCAACACTGGAAACTGTACTCGCCAAATACATTCGGAACAACCCAATTAAAGATCGTAATACAAGTTTTCTTAAACTTAAAATGCAGATCGAACTTTCTGTTTGAAATTGAACATATTTTACCCCCAAGATCATATCTGAATGGACTGGCGGTGCTCTTAATCCAGTACTTACTTCGTTCGAACAGTAGCATCCCCCACTCATAATAATGGGCCGTGCGCTCCATCCGATCTCGCCTTATCTAATGCATGCAGAATGAACCGAAAGTTCCGGTCCCCTTTCCATCCGAAAGATACTAATCAGTTTGCTCCAAAATATATGCTCGATGGGGGTGGAACTCAGACATGCTGGACTCGGGGTCAAGGGCTCGATCCCTCAATACCGCGAGAAATTAACAAACGTACTACACGTGAATATAAGTTGGTCAATCTCTTTTTCGGCTGAAGAATTAGAGATAGGAACAAGATGTACAAACTGTCTTTGTCCCTCCAGATAAGTTCCAAGTCAACTCATCACTTGGAAGGAGATAGACGAATTATTGGAGATAGGAACAAGACGTTGATCAGACATGAGAGTAGTCTTACATGCCAAATGGCCGAAAGAAGACGGCCCATCAATTCCTTTATTAAACGAGATTTGTCCATTAAACGTCGTGTCACATAACCTACAAAGACTCGTGCGTGAGAGAGAGAGAGAGAGAGAGAGGGAGGGAGCGATTAACGTCGCGTCGGAGTGTATTTGGTAGACGACCCAACATCATCTTATGATAAAATAAGGCAAAAAGCGCCCGCAAAATAAGGGCGGCAAAAGCAAAAGGCCGTCAAACAAACGCCAAAGTTCCCCATCATTCGATGGAAACATAGAAAAGCAGAGGAGATCGACAAAAGAGGAGGCGAATTGGAACACTGGCGCGATACTCAGCATCTACAATTTATATTAAGCGGTACCAATAATTTCAAAAGTTAATGTACCAACACATCAGAGAAAAGAGCTCAGTTCACGGGCCATATCTCTCACTTTGTTCCACATTGCTTTAGTTCTTTAGGGGGGGGGTTGTTTGTTAAACTTTAGTCATAATTAAGTCGATTAATCATGATCCTTGACTCGTCCAACCACCGACAGCCGGGGGCCTTTCGCTTGATAATGATGGCGTGAAGTAACAGTTCTTTTTGGTGGACAAAATTGGAGAATTCGATCAAGGAGGGGGGCCAAATCTCAAATAAGGAAATTAAGTGCCTATCTCGCTTTATAGTCTCAAAGGATGTGCGACATCTTCTTTTACCTAAGGATGAAAACCATCCCATCTCCACAATTGCAGCCAATAATCGCGGGGAGCTATCAATTCGAGTTCACGAGAAATGAAACTCGGCGCGAACGCGCCATGCGACACAATCTGCTGCGCGCGTTCCTTTCTCGGAGCCGAAGAAAGCGAGGTCAAGTTAAACATCGCGTAAAGGAGACTCCGGAGGGGACGTACACGTTTGGTTCGCTCTTCTAGTTTGCAAGGACTTCTTTACATGTCTATTGGCATGTGGAGAAGTTTCACTCGAGAAGAGACATTGTGCATCTCTCATCAAGTCATTATCTTCCGATGAACAGAAAGTTACAAATTTTCTTGTGAATGCCCATCTCTATATACCAACGGGATAAGTATATTGAAAATTCTGAAATTTATCACCGAAGTGAAATTGAGTTATAAATTATTTAAAAAATATAATTAAGTTTTAAAACTTATTAAGAAAATGGGTTAATACCCTGAAAAACCCCAAACTGGTACACTTGTGACAAATTTACTCCAAACTATTTTTTTGACCATGAAAAACTCCAAACTGGTATACCTGTGACAAATATACTCCGACTAACTATAAAAAACCCTAAACTGATACATTTATGACAAATTTACCCCAAACTAATTTATTCGACTGCAAAAAACCCCAAAATGATAAATTTGTAACAAATATATCCTCTGCTAAATTTGATTAATACCACAAAAAAATTACAAAAATTGTAAACTGTGACAAATGGAGCGTAAAATCCTAAATTGGTATATTGGTCAATTGTCACGTGTCATTTAACTTAATAATTTGAGAATAAAATTTAATGAAAACTAACGGAGGGTAAATTTGTCACAAGTGTACCAGTTTGTGGTAAATTTGTCAAAGGTATATCAGTTTGAGGTTTTTTGTGGTAAAAAAAATAGTTTGAGGTAAATTTGTTACAAGTATATCAGTTAGGGGTTTTTTAGGGTATTAACCCTAAGAAAAGACAATCCAATCTTAAAATTTTCAAAAGTACAATTAAGTTTTAAAAATTATCGAATGAGTCCAAACAAGTCCTTTATTGAATTACACTTTTTGAAAATTTTATGACTTGATTATATTTTTATGGCATGTTTTAGAACTCGATTATATTTTCGTAATAAATTTTATGACTTTCACTATACTTATCTTTGGATAAACCTTTTGAATAAACCTAACGCATTTGACAGGGTAAAAGCTTGTGTTTGTGTGGCCAAAAAGTAGAAATTACAAAGCGTGATTCTAGCTGGCCTAATGCTGTCGGGCAATTGAGGATGGTGCGGAGTGGGTTGGGATAGGGCGGAAAGTATGAAACGCGGGAGCTAAACCTAGGATTTGACATTGAATTACTTAGGAATTGAATTGATTATGCAATGGGATTCATTGTCACGTCACCTAAAAGCAGCTCGCCGTACCGAGGCAACAACAACCTTTGTGAAAAGCCGATTCACCCGGCGTGATTTCCTCGGAGTTACTGTGTGTTTGTAGCTGTCCCTTTGTCTCGACCACCATCCTCCCGGTTTAGGTCAGCATTCAGCAATGCACATGCACTCGAGCGACGTTCAATTCAGCCCGTGATTTCCTTACTGAGTATGTAGTACAAACGGCAAAAATGAGTAGGTGCATGCATGCACGTCCGATCCATGGCCGATCCGGAGAGGACCGACCGACCGACCGAACCCGTGAAGGTCGTGTCAGCGCTAGATACAATGCTGCCAAAAGGACTTGGGCTAATAAAAGGATACGAAAGACGGTAAGAAGGAAGTACAGGAGGAAGGTCACAGTTTTTCTTGACGTACCAAATTGATCCAATCCTATCCTGCCTCAAATCAAGCGATGCCAAGCAATTTATGGCCACATATATTTCCATTATTCAGAAGAAGCTTGGCATCTGCAGTCGCATATGCTTCTCTTGGGGACGTACTAAATGAAGTAGAGTTGTCCCACGGGAAAAATTATAAAAAATAAAAGTCTTAAACTTATTATATGGATGTTAATCTAGTTATAAATATTTTAAGTTGACTTATTTAATTCTAAATCTTTTAACTATTTGCTATTGTAATTCTTTCGATCAATTTTGACTGTAAATCATTGATGTGAATATTAGTCTACATGACACCATTAATATTGATGTCAATAATTGTGATTTTTTAATATTATCATTTTCTTTTCTTTCCTTTTTCTTTTGTTTATTTTTTCTTATTTTCCTCGGTCGGTTCGTAGCCTTATCCCACAGGTCACAAGCAAGGGCATCCCAGCCCTTGCTTAGCCAAGATTTGGCGAGGGATGAGGAAAAGAGGAAAAGAAAATATATTTAAAATTTATAAAAATTGTCCATGTTAGCGCCGTGTGTGTCACGTAAAATGGTTGGCATATACATCAACGATTTCTGATTAAAATTGATTGAAATGATTACATTGACAAATTGTGAAAATATTTATAAATAAATTGATTAAGTTGAGGAGTTTAATATTGAATTGACATTGGTACAATATATTTAAGACTTTTTGGTAATTATCCTTGTGGAACTCACGTGAATTGCGAGATGCTGGGATCTTACCCCGTCAAGAAGGTAATGTTCGATAATTCAGATAAGGAAATGGCTGTTTAATAATTGACTGATTCGAACAATCTCGTTTTTTGTCCTCGAGAACGAAAATGCTAATCTTAAATCGGGAAATGGTAGGGATGCTGACTGTAGGTCGAGTTGGAAAGACTCTGTGCGAACCTAATCATGACGTGTCAAAGTCATCCATTTTCTAGCTCGAGTAGTTTTATCGTTTCTGGCAAGAATTTCCAGTTTTGGTAGCTGTGAAAGCACGCAGTTTTTGTCTTTCAATGCATGTAAAGTAAGCAGAGCAGGAGACAAGTTCTGGAGTCCAAACTGCGTTTTAATCATCTCATTTCCCCTATCTTCTCGCACACATTATGCTTGCCAAAGTGGCGGAGCATGCGGAAACAACCGAGAGCTCTTTCCAAAAAAGGGGAGATAAAGCAAAGGTGGTACCGGCGATAATTCGCATTTGGGAAAAGATCACGGCGGGAATGTGACACGATCGATCTACAAAGTTTATGTACTAAATAACGCGTCAATAAGCGGCAAGGGTCGTTTCACACACGCAAACGCTCCATAGAAAACAGAGAGAAAAAGGGAGGGAAGTACTGTTCTTGCCAAAACAACCATTAACGATGATGAATTGTCACAAGGGACTTTTTGACAGGAAAACCAGAGAGAGATTCTACACATGGATTTTCATTTTCTTTCTTTTTCTCGTTTGATTTTTTCTGGGGTAAAAACATTTCAAACTCATACATAAGTGTCCAGCACCCGAGTATGGGCGATGCCAATGATTCAATTCTGAGGGAAGGACATGGGTCACTGGCTGCTTCGAAAAATCACAAAGGTAGCCAAGCTCAACTGCTATTTTCACCACTTACATATCTACAGAAGACAAAACCCCAGAAATAGGAAGTAGACTAGAAAGTAAACAAGCCCAAGATCATCCAAGGCCCCCTTGAGGGTCCTAGCATGGCTGATGAAAACACGGAGAAAAATCTGATAAAGAGCAAAGGCGGGTAGGGCGAAATGAAGAAGGCAGAAAGCAACATCGCCCTCCCAAATTCAAACTGAGAAGAGAAAAAGGGAGATTCGCAGGTGATCCTTCTTTGACCCTGTAAAACTCTCCGTCCAAAAAATAAAAAAGAGCGAAAGAAAAGAGAGAAAAAAAAAGAAGAAGCTCTTCTTCGGACATTGGTTTTTTACTTACTTTCTTACTTGCTATCGTAGAAAGCTATAAAGTGGACACCACGCTGCCCGTCCTCTGGCAGGCAAAAGTATCCCACCTAAGATCTTCCCAACACCCAAATTTTGTTACACTCAATTTTGTCCTTTCTTTAGCTCACTCAATCCCTCCCTCCCTTTGAAAAGTAAAAGCTGGATGGGACTGTGTAGCTTCTGTTCCTTTCCCTCTCAGTTTCTCCCTCCTCTCTTTTGGCCTCTTCTGCTGCAACCTGTATATCAGCAAAGCAACCAAGAATTGTTTTCTTAAGCGTCCTTTTCAGTCCACTATTACAAGAAAAGAGCACCCAGCAAGCACCCCCTAAATTGTAGCGCAATAAAGTGGGGATTTAGAAAGCCTCAAAATTTTGGTGGAGCGGCGAGTAAGCTACGTGGCCCTGCAGTGATTCATCGGGCTCCGTAACAGAACCGAGTTTCACCAGGATTTTTCAAACTTAGGGATCCTGCTTTTTCTTCTTTTGGGACCAATAACAGTGAGTCACATTCCTCTTTCGCAGCGTGTCCCCTCAAGGACCCAGGTGTCCAGAATGTTTCTTGGTACAGCTTTGGGTTAGAAGTGCACCGACACTTTGGTATTATTTCTGCCCTCTCCGGAGCATTTTCTTTATTTGTTCACTTCCAGGAATTAAACACAAGTTTGTGACTCCGAGGTATAATGCTTTCTTGGTTTAGGAAGAGAACGGATTAGAGGCTTCTCAAGTAAACAAAGGCTAATCAAAGAAAAGGAGCGCGAGTTTAAAAGGTAAAGTTCCATCCGAAGAAAAATGAGAAAAAAAAAAAAAAAAAAAAAAAAAAACTGGCTACCCACACCCGGATTTTTTTACCACTTTTTAAGGGTATTTCATCGATTTATCCAATTCATAGGGTTTCCCCCGCCATCAAAAATTAAAATAAGCAGGTCGGAATAAAGTTCACGAAAAGTGTCGGAATTGACTAGCAGATCAAGAAAAGCTCTCCCCTCGAATCCATCCAACCCCAAAAATCAAACTTAGAATGGTCAATGTAGGGTTGCGGGAAGATTTTGCATGGACATACGTACGCCACATGTGTTGCATTAGGGGCTCACCAAAGTTTTCTTTAAGCTAGGAAACCAAAAGCAGGGCGGTGACTGGGCCTTTTCATGGTGGGACTTCCCTTTAGACTCTCGGATGAATATTTTGTTTGAAATCTAAAGGCTCCCTAAACCCCTGAAAGAAACCCACCCCGTACCAAGAAGCCGTGATAGCTTTTGCATGCTCGAAAAGCCAGTCCTAGAGGAAGAGAGAATACATAAAACCCGCCTTTGCCCTCTCGGTGGCCCCCTAAATATGCATGACGCAATGACCACAATGCCCCTTTTAGGACAACCGATGTCGGCAAGGGGGAACACGGTGAGGGGTCTCCCGACCCCATCCCTCTTCCTTTTTCCTGGGTTTTTAAATTGGGACTGGACCCCATGTTTCCTTGGTATAAGGTTCTACGTAGCTCCCTGGTTTGGACAACAGTGATACAACCACCGGTTGTTATAGGGGTTTTGATCTTTTTTCTTGAATCCCCCACCAATGCAAGATGACAATAACAGAGGACAGAAGCTGACAAGGGTTCAAACCTACTTCCCATATTTTAGAACAGTGCCGAAACCTCATTAGCCTCGGACATATTAGCACAACCACTTTATAATGTTTTTATTTTATTTTTAATGACATCGGAAATCTTGGTGACTATCAAGTTTGATTGAGGAACAAGCGACTTTGGCTTTGGGTATATGTCTGTGTGAAGCTGATTCGACTGAATTCACGTTCAATGAAGCCTCTCCAAGTGGAGGAACGAAATGCCAATGTGCTCATGTTTATTAGGAGATTGATACCCGGAAGAGTGGATTTTCATGCACTAAGAGCATCTAAAAAGCTTCTACCAACCCACGCACGCCTAGTAGATAGAGAGTTACTTGATATTGCCTGGAAAAGGAAAGCTTACCTTCTTGTGCTAAGTCGGACCCGAGTTTCGTTCGAAGCTAAGTTTAGGTGGGTTTAGGAACAGCTTGCTTGAAAGCAACAGTGGGAGCAATTCGGCAACTCCTCCTCTGGTGCTCCTGCACAAGTTCTCCGGCGAACCAGTCGAGCTTCTCGAAATTACTCTGTTCTGAGATTCTCTTGCCACCGAACAGCACCGATTCAACATTCTTCTGCTTCAGCATTTCCTCTGCTATCCCTGTCAGCATCTTTACATTGTTAGGACTCCAGTCTGTATCAACATTCGGTCCACAACGACCAATGCTGGACCCATTTGCCTGAAAAGACACAATTATGATTCTGTGATCAGAGTGGAGACTACTAAGCAAAAACACTTAGAAATGCACAATGAGATTCCAGTAATCAATTTAATCAGCAGAATGAATTTCTCTAAGGCAAAAGACTTTAAGACAGATTTAATATATATCTACCGAACTAAGCTAATAATATATTCAAGAAAACATAAACTTGAAACATTTTCTTTATGCACCGCAAATGCTACTCCACGAATTGCAGTAGCCTTCCTTTTAACGGGACACTTTGCCAGCACGCATCAAAGACCAGAGAGGGCTCCTACGGCGGTCGGTAATGTGCCGAAGGTTTTATGCTTGTGCCTAAGAAAAAGATTAGGAAGGACCTAAAAACATTGCCATTCCCACAAAAAGTCCCAGACTATTTGCAGAATTGAGAGAAAGTACCACAGATGCAGCTTAAAGGGTAAGCCCCACTTGCTTTTAACTGGATCTGAGGTGCTACCACAAGCAGAAAGCACGAAAATAGGAAAATCGGAAGCATCCTCTCAGCACGCTGACAGCACATAAATTTAGTCTCTTGGCCCTCTCATTTATCAGCAGTGAGCTAATTCTGGAAAGAGTAGAGATCTCTTTTTGGGCTATCTAGAAACCGTATGGGAGGTGGGCACCACCTCTGATGGCTTGAATTAATGAGATATGAAGAGAAGAATATACCCAAAAGAATGCCATTCCATGTACCAGGAGTGGGTACAAAACTAGGCAGAAACAAGTCATCTGAATTGAGGAACGCGTAGACATCAGACAAATGCCGGGTTGCAGAGAGAGAATTTAGCATCGACAATGAATTAGATTAGTTTAATCAGCTTACTACTCCGGTCTTGCGCAGCCATCAATGAAGGGTGTCTTCAACATGTGATGAAAGGGGTGCTACATGAATGGGGAGCCAATCTAGCTAGCCACGCAAATTGCAGTCAAACGTAGCGCTCTGAAAACACTTAAGGAGAAAACTTTCTCGAGTCTCGACCAAACCCGATTTGCAATGTCCTTTGGTTGGCCACTCCAGCAACCGAAATCCAAGTAAACATAAATGTGCATGCGCGCGCGAGCGTGCGAATGACATCAGAGCAAGCAAAGACAAGACAAGACAAAAGTCCCCTGCATCATCGTCCCATACCAGCCTGGCTGACACTGTCTCGTGCAGCAGAGACGGCAAAAGAAAGCCACATCCGAAGCAGGACACGCTCCCCGCCAAAAACCCGTAATGACGCGAAATAAATGCGAGGAAAATAAAAGGAAAAATATCCGCAAAATAATGCGGAAGAAGACGCTACCTGAATCCGCACGTAATTGCCGCCGCCCCTGCACTGGGCGAACGCCATGGCCACCGCGTGGTCGACCAGGTCCGCCGACCCGTCGCCGGATATCCGGGCCACGGGCCGGGCCCAGTCCCGGGCCTTCCAGGCCTTGACCTGGTCGTAGTCGTAGCTCACCTCCAGGAGCTGGCCCGTCCCCAGCGACAGCACCAGCAGGTCCTCCATCCCCCGCACGAACGGGAACTCCTGCTTGTTGTGCAGCACGTGCGTGATCGCCGCCGCCGCCGGGTTGCTCGTCGCCAGCCCCCTCCCACCGCCACGCACCGCGTCCGCCCGTCCACCGACCTCATCTGCACCGGCTCCAGCACGCCGGGCTCCGCCGACGTGGCTCGGCACACCTCCCAGAGCCGGAAGTCGAACCCGTCCCTCTCCAGCGCGTCGGCGCGCGAGAACAGGAGCGGCGCCGAGCTCGTCAGGTCGTAGCACGGCACCAGGACCGGCTTCAGCGTGTCCCTCAGCGTCAGCTCCCTCCCCGCCCCGTCGCTGAAGGACTCCCTCACGAGCCTCTCCAGCGCGGCCGTCGCCGACGCCGTCGAGCCGGCGGAGCCCCCCCGCAGGAGCCTCCGCAGGAACCCGCCCGACCCGGACGCGGGCTGCGAGCGGTAGAACTTCCGGCCGTGGTCGGCCAGGAACCTCCACGTGTCGTCGGCGCGGAAGAGAGGGCGGCTGTGGTCCTTGGTGGCGAAGAGCATGGCGGTGAAGATGCCGCCGACGCCGGTGCCCGCGGCGACGTCGAAGTAGTCGGCGATGCTGGCGTCCGGGTTGCCGGACTTCGACTTGAGGGCGTGCTCCAGGTAGGCGAGCGCCTTGCCGGGGAGGATGCCCCGCATGCCGCCGCCGTCGACGGCGAGGATGCAGATTTTGCCTCGCTGGTTCTTGATGGAGGAGAGGTCGTTATGGTCGGCGGCGGGTTTCGGGTCGATTTGTTTGGGGACCCAGAGCTTGTGGTCGTCGTAGCCGAAGAGGAACTTGCTCTCCAGGATCGAGAAGATCTCGTAGCTGAGCTTGTCGGTGTCGATGCTCGGCTCTTCCTGCATCTCCGATGAATTATTGTTATTACTCGCCATCGGAACCGCCTCGGTCTCACAGTTTTTCTATCGCTGGCCCGCAAATTCCTGCACCATCCGAAGACTCCCCACGACTAAAAATCCCTCTGCACGACCCACTTCAAAGCCGGCTTCAGGTCAATTCGTCCGTTGCTAGGAAAAGGAACGAAGGAACGACCCACCCGTCAGCCTCTCTCTCTCTCTCTCTGTCTCCCGCTGACTGCGTGCGCGCTTGTGCGTTTATTTCCTCCGTACCCAGGAGCAGCAATACACGCATATGTCAACAAACGCCGGGATACATATGCTCAAATAGCGGGGTAGGTAGACGACGGTGCATTCAATTCGAAAGATCAAGAGCTCGACGAAAACATGGAGCGGCAGATGTACCGAGACAAAGCGAAGCCCGAAGGACCCGAGGAGGAGGAAACAGGACCGCAGCAGTTGCAGAGCATGTCCTCTCTCTCTCTCTCTCTCCCCTCTCCCTCTCTCTCTCTCTCTATATCTCCGCGATGTCTGGTTTTATATTGCGAAGCGAGGCCACTCTGAACTCGACAGGCGGGTCGGGGGGCGACGGCAATATCATGTCCCTAACCCCGGGTTTAAGGCTGTCTAATGATGGCCGTGTGTTCCACCGACGGTGATTCTTTCTCGTCCGGATCCGACGGCCCCGACTGGGCCCGGTCCCCCCACGCGGGCCCCGCGTGCTCAGTTTCTCCCCGTTTCGTGATTGACGGTCGAGATTAGGGTGAATTCGTCAACTGTTCCTCTCTTTCCTCCGCGTGTAGGGCCCAGATAAGGCTAAAGACTGGAGACTCACCCGCTAGATTGGAAAGGAAAAACTGTTTCCCCTCTTTGCCTACTCCACGTACACGAGACCGGCCTCGTTCATCTCCATTTTTTTTGGCGAAATAGACATAATTTAAGAAATAATTTCCTAATATTTAGTTATAAATTGTTATAAATAGAAAAAAATATTTTTTAAAAATATTTAAATTTTGCCAAAACAAATAAAGCCTATAAAATATTTTCGGACTAATTTGCCCTTGGAGTAGGGAAGGGAGCCGAGGGTGGGGCCCAGCTTGACGTGCTGACGAGTACAGTGCGGTCGAATGACGGAGATGATGAGCTGGAACAGTGAGAGTTTTTGGGAGGTCGTTGGTGACTGGTAATTACCTTTTTGCTCGGGTGGGGCCCGGTCAGGTGAAAGTGAATATCCTGTCGGGGGCTTGGTGATGATTGGGTGGAAAAACGAAAGGACAAGGGTTAATAAATTTTAATACGCGGCTCGAGGAGTCTCGATTTTCATTAATACTTATCGAACTAGAATGGTAATATTTCTTTTGGGGGGGTTACTTATCAAGTGCATGGCAATATAAGGTATCAAATATCCCAGAAAGGAGGAAAAAAGGGTAATACCAAAAGCAAAAGCCTCAAATCAATGTACGCGTACGGCATTCACTTCATATTAATTTTTGTATTAAAGAAAATTCCAAATTAATGCACCTTTTTCTGTATTGATTTTCAGATTTATTATAGATTTTTAGTTTTTGAATAGTCTTAATTTTCATAAATACTTATTAAACTAGAATGATAATATTTCTTTTGGGGGGTTAACTAGCAAATGCATGGGAATATAAGGTATCAAATATCCAAAAAAGGAGAAAAAAGGGTAATACCAAAAATGAAAACCCTCGAACAGATATACATGCATCGCATTTACTTCAAATTGATTTTTGTGTAAAGAAAATTCCAAATTAATGCACCCATATTGAAATCAATTTTTAGATATATATCGATTTAAGATTTTTGGTGATATAGAAATTAATAAAGAAATTATAAGAAAATAATTAGTAATGGACGTTGAACTCGAGGAGTTGACTTCATCTTTTGTCTTTTTTACGCTTTATGAATAGACCAACATGTAATTGACCGGTTTTATAACATTTTTGGAGTTACATTACAAGGAAAATGATTATTTTTGATGTATGTGAATTTGATCTTGGCGTTTACAGAACAATGTGGTAAGAAATATTTACATTTGGAGGAGGAGGGAGGGGGTGTGCATGTGCAAAAATCTGGTGATTTTGTGGCTGACAATGACCACCATTTATGGCTGTGGGACCTTCCACTCTTGCTCCCGTAGTTCCAGTCCCAGGAACTCCGTTTCTTACTCCCTTTGACTTGGGCATTTTCAGATCTTCCAGAGATCTATTTCCCAAGGGCGTGACGAGAGATTCATTTGCTTCACTTTGGCATAAAAAGAGGCATTAGGTCGCGACGGGTCACGAACCCATCACGTCGTCCCGACATGGTGAGAGACACATCAAATTGTCCGTGCACAGCGTGGACACTCTACATGCTAACTTAAGACAGTGGCAAGACCGGCCTATCGAAAGCAACGGGTTTAGGCGTGGACGAACTGGGAAGAAGATAAACCACCGCCACCGCCACCGCCACCCCCTCCTCCTCCCCCGCCTCCGCCGAAGTTAAGGAGGGGGAAAGGAAATAAAGATAAGCTCCGGCTACAGTTCTCAAGAGGCTTGCACGTCTCTAGCACGAACACACAGAAAGACATCATCCGAAATTCACAACTGTGCCGAGATGTTAACGTGGGGATTTTGGAGCGTAGCGAGGGAGAGCGCGTTGAAAGAAGAAACAAAAGACAAGCGAAGCTATCTGTCTACCTGGCCGGCCCTCCCTTCGCATTAACTCCTTCCACGTACAAATTTGCCCCCCCTCTCTCTCTCTATCTATCTCTCTCAGTCCTTGTCCACCACCCCTATCATTTGCTCCTCCCGAAGTCCTCCCCCATACGCTCCTCTTCCCTCCCGCATTAAAATCACCTTAGCACACACCCAAAGCAATACATCCCATTTCCATTTCATTCCATTCGATTCCATCGCCCAAATTTACTCTTCGAGACTCGTCGCATGAGCTCATGTGAATCTGCCGTGCCCCCATCAAGGTCGGTCGACCTATCTTCCGAGTGGACTTTTCGGTGAGTTGATTACCCTTGTACTCGATCGTAGCCGGTCATGTCACTTAGCATACCCAAAAAGCGCCCAGCACTCGAGACTTCGGCCGACGCATGAGCGAGACCAACGTTTTGGAATCACAAAATGGAAGCCAATTCGTGATGTTGGGCCTGTTTTTGGACACTGGGCCTGAATGTCGTTGCGTTTTCAACATCCTACTACTTTAGTCCTACTCTATTATGCCACGACTAGAGAAATACAGGATTTAATGTTCATCTCTCTGTCCCCCCCGGATTCGGTGTCATAATAGCATAATCAAATACTAACCGGCTAGTCCATTCCGGAGGAATATAATCAACGAGATGACATGTTCATGGTCCCCGGAATTACTTACATAGGCAGGTTTTCTCGTCGTAGAAGAAACAATGGAAAGTAAACAGCGACATTAACATGGGTTTGGGTTAGGTGTGCTTCGGTCACATCATTATCTGTTGAATACATCAAACTTAGACCACCATGTCTCAACTGCACGTTCACTGCAGACAGTTAATCAAATTGACATCGAGGCGAATCTGAGCTGCTACTACCCAGCAGAACCTTGACCATCCTGTCATTATCTTGACCAACTGGTGACGCTTGTTCATGTTTCGCCAACGTGCCATCTGCATCTCCCTCCTTGAATTCTTCTTTCCAGTGGAAATTCATCGTCCAAGATGTTATCTAACTTGCCCCAGGAGAATGATTTAAGAAAAGACAAGAATGTCGATGATAATCTACTGTACTTTCTACAATTAACTTCATCTGAAGGGTTTTTCGTGCGTCCTGCTATTGGTATATGAATGCTAACACGTCCTGAAGAACTTGCTCCATCACGATTCCGCAAGCAAAAAGACCGGCTCCAACGAGTGCAGGCTTTGCTCTCGATAGTCCATCCTTTTCGGTGTCATCGCATTCTTCTGAATGATGCATAGCCCAAGCCATCGCAGGCGGAAGAACGCCGTACAGCATTGTCATACAATACCCTCCCTGCATCACATCACGAATGGAGCATTTAGAAAAGCAAAGGCTCAAGCTTCGCATGTTGGATTGCCCAAACAGAAATTGTAACTCTCTCCACAGCCATCTTTTACGCTCTTAAAATTTCTCATGCTTTTGACAGTTTCAGGAAACAGTAAATTGATTGGCTTGAAACTTGATAAGTCTACGCAGTCCATCGCGCCTTCATAGTTAAATTAGTGTACTCGAAGGTTAATTTTGTTTGAAGATAGGCATATCTATACGTGGATAAGAACGATCTTTCATCCCACTTACAGCAATATCTGTGGCTGCTGAAAATGCATCTGGAACTGTAGTCGACACCAGAATAGATGGAGCAACGACCATCGCTACTGACGCAAAGCTAATTTTCTTTCTGTCCCACCATTTTCTCACCCCAAAGACCTCCTTTGGTTCCTTTAACAGCAAAAAAATTAAGCTAAAGCATATCAAGGGTATTCCCATTATTTCTCGAATTAGATAATTTGAAGATGACAAAAATGGTAATGATTCTTAAGAAAGCTACCTCCATTACCTGCAATATCTGTACTGAAGGCGACTGAAGATTGTAGTTTGTGAATTGCTCCTTGAAGAACTCTGAGAATCCCAAAAGAGTACCAATTAGTGATGTTCCAATGGCCAGTAGTGAAAAGGCCTCCACCATCAATGGAACCCCGCTCCATCTTACACTGTACCAGGTGAAACAGACTTGATTAGAGTAGATTTGTCGGATGTGTGAAACATGAAAGATATCATCTAAGTGCGCGTAAGGTTCAACATAATTGCAGTTGCGAAAAGAGTTGGTCTTTTGTTTACATTTACATTTCAAGCTAAACCAGTGTTGGAGTCATATTTACAAATACTATGCAATCACTTGCTGCAGCCATCTCAAATACAAAAGCTACTTCAAGATTAGAAGATATTGGCCACAGAAGGATTTCCTATTTGGAGGCAATCCAGGGCCAAGGCGGAGTTACCTCAACAGCAAATCGAGAGGATCAGAATCTCGATTTGCATTGTTCAAGAGAGCGAGTGCAATCGTATCCCATATTAGCAAAGCAAGCAACGGAATAGTACTACCAATCAAAACGGAGTTCCTTATACGCTTAAGATCACCTCCAAGATAAGCACAGATTACTGCAGCAAATGAGTGGTAATCAATTCGACAGCTTGCCCTTTTTTTTTCTTGAGAAATGTGTGAGAATTTTCATTATCATCTTTACCAGGTGCTGCATCGTGATAAACCAGAGAAAAGATCATCACTGGGATTGTCGCTGGAACTTTTTCCCAGTCTCCACTTCCCCCAAAACCCGACAATCCACCAAGTGCAACCGCAAGCACCTCAATCGCCACCAACAAACCTGATAATCAGAGAGTGCGGCACCAATGTGTGTACATGCAGGGAAAGTTTACAGGGTCTAAAACACGAAATGGAGAAAGAAACTAAATTGAGATGTTCTCTATTGATTATCACTTGACATGTTGGAAAAAATCGAGTGCCTTTTCAGAAGCCACCTTCTACATGTATGCACGAGTGATTGCTCATATGGCTGGTCGTGGCCTAATTAGTGGGTAGAATTCAGCTAGAGTTTAAAAGCTTCTACGCATACCTATCGTGGATGCAGTGAGCCACTGGTTCACTTTATCGGTGGCTGTTGTTCCACCGACTGATATGAGCAAGGCAAAAAGCGTGGTGAAGAAGAAGCCCGCAAACGAAGCTGGAAGATTTATAAGATGGAAAAGGATCTCGCCAGACTTGGAGCAATATGCGACCATGGAAGTGTAGCCCAGAAACACATAAGTGACCGTGGCAAAACCGCCTCCCCACTTTCCTAACGTCTCCTGAGCCATCGTCCTGATAGAGATGATCTCCAGCTCATACTCTCCTCCTTTCTTTATCTTCTTCTTTCTCTTCCACATATTCGCATTGATCTCCACAAGCAAAAGCGCTTCAATCAAGAGAAACGCCCAACACAAGATCATACATACTGAACTTGGAAACAGTCCCTAGAACATACGAAGAGAGTGTCGTTAAATACTCTCATCCTATTAACATGCATTCCATTACTTTCGAATAGAGAAAAAAGCTTAGCTTTCCTAATAGACAGCCACGCGAAGTAATCTCAACTACTTCAATTTAGCTCCACGATCTTTCCTAACTAAACCCAACTTGCCTGTTGTATTATACATACAGGTCAATCAGCATTTCGCCTGACTGACTATCATACTGTTCCTAGAGCGAGACTCAAAACAGAAAAATCGGCAAACGATTCTTCTCCGGGGAAAATTCACCATCAACCGAATATTAGAAAAGCCATCGCCAGTCCATTTCAAGCGCAAAATTCTCAATCCACCGCAATGACAGCTGAGAACATACCCAACAACTAGAAGGCCACAAGAACATGGATTCTACAATTTGTAATCAAAACCAGGGAATACATCAACAACGAAAATTGCCACTTAAAAAGAAGAAGGAAATAAATTAGCAAGGAGGGAGGTTTTACAGCAGGGGCAGCCTTCTTAGGGAGTGCGAGTATTCCTGAGCCGATGCTAGTACCGACGATCAGAGCAACAGCACCAGCCATCGTTCCCTTCTTCTCCGACCCTTCTTCCGCCACCTCCACGGCTTCGCTCTCCTGTTTTGCGCGAGCGGGTTTCGCCCGCAGCCATGGCGGGTCGTGGTCCTCCTTCTTCGCGTGGTGGAAGCGACTTATCCTCTGCGTTGTGAAGTGGTGGGAATAGGAAGACGAATGGGAAAGAGCCGTTGCATCACCAGACGATTTCGCGTTCCGACGACGGCGAGGAGTCAGCCATGGAAGAAGACAGATAGTGTACGAGTGCGCTTGCTCGCCGGAATTGACTGTACAAGAAGAGAGAGGCATGAATTGTACTGGTGTGGCCATGAGAGAGAGAAAGAGAGAGAGAGAGATTGGAGTTGAATGGTCGTGGCCGGAGGAAATATGCCGGAGGAGCTCCAAATATCTAGGGGAGTGGGACCCCCGAAAGCCGTCATTGTAATTCAAATATCTTGTTCAATGAAAGTTGCAATTTTTAACATGAATGAACCAGAACATAGTCGATGGACGCCGGCGTTAATCTGTCCGAACTACCTTCAATCGATTTATCCGTTGCCATTTTCGTGGAAGGTTGAGAAAAGAGTGATCCCGAGTTTTCACGTTTGTCTGTAAACTCCAGAGACATGGTTGATCACATGGATATCAAACTCCTCGAGCAACTTCTAGGCACTTCGTTCTTTCCGGTTGATCAACTCTTTCTTGATCAGCCCCAGAATTTCAGAGATCTGCAAATGCATGAGAAGCGAATGGTCAACCATCAAGATTGTCCCTCGAGTAGACCAGTTGAAGTTTGTGCCTCCCTGAAGTGAAAATTTCACACATTGTGTTACCTCGAAATGCTTCTGGAAAACAGGGGATTGGCGAAGCTTTGCATATATTGTCTCGAGTAATTCAAGAAGTTCCTCCACCTGATCGCCCAGTAAATCCACCTGTTCCATGGAAATTTGGAGAAAAACTTAAATATGAACAGAATATTGAAGTCCTATGTCGTCAAATCTGGATGTGGAAGGAATCCAAGCCTCCTTAGAGGAGACTTCATTTACAAGGACAACATGGTAGAACTGAAATAAAGTGAAAATTTCGCACAACCTCAGTCTCGGCCTTCTGAAGATTCTGGCATCTCCTGACGAAGGCTTTCCTGTACAGTATTTCTCTTCTCCTGAGTGATTCAACTAGTTCAAACGAGGCATGTAATTGGCCCTTCACGTCATTTAGCCTGTAAAGAACCATCGTACTGTTACATGATTTCGCTTGAGAGAAGAGTAAAGAAGTTTCTTTTAATCCTCTGTTATTGAAAGAAATAGGCTTCATGCTGTGTGCTAGCAACTTTGAACAAGGAGAGTGTATGTATCCGAATGTGATTATTCCTAGGAACCAAGCGGGATGAACAGGTTCTTCCCTAAATCTGTCGCAGATTGTTGGTTGGGATTCCACGTTACTTGGATAGGCGAATTTGATTAATATCACAAGCACCGCAGCACAATGTGAATTCAACTAGATGAAGTACCTCTTGATATTCTTCCCTAGACGATCATGCAATGTTCGCTGCAAATCCAATATTGCTTCAGAAAATTCCTGGAGAGGTTGAGATGCTAAATGTGAGGGAACGAATTGCATTGAACTGATTTCTTTTGGTTCGACCATGGAAGGCTTTCGATCATTGATGATGCCCATGTTTAAAGTCTCCTGAATCTGAGCCTGTTGAATGCACCTGCCTGCTGTTCGAAAGGGAGATTCTGATTCGTTTTGTACTCTCTGACCCCTCTCAGAAGCAAAATCATTTTCTTCATTGATTGAGGTCTCTTGGAAAATATTGATCTCCGTTTGTTTCTCGAAATGAGAATTTGTAGTGGACGTGGATTCCTCATCTTCGTCCAGATCCTCTGGGCTTACAACAATAACTCTTCTCTGTGATTCAGCTTGTCTGGGGCGATCACAAGTGTGTCTCAAAGACTCGCCGACGACAAACTGATGCATCTCTTTTTCAGAAATACTTCTCTCAATGTCACAAGCATCTATCTTTTCTCTCCATTCTTTGGTGGTCTCTTTTAGGAAAACCTTGTAGACATCTTCCTTCAATGTGCATTCTAAACTGGAATATGCAGTGCTTTGATCGGCAGCTTCATATAATACATCTTCTGTACAATTTTTTAACTCTCCATGGCAATTCAATGCGAAATTAGCACCTTCAACCAAATCTTTAATTACCTCGCTGGAGACAATATGACCAATCTCCTCTGTAACAAGGATCTCATTTATAAAATCTTCGACAGCATTATTCCGTTCCTTTAGGATTTCGCGTAGGACGACTGCATGTACTGCACAATTCATCTGGTCTTGCAAACAATGATCCCATGGAACGGGAGTAGCAGGATTTTTAGTGAATGTAACCTTGTCTCTGACATCCTGATCATCGTAGAGTTCCGACTTCGAGCAATAAGCACATCTCTGATATTTCGTCGATTCAAGGAGAAATATAGAATACAACTCTTCCCTGATCCAGGACTCCATCTTGTTCCTAGCTATTTCTTCGCTCTGCTCGACAGTCGCTTCCTTCACTATATTGCAGAGTACGCCTTGCCTTATCAGAAGATCTAATTCATAATCAAACAACTCAGCACGACATTCATTTTTCATACACTTCAGCAGTGTGATGTAGATCTCATCCGCTAAAATGCTTTGCAAATATATCAGCTCCTTTTCTTCTGCGAGCCTGCCTATTTTGTCGCTCGTCGTTGTCTCTACATCACATGGAACTCGAGTTCTGTCCCCTTGTTTAATTAATGCTGCACGAACACCAATTCCCCCATTATCCGCATGTGCCTCCACTTGGTCGGACATAGTTTCTTGGTTCTTTTCCTCCTCGCAAGCACCTACATGGTAGTCGCTAATTCTTTTGCTTAGCTTCACATCTTGCTTCAGGATTTTTTCCGACCTCCAGATAACTTCTTCGATCCTTCTTTTCAATCCACTAGGATCCTTCTCTTTCCTACTAGAAGAAGACCCCTTTCTCAGAAAAATGTTGCTCTTGAGCCAATTCAGCCCCTCACTCTTTTGTTGAATAATCGACTCGTGATTCTTTATCATCCGCGCAACTAGGTGGCTCTCCTCGTCTTCTCCATCATATCCTTGTCGCTGCTTCCTCTCATGGCCTTCATTTCCGATCTTTGATAAAGCATTGCCTAGGAATTCCTTTGCTTCTTTTGGGGTGCTGTTTTCGGACTTTGTCTTGGTAGATAATGTCTCGCTTCCTCTTACCTCCCCGACAAAATTGACATCACTTTGGCTGATCAAAAACCCGAGTTCATAGTGTAGCAGCGTAATTTCGTGCATAAGACTCGACCAATCCTCTCCAAACGCCGTACTTGGGGCTTGCTTCGTGACTCTCGATTCCACCGACTTGCAATGCTCCTGAACACCCCTAATGAATTCTTTTATAGACATGATGTTGATATCCTTCTCGATGCCCCACCTCCATTCTTGCTCCATCGGTTCCATCTCCGAGGAGGAAATGGCGCTCTGCATCTTCCCAAAAGCAAGATCCAGAGTCTCCTTCAGTGTGTCGATGTCAGAGCCCATTCGCTCGATCATCGTGTTACTAGGACTCCTATGTTCTTTTGCTTCATCGACCACTTCATTATCGTAATCAGGATCGAGTTTCTGTTTGATATTCAACACTTGTTGATCCACTGAAATCTTCAACTCGCAAAACTCACCTCCTCCGCTCTCATCTCCACCGCTAACCCAGACATTGCTTGAACTCGAGTCCTCAACGCCCTCAACCCTCGATTCTCTTTCAAGCTTCGCTTCGCTCCTCAAAGAAGCCAATTCGATCTCCTTCATGTCCAGTGCCTGTCTGAGCCTGATCTCGCTCTCCAATCTCTGCGCCAACTCCGCATCCTTCTCCAAGATCGCCATCTCCGACTCTATGAGGCGGCCCTGGAGATGGTTCTTGATCTCGGCCAAATCGGTGAGCAGATCCTGGTGGGGGGTCTCGAGAGCGCCAGAATCTGCCTCTTCTTGGACGAACCTCAGACACCCTTCCAGTTGAATCACGGCCAGTTCATAGAACTTGGATATCTCATTGAGGCGCGAGATCACGCCCTTCGACTTGACCTTCTCGTGGGCCTTGTGCATCGCCTCGTGCACAATCCACATCATAGTCGAATCCGCAACCGAAACTCTGAGCCTGCCATTTAGCTCGCCCATGAATAGATCCATGACCAACCCCAGAGAGGGAAAAAATCGAAAAAAGGAGAGAACAAATGAGGAAACGGGGTTTATACGCTTAGTGATCGAACGCCATTGATGAGTTCATGGGTTCTTTTAAGTGCAGATATTGGGATCATTACTTCCAAAGGATCTTACGTTAAGCACTCGTGACTCTGCATGCAAAGGACAGTCTGGTTTCGTTTCACGTCATTTTGCCTTTCCATGAAATCTGGATCAAGCCATTGACCTTTTCTAACATGTCAGCAAGTCTCTGCACGTGCGTACATGTACCGTTACCAACATGTCTCTCTTTTCATCTTGGCAAATGACAAGGTTCTTGGTCCAGGAACTTGAGGACATGGACTCAAATAGTTAATCGCTTGATGTCAAGCTTGTCTTGGAAATGCTCCTTTTAAAAACAATGGGAAGCGATGTTATTTGAATGCGAGTATCCAGATATCTGCACTTAGCAATTTCTAGACTAAATATTAGCGATTGTTAATGAACTCATTCGTTTTCTACTGTTTCGATATCATCGGTTGCGTCCAGGGACTGTTATTAAACTCAGCAAACGATATAAACTATCGTTTACAGTTCTCATAGGGAAGATGTTAGACGTCGCACCCAACGTAGGGAAGACCTTCCTGCTGATCAAGGCAAAAGACGAGCAAGCTGCAGCCATGAATAGAGTCAAAGACGAGGTGGGTGTGCTGTAAGATGATAAATATATTTTTGCTATTGATTGCATGATCATTCGGAATTTGGAAAATCATCATTCAATGTTTCATATTCAACTTCAGATGCAGGTGACGTGCTACGCACATTGTTAATGTTCATGGATAGAGGATCCAAAATGATTCGACCAAAAACCCTTTCTCGTTCTTTTTCTTCCAGATAAAGGAGTGAGAGGAGTTCAAGTGCCTGCGAACTTTATCTAAGGCAACAAGATAAACATAATATCAAATATAATCAATCAAAGATACGTTCAATCAATATATATATATATATATATGATGCATAATTTTTAGAAATATGCAGAATCAAGTAAATACGTCAGGGATTAGTCAGAGGTCACGAGGGACCTGTTTCCATCCATGAGTGGGAAAAGTAGAGAAACTTCACGTTGATTTCAAGATGGATGTGCTAACAACTTGTTCACCGCATTAAATTCCTGCGTGGAGAGCTTCCGCAAGCTCTCTCTCCCCGTGAATTATCATGTTCTACGCTAGCTTAATTAACGAAATACAATTACCAGTTCTATGCTAGCTTAGTTAAGGAAGTTAATCGGACCGACGACGGGCTGGAAAACTGGCGGTGCGTGGCCACAACTCTCCGGCAGCTGATGCGCTAACGTGAATTAGACTACAATTTTGTACCCTGTCTTGTATGATATTGCAAAGTCATGTTGATTCGCTTCCTACATAAGTTTCTACGCCCGTCATTGATACCTTGCAAAAGTGTTGAACGAAACGTCCGGTTAATCGGATGTTCCACCGTACATGCGAAAACAAACTTTGGATCGTGCGCACCCACTCTATTGCATTAACAAATTGATTTAAACTACTAGAGCTACTGCTAACATAGCATGTTTGGTAGTAATTGGCAATAATTAATGCTGACGATCGACTTCATTTAAGTATTATAATGCTATAATTCTTACCCACATCTAAGCATGACCAAGATAGCACGCTGATTAATTCAAATTGTATACCGCATTAAAAAGCCTTTACTTACAAGGATTTATTATGAGCAACAAGGACAGTGACTCACTACTTAAAATCATAGGTGCTATAGAACTTCTCATTGAAATTGTGAGAATTTATGAGACCGCTACCAACTATTAGGAAAGCTTAAACTATAAGATAAAGACGTGATTTGTTATTTAAATATTCTAACAAAAATAACAAAACGTATTGCCCTTTGGGGCGCACTTTGCAAGATCTACAACAATAGCTACACAGACTAATTGGGGAATTCCTCGATATGGTCATTCGGGAAGTCCTTACCTCAAAAGTTTGACTGTCATTTTCCAATGAAATGAAATATGATCCCGCAATAATGAACGTCCAAATTAGGTCTGTTTATCATAAAAGGATATGTCGATCCTGACCCTACTTTACTCTAATTGTTATTTGAACTTTTATTACGCAAGCGCTCCCGAGATCATTAGAATGAGTTAATTATAATGGTAATGGGCATGCGTCTTGATTTCGAGGACGTTCGAGGAAAGGAAACCTTGTGCAGAAGACGTAATTAATCTTTCTTAGACGTGATTACTCATAATAGGACCTTATTAGCTTAGGTAGGAAATCCCTTTCAAGGTATTATTTGCACGGAATTAGTATGGCGTGATGACAAAGTAAGTTACAACTTATTGCCATCTAGATTATCTAGGTGGGGCTTTAGATCAGCATTTAATTGAATCTTGATGTGCGCCGACTAAGCAGCAACTATTAGGTATATTATTACATTGCATTCGAGTCTTTATAACGAGATACTATAAGAGTATCGCAAAATCTTTTTTTCCATCATATAAGCTCGGATACTGCATATTAACTTTTCTTTTCTAAAGGAAAGAGTTTGGATTCTGAGTTTCTGAGTATTGTTTCTTATACTCGTGTTTACATAAGAAAATGACCAACTTTTGGTTGTTAACGACAAGTGACAAACTTAATTGATGAGAGTAGCATTTAGTCATTTATAAACAAGGGAATTAACAGCTCGAAGAAATCGATAGCTTGAAGGAACTGACGAGTTAAAGTAATTGGTAAATAGTGGAGTCAATAATGGATTGTAGAAGTAACCATCAATGGAATACAATAAAACAATTTTCAAGATAATAAAATAGATGAAATTATCAAAAGAGTGAAGTTGATGAGACAGTCGATATAACCATTTGTAAACCATGTATTGTAGGGTTTAAATAGTCATATTGTACTCTTTATAGACCCCCGCAAAAGTAAACATATCTTGTTATCTTTCAATTCCCGTGTCATAATCATAATTGTAGTTTTCTCTATGGAATCGTTACAGAATCTATCTAATCCTATAAAAAAAAACGAAAAGCAACCTTCAATGAAAGTGATTCTTCATTGAGGCAAAGTCTGGTGAAAGAATTTGTAAGGTCGAGCAAGCATACCGCTTGATATTAAGAGCCGAGTAACAGGGGAGAGTAGATTTTGGAAGGAAATACGTTGAGGTCAATTCTTTCTAATATTTCATACTCTTCATGATACTTACTTGTCATATAACCTCATCATATCCTCATAAGAAAAAACTCAAAATGTTCCGTACATCATATCTATCCAAAAGAGTAGTCGGCTCAAATCAATTGCGAAATTACAGCTTCAATCTGTATGAGTATTATCAAGTAGCAACGTGATGACTTGTGCTCTAAGTGTGTAGATTTCCTCATATCTAACCTATAGGTAACCTCGCAGCAGGTCCGACTAACTAAAAGAGTGGTATCTTCATCTATTGGCCATTCTTTTAAGGCCGGCAACTATTTTTTTATTGAATGACCTCCAGAAGTTATATCACGTTACAACCTCATCGTAATTTCTTTAAAAACATTAAAAATGTTATTCCATTTCATTTGGTAACGAGTTTTAAATGCTTTTTATATTTACGTTTACTTTCTTCATTTATCAAATCAAGTCAAGCATATCTTTGAAAGCGACGTTGATATTTATTTTAGAAAATGAAAGCTTGCTCTGGATTCTTCTTATTTGAATTTTTTTTTTATTTAATCGATTAACACTGGTCAACGAACGCCCTATCCGATATGATAATCATCACAAGAAAGACATTGTTAGCCAAACGCAAGGGATCATACAGGACGCGACATCCAACTCCCCAGCCGGAGCAATTAAGGCCGCCCCGCAACGCTCCAAACTCACCACCACCACCACCACCAATAAGAATCTCCAATCCTCCTCCACCTCTCTCTCCGCCACACAAACACAAGTCTCTCTCTCTCTCTCTCTCTCTCTACCAAAACGATGTCGCACCCGATCGCGGAGGCCAGCGAGGCGAGCCCCTTCGGCTCCCTCACCCCGGACGAGTTCTACGCCCGCCACTCGGTGAGCCACGGGTCCGAGTTCGTGACCAACCCCCGCGGCCTCCGGCTCTTCACCCAGTGGTGGACCCCTCTCCCCCCGACCCCGACCCTCGGCGTCCTCGCCGTCGTCCACGGCTACACCGGCGAGTCCAGCTGGCTCCTCCAGCTCACCTCCGTCTTCTTCGCCCGCGCCGGCTTCGCCACCTGCGCCCTCGACCACCAGGGCCACGGCTTCTCCGACGGCCTCGTCGCCCACCTCCCCGACATCAACCCCGTCGTCGACGACTGCATCGCCTTCTTCGACTCCTTCCGCGCCCGCCGCGCCCCCCCCGGCCTCCCCGCCTTCCTCTACGCCGAGTCCCTCGGCGGCGCCATCGCCCTCTACGTCGCCCTCCGCCAGCCCGCCGCCTGGGCCGGCCTCGTCCTCAACGGCGCCATGTGCGGCATCAGCGCCAAGTTCAAGCCCCCCTGGCCCCTCGAGCACCTCCTCTTCCTCGTCGCCGCCGTCATCCCCACCTGGCACGTGGTGCCCACGCGCGGGTCCATCCCGGACCGGTCGTTCAAGGAGGAGCGGAAGCGGAGGCTGGCGCTCGCGAGCCCGCGGAGGACGGTGGCGCGGCCGCGGGCGGCCACGGCGCTCGAGCTGCTTAGGGTCTGCCGGGAGCTGCAGGGGCGGTTCGAGGAGGTGGAGGTGCCGCTCCTCATCGTGCACGGCGGCGACGACGTCGTCTGCGACCCCGCGTGCGTGGAGGAGCTGCACGCGCGCGCCGGCAGCAAGGACAAGACGCTGAGGATATACCCCGGGATGTGGCACCAGCTGGTCGGGGAGCCGGACGAGAGCGTCGACATGGCGTTCGGGGAGATGAAGGCGTGGCTCGTGGCCAGGGCCGAGGCCGCCGCTTAGGGAGCGGGCGGAGGTGACGCACGCGCCGCCCTGGACGGTGGGGGCGTAGGGTTGCGAACGGATTAAAGAATAAAATTCTAAACCGGGAAGCGAAGTGAATGCGGGTGGCATTGATTTCGTGTATCTGTAAATTGATATGAACTTACTTGCGAAGATCTTCTCTCTGGAATTGGGTGGATCGTGTGATGATTTTGCTTTCTTTTCTTAGCCGTGTTACAATGTGCCATCACATAAAAATCTCGTCTATTGGGCAAGCTGGTGCAGATGGAGAACAAGTAATTAGAAGGAAAAATTAACTGCTTTCATTTTGGAATTCGGTTCTTCAAATCGATCTAATAAAGACTTTTGAGTTTTCGAACCCTCGTTAGACGAAGTGCACCCATTTACGCCTCTCGATTGCATAGTAAAATCCGTTTGACTTTTTGACGATGTAAGGTGAAATAAGCGTATGTATTGGCAGCAATGCTAATAAAGTAACTCTTTATGATGCAACATGCATGTTAACTTGGATTGGATTGGATTTCCAGGTCTCTTTTGCATAAACAAAATCAGACCCAATCAATCTTTTGCCGAGTTACATGCATGTTGCATCGTAAAGAGTTACTTTATTAGCATTACTCTGTCAGAAACCGTGGGGACTAGCTCGAAAGTAACACCAGGCTCGTGGGACCAGAAAGAGTGGGATAAAAACCAGATATTCTGGAAATCATACCCCATTAATCTTTTGCCAAGTTTACATGATTGTTGCAAAAGTTACTTTATTAGCATTACTCTGTCAGAAACCGTCAGGACTAGCTTGAAAGTAACACCACGCTCGTGGGACCAGAGAGAGTGGGACCGATGGGATAAAAAAGAGAGATTCTGGGCAACCTCGCAGGAAGCCAATGTCCCCCCAATGCAAAGCAAGGAGTTAAATGAGAACCCTTTCCAGCTATCTTGCTAGAGCAACCAGAGGGGGGAACTGCTATGTTATAGTAAATGCACCCCACCCCATCACATACTATTTACAACTATTCAGCTAGAGCAACCGCAAAGAGGAACTTCTCTGTTATTGCAATTCACCCTACCGATGCATCATTTACAGATATAGGAACTGCAATAAAATGAAGAGGGGGAAAAGAGAAAAGAAGATGGCACTTTGAAGTTGAGTGGTGAACTGCCCGTGGGTTGCGCATCAGCACTCTTGATCAGCACAATCTGCAAAAGCAAGATTCGTGGATTGCAGCAGATGACCAAAGTATTTCGACACTAGGCAAATAGTTGGCGCTGGAAGGAAACAATGTGCATACAGATTGTTGGCAAAGTAATTTGCAGTGAAACCAGAAGCGAACGGATGTCAATGATTTCAGAAGTCAGATGAGATCAACTTATGATAACAGCAAATGATGTGGAGCATTGAATTGGTTATGGGAAAGGAACTCAAAAACGCAACTGGTCTAGCTGTGGAGATGCAAAATTTCAGAGAGAGAGAGGGAAGAATCCAAGATGAATCTAGCACACGTAAGTGATTGTACGCTGTAACTGTCCCCGCTAGCAAGTCATTTCTCTCGAGTACTGAATTTAACAAAGGTCCCAACTCCCTCAACTTAGTCATTCAACCGCCAACTATCTAAATTTCGTGTTGCACACTCATGTGCCTAAACTGTCCAACACAACCACCAAACTTCAGAGATATTAAAGCTCCCAGCTACCACAACATAAGATAATGAAAACACTCCGGCACGAACAGGGATAAGGCACTGATGATGATGGCATCAATCTATGATATTCAAACAGCAACAGCACCACACACATCAGTGCGATGTTGAGAGCAAGAGACGAGTGGGACAGTCTCTGGAGAAATGACAATTATTTTAAGTACATGGGCAGCTCAAACTGACAGGACCCCCTGGCTTGGACTCTTGAACCAATGGCGAAAGGATTGGTGTGTCTATGAGGAGGCAGGGTTACCAAGGCATAGAAATAGATTACCATTTCGACAGCATCCAAAAGAATTGTCTACCAATGAACGAGGCAAAAGAGCTTCGCAAAAACCTCTCCTCCCCTCCTTCTACACTCCTACACACTGTCAATACAACTCTTAGTCATTAAAATGCAATTCTGTTTTTCAAATAAATCTTCAGGAAACACCTCATTAAGTTCTCTTTTGACAGAAGGAGAGCAAAATCCTAGGTCAGATCTCTGTTCCAGCTTTCAAACCCCACTTTTCATCAACTCACTAATCAAACCAAAATCGCTTGCACATGTTTCCTACTCTATGAGAGACTTGAGGGGTTTGAGTATCCTAAACCCCTCTTAGTTAAGCATACAAGATACCACCAAATGGACGCAACTAAGTAACCTTACTTCTTAACTAAGGCTCACACCATAGTAAGCCAAGCCACCATGGTCGACTGAAAAATCAAAAGTTTTAACAGCAGAGCACTATATCAGTCCCTGCACCTGGACATGTAAGCATATTCCATGTACCTTCAAGTAACATTGCCGTTTTGTCTACAAGAAGTAATATCAGTGGAAGTTATAGGGCTGTGAGAGACAAGAAAGGGAATGTTTCCTGCCGATAGTCAAATGCCTAAAAGGCTCTTCGACGGGGAGCCGCTAGCTAGCAGTTGATTAGATTGCTGTCAGCTAATCCATAAAGTTAAATGCACAAGAAAACCTAGCCTGTGTAATTCACTCTAGCGCATGTCCACACTTATAAGTTGAAACCACTATTTACCTGACTGACTGAATGTAAAAGCATCCTATTACACTCAACTTTTGTGTCATGTGTTATCTACTAAAGTAGTTGTTTGAGCAACGTTAAGAAGTCCATACCGTGATGCATCACAACTTTCAACTGCATAAAGAAATCCTTCCTACCTACCTACCTATTTGTCGTCATCCTATAGTTTTAGTTTCATGTATCTGTTAATTGATATGAATTTACTTATAAAGATCTTCTCTCTGGATTTGAGTGATCATGCAGTGATTTCTTTCTTTCTTAGCCGTTTCAATGTGCCATCACATAAAAATCTTGTCTATAAGAATTTGATTCTTCAAATCATGTGGAGAACAAGTAATTAAAAGTAAAAACTAATAGCTTTCATTCGGAATTCGATTCTTCAAATCAATCTAATAAAGATTTTGAGTTTTTTGAATGCATCTTAGATGTCGTCCACCCAATTAAGCCTCTTGATTGCATTATATAATCCATTAACTTTTGGACAATATAAGGTAAAATACTCGTATGTGTTCGTAAAATTGATCGGGTCTGATTTTGTTTATGCAAAAGAGACTTGGAAATCCAAGCCAAGTTAACATACATCTTGCGTCATGAAGAGTTACTTTAGCATTGCTCTGTCAGAGACTGTGAGGACTAGTTTGAAAGTAACACCACTCCCGTGGGATCAAAAGGAGGGGGACCAATGGGAAAAACCAGAGATTCTGGGCAGCCTCGCAGGAAGCCAATGTTCACCGAATATAAAGCAAGGAGTTAAACGAGAACCCTTTCCAGCTATTTTGCTAGAGCAACCAAAAGGAGGAACTTCTCTGTTATAGTAAATGCACCCTACCCCACATACTATTTACAACTATTAAGCAAGAGCAACCAGAAAGAGGAACTTCTCTGTCACAGCAAGTCACCCCACCGATACATCATTTACAGATATAGGAACTGCAATAAAAGGAAGATGGGGAAAAGGGGAAAAGAAAGATGGAAATATGAAGTGGAAAGGTGAACTGTCCGAGGGGTGCGCCTCAGCACTCTTGATCAGCACAATCTGCAAGAGCAAGATTCGTGGATTGCAACAGATGACAAAAGTATTTCAAGACTAGGCAAAAAGTTGGCACTTGAAGGATACAATGTGCATACAGATTGTTGCCAAAGTGATTTGCAGTAAAACCAGAAGGGAACGCACGTTAAAGATTTCATAACTCAGATGTGATCAGCTTATGATAACAGCATAATGACGGTAAGCATTGAATTGCTTATGGTAAAGGAACTCAAAAATGCAACTGGTCTAGCTATGGAGATGCAAAATTTCAGAGAGAGAGAGAGAGAGAGAGAGAGAGAGAGAGAGGAGAATCCAAGACGAATCTAGCACGGAAAGTAATTGCATGCTATAACTGTCCCCACTAGCAATTCATCCCTCTCAACTACTGAATTTATCAATGGTCCCAACTCCCTCAGCTTAGTCATTTCAACTGCCCATTATCTAAATTTCGTGTTGCACACTCATGTGCCTAACTGTCCAACACACACAACCACCAAACTTCAGCGATATTAAAGCTCCCAGCTACCACAACATAAGATAATAAAAACACTCCGGCACAAACAGGGATAAGACACTGATGATCATGGTATCAATCTATGAAAATTCAAACAGCAACAGCACTACGAATATAAGTGCGATGTTGAGAGCAAGAGACATGCATTATTCTGGGACAGTCTCTGGAAATATGAAAGCTCCCAGCTACCAAATCAGATAATGAAAACACTCCGGCACGAGCAGGGATAAGGCACTGATGATGGTATCAATCTATGAAAATTCAAACAGCAACAGCACCACACATACAAGTGCGCTGTTGAGAACGAGAGACGTGCATTCTTCTGGGACAGTCTCTGGAGAAATGACAAATACTTGTACATACACAAGCAGTTCAAAATGACAGGACCCCATTGCTTGGACTCGAACCAATGGTGAATGGATTGGCATGTCTATGAAGAGGCAGGGTTACCAAGGTGTAGAAATAGATTACCATTTCGACGGCATCTAACAGAATTCTCTACCAATGAAAGAGGCAAAAGAGCTTCTCAAAAACCTCCGCTTTGGTTCTACACTCCTCCACACTGTCAATACAGCTCTCATCATTGAAATGTAAATTTGTGTTTCCAATAAATCTCCAGGAAACACATCATTAAGTTCTCTTTTGACAGAGGGAGAGAACAATCCTAGGTCGGATCTCTGTTCCAGCTTTCAAACCCCAGCTTTTCATCAACTCACTAATCAAACCATGATCTCATGCACATGTTTCCTATTCTATGAGAGACTTGAGGGGTTTGAGTGTCCTAAACCCCTATTAGTTATCATACAAGATACCACCAAGTGGATGCAACTAAGTAACTTGACCATTTAACTAAGACTCACACCATAGTAAGCCAAGCCACCATGGTCGACTAAAAAGCAAAAGTTTTAACAGCAGAGCACTATATCAGTCCCTGCACCTGGACATGTAAGCATATTCCATATACCTTCTTAAAGTAACACTGCCGTTTTGTCTACGAGAAGAAATAATATCAACGGAAGTTATAGGGTTGGGAGAGGCAAGAAAGGGGATGTTTCCTCCTGACAGTCAAATGCCTAGAAAGCTCTTCAACAGGGAGCTGCTAGTTAGCAGTTGATTAGATTACTTTCAGCTAATCCATGAATTTAAATGCACAAGCGAACCTCACCGGTGTAATTCACTTAGCCCATATACACACTTCTAAGTTGAAACCACTATTGACCTGACTGATTGAATGTAAAAGGATCCTATTACGCTCAACTTTTGTGTAGCGTGTTGTCTACTAAACTTGTTGTTTGACTGACGTTAACAGGTCCAAACAGGGATGCATCACAACTTTCAACTGCATAAAGAAATCCTTCCTACATACCTATCTACCGTCATCCTATAGAATAGTCCAACCGTAACTTCACTTTGAGTACTTCAGTAGAAAATGAACATCATAACACCCAGTGCTCTACAACAATTTGTCATCCCGGTCCTCCACTTAAGTAGGCCGGGTTGGAAACAGTGACTAAATGAAGCACAGAATCACAATCAAGAACCGGCTGAGCATCAGTATTTCGACAGCCAATTTTCAACCTGAACCTATGCGCTTTCAACCATCGATGCCAATCAAGATTCTCCAAAGGATTTGACCAGTTCTCTCGATAAAGGAGCTCGAACACATCTCAAAGCAGGTACACGAAATACAGTCCGAAGAGCAACGACTTCAAATCCCAGGCAATTTCACAAACAAAAACATAGAAAAAAGTAAGACAAAAGGATAGAGACCCGTTTCTCTCCATAATTGCGATCGAACACATCTCAAAGTAGGTACAGGAAATAATCCGAACAGCAACCACAAACATTCAAAAGAAGCAGGGCAACTTCAAATCGCAGGGAATTTTCACAGTAGACAAAAAACATCGAAAACAGCCGGGCCGAATGCGTTACCTTCGAAAGCGTAGCAACAGTAGAAGCAAGAAAGAACCTCCAGCAAATCTCTGCCCCACAAAGCGATCGCCGACGGAGGCCCACGACCCGGGCCGGCCTCCCCTTCAGCCGCCTCCCCTTCGGCGTCGCCGCCGCCTTCCCTCCGCAGCAGCCTCTGCTTCTCGCTATTCATCCGCCGGAGGTTCCGCTCGTAGTTCTGCAAGTAGGCGCACTTGAACGATTCCCTGATCTTCATCGACGGCCATAGATGCATCTTCGCCACCCTCCAGCAATTCGAGAGGATCCCCCCGGCGATCGTCACCCACCTCCTTCCGAACTTCAAGAGCAAGCGAAATTACGATAATACCTACCAGTCGTTTTTATCGAGCGCGCAACCGCAGGACGTCACGCCACCCGCAGGCGTATCCGACTTCGATTCTCCCACGAAAATTTAATTAAATTCCTACACCGAATCCGATTGAACGAAAACAGACTTATCGGGTCACCACCAAATGCCCAGACGAGGAAAAGCAAAGCGGGTCGGACTCTTCCGGCGACGCGTTCGTCACCGTACCATCGAAAGCAGCCGCCGCCGGTCACCGCCGGTCCGGTTTACAGGAAGGAGTGGACATTCGGGTGGATGAAGCCGAAGCCCACCGGCGAGAACACGGAGATGTCTCGAATCTGATCCTCGTAGCCGCGGGACGGGATCGCCGGCCGGCTCGGCGTCGAGAGGAGGGAGACGAAGGACAGGAGGAAGATGAAGAAGGTGGTTATCGGTACCATCCCCTCGCGCCTCTCTTCGTCGCCGTCGTCTTCGCCGTCGTCCTTCTTCTTCTTCTTCTTCCAACTACACCACCCAGACCGCGCTCGCAGAACACGATGCAGAGCCTCTCTGTGCTGCACGAGCTTCCGTCGGGCCGCGCACCGGAAGCGATCGGGGCGGGGGGGTTGTCGTTAATAAGGCGGAGGAGGGTTCACGTCTTTCACACCGTCTTGCATGCTGGTGATCCCATCGTGTCGGTCACCGGTACCGTTCGTTGTCGCAGGTAGTTGGTTCTCACATCCCTTTCTTCCCTTCTTCTTCCATCCGGGATTGGCCAGCGAAGAGGGGAAAGCTTCCGGAACGGAGACGGTAACGGTTAGGTCAGGAGTCGGTTCCGAATCGGGCCAATCGGATCTGCCGTGAATGGGACCGCCGAACAGGGGAGGCCGTTAAAGATCCAAGCAAAGCTCCCCGATGTCAAGATCGCGTGCTGCTGCTGCTCACCGCGACCGAGGACCGACATTGTTCATCACGGCACGAAGCGGGTAACGTGACATCGAAGCCATGTGGCCTAGTACGACCACTTTGTCAAAGCTCCGCCGCCCCAAAGCAGCGGCGCCGCCTCCTCCTCCGCGGGATTTGAGAGAGTCGATAATGTTTGCTTCATTCAAAGATTCGTAGATGTCTGAATCGTCCGATATCTCTGCCGATTTTCTTGACGCACGTGAATGAAAGAGCAATGATAGAGCTCCGGATTCCGGAGCAGCTTTAGGAGCCAAAACGGTTCGTACACAACACATGTCATCTAATACCCAATCAAACGGTTTAACCTAATATCATCAATATGGTTGCAAGTTAAAATATACGGGCATCATCGTCTGAGTTGCATATGCAGAATTTACATTTATACACGTGATTTCTTTTCACCTAATATCTTGTGGCTTGTATATGTAGAATTTACATTTATATATATGGTTTCCATTCACTAATATATCGAGTTTTTAAAAGTGACTTATGTGCAGTTTTTTCTTACCCTAAGCTAATCAACCACTCTAAATTACCGTGGAATTCGACCGTTTCAATCTTCAATTCCACAGGTCAATTGTTATGCTGCCCTGCATTTCGAATTGTAAGGTACATGGTCTGTTGCGACATTTGCTCTGTCATCTTTCCTTTTGAATTGCACATGAGTGGAGATGGTTGTGGGGAGGCTTATGTAACACCCTTCAAGCTATAGTTTATATGGGTGGCATCTATCATAATAGAAAAGTATTGATGCATTTTGCCGAGTCTCTACTTTTGCAAGGGGAAAATGTCCATTTTTTTTAAAAATTTATTGCATTTTTACTAATCTAGTCTTAAGCCCTTTAATTATACCAATTGATATCCAAACATTTTCACAATTTACCAATTGAATTGATTCAGCCAATTTTAGCTAGAATTCATTAACATGGATGTCAAGTGTTCTATGTCGCACGACGACTGGTGTCAATATGGACAATAATAATTTAGTATTTTTTTGAACTTTTATTAATTTTTTATTTTATTTTTCCTTTTTTCTTCTATTTTCCTTCTCTGCTTCTTTTTTTCTTTTCTTTTTCCCCTTTTCCCTTTGCAGGCCATTGCTAGGCCTTATCAAGGGCCAGCAAAGATCGTCGTTGTGAAGGACACTCAAGCCTGGGCTAGCGAGGAAGACCCTTGCCAGACCAAGCGTGGGCAACCCTTGCCCGAGGGTGGCCCTCGCCTGAGGCTGATGAAGGTCATTGGTCATCAATGAGGCTCAAAGATGGCTAGTGGCTGGCAGAGATGGAGGATGGTCGAGGTTGCTTGTCCATGGTCGGGTGGAGAGCCGCTCGTTCGCGGTTGGCTTGAAGGGGATGAGGGATATGTGGCCGAAAGAGATAACAAGTTGGGCTTATTTTAGGGGATCTTGGGCTAATTTTGGTCCCAACAGAAGCTGGGCTTAGGTTTTGTTGTGGCTTTAGTCAAAATTGGGCTAAATAATATTATATTTGTAGATTGGGCATTGAAAGTTTTTCTATTAAAGTGGGCTCGGTTTAAGAGCCCGAGCGTTTCCATGGTCCAGCTCGGTTCAGACCAGGGCACTATCTTTGTTTGGACTGGGCCATTTGGCCCAACCTGGGTTCCTAATTTCTGACTTATAAAAAAATACATAATAATAAAATTTTTAAAAAATATTAAAAAAATTAGGAAGATTAAAAAATCATAAAATGGTTAGAAATAAGAGGCCTTGATTAGGTTGTTAATTTTTAGCATTAGATTTAGCTCTTTTTTTTTAGTCATAATGCTTATTGTTTAAGGGTTTTGGTGGTTGCTGTGGATATAGCTTGGATTTAGATAGATTGATCTTTTGGACATGAAATTAGACTCAGTATGAATTTAGCTCATGGGGTTGCTGTCTTGGGCTTAAAAAAACAAAAAGCCATGTATTTTATTACTCGACAAGCTATGGGTTTTACATTTCCACACTTAGATAATCACTTTTAATTTATTGGGTATTTATTTACCGTACTATCTTTTAATAAATTGAGTGTTATTTTCTATTTCTAGAATAGGCTAGGGTTAGTTTAGAATCCTAATGAAAATCACAAAAGAAACATTTGCATGATCATTTAGGGTGTGTTTGTTTAAAATTGTTTTTGTTCCCTTTGTTTGCACTTTTGTTCCCGGGAACAAAAAATCTATATTTTTTTTTTGTTTCCGGGAATAGATTTGGAACAGAAACAAGAAGTAGAAAAAACTTGTTTCTTGTTCCCGGGAACATTTCCAAAAAACACTATTTTTTCTTCTCATTTTTCTTTTTCTTTTTTCTCTTTCTTTTCTTCTTCTTCTTTCTTTTGCCGATCACTAGCCTTGGCCATGGCCGGTGTTGGCGACCGGCCAGATGAGGGCCGGTGATCTCACCGGAGCGTCGTCGGCCAAAGCCTCGTCGTGGCAGCACGAGGCTCGGCCTCGCCGGGCCACCTCCAGGATGGTGTCGCTTGGCGATGGCTTGGTGAGGCTGAGCCTTGTCATTGGCTGGGCGAGCTAGGCCTCGCACGGCCATGGGGAGGCTCGGCCTCCCAATCGATGTGAGGCCGGGCCTTGCCGGGCCGGGCGACGCCACCCGGGCGAGGTTGAGCCTCGCCGGTGGCTTGGCGAGGCTCACCTGGCCAGCGACGATCTCGCCAGGCCAGCAGCGAGGCTCATTTGGGCTAGGCTGGCCTCCGGCGAGTTCACCGGACGTCGCCCATCCGATGGCCGGCCAAGGCGGTGGGCGACGAAAAGCCAAAGAGAAAAAGGAAAAAGGAAAAAGAGAAAAAGAAAAAGAAAAAAAGGAAAAAGAAAGAAGAAAAAAATAAAAATAAAATAAAAATATTAAAAAATTGAATGAAACAAAAAAATTATATAAGTTTACCAAATGTCTTTCTGTTCTTTTTCTATTCCAGGAATATAAATTTTGTGTAGTTATTAAACACGTTCTTCTGTTCAAAAATTGTTCCTCGGAACAGAAATAGTTTTTTCTACTTTTGTTCCTAGGAACAATTTTTGAACAGAAACATTACCAAACGCACCCTTAACGGCTTTGATTCCTTTAGGGTGATAATTGGTAATCAAGATCGTGTGATCACTTACGTTAAACAACTAACTAGTTAGATATCAAAATGGTGCTTATAGAAACATTGGTATACTTAAGTTTCGTCCTAAGAATTTCTAGTTGTATAGGAATCGAGACGACATTCTCGTGTCTCAATTGGTTTCTAACCAACTCCGAATATGCTAGTGGAGTCTCCTAGAATTACTTGAGTTGTTAAAGAGTAAAAAATAAAACCTAACATTGTGCGAGATATGAGCCTAGAAGAGCCCACACTTGAAATTGATGGAGTATCACCTAGTGTTCTCACCACTAAACACATGGAATATATATTCTTTACTCCTGATCAATATGACATAAAATTATACATTCGCATACAAGCAGAAGGCATAATATTTTATGATGCATGGTTACCATCGGTAAGACAACATATGAAGTACACATATGGATGGTCGTGCATCATATTCATTATTACTTTTCCTCTCAAACTCTTCCGGGATAACCCAACATACACGGGGCATCCAGTTGACATAGTAGGGCATATCTACTTCCGAGGCATCCTAATACATTGTCCGGGGCATTCCTACCTATGGGGTATCTCAACTCTTGAGATATCTCGAAACACTTCTCGAGGCATCCTAATTACACTTATAAAGCCGAAAATCAACAAAACTTGATTTCAAAATGACAAAACCGGTTGATGGAAAGCAGTGCAAATTAATGATTTACCTTGTTCAGACCAGAAAGATTGGGACAGAAATTTTAAAAATAATACAAGTGTGGGCCCTTCGCTTTTACTCGCAAGAGATAAAAACGAAAGTTGAAGACGATGGAAGTTGGTAGGCGGAAGTTAATGAAGTAGAGAAGCCAATAATTAGAATCTAAAAGTTCTTCATATTCAAATACTTGGCTGAGGCAAAGGTGAAAAGAGATAAGATTGTTTAACCATGGTTAAAGTAATAAAGAACCTTAAGTTAAAATCATTAGACCTAAAATGGAGAGGTATAAGTGGTCCAATATAAATACTTCAAGTGGTCCTTATGAAAATAGCTAAGATACAAATGGTCCGGCGGGATTAATCAAACGAAGATATTTTGATGGAAAAGGAGGATGGCTTGGCCAAGTATGAGCATGAATCACCAATATATTAATGAATTATAGGCCTGAGTCACCAAAACAATAATGAACTATAAGCATGAGTCACCACTTCTCCTTAGCCGAGACGTGGATCATACTGGACACGACCCCCAACTCCCAACCGGAGCAATTAAGGCCGCCCCGCAATGCTCCAATCTCATCAGCACCACCAATAAAAACTCCACTTCTCCACTTCTCCACATCTCCCCCCCAAATTTTTTTTTTCTCTCTTCCAAACAATGTCGCACCCCATCGCCGAGGGCAGTGAGACAATACTAATAGAAATATTAGCGTAATCAAGTTCCCATGCTAAGAATTTTCTGATTGCGTAGGGATTGAGACGACGCTTTCGTATCTCGATTAGTTTTTAACCTTCCTCAAATAGGCTAGTGACGTCTCCTAGACATACTTAAGTTATTAAAGAGTAAAAAATACGTTGCGCGAGATATGAGTTTGGGGGAGCGCGCACTCGAAATTGATGAATTGTGTGGCCACTTAAGTGAAACAACTAACTAGTTAGATATCAAAATGATGCTAATAGAAACATTAGTGTAATCAAGTTCCCGTGCTAAGAATTTCTAGTTGTGTAGGAATCGAGATGACACTCTTGTGTCTCGATTGATTTCTAGCCTACCCCAAATAGGCTAGTGATGTCTCTTAGAAATACTTAAGTTGTTAAAGAGCAAAAAATAAAATTTAATGTCGCGTCAGATATAAGCTTGGGAGTGCATGCAGTCAAAATCAATGAAGTATCACCTAATGTTCTCACCATTAAGCACATGGAATAAATATTCTTTACTCAAGATCAATATGACATAAGATTATCCATTCGGGTAAAAGCAGAAGGTATAATATTTTATGATGCGTGGTTACCATCAATAAGACAACATGTGAATGTACGCATACACATGGTCATGCATTATATTTATTATTACTTTTCCTCTGGAACTCTCTCAGAGCATCCCGACACATGCGAGTGTCTAGCTCACACAGTAGGGTATCTCAACTTCTGAGGCATCCTGGTACATCCTCCAAGGCATCCCTACCTTTGGAGTATCTCAACTCCCAAGACATAACGAAACACTCCTCAAGACATCCTGATCACACTTACAAAGTTGAAAATCAACAACACTTGATTTCAAAACAATGAAACCGATTGATGGAAAGCAGTGCAAATTAATGATTTACCTTGTTCAGACTGGAAAGATTAAGAGATAAATTTTAATAATACAAGCGTGAGGCCTTCACTTTTACTCGCAAGAGATAAAAACAAAAGTTGAAGACGAAGGAAGTTGGTAGGCGGAAGTTAATGAAGTAGAGACTTCAATATTTAGAATTTAAAAGTTCTTCAGATTCAAATACTTGGCTGAGGCAAAGGTGAAAAGAGATAAGATTGTTTAACCATGGTTAAAGTAGTAAAAGCCCATAGGTTAAAATCATAGACCTAAAATATAGAGGTGTTAGTGGTCCAATAGAAATACTAGTCCTCATGAAAATAGCTAAGATACAAATGGTCCAGTGGGATTAATCAAAAGAGGATATTTTTATGGAAAAGGACGATGGCTCCCTCTCCTTCGGCCAAGTATGAGCATGAATGACCAAAATATTAATGAATTGTAGACATTAAGTTACCAAAACAATAATGAACTATAGGCATGAGTCGTCAATGTATGAATGGACTATGGTTAAAATTGATAAAGTCATGCATGATATCAAAGCTAATCAAATTCAATATCTCAACTAAAGCATGGGTTTAAAAATTTTAGTAGAGAAAGGAGTAGTAATGTGCCAATTGAAGAGAAGTGGAGATTTAGGAAACCGATATTCACTCGGAACATTTGATTCTGAATTTTGGTGAGTCTGAAAATATTTTGAGTCCATTAAAATCATCAATGAAAGATATAAAAAATTAGGAAACTCTCAATTTAATAAATTTGAATATTGAATATCGTCAAATATGAATTTTAGAACATATCGGCCCCTTTTCTACAAATAATATGATGGTGAGTTAAATATCGCCATCCTACACCACTAACGTACATGTCAAAATCTATTAACTTAATTCTAATGCCTCGGACTCCTGGCAATTCGATTGCGGAAATTAGTCCTAAATATTATTATCAAACATGAAAATTTCCAGATGTCACAAGTGCCACCTTGAATGCATTAATTTGATGTGTGGGTTTGTATCCTTAAGATTATGAGGAAGTGGGCTAGTTAAAATGTGCAAAAGCTTATCTAGACTTCACTTGATCCGGAATACCAAAAAAAAGTCATAAAATAATAGTAACACAACATTTTTATATTAGTTCGGTCAAAGGGAAGTTCCAATTAAATCTATTATTCCATAATTTGTACTCTTGCTGTTTTCAGCAAATGCGTGGTACTTTCGAAGAAGTTTGGTGTAATAGAGAATCAAAGTCATACATTAATCATAAGTCCGAAAAATTTAACTGCGATCTCCACATCTAATAATGGCATTAGCTCAACTACGTAACGGGAACCTGCAAAGGCTGCATTAGCAAGGACAAACAAGTTTAAATAGTAACTTGCGGTAGGTGTTGAGTTTAATCTTAAAACGATGTGTAAACACTAGACACATCCAATATAATAAGGAAAATAGACGTGATTATCTTTGTTAATCTAATGGAGATGGAGTAAATTTAGTCCCTGCGCGTGGCACGACAAGCTTTGTTGAGTAGGTGGGACACGAGTGACGAATATCTGTCCATACATGGGGAAAGATGCTCATCAATCATGGACCATCTGCTTAAATTATCTCGTGATGCATGGGAAATTTGGTTTCCGCTTACAGCTCAGTCAATACGTTTATAATTCTTTTTTCTACATTCTCGTTTCAATACATTGGTCGGTGATGATTAGTTTAAGTTAGCTTATCTATGATGGATCATCTTCTCGAATCATCTCATGCTTCAACTCCAACTTGTCAGCCCATACATTATTAAGCTAAACCCTAGATGATCTGCTTAAATTATCTCGAGACTTCAGCAAATCAATACGTTTATATTTCTTTTCTCTGCGTTCCCATTTCAAACCCTTCTTCGCTCGGATGCAATTGATCACCGACCAGCATCGCTGCAACTTGATGACGTGAGCTCGTGTTGAAGAGAGCACCGCCACTCTCTCTCCTTCTCTCCAGAATTCTCTAGCAAAAATCCATCAAGAAAAGCTGCGCCGCTTCTAGACTTCTCCAAAGAAATCTAGTTGTCAGGCTATGATAAAATAATACTTGTAAAATAGTGTAGAAAGCCAGCAAAGTCGCCGACTTTCCATCCTATAAATAGGAGCAACTTGCTCCTCATGTGTGCGTGAGTAAGAAGTCCAACTAAGGGCTCGTTTGGTTCGACTTTTGGGGAATGCATTTGTCAAAATGCAAATACCTTCGGGTGAATGGGATTTTCCGAAATGTAAATATCGTTTGATAAAATTTGCATTGAGATACAACTTTGGCCAAAATAAAATTTGCATCTGTAAATGATTTTTATAAAATTAAAAAAATAAAAAAAAACATTTGTATTTTTTTTTTGAAGTCCGGCCACCAGACCGCCGGATCTAGCGGCCGGACTGCCGGATTTGGCGGCGCGACCCCGGCGACGGTCGCCTGGGTCGTGCGACCTAGGCGTTGCTTGAGGTCCGGTGACGATCGTCGGCGTGCGCGACCCCTTGACCGGCAGTCGTTGGCCTCTAGTCAGCTTCTTCCGGTGGTGTGCGGTGGTTTTGGAGAATATGAACAGTATCGGAATTTGCATTCCGGAGATGCAACTTTCCAAAGTACCTCTGGAGCTGCATTGGGTTAAAGGCTCTTAAAGTCACTTGGAGATGCAATTGCATTTTGCCAAAGTCACCTAAAAAAACGAACCAAACACCTTTACATTTGGCCAAGAAACTTTAAAGTCCCTAAAGGCTTTTCAAATGCCCAACCAAACAGGGTCTAAGAGTGTGTGAGTGGGTAGAGTAGGTGGCGTGAGTGTAGAGTGTAGTGTGAGTGTAGGGTGATAGAGAGTGAATGGGTGTGTGCACAGAGAGTTGTGTTTGTGTGTGGTCTATGAAGTGAGTGGGTAAGCAATTAAAGTGAGTAGTTGTGAGAGTGTATAGTATAGAGAGTTGTAATATTGTTTATAAAAAAAAGAAATAATTATTTTACATGTATATCCACTTGCTTCTCAACACTCGAATGGTTAATCGCTTGATTATATATAGGCAACAGGCTTCTTCCTCTGCTTCTGCATCGGACCTCACCTCAAATCAATCCTCTCTCTAGGAAAAAAAAAAAAAAACGGACGTCAACAGAATGTCGTCGTTCTTGGTTGGTTTCGCATCAGCAGCATTGCCTTGTAAATCCTCTATGATGATTGCATCAACGCGCACGGCCACTAGAGCCCATTCCAATCAAGGAGCAAGCAACACCTTCCTATCTTCAAAAGGGTTTCGAGAACCATTCCTTCATTTACTGAGATTTCCTCAAAATAATGTCCGGGACATTGCACCTTCGCAAAACATGGCCATCAAAGATATGGATAACCGCAATTGCCGTGACGTTGGTGTTGCCGCCCCTCCCACCATAATGGATATGGCTCAGGAATGGAGAGATGGTGTCGGAATAATTGACTTTCTAGAGAGAAGGAACTTTCTCATCACTGGTGCGACTGGGTTTCTCGCGAAAGGTAATGGAGATAAGCCGCTTAAAGTGCGTTCCTCCTAACATTACGTCACATTGGTCTTGGAAATACTCCTTATCGAAATGATGGGAATTAGTGTTCTTTGAGTGCGATAATACAGATATCTACACTAAGCAATCTTTAGACTAAATATTAATGATTGATAATGAACTCATTCGTTTTCTATTGTACCAATTCCATTGCTTGCGTCCATAGACTGTTACTAAACTTAGCAAAGCGTTCAAACTATTGTTCACAGTTCTCATTGAGAAGATTTTACGAGTCGCACCCAACGTAGGGAAGATCTTCCTGCTGATCAAGGCAAAAGACGAGCAAGCTGCCATGGACAGAGTCAAAAACGAGGTCTGCATGTGCATCTTGAATTTGAAAATCGTCGTTCGACTTTCATTCGGACTCGTGTGCAGGCCACGTGCTCTGTTCATGTAATGTTCATTGTAGGAAAACGTGCTCTTTTCGAACACCAAAAGATCTTTGTCCGTCTTTATTTTCCAGATAATAGGGTGCGAGCTGTTCATCTGCCTGCAACAGAAGTATGGAGAAGAGTACACGAGTTTCATGTTGAGCAAGCTCGTTCCAGTCAAGGGCGACATTCAGGAGTCGAACATGGGAATAGGAAACGATTCGTTTCGCCAGATAACCCAAGAAGTTGATGTCATCGTAAACTCGGCAGCCAACACAACTTTCGATGAGAGGTATCTTTGTTTTTTCTATGTTGTTATAGCTATTGCTGTTTGTGTTCTATGAGATTGTAAGTATTTGCAGGATCGAATTAAAGCCTGGATCAACATCGCTTTGACCGAAATCAAAACCCTAATCTCAAAAAACACGTTCGATCCAGTTCGTTTTTCTTCTGCTATCGTCCTTCTTTCCCATTCCTAGGAATGCCTTAGCTGATATATTTCGCTCCTTGCTATATATATGTGTAGGTACGATGCAGCTCTCGCCGCGAACACCATTGCGCCTTCTTGGCTTTTAAGCTTCGCCAAGAATTGCAAGAAACTAAGCCTTTTCTTGCACGTGTCTACGAGTAAGAATCAGTGAACACTAGTTTCGAAAATACATGTCCAGGAAATAGAAAACTTACCATTTCAGTTGATTTATCCCCGTATTATTATTTATACTTTTATAGCATATGCGAATGGAGAGAGGCCGGGAATATTAATGGAGAACGCCTTTGAAATAGGGGAGAGCAGAATAGATTCGTCAACTCAAAGCAAGTTGGACGTCCATCACGAAATTAATTTGGTTTCAGATCTAATCGAAACACTCCCTCCAAATGAAGTGCCGCAAAAATTGAAGGAGATCGGTTTGGCCAGGTGAACATCTCTATCCAAATTCTAAACTAAGGTTGAAATAATAGAGATTCGCTTTACGCAATATTTGGAAACCACAAAAGTGTTTTAGACTTGTCGACATCTAAATTTTGGCAAGGAATAATGAAAATGTTTCTACATGTTTCATGGATCGGTACTCATACGTTTTCAAAAAGTTCCATGTGCTGAGATTGGATAGAAATCATGTATGAGATCAGGGCAAGAATGTATGGGTGGCATAACGTATATGAAATGACCAAGGCCATGGGTGAGATGATGATAAATGCAGATAGAGGAAGAGTACCGGTTGTCATCGTTCGTCCCAGCGTGATCGAGAGTACTTTTCGAGAGCCTTTTCCAGGATGGATTCAAGGATACAGGTTGCATTTTTATTTTTACGTTTTATCAACAATTATAATTACCGTCGCAATATGCCGACGCTGATTAATGTGTTTTCTCTTTCGTGTACTGTGAAGAATGCTCGACCCCTTGATCTTGTCCTACGGGAAAGGACGGCTCCCTGGTTTCTTAGTTGATCCCGACACGGTTTTGGACGTGGTGAGTGAGTAATTCGATCCATTTTATTTTAGATTTGTACCAGGGGATGTAAGTTAGATGGTTCGGGATATGAGCGGATATGCATCGCCATTGTTCTCAAAACATATGAAATAAGTTCACATGCCGGAGTACTTTTTTTTGAGTATGATACAACATGTGATTTAAAGATTTGGAAAGATTTGAATTTGAGACCTCTTGATACAATGTGAAATCTTATGAAACCATTGCTAACTGTTTTAAAAACTTAAGTTATGAGATGAAAATCTAGTATTTTTATCGTAAGTTCAAAAAGTGCGTGGGAGACAGAAATACTATTAAACATGACATACCCACCGGTGAGCAGCTGCATTGGTTTGAGAGTTTCTCTTTCATCACTGAGGTCGAGAGGTCGAAACCCGCAATTGCTAGTGTTATAAGTGGGGGGCATGGTGGTGGGGTCTTGTGCTATTTTCCCCCGAGGTATAGTCGCTGTTAAAGTCCGAAGGTGCCACTGGGTGTTGGAGGGCCTTGTGACCCCAAATAGCGTACGCGAAAGGGGGCTCAAACGGATCCTTGGTTACCAACAAAAAAAAAAATGTGTATTTAGTATTTTACCAACAAAGGTCTTGACCGGTGGGGTGGAAGCAATTTGTTACCCAACTTTCGCAATTTCACTTAATGAATTTCTTGGTCTTGAGTTATTTCTTGATAACAATCAGGTACCGGCAGACCTAGTTGCGAACGTAATCATCGCAGCCATGGCGAAGCACGGGATCGCCGCGAGCCCCAGCATCGACGTGTACCACGCTGCGTCGTCCACGGTCAATCCGGTGATGATGTGCGACATTTTTAACTATTCCCGTGACTATTTCGCGGCTTCACCCTTGACGGACGACCAAGGAGATGAGATTCAAATTACCGACATGGAGTATTTCAGCTCAATCGACAGCTTCTCCTCTTACATACAGAAAGACATCGTAGAGAAAAGTGGATTGAGCAAAGAAATTGGCCCTAATTTAAACCCGAAGCAACGTTCCAGGCTTGAAGCAAGATGCAAGAGAATGGCAGAGAGTATAATTCACTTGGCTAAGTTGTACGAGCCCTACGCGTTCTACCGTGCAAGGTAATAATCATTAATTATACGAATTAAATATATATACATACATATATATAAAGATACGCACACACATATCGCAAAATTTCGTTAAAGGGTGTTTTGTGTGTTTGAGATATTCTTTTTTGTGTGACATTGGTAATTGATTAGGATTTACATGGACTGACCGTATATTGACAGGTTCGACAGTTGGAACACACGAAAGTTGATGGAACAAATGTCGACCGAAGAGGGCAATAAATTTCCAATAGATTTGAGAAGCATAAATTGGGAGGATTACTTCACGAATGCCCATATTCCAGGTCTAAAGAGGCATGTCATCAAGAAGGCATCCTCCTCTTGACCAAATTCTAATTAATCCCGTAGAACATGAACAGCAATTCTTGCTGTACAATAAAGTTGATGCATTTACAGGGCTGGGAATCCGGATTCACGCGTGGAATTCGGATTTTATGACCCTGTTAACGCTAAGTTGCATGTTCTTGTTTAACTGATAAAATAAATTATGCATTTAAAAATTGTGTCAATTTGTGTCACTTTTGAACTTTTCGGGTAATATATGTCATTGTAGTTGTGTTAGTTTAGAAGTTGTCGCTTTACATGCAATCTTTAGATTTGTGATATCTGTGGAAGTGTGTGATTCCCACCGTCTCTCGATTCGAAAGTGAGAGTAAAGATCTAATAATAGTATGCCTTGTCGTTATACTTTTGTGTACCACTTGTGTTATTCTGGTTAAGTCGTCTCCATCACAAAAATTGGTGTGCCCACTGTTGCGGAAAGACGAGCTGTGACCTACATTCACGGGGTTCGATCATAATGACTTATGTTCATGGGACGAATGGTAATGAATTCCACTATAGATCAAGCGATATAACGGAGATTACATTTTCGAGTCACTCAAATATTCTCGGTGTTTCTCAAGCCCCAATTACACTTAATAATTTACGCAGTGTTTAGCCTAACAATTCATCCTTAAATAATCTCTCAATTTTACAAAGGAATTATACATAAATTCTTATCACAAGAATTTAATCGACATTAACACATAAAAGGTCTTGGTATAATTGTATGAACGAAACCAACTGAGGAAACCCTAGGCCAAGCACTCGCGAAACCGCGCTTCAAGACGTGCACAACGACAACGCTTCTTTTGGAGCACTCACGACGTCTGTTGGATAATCTATGCAAGGCACACTAAACAATCCTTTAAAAATTATATTTATATAACCATAGAACCCACTTGGCTGAGAAGTCCCTGTGGAATTCGGTCAACAATAAACTAATAGATAAACTCCAAATTTGAACGAATCTTAGTTTTCAAGTCCACGTTTGGACTTTCCAAATTTCCTATTCTCCTTGGGCCAACTTGAATAACTCTTGAGGATAATTTCTGTGATTTCTAAAACAAACTTTATCCAAAACGAAGTCCAAGCTAATATTACTTTCTATTCTTGAGCACATCTTCAACATAAAAATAATATCCATAATCTTTAAGATGCCATTGAACTTTCATGCGCCGAGCACATAATTCAAATCGGATAAAGTCGTTTAACAAGCTCAAGCTCAAAACATATTACCATTTCGATGGCATCTAACAGAATTCTCTACCGATGAAAGAGGCAAAAGAGCTTCTCAAAAACCTCCCCTTTGCTTCTACACTCCTCCACACTGTCAATACAGGTCTCATCATTAAAATGTAAATTTGTGTTTCCAATAGATCTCCAGGAAACACATTATTAAGTTCTCGTTTGACAGAGGGAGAGAACAATCCTAGGATGGATCTCTGTTCCAGCTTTCAAACCCCAGCTTTTCATCAACTCACTAATCAAACCATGATCTCATGCACATGTTTCCTATTCTATGAGAGACTTGAGGGGTTTGAGTGTCCTAAACCCCTATTAGTTATCATACAAGATACCGCCAAGTGGATGCAACTAAGTAACTCGACCATGGTCGACTAAAAAGCAAAAGTTTTAACAGCAGAGCACTATATCAGTCCCTGCACCTGGACATGTAAGCATATTCCATATACCTTCTTAAAGTAACACCGCCGTTTTGTCTACGAGAAGAAATAATATCAACGGAAGTTATAGGGTTGGGAGAGGCAAGAAAGGGGATGTTTCCTCCTGATAGTCAAATGCCTAGAAAGCTCTTCAACAGGGAGCTGCTAGTTAGCAGTTGATTAGATTACTTTCAGCTAATCCATGAATTTAAATGCACAAGCGAGCCTCACCGGTGTAATTCACTTAGCCCATATACACACTTCTAAGTTGAAACCACTATTGACCTGACTGATTGAATGTAAAAGGATCCTATTACGCTCAACTTTTGTGTAGCGTGTTGTCTACTAAACTTGTTGTTTGACTGACGTTAACAGGTCCAAACAGGGATGCATCACAACTTTCAACTGCATAAAGAAATCCTTCCTACATACCTATCTACCGTCATCCTATAGAATAGTCCAACCGTAACTTCACTTTGAGTACTTCAGTAGAAAATGAACATCATAACACCCAGTGCTCTACAACAATTTGTCATCCCGGTCCTCCACTTAAGTAGGCCGGGTTGGAAACAGTGACTAAATGAAGCACAGAATCACAATCAAGAACCGGCTGAGCATCAGTATTTCGACAGCCAATTTTCAACCTGAACCTATGCGCTTTCAACCATCGATGCCAATCAAGATTCTCCAAAGGATTTGACCAGTTCTCTCGATAAAGGAGCTCGAACACATCTCAAAGCAGGTACACGAAATACAGTCCGAAGAGCAACGACTTCAAATCCCAGGCAATTTCACAAACAAAAACATAGAAAAAGTAAGACAAAAGGATAGAGACCCGTTTCTCTCCATAATTGCGATCGAACACATCTCAAAGTAGGTACAGGAAATAATCCGAACAGCAACCACAAACATTCAAAAGAAGCAGGGCAACTTCAAATCGCAGGGAATTTTCACAGTAGACAAAAAACATCGAAAACAGCCGGGCCGAATGCGTTACCTTCGAAAGCGTAGCAACAGTAGAAGCAAGAAAGAACCTCCAGCAAATCTCTGCCCCACAAAGCGATCGCCGACGGAGGCCCACGACCCAGGCCGGCCTCCCCTTCAGCCGCCTCCCCTTCGGCGTCGCCGCCGCCTTCCCTCCGCAGCAGCCTCTGCTTCTCGCTATTCATCCGCCGGAGGTTCCGCTCGTAGTTCTGCAAGTAGGCGCACTTGAACGATTCCCTGATCTTCATCGACGGCCATAGATGCATCTTCGCCACCCTCCAGCAATTCGAGAGGATCCCCCCGGCGATCGTCACCCACCTCCTTCCGAACTTCAAGAGCAAGCGAAATTACGATAATACCTACCAGTCGTTTTTATCGAGCGCGCAACCGCAGGACGTCACGCCACCCGCAGGCGTATCCGACTTCGATTCTCCCACGAAAATTTAATTAAATTCCTACACCGAATCCGATTGAACGAAAACAGACTTATCGGGTCACCACCAAATGCCCAGACGAGGAAAAGCAAAGCGGGTCGGACTCTTCCGGCGACGCGTTCGTCACCGTACCATCGAAAGCAGCCGCCGCCGGTCACCGCCGGTCCGGTTTACAGGAAGGAGTGGACATTCGGGTGGATGAAGCCGAAGCCCACCGGCGAGAACACGGAGATGTCTCGAATCTGATCCTCGTAGCCGCGGGACGGGATCGCCGGCCGGCTCGGCGTCGAGAGGAGGGAAACGAAGGACAGGAGGAAGATGAAGAAGGTGGTTATCGGTACCATCCCCTCGCGCCTCTCTTCGTCGCCGTCGTCCTTCTTCTTCTTCTTCCAACTACACCACCCAGACCGCGCTCGCAGAACACGATGCAGAGCCTCTCTGTGCTGCACGAGCTTCCGTCGGGCCGCGCACCGGAAGCGATTGGGGCAGTGGGGTTGTCGTTAATAAGGCGGAGGAGGGTTCACGTGTTTCACACCGTCTTGCATGCTGGCGATCCCATCGTGCCGGAACGGAGACGGTAACGGTTAGGTCAGGAGTCTGTTCCGAATCGGGCCAATCGGATCTGCCGTGAATGGGACCGCCGAACAGGGGAGGCCGTTAAAGATCCAAGCAAAGCTCCCCGATGTCAAGATCGCGTGCTGCTCACCACCGCTGAGGACCGACATTGTTCGTCACGGCACGAAGCGGGTAACGTGACATCGAAGCCATGTGGCCTAGGACGACCACTTTGTCAAGCTCCGGTTTCCGGAGCAGCTTTAGGAACCAAAACGGTTCGTACACAGCACATGTCATCTAATACCCAATCAAACGGTTTAACCTAATATTATCAATATGGTTGCAAGTTAAAATATACCGGCGTCATCTTGTGGGTTGCATACGCAGAATTTACATTTATACATGTGATCCATTTTCACCTAGTATCTTGTGGCTTGTATATGTAGAATTTACAATTATATATATGGTGTCCATTCACTAATAGATCGAGTTTTTAAAAGTGACTTATGTACAGTTTTTTCTTACCCTAAGCTAATCAACCACTCTAAATTATTGTGGAATTCGACCGTTTCAATCTTCAATTCCACAGGTCAATGTTTTGCTGCCCTACATTTCAAATTGTAAGGTACATGGCCTATTGAGACATTTGCTCTATTATCTTTCTTTTTGAATTGCACATGAATGGAGATGGTTGTGGGGAGGCTTATGGAACACCCTTCAAGCTATAGTTTATACGGGTGGCATCAATCATAATAGAAAAGTATTGATGCATTTTGCCAAGTCTCTGCTTTTGCAAGGAAAAAATGTCCAATTTTTTTTTTTTAAAATCTATTGCATTTTTACTAATCTAGTCTTAAGCCCTTTAATTATACCAATTAATATCTAAACATTTTCACAATTTACCAATTGAATCCATTCGGCCAATTTTAGCTAGAATTCATTAACATGGATGTCAAGTGTTCTATGTCGCACAACTGGTGTCAACGTGGACAATAATAATTTAATATTGTTTTTGAAATTTTATTAATTTTTTATTTTATTTTTCCTTTTTTCTTCTATTTTCCTTCTCTACTTTTTTTTTTTTTGCTTTTCCTTTTCCCTTTTTCCCTTCGCCGACCATTGCCGAACCCCATCAAGGGCCAGCAAAGATCGTCGCCCTCCTGTGAAGGACACTCAAGCCTAAGCTAGCGAGGACGACCCTAGCTAGACCAATCATGGGTAGCCCTCGCCTAAGGCTGATGAAGATCGTTGGTCATCAACGAGGCTCAAAGATCTCCGGTGGCTGGCAGAGATGGAGGATGGTTGAGGTCGCTTGTCCATGGTCAGGTGGAGAGCCGCTCATTCGCGGCTGGCTTTTGAAGGGGACGAGGGATATGTGGCCGAAAAAGATAACAAGTTGGGCTTATTTTACGGGATCTTGGGCTAATTTCGATCTCAACGGAAGCTGGGCTTAGGTTTTGTTGCGGCTTTAGTCAAAATTGGGCTAAATAATATTATATTTGTAGATTGGGCATTGAAAGTTTTTCTATTAAAGTGGGCTCAATTTAAGAGCCTGAGCATTTCCATGATCCAGCTCGGTTCAGACCAGGGCACTATCTTTGTTTGGACTGGGCCCTGGGGCCCAACCTGGGTTCCTAATTTCGGACTTATAAAAAAATACATAAAAATAATTTTTTTTAAATATTAAAAAATTAGAAAGATTAAAAAATCGGAAAATGGTTAGAAATAAGAGGCCTTGATTAGGTTGTTAATTTTTAGCATTAGATTTAGCTCTTTTTTTTAGTCATAATGCTTATTGTTTAAGGGTTTTAGTGGTTGCTGTGGATATAGCTTGGATTTAGATAGATTGATCTTTTGGACATGAAATTAGACTCAATATGAATTTAGCTTATGGGGGTTGCTGTCTTGGGCTTAAAAAAAAAAGCCATGTATTTTTTTACTCGACAAGCTATGGGTTTTACATTTCCACACTTAGATAATCACTTTTAATTTATTGGGTATTTATTTACCGTACTATCTTTAAATAAATTGAGTGTTATTTTCTATTTCTAGAATAGGCTAGGGTTAGTTTAGAATCCTAATGAAAATCACGAAAGAAACATTTGCATGATCATTTAGCGGCTTTGATTCCTTTAGGGTGATAATTGGTAATCAAGATGGTGTGATCACTTACGTTAAACAACTATCTAGTTAGATATCAAAATGGTGCTAATAGAAACATTGGTATACTTAAGTTTTCGTCCTGAGAATTTCTAGTTGTATAGGAATCGAGAAGACATTCTCATATCTCAATTGGTTTCTAACTGACTCCGAATATGCTAGTGGAGTCTCCTAGAATTACTTGAGTTGTTAAAGAGCAAAAAATAAAACCTAACATTGCGCAAGATATGAGCCTAGAAGAACCCACACTTGAAATCAATGGAGTATCATCTAGTGTTCTCACCACTAAACACATGGAATATATATTATTTACTCAAGATCAATATGACATAAAATTATCCATTCGGATACAAGCAGAAGGCATAATATTTTATTATGCATGGTTACCATCAATAAGACAACATATGAAGTACGCATATGGATGGTCGCACATCATATTCATTATTACTTTTCCTCTCGAACTCTCTTGGGACAACCCGACATACACCGGGCATCCAGTTCACACAGTAGGGCATCTCGACTTCCAAGGCATCCTGATACATCCTCCGGGGCATCCCTACCTATGGGGTATCTCAACTCCTGAGATATCTCGAAACACTTCTCGAGGCATCTTGATCACACTTACAAAGTCGAAAATCAACAAAACATGATTTCAAAATGACAAAACTGGTTGATGGAAAGCAGTGCAAGTTAATGATTTACCTTGTTTAGACTAGAAAGACTGAGACATAAATTTTAAAAATAATACAAGTGTGGGCCCTTCGCTTTTACTCGCAGGAGATAAAAACGAAAGTTGAAGAAGAAGGAAGTTGGTAGGCGGAAGTTAATGAAGTAGAAAAGTCGATATTTATAATCTAAAAGTTTTTCTGATTCAAATACTTGGTTGAGGCAAAGGTGAAAAGAGATAAGATTGTTTAACCATGGTTAAAGTAATAAAGACCCTTAAGTTAAAATCATTAGACCTAAAATGGAGAGGTATAAGTGGTCCAATAGAAATATTTCAATGGTGCATTTGGTTCAGCATTTTGAAAGCTCATTGGGAAAATGCAAAGCAGTTTAGCCTAAAAGACTTTAGGCAAATACAAATGCCGTTTGGTAAACTATGCTTTGAGAAGAAATTTTGAAAAAAATGACGTTTGGTAGAAAACACATTTGAAAAGCCATTTGCATAATAAATATTAGTTTTTTTTTTATTTCATTTGTTTAAAATTGAAAAAAATAATAATTTATACAACTTTTTAGATATAAATTTTGACAATAATGCTAAAAAAATCAAATACATACATATATATATATATATTTTTTTTTTTAAAAAGACCAAACCCTTCATCGGAATTTTTTAATTTTTATTTGCTTAAAATTGAAAAAAAATAATGTATGCAACTTTTTAAATATAAATTTTGACAATAATGCTAAAAAAACAAAAAAAAAAAAACATATATATAATTTAAGAAAAAAAAAAGACCAGATCCTTCGTCAATTTTTTTTTTTTAATTTTTATTTGTTTAAAATTGAAAAAATAATGTATGCAACTTTTTAAATATAAATTTTGACAATAATGCTAAAAAAAACAAAAAAAAATATATATAAAAAATTAAAAAAAGGACCAAACTCTTCGTCGGAATTTTTTAATTTTTATTCGTTTAAAATTGAAAAAAATAATGTATGTAACTTTTTAAATATAAATTTTGACAATAATGCTAAAAAAAATCAATAATTTTTTTAAAAAGACCAAAATATATTTATTTTTTTAGTATTTATATAATTTGATTTTTTTAAAATTATTTTGGCATTTAAAAAAATAATAACGAAGGAAAAATTAGAAATTTGAAGAATAAGCTATGATAGTTTTGGAAAAAAAAAGTTTCGTCATTTGGCCAAATCTTTGAAAGCTCAAAACTAGTACCTACTAGCATTGGGCTTTCAACCTTTTTATTGCTGACTTTCACTTGAAAGTTACTTCAAAATGGTTGCCAAACAATCCAGCATTTCCCCAAGGGGCTTTGAAGGCTAAAAGCCTTTTGGGAATACTGAACCAAACACACCCTAAGTAGTCCTTATGAAAATAGCTAAGATACAAATGGTCTAGTGGGATTAATCGAAAGAAGATATTTTGATGGAAAAGGAGGATGGCTTGGCCAAGTATGAGCATGCATCACCAATATATTAATGAATTATAGGCCTAAGTCACCAAAACAATAATGAACTATAAGCATGAGTCACCATGTATTAATGGACTATGGTTAAGATTGATGAAGTCATGGATGATGTCAAAGCTAATCAAATTCAATATCTCAACTAAAGCATGAGTTTAAAAATTTTAGTAGAGAAAAGAGTAGTGACATGCCAATTGAAGGGAAGTGGAGATTTAGGAAACTGATATTCTTTCGGAACATTTGATAATGAATTTTGGTGAGTCTGAAGACATTTTGACTCCATTAAAATCATCAATAAAAGATATAAAAAAATTAGGAAAATCTCAATTCAATAAATTTGAATATTGAACATCATCAAATATGAGTTTCAAAACATACTAGCCCCTTTACTACAAATAATATGGTGGCAAGTTAACCACCATTCTACACCATTAATTACACGTTGAAATCTATTAACTTAATTATAACACCTTGAACTCTTGGCAATTCGGTCGTGAAAATTAGTCCTAAATATTATTATCAAACATGAAAATTTCCAAATGTCACAAGTACCACCCTGAATGCATTAATTCAATGTGTGGGATTGTATCTTTAAGATCGCATGAGGAAGTGGGCCAATTAAAATGTGCAAAAGCTTATCTAGACTTTACTTGACCTAGTATAACAAAATAAAAGTCGTAAAATAATATTAACACAACATTTTTATATTAGTTTTGTCAAAGGGAAGTTTCAATTCAATCTTTTATTCCATAATTTTAAGATAGAAACCTAGCGTGTGATGTTAGAGTAATCGATAAAGAAACTCATATACTAGTTGAGCTGAGCTCTAAATAACAAATCTAGGGATTGCTCGACCTTACATCCAAAATCAGAGGCTCAAGTTTGTCGAACGAGCTCGAGCTTGTCGTCCCTGTTGGAATGGAAGGTAGAAGAAGAAAATGAAAGATAAAAAGAAGAGAGGGAAGAGAGGGGCGAGAGGCGGGGGAGGGTGAGCCTATGTGCGACACGTGTCGCAAGATGAATGGGCTAATTTTTTGTTGAGTTGGCCTCATAAATTATGAGTCATAATTGCACCCGATATTTTCAGGTGAAGGACGATCAACTCTGATGGATAGTGCACGAGACCAATAGGAGAGGTTCGAGACAGTGACCGACAGTGAGCCCATGTGCGACGCGTGTCGCAAGATGAATGGCTAATTTTTTGTTGAGTTGGCCGCATAATTGCACCTGATATTTTTAGGTGAAGTACGATAAACTCTGATGGATAGTGCACGAGACCAATAGGAGAGGTTCGTCACCAAATTAGTATCGTGGAACACGCAGAGGCTGATATTTTCAGGTGAAGTACGATCAACTCTCATGATAGTGCACGAGACCAATAGGAGAGGTTCGTCACCTAATTAGTATCGTGGAACGCGCAGAGGTAGGTACGTTGACGAATAGATCGAGTATCATCTATAAATTTTTTAATTTTATCAATTTAATCTTAATTATTTACGTGAAATTTTAATATTAATTAATTTTCATCAGAAATTATTAACGTAATAGTTCAATAATCGTCAATCGTCCGTCCTACGTGGCACATCATCACATTAGCGTAATGCGGAAATTGATCAGCAATATTATATTATAATTCTTGTAAACATTTAGAATTAAATTGATAAAATTGAAAATTTACAACTGAATTGGTATTTATACAATAATTTGAAGATTGATTATAAAATTTTTACATGTCTAAATATATGTGACAGATTTATATTTTCGATGACAAGCTAGTTCACTACATGCTCATTTAAGTAAATAAGAGGATTGAACCATTTGTATGCACGTTGAAAATGTAACCGAGAAAGGCCTGCAACCCCCGATGAGTCATTGAGTGTGAGTTGATTAAAATGCATTGATTAAAATCCCTATTGGAAGTGGGGTCGATGCTCGCGGAGGATGAAGAGTTTATCACCTATTTAAAATCACGGACCACGCGTGAGAAGACACCGCGAAAAGACTTCGTTGATATTAGAGAAGATTTTCGAATTCATTGGGGAAATTAATCAAAAAAAGATGAAGATCACTATTTAGGTTACACATCGTGCACTATATTAACTGTTGGGGAGAACCCGAGGACACAATTCACCGCAAATTAAACACAATCCAAAATCAATTTCTCCCCCGAAACTAAATCAACTAAAAATCTATTAACCTCGAGCAACAATTAGCAATGTATAGCCTCACAATAAATAACGACACCAATGATTTAATGTGGAAAACTCAATATGGAAAAAACTACAGATCACCCAAAAACATCAACTAATTACCGCATGATACACAAAATATTATTCTCTAATCACACACTAGAGACTTAACATCAACATTACAATAATCTTTTTCTCATTATATAGGTAAATAAATAAGTTTGAAGTAAGAAAATCTTAACTGCAACTGGAGAATTCAGAGACGGTTTTCGACAAACAAAAATCATCAACTTGTAGCCTTTGGTCTCATGAACAACATACTAAAATTTGAGCCAATCCTATCAATATTTGACCTTCAAATCGGAATCGTAAAGTTGTAACCCTCTTCTTTTCTTCTCTTCTTCCTTGCTTGTGTAGGTTTTTTTTTCCTTTATCCTCTTCACTTTTGGATGCATCCATTGCACGACCACCACTTCCACTTGTTTTTGTTTTTTTGTTTTTGTTAAATATTTAATGCTAGCTGGGCCTCACATGAAGGTGGACCAGCCAACATTAACTTTGTAAATTTACTTTCTCCCACACAGATTCAGAAAAGACCGTACCAAATGAAATTTTCTTCTTTCGGAACAAGATTGAATGCTCCTGATTTAATGGCAGTTTGATAGTTGAGTACGAATTGTACTTTCATTACCCAATCACGCAGTGCAATTTTTTTTTAAACCGTAACGTGAACTTTAGTATTTAATTTTCAGTTGAATGGTACAATTCACCAGATCAATTTTGTCAAATTACTTTTATACAAATAAATTAGAGTTGATATTACAAAAAATCTCGAACTGATACACTTTTGACAAATTTATCCCAAAGTAATTCTTAATCATCAAAAATTCCAAATTTATAAATTCACACACCTCTGAAAAATTTACTCAAACTGGTAAACTTGTGATAAATTTGGTGTAATAGAGAATCAAAGTCATACATTAATCATAAGTCTGAAAAGTTTAACTGCGACCTCCACATCTAATAATGACATTAGCACAACTACGTAACGGAAACCTGCAAAGGCTGCATCAGCAAGGACAAACAAGATTAAATAGTAACTTGCGGTAGGTGTCAAGTTTAATCTCAAAACAATGTGTAAACACTAGACACATCCAATATAATAAGGAACATAAACGTGATTATCATTGTCAATCTAATCGAGATGGAGTAAATGCAGTCCCTGCGCGTGGCATGACAAGCTTTGTTGGGTAGGTGTGACACGAGTGACGAATATCTGTCCATACATGGGGAAAGATGCTCATCAATCATGGACCATCCGCTTAAATTATCTCGTGATGCATGGGAAATGTGGTTTCCGCTTACAGCTTAGTCAATACGTTTATAATTCTTTTTTCTACATTCCCGTTTCAATACATTGGTCGGTGATGATTAGTTTAAGTTAGCTTATCGAAGATGAATCATCTTCTCGAATCATCTCATGCTTCAACTCCAACTTGTTAGCCCATGCATTATTAAGCTAAACGGGAAAATTATATAAAATTCTTAAACCTATTGTACTTCTGTCAATTTAGTCTTAAACATTTCGACTTTGCCAATTGAGTCTTAAACCTTTTTACTTTTTACCAATTAAGTCTTTTTGATCAATTTTGACAGGAATTTGCTGATGTGGACGCCGATGCTGCCATAGAGAATTTTTTAATATTTTTTTCGAATTTTAAAATTAATTTTTTATGTTTTAAATTTCTTTTTTCTCCTTTTTTTATTTATTTCTTTCCCTTTTTTTTTCCCTCTGGCCTGTCGCCTAGCCTTCGGCGATCGGCCAGAGGCCACAACTGGTGAGGGTTAACCTTTCCAGCCTCACCTGAGGCCCGCGAGAGTCAGGCTCACGGACCTCAAGCGAGGTGGCCCCCACTAGGATCTAGCAAGGGGTGACCTAGCCGGCTGTGAACGAGGCTCACCCTCGCCAAATTCGGCGAGGGCGAGCCTACCCAAGGCCGACAGGGTCCCCCATTGCTAGATCCGGTGAGGGCCACCTCACCTAAGGCCTGCGAGGCCAACCCTCGCTGGCCTCTGGCAAAGGCAAGCCCCGCCCGAGGACGGTGAGGTCGCCCCTCGCCAGATCCCGGCAAGGGTGACCTCACTCGAGGTTAGGGACGCCGACTCTTGCTGGTCGCGGCCTCTAGCTAGTCGCTAGAGACTGGGAGACCCGCCAGAGGAAAAAAAGGGGGAAAAAAAAAAAAAGGAGAAAAAAAGAAATTAAAAATACAAAAAATAATAAAAAATTTTGAAAAAAATATTTAAAAAATAATAAATTTTGTCCACGTTAGTGTCGGCAGTGTCAAGTAGGATGGTTGGCGTTCACGTCAGCAAATTCCAGTCAAAATTGATCGGGTGGACTCAATTGGCAAAATGTTAAAAGATTTAGGACTCAATTGAAAAAGTTAAAAGGTTTATGACTAAATTGGCAAAAGTGCAATAGATTTAAGACTTTTTGTATAATTTTCCCAAAGCTAAGACCCTAGATGATCTGCTTAAATAATCTCGTGACTTCAGCAAATCAATACGTTTATATTTCTTTCCTCTGCGTTCCCATTTCAAACCCTTCTTCCCTCGGATGCAATTGATCACCGACCAGCATCGCTGTAACTTGATGACGTGAGCTCGAATGGTTAATCGCTTGATTATAAATAGGCAACAGGCTTCTTCCCCTGCTTCTGCATCGGGCCTCACCTCAAATCAATCCTCTCTCTAGGCCAAAAAAAAAAACGGACGTCAACAGAATGTCGTCGTTCTTGCTTGGTTTCGCATCAGCAACATTGCCTTGTAAATCCTCTATGATGATTGCATCACCGCGCCCGGCCATTAGAGTCCATTCCAATCAAGGAGCAAGCAACACCTTCCTATCTTCAAAAGGGTTTCGAGAACCATTCCTTCATTTACTGAGATTTCCTCAAAATAATGTCCGGGACATTGCACCTTCACAAAACATGGCCATCAAAGATATGGATAACCGCAATTGCCGTGACGTTGGTGTTGCCGCCCCTCCCACCATAATGGATATGGCTCGGGAATGGAGAGATGGTGTCGGAATAATTGACTTTCTAGAGAGAAGGAACTTTCTCATCACTGGTGCGACTGGGTTTCTCGCGAAAGGTAATGGAGATAAGCCGCTTAAAATGCGTTCGTCCTAACATTATGTCACATTGGTCTTGGAAATACTCCTTATCGAAATGATGGGAATTAGTGTTCTTTGAGTGCGATAATACAGATATCTACACTAAGCAATCTTTAGATTAAATATTAATGATTGATAATGAACTCATTCGTTTTCTATTGTACCAATTCCATTGCTTGCGTCCATAGACTGTTACTAAACTTAGCAAAGCGTTCAAACTATTGTTCACAGTTCTCATTGAGAAGATTTTACGAGTCGCACCCAACGTAGGGAAGATCTTCCTGCTGATCAAGGCAAAAGACGAGCAAGCTGCCATGCACAGAGTCAAAAACGAGGTCTGCATGTGCATCTTGAATTTGAAAATCGTCGTTCGACTTTCATTCGGACTCGTGTGCAGGCCACGTGCTCTGTTCATGTAATGTTCATTGTAGGAAAACGTGCTCTTTTCGAGTACCAAAAGATCTTTGTCCGTCTTTATTTTCCAGATAATAGGGTGCGAGCTGTTCATCTGCCTGCAACAGAAGTATGGAGAAGAGTACGCGAGTTTCATGTTGAGCAAGCTCGTTCCAGTCAAGGGCGACATTCGGGAGTCGAACATGGGAATAGGAAACGATTCGTTTCGCCAGATAACCCAAGAAGTCGATGTCATCGTAAACTCAGCAGCCAACACAACTTTGGATGAGAGGTATCTTTGATTTTTCTATGTTGTTATAGCTTTTGTTGTTTGTGTTCTATGAGATTGTAAGTATTTGCAGGATCTAATTAATCCTGGATCAACATCGCTTTGACCGAAATCAAAACCCTAATTTCAGAAAACACGTTCGATCCAGTTCGTTTTTCTTCTGCTATCGTCCTTCTTTCCCATTCCTAGGAATGCTTTAGCTGATATATTTCGCTCCTTGCTATATATATGTGTAGGTACGACAAAGCTCTCGCCACGAACACCATTGCGCCTTCTTGGCTTTTAAGCTTCGCCAAGAATTGCAAGAAACTAAGCCTTTTCTTGCACCTGTCTACGAGTAAGAATCAGTGAACACTAGTTTCGAAAATACGTGTCCAGGAAATTAACCATTTCAGTTGATTTATCCCCGTATTATTATTTATACTTTTATAGCATATGTGAATGGAGAGAGGCCGGGAATATTAATGGAGAAGGCCTTTGAAATGGGGGAGAGCAGAATAGATTCGTCAACTCAAAGCAAGTTGGATGTCCATCACGAAATTAATTTGGTTTCAGATCTAATCGAAACACTCCCTCCAAATGAAGTGCCGCAAAAATTGAAGGAGATCGGTTTGGCCAGGTGAACATCTCTATCCAAATTCTAAACTAAGGTTGAAATTATAGAGATTCGCTTTACCCAATATTTGGAAACCACAAAACCATTTTAGACTTGTCGACATCTAAATTTTGGTAAGGAATTATGAAAATGTTTCTACATGTTTCATGGATCGGTACTCATACGTTTTCGAAAAGTTCCATGTGCTGAGATTGGATAGAAATCGTGTATGAGATCAGGGCAAGAATGTATGGGTGGCACAACGTATATGAAATGACCAAGGCCATGGGTGAGATGATGATAAACGCAGACAGAGGAAGAGTACCGGTTGTCATCGTTCGTCCTAGCGTGATCGAGAGTACTTTTCGAGAGCCTTTTCCGGGATGGATTCAAGGAAACAGGTTGCATTTTTATTTTTACGTTTTTTCAACAATTATAATTACCATCGCAATATGCCAACGCTGATTAATATGTGTTTTCTCTTTCATGTACTGTGAAGAATGCTTGACCCCTTGATCTTGTCCTACGGGAAAGGACGGCTCCCTGGTTTCTTAGTTGATCCTGACACGGTTATAGACGTGGTGAGTGAGTAATTCGATCCATTTTATTTTAGATTTGTACCGGGGGATGTAAGTTAGATGGTTCGGGATATGAATGGATATGCATCACCATTTTTTCTCAGAACATATGAAATAAGTTCACATGTCAGAGTACGTTTACTTGAGTATGACACATCATGTGATTTAAAGATTTGGAAAGACTTGAACTCAAAACCTCCTATTATGATATTATGTGAAATCTTACGGAACCGTTGTTAATTGTTTTAAAAACTTAAGGTATGAGTATGAGATGAAAATCTAGTATTTTTGTTGTATGTTCAGAAAGCGCGTGGGAGACGGAAATTCTATTAGACATGACCTATAAATGTGTATTTAGTATTTTACCAACAAAAGTCTTGACCGGTGGGGTGGAGGCAATTTGTTACCCAACTTTCGCAATTTCGAGCAATGAATCTCCTAGTCTTGAGTTATTGTTTCTTGACAACAATCAGATACCGGCAGACCTAGTTGCGAACGTAATTATCGCAGCCATGGCGAAGCACGGGACCACCGCGAGCCCCAGCATCGACGTGTACCATGCTGCGTCGTCGTCCACGGTCAATCCGATAATGATGTGCGACGTGTTCAACTATTCCCGCGACTATTTCGCGGCTTCACCCTTGACGGACGACCAAGGAGATGAGATTCAAATTACCGACATGGAGTATTTCAGCTCAATCGACAGCTTCTCCTCTTACATACAGAAAGACATCGTAGAGAAAAGTGGATTGAGCAAAGAAATTGGCCCTAATTCAAACCCAAAGCAACGTTCCAGGCCTGAAGCAAGATGCAAGAGAATGGCAGAGAGTATAATTCACTTGGCTAAGTTGTACGAGCCCTACATGTTCTACCGTGCAAGGTAATAATCATTAATTATATGAATTAAATATATATATATACACACATACATATCACAAAATTTCGTTAATGGGTGTTTTGCGTGTTTGAGATCTTCTTTTTTGTGTGACATTGGTAATTGATTAGAATTTACATTGACAGGTTCGACAGTTGGAATACACGAAAGTTGATGGAACAAATGTCGACCGAAGAGGGCAATAAATTTCCAATAGATTTGAGAAGCATAAATTGGGAGGATTACTTCGCAAATGCCCATATTCCAGGTCTAAAGAGGCATGTCATCAAGAAGGCATCCTCCTCTTGACCAAATTCTAATTATTCCCGTAGAACATGAACAGCAATTCTTGCTGTACAATAAAGTCGATGCATTTACAGGGCTGGGAATCCGCATTCACGCGTGGAATTCAGATTTTATGACTCTGTTAATGCTAAGTAGCGTGTTCTTGTTGAACAAATAAAATAAATTATGCATTTAAAAATTGTGTCAATTTGTGTCACTTTTGAACTTTTCAGTTAATATTTGTCATCGTAGTTGTGTTAGTTTAGAAGTTGTTACTCTACATGCAATCTTTAGATTTGTAATATTTGTGGAAATGTGTAATTCCCACTGTCTCTCGATTCGAAAGTGAGAGTAAAGATCTAATAATAGTATGCCTTGTTGTTATACTTTTGTTTACCATTTGTGTTATACTGGTTAAGTTGTTTATGTCGCAAAAATTGGTGCGCCCACTATTGTAGAAAGACGAGCAGTGACCTACATTCACGGGGTTCGGTCATAATGACCTATGTTCATGGAACAAATAGTACTGAATTTCATTATAGATCAAGCAATATAACGGAAATTACATATTCGAGTCACTCAAGCATTCTCGGTGTTTCCCAAGCCCCAATTACACTTGATAATTCACACAGTGTTTAGCTCAACAATTCATCCCTAAATAATCTCTCAATTTCACAAAGGAATTATACACAAATTCTCATCGCAAGAATTTAATCGACATTAACACTTAAAAGCTCTTGGTATAATTGCATGAATGGAATCAATGGAGGAAACCCACGGCCAAACACTCGAGAAACAGCGCTTCAAGACGTGCACAACGACAATACTTCTTTTGGAGCACTCAGGATGTCTCTTGGATAATCTATGCAAGGCACACTAAACAATCCTTTAAAATTTATATTTATATAACCATAGAACCCACTTGACTGAGAAGTTCCTGTAGAATTTGGTCAACAAGAAATTAATAGATAAACTCCAAGTTTGACCGAATCTTAGTTTTAAAGTCCACGCTTGATGTTTAAGGCAAGTCACAGTCGCTTCGCTAAAAATTCGAACTTTACTGCTACTCTCTCATAACCTCCTGATTGGCTCAACCGCCACAGACATTTTGCAAGTCCAAACCTTGCCTGAATTTCGCCTTAACCGAGGACCTCATCAGAATACCAACTCCACATACACCTTTAACTACTCCATGAAGATTTTTCGACACAATCTTCTCTACCACAGATAAAGCAAAACCATTGTTGCATTCATATCTATCAGGAGATTGAATGCATATCTTGTTAGTATCAATAGTTATAGCAATTGTTGGCACTAAAGGCTCTACTTCACTATAAGCACCATCTATGTTGATTATTCCATTAGTAGGCCCTAGCTCAGTAGTTTCTAGTTGCAACTCCATTCAGATTCATATAAACACCGCCAATAACACTCCTAACTATAAGTACTGAAGACTCATAAGATATAACTCCTCTACTGATAACATGTGAATTTAATTTCGTGCACGGCGACGGATGACCCCACTCACCTTGTGCATAATCTAGGAACATACACTTTTGTACCCTTCCATCGAACTTACCATCACTAACTCAAACATAACATGGATAACTAAATATTTTTAGAACATAATAATCGGTAATTTACCTAGCCACACTTCTTCGAGAGTCTGACATCCAATTGCAATCGATGGAGATTTATTCATTAGATAGTTCGTCGTACTAAGCGCATCCACCAAGAATCTCCTAGCTATGCTAGCACTAAAGAACATTTTATGAGTCGTCCTCTAGTAATGTTTTACTCATCAATTCTACAACATGTTGTGGTTCATTGACGCTAATGCGGTGTTTCGCTATGCCTTTCTCCATGTAGAATTCATTTAACAGTTTCGAGCAAAACTTTATGCCATTGTCAGTTCATACCTGGTCGATTGTTTTACCAGTTTTTTTTTTTTTTTTAATTATCAAAGTTCTGAATTATCTAATCTTGATAATAGTATCAAACTGTGCCTAAGCACAAACAATCACATCTTCCTTGAGTAATTATCAAAAACAGTTAATATCAATCTAGTACTCTTCCTTGAAGGAAACCGCGATAACTTATTAACATTCAAATGAATTAACTTTGTAATTTCCATTGTTTCTTTGGTGGTCATACTGAATTGCACTTTCCACCATTAATATAAATCACAACACTTGCATACATTCAGTTGGTTAGCAATATAACCACATAACAGATTTCTTTCACTCAAACCCTTGAGACTTCTCCCACTAATGTGTCCTTAAGGCATATGCCACGAGTCAAACTCTTAAGCAAATGCATTTGACATCTCCGCAGCGAAATCTATCACTATCTTACCTTAAAGTTCATATAGACTACTGTGCTTGATTCTTCTCATTATTACCAAAGCACCTCGAGCAATTTTTAGAACGTTACATTTTGAAAAATATTGACACCTAGTGGAATCCAGAGCACTCAAGAAAATCAAGTTATTCTTCAACTTTGGATTGTGCCTCAATCTAGTTAATGTTTTCTTGATACTATCATGCATTATGATTCTAACATCATCAGCACCTACAATATTGCATTCAGCATTGTTCCTTAATTACAATTTACCGTTATTAATGCATTGATAATTAGTAAACTAGTTTCTATTTGGTGTAGTATGAAACGAAAAACCAAAATTCATAATCCATCCATCAAACGACAAATAATAAGTGATAAACAGGACGAAATCAGCACTATCCAAATTACCATTAGCTACAACTGCAACATTATTTATAGAATTAACTATAATTCCCTTACCCTTCTTGTTTTTCAACTTAAAGCAATTTCTTCTAAGATGCCCCATTTTGCCATAACAGTACCACCAGTTATAAACTGACAATGTCTGTTCATTTTTATATTACTCCTGCTAACATGTGTGCTAATTCTTCCTCTGTTTTCACCTACTAAAGCAGTATATATAGGTTCATCAGATTCTCTTTTATGAATGTCCTCACTTAGAATTAAATTTCAAACTTCATCGAATGTCAAGCTTGTTGATTCAGAGGAATTACTAACAATAGTAATAGTAGTATCCCAACTATCAGGCAATGAGAATAATAGAATCAAAGCATGTACCTCATCTTCAAAGTCAATTTCAATTGAACTCAATTGACTAATAATCACATTCAAGTCATTGATATGATTTATAATTGATACACATTCGCTCATCTTCAAGTTAAACAGACGCCGCATCAAATAGATTTTGTTGATCGCAGAGGGCTTCTTGTAAATATCTGACAGGGATTTTATCAAACCCGTGTTCTCTTTCATGATGTGAAACATGACATTATGAGCCAACGTCAGCCGTATAACACCAATAGCTCGTATATCCAACCATGCCCAATCAGCTTGCTTCATCGTCTCTAGCTTCTTCCTAGATAGGGGTAAATGCAATTTCATGTGATAGAGATAATTTTCAATTTACATCTTTCAAAAACCAAAATCGTTCCCCTCAAATTTGTCGATTCTCAATTTTCCTTCTTCTGTCATCACCGATTTGCTTCAACTTAGTCAAGTTTATTTCCGATACCAATTGTTGTGGAAAGAGGAGCGATCGGATAATAAAATAGATAGAGCAAGAAAACAATTGGACACAAAATTTATGTGATTCAATTGTAGTGACCTACATTTTCAGGGCAATAGTAATGAATTTTACTATATATCAAGCGATACAACGGAGATTACATACTCGTGTCACTAAAACACTTTTAGTGTTTCCCAAGCCCCAATTATAGCCAATTTCTTATACAGTGTTTAGCCCAACAATTACTTGTTAAATGATCTCTCAATCCACGAAGGAATTCTACATAAATTCTTACCACAAGAATTTAATTGACTGTAACACATAAAAACTGTCGGTGTAATTGCATGAACGAAACCAACAGAGAAAACCCACGGCCAAGCACTCGTCAAATGGCCCTTCAAGACGTGCACAATAACAACGCTTCCTTTGGAGCACTCACAACGTCTCTTGGATAATTTATGCAAGGCACACTAAACAATCCTTGAAAAATTATATTTATATAATCATAGAACCCACCTGACTGAGAAGTCCCTATAGAATTCAGTCAACAAGGAACTAATAGATAAACCTAAGTTTGACCGAATCTTAGTTTTCAAATCTATGTTTGGACTTTCCAAATTTCCTGTTCTCCTTGGGCCAACTTGAATAACTCTGAGGATAATTTTCGTGGGTTTCAAAACAAACTTTATCCAATACAAAGTCGAAGCTAATATTACTTTCCAATCTTGACTACATCTTCAACATGAAAATAATATCCATAATTATTAAGATGCCATTGAACTTTCATGCGCCAAGCACATAATTCAAATCACATAAAGTCATTTAATGAACTCAAGTTCGAGACATATTTTAGCACCCACAACTCCCCAGCCTTGTAAACTTGAACCGGCTTGGCTCAAAAACCATGCAATATCAGCTCCTACACAAAATTCGCGAAAATGGTATATGGAGTGAGCCACGAGGGGGATATGATGTTGAACCCTTGAACCTACTCTATATTCACAAATTTCGGACTTTTGAAACTTATAAGTGATCCTATGACTTTGGCCATGCACCAATCCTAGAATCAACCCCGTCATCTCGATTTCACAAGTTCCATCAATTCCTACACATCTTTCGGGAGCACGTTAACCAGTCCTTTTATCAAAAGTTGCAGACACTTGAATTTTTGTCGACGATTCAAATGATCTTTCCTATAAAGTTAAGGAAAAAAAAACAAGAATAGAGTAAGGAATAAATAGTAAACTAAATTTAAAAAAAAATAGAAAATGAATTTAAAGAATGATGGGGGTTTTCTGATTCTTGGTCCAATATTTCTCGGCTCACAAAGTAAAAATTTCGTTTAATCCGTAAAAGCCCGTCAAGCCCGTCGCCTCCAGTCCATTTTTTTTTCCCACCAATTAGGCCCTACAAGCCGCTGCCCTAACTAGCCCAGTCCACACTCCAAACAGGCCCGTTAAACATGAGGCCCATGAAAGGAGACAGCCCAGCCCATTCATTAAAGCCTGGCCTTTCTCCGCCCTTTTTCCAGCTCTCGTTTTCTGGAGACGGACAGCGCGTGTGAGAGGACTTGAGAACGAGACAAGCAGCTGAGCGAAGGAATCCATGGCGCGAAATGATCTCGCACGAATCCTTCTAGAATGCCAAGTGGATAGAGCCTGTATTGCTACACCGGAGAGGACCCGCATCATCAGTCGACGTTAATTAGACCTTGCCGCCCCCGCTTTCGTCATTCCAATGTCAATCGCTTTATCATAATACAAAGCAACAAATTGATACCACCAGCTCTTGCATTGTAACTCACCTCAATCGGTCCTATCTCTAGGCAAACAGCAAACGTCAACCAAATGCTGTCTTTCCCTCATTCTTGCAATTCCACGATGATGTGCGAAGTGCCTGCCTTGTTGCCTGGATAATCCTTGCACCGGGAGGGCCGCCATTCCGCACTTTCAATCTTTTAACTTCAAGTCATGATCAACTTGGTAAATCAACTCGAAATATGGGCTCTGTTTACTTTACGAAAAATAAATTTCATTAGAAAATATTTTCAAAAGAAGTTATTTTCAAGGAAAATTATTTGATTTTTCGGTCTTTAATTGTCTTTTGTGACTTCAGTGAAAGTAATTTTCTGATGTTTGATATCGAAAAGTTGTGAAATATGCTTATGAGAAAAAGACTCAAGTGAAATTTGGAGACCTCCAATGTAGACATCAGAGTTTGGAGTCCAGGCTTCGGCCACTGGGACTTGGCAAGCGTCCCGAGTTTGGGCAGTTGGAATCTAGCTCTAGGTCGTGGCGTCCAAGGCTTAGGCATCAGCATCCCAACTCTAGGCACCGGGGTCTCGAGGGCTAGTGTCAATGTCCAAGGGGTGGGCACTTGGGTTCGAGCGCTAGAGAATCCAAGATCAGGTGGTTGAGGTCTTGGGTCTGTCAAATGGACTCCTGGGTATGACTACTCGAGATGATTTTGCGACGACGATGATCAAGTCATATTATAGACAATGAATTCCGAGTTCTAAAGGAGTAAGTCATTTTTCTTAAATCGAAGTATATATTTTTTGTTGACTATAATTTTTTTTCGTTAATTCAATTTTCTAAGCAATTCAAATGAAGGAAATATTTTGCAAATAGTTAATTTTCACCGGAGTACAAGATAAATGGACTTTGATAGTTGAATCTTTGCGTTTGTTTCCTAGTTCCAATCATTGTGAATGCGATGAAAAATCCACTAAAACATCAGGCACCGAATACAATGATTTCGTTTCAATAATTGCGTCTAATAACACCATTAGAAGTAATTAATTTTTTTTTTCATTTCTCCTTTAATTTTGCATAAAAGAAAAATCAAATGGAGCCCTTTAATAAGGTAGCTACTACGGACGAGCTCGTGCCATAAAATGGTAATACATATAATTATTCAAACCAAATATTTTCTGGGATCAAAAATTGAATTACATGTAGGAAGAATACAGGTAGTAAATGAGTGAGAATTTATACTTTCTTTTTTTCAGAAAATGTATGGTACTTTTGAAAAAGTTTGGCGTAATAGTGTGTGGATCATTGGCAGTGGTTAAGGTTCTTAGGAGCCCGAGAGCTTTGCTGAGAGTTGCCCACCTATCGGGTTATCCTAGGAGGTTGACAGAATCGTCTTTCTTATTTTAACGTGTCGGTATCCTCACACCTTAGCTCTCCATTGAGGAGAGTTTTTCTTCCCTCTCTTCAAGGGATACCCTTGAACTTTATGTTTTAGAATTCAGATAAAAAAGTTCCCCAACCATTATATTTATCGAGGTGTGAGAGCTATCTCTAGCCATTACTATATTAATGTCCCCAGAATATTGGGACCTCACCTCTTGGCTGGCTTACACTTTTAATGACCCAAGACGTCTTTTAAGGTCATGTTCAGGACCCCAAAAGCCAAAAGTCTGAAATATTTAAATGTGAACCCCACATCTCATAATTACATCAGTAAAAGTACGTAACGGAAGCCTCAAAGGATGCATCAGCAATGACAAACAAGATTAAATAGAACTTGTGGTAGGTTTCCAGGTGGATCTCTAAACGATGTGTAAACACCAATATAATAAGGAACATAAACGCGATTATCTTCGTTATTCTAATCGAGATGAAGGAATAAGTGCAGTCCCTGCGCATGGCACGACAAGCTTTGTCGAGTTGGTGGGACACGGGAGTGACGAATATCTGTCCATACATGGGGCAAGATGCTCATCAGTCATGGACGATATCCTTAAATTATCTCATGCATGGGGAAAGGTGGTTCCGCTTACAGCCAGTCAATACGTTTATAATTTTTTTCTCTGCTTTCCCATTTCAATACATTGGTCGGTGAAAATTAGTTTAAGTTAGCTTATCGATGATGGGTCATGTTCTTGAATTATCTCATGCATTGGACGTGAACGATGCTCCAACCACAGCTTGTCAGCACATACATTATTAAGCTAACTCTGGATGATCTTCTTAAGTTATCTCGCGACTTCAGCTAGTCAATACGTGCATATTTCTTTTCTCTGCGTTCCCATTTCAAACCCTTTTCCCTCGGATGCAATTGATCACCAACTAGCGATTCTGTAACTTAAGAATGTGAGCTTGGCATAAATGGACTTAGGTATGGGTGCCGATGATCTAAGCACAGGCTTGCAGGGAATTGAGCACGAGTGCAGGGTCTCAAGCCGGCCTAAATGGACCCGGCGCTGGGATCTCGGGCCTCGCCATGATGGACTTGAGCCTGGGTGTCGAGCTCGGGCTGCCTAGGGCCTGGGAACGAGCTTTGAGGTTCTTGTGTCCAAGCATAAAAATTTTAATCCAGATGCCAATAAAAAATTATATTATATTTTTAGAGAGGATATAATCTTTTTGAATTTAAGCATACTTTTTGCATCGATTATTAAAATATATATATATATATATATTTTTTTTTTTTTGTTGATCGAGGAACCATTGAAGATCATCCTTCGAGGATCACATGACCCTTCAGTGCCCGGTGGCACCGTCGGGCCTCACTGCAAATTATTAAAATATTTTCCGTGGCTCATTTTCCCAAGAATCCAAAAGCAATTCTTTGGAAAAACATTTTTCGCAAAATAAACAAAGTATAAGGAGAAATTTTATTTTCTGAATCGTTATTAACTATGCGTCAAAACTCAAGTGAAAATTTGCGAACCACGTCTCTCAATTAAGACAAACTAGTTATGTACCAATAAACGTATTTCTAATCGGTAGTAGAAGTCACCTTCATAAATGCGAAATTTAGTCTCAAATATGTAATTCCTCGTATGATCGGAGAGTGAATACATAATGAAACAATACCAGATTAATACGTATGAATTCTAATTTGCCTAGAAATCGGGTAAAATCGCAAGTCGAAATTCAAAGTCCTAATTTCACATTTTCAGCGATCGTATTCGTACCAGTGATTCCGAGAATTTGGGGGCATAAAGGAATCAAAGTCGCTATTCACCGATGCGGGACAAAAGACACGCGTCGTGTGATCTCTTGCGATCCCCTCATCAATCAAACGAACGTCGATCGCTTTCCAAAACACAAGACAGAGCGGGCAGTGACGGGCACGATGACGCCATCAATCCTCCTGCATCGCTTGATTATATATAGGCAACAGGGTTCTTCCCCGACTCCTGCATCGCACCTCACCTCAAATCAATCCTCTCCCTAGGCAGAAAAAAAAAACACATACACATCAACAGAATGTCGTCGCTCTTGCTTGGTTTCGCGTCGGCAACATTCCCTTGCAAATCCTCTATGATGATTGCATGACCGCACACGGCCATTAAAGCCCATTCCAATGAAGGAGCAAACAACACCTTCCTATCTTCAAAAGAGTTTCGAAAACCATTCCTTCAATTACCGAGATTTTCTCAAGATAACGTCCAAAACATTGCACCTTTGCGAAACATGGCCATCAAAAATAAGGATAACCGCAATTGCCGTGACGTTTGTGTTGCTGCCGTTGCTGGCCCTCCCACCATCATGGATATGGCTTGGGAATTGCGAGATGGTATTGGAATTATTAACTTCCTAGAAGGAAGGAACTTTCTCGTCACTGGTGCAACTGGATTTCTCGCGAAAGGTAACCAAAATAAACTGCTCAACATGTGTTCATTCTGACATAATGTCACGCTGGTCTTGGAAATACTCCTTTCCGAAATGATGGGAATTGGTGTTCATTGAATGCGGTCATACAAATATCTACACTAAGCAATCTTTAGACAAAATATTAGTGATTGATAATGAACTCATTCGTTTTCTACTGTTCCGATTCCATTGCTTGCGTCCAGAGACTGTTATTAAACTCAGCAAAGCGTTAAACTTTTGTTCACAGTTCTCATCGAGAAGATTTTACGAGTCTCACCCAACGTAGGGAAGATCTTCCTGCTGATCAAGGCAAAAGACGAGCAAGCTGCCATAGACAGAGTCAAAGACGAGGTTGGTGCTGTCGTGAGATGATCTATTTTATCTGCATGTGCATTTTGAAAATGAAAATCACGGTTCGACTTTTCCTTTTCGGACTCGCACGCAGGCCACGTGCTCCGCACATTGCTAATGTTCATGTACGAAAACGTGCTCTTTTTGAACACCAAAAAATCTTTGTCCGTCTCTATTTTCCAGATAATAGGATGTGAGCTGTTCAAGTGCCTACAACAAAAGTATGGAGAAGAGTACACGAATTTTATGCTGAGCAAGCTTGTTCCAGTCAACGGCGACGTTCGGGAGTCGAACATGGGAATAGAGGATGATTCGTTTCGCCAAATAACGCAGGAAGTCGATGTCATCATAAACTCAGCAGCCAACATAACTTTGGATGAGAGGTATCTTTGATTTATCTATGTTATTATAACTTTTGTTGTTTGTGTTCTATGAGATTGTAAGTATATGTGGGATCTAATCAAGCCCGGATCAACATTGCTTCGACCGAAATCAAAACCCTAATCTCGAAAAACACGTTCGGTTCAGTTCAAAATCTTCCACTTTGTCCTTTTCTCCCATTCCTAGGAATGCTTTAGCTGATATATTTCACTCCTGGCAATATATATGTGTAGGTACGACGCAGCTCTCCTGGCGAACACCATTGCGCCTTCTCGGCTTTTAAGCTTCGCCAAGAAATGCAAGAAACTGAGCCTTTTCTTGCACCTGTCTACGAGTAAGAATCAATGAACACTTGTTTCGAAAATACATGTGAAGGAAATATAAAACTTAACATTTCGGTTCCTTTATCCCCATATCATTATTATTATAATCATTATTGTTATTTATAGCTTATGTGAATGGAGAGAGACCGGGAATATTAATGGAGAAGGCTTTTGAAATGGGGGATAGCAGAATAGATTCGTCGACTCAAAGCAAGTTGGACGTCCATCACGAAATAAATTTGGCTTCGGATCTAATCGAAACACTCCCTCCAAATGAAGTGCCTCAGAAATTGAAGGAGATTGGCTTGGCCAGGTGAACATCTCTCTCGAGATTCTAAACTAAGGTTGAAATAATAGAGATGGCTTTACCCAATACTTCGAAACCACAAGACTATTTTAAACTTGTTGGCATCTAAATTTTTGACGAGGAATTAAAATATATATATATATATATATATATATATATATATTTCTATACTTTTCACGCATTGGTACTCATGCGCTTTCGAAAATGTCCATGTGCTGAGATTGAATAAAAATTGTGTATGAGATCAGGGCAAGAATGTATGGGTGGCAGAACGTATATCAAATGACCAAGGCCATGGGGGAGATGATGATAAATGCAGATAGAGGAAGAGTACCTGTCGTCATTGTTCGTCCCAGCGTGATCGAGAGTACTTTTCAAGAGCCTTTTCCCGGATGGATTCAAGGATACAGGTTGATTTATTATTTTTACATTTTATCAACAAAAATAATAATTAGCATAATCACAAATTTTTTATGCTAATAAATATATGTTTGTTTCTCTTTCATGTACCGTAAAGAGTGCTTGACCCTTTGATCTTGTCCTACGGGAAAGGACGACTCCCTGGCTTCCTAGTCGATCCCGACACAGTTATGGACGTGGTGAGTGAGTAATCCGATCCGTTTTATTTTAGATTTGTACTCGGATATGTAAGTTAGACAGTTTGAAATAAGAACGGATATGCATCGCTATTTCTCTTGGAACATATGAAATAAGTTCACCAATCATACTACTTTTACTTGGGTATAACACAACATGTGATTTAATGGTTTGGAAAGATTTGAATTTGGAACTTCTTGCTCCAATATGATGTGAAATTTTATGGGGTCATTGTTAGTTATTTTAAAAGCTTGAGCTATGAGATGAAAATCTGGTAATTTGCTATAAGTTCAAAAAGTGTTAGTTCAAGAGAGTGTGTGGGAGACGAAAATTCCATTAAGCATGACATATAAATGTGCATTTAGTATTTTACCAAGAGAGGTCCTGATTGGTGGGGTGGAAGCAATTTGCTACCCAACTTTCGCAATTTCGCACAACGGATTTCTTCGTTCTGAATTATCGTTTCTCGACAATGCTCAGGTACCAGCAGACCTAGTTGCGAATGTGATCATCGCGGCCATGGCGAAGCATGGGATCGCCGCGAGCCCAAGCATCGACGTGTACAACGCCGCTTCGTCCACTGTCAATCCGATGACGATGTGTGACATGTTCAAGTATGCCCGCGACTATTTCGCAGCGTCTCCCTTGACGGACAACCAAGGAGACGACATTCAAATTGCCGATATGGAGTATTTTAGCTCAATCGACAGCTTCTCCTCTTACATACAGAAGGACATCGCTGAGAAAAGTGGATTGAGCGAAGAAATCGGCCCTAATTTAAACCCGAAGCAACGTTCCAGGCTCGAAGCAAGATGCAAGAGAATGACAGAAAATCTAATTCACTTGGCTAAGCTGTACGAACCATACATGTTCTACCGGGCGAGGTAATATATCACTAGGTATATTAATTGCATATATATATTATGGTGGGTGCAATATAATTCGCACAGAACGAAAAAGAAAATTTTGTTAATTGGTATTCTTCTTCTGCGTGTTTGAGAAATTTGTTAGTAATATCATGTTTTGAAAAATGCAGAGACATTATTTTTCTGCGTGATATTAGTAACTGATTAGGACTAACATGGAGAAATCGTATATGGACAGGTTCGATAATTGGAATACACGAAAGCTGATGAGACAAATGTCGACGGAAGAGGGTAATAAATTTCCAGTGGATTTGAGGAGCATAAATTGGGAGGATTACTTTGCAAATGCCCATATTCCAGGCCTAAAGAGGCATGTCATCAAGAAGGCATCCTCCCCTTGACAAAATTCTAATCAATCCTGTAGAAAGTCAACAGCAATTTTCGCCGTACGATAAAGCTGACGCATTTACAGGGCTGGGAAGATTCACGGGTCGGATTCGGATTCCACGACCCTGTTAATACTAAGTAGCATCCTCTTGTTTAACATGTAAAATAAATTATGCATTTAAAAATCGGGTCAATTTGTATCTCTTTCGAACTTGTCGATTAATGTCCGTCTTCATAATTGTGTGAGTTTAGAAGTCGCCACTCCACGTGCATTATTTAGATTCGTCATATATGTGGAAATGTGTACGTCCCATTGTCTCTAGATTTGAATGTAATAGTAAAGATCTAATGATAGTATGCCTTATCATTATATTTTTTGTGCGCAATTTGTGTTATGCTGGCCGAGTTTTTATTATCCCAAAGATTGGTGTGCCCACAACTGCCCAGCCCTACAAACTTGAACTAGCTCGGCTCAAAGACCATGCAATATGAGCTCCTACACAAAAGTCCTTGGTACGAAATTCGGAGTGAGTGTGAGGTGAACATGATGTTGAACCCTAAAACCTATCCAATACTCACATATTTTGGATTTTTGAAAGTTGAAACTTATTCTATGACTTGGCCACGTACCGATCCTGGAATTAATCCCATCATCTCGATTTCGCAAGTTCCGTAAATTCCTACACACCTTTGAGGAACACTTTAACGAGTCCTTTTATCAATAGCTATCGACACTTGATTTTTTGTCGACAATTCAACATTCATTATTATAAAGTTAAAAAAGAAATAGAAAATAGCCACAAAAAAAAAAAGAATAGAGAAATAAATAAATAATAGCAAAAAAAATGATTACAGTTAGAAAATGAATTTAAAAAATGATGGGAGCTTTTCTGGTTCCTGGCCCAATATTTCACGGCTTCACAAAAAATAAAGTTTGTCAGAAAATACTTTCAAAAGAAGTTATTTTAAAGGAAATTATTTGATTTTTCAGTGTCTAATTGCCTTTTGCGACTTCGATGGAAGTAATTTTCTGGTATTTGATATCGAAAAGTTGCGAATATGCTTTTGAGAAAAAGACTCGAGTATAGTCCGGAGAAATCTAGTCAAGTCCAGGCTTTAGCCATTGGGGAGTTGGTAAGCGTTCTGAGTTTGGGCGGTTGGAATCTAGCCGTAGGTCGTGGCGTCTGAGGCTCTAGCATCAGCATCCCAACCGCAGGCATAGGGATCGCAGGGGCTAGCGCCGATGTCCGAGGGGTGGGCACTCGGGCCTGAGCACTAGAGAACCCAAGATCAGAAGGCTGAGGTCTCGGGTCTATCAGATGGACTCCTGGGTATGATCACTCGAGATGATTTTGCAACCATGATCAAGTCATATTATAGACAATGAATTCGGAGTTCTAAATGAGTAAGTCATTTTTTTTTTTTTAAATTGAAGTACATATTTTTTGTTGACTATAACTTTTTTTTTTCCATTAATTCAATTTCCTAAGCAATTCAAACGAAAGAAATGTTTTGCAAACAAGATATGTTGTGGAAAGCGAACAATCGAATGATAAAATAGACAAAATAAGAAGATAAATCGGATATCAGATTTACGTGATTCAATTATAAAGATCAATGTCCATGGGGAGAGTAGCGACAAATTTCACTATAAACCAAGCTATACACGGGGATTACAATCTCACTCGAGTTATTCAAACACGCTCGATATTTCACAAGTCTCAATTACATCCAATAACTTCTTGATGTAATTGTACGAACGAGATCAACGGAGCCAAGCACTCGTGAGATAGCTGTTCAATCTGCGCAACCCAAAATTCCTGCAACCATTATATGAATATATATATGGCCATGAAAAGAAATACGGTAGCCGACTCAACACAGAAAAAGAAATCCGAGAAATCCGTGTGGATATGGTCAACCAAAGTTCGGACTTTCTTCTGCTGATATCTTGCCGAATTCAACCAAAATATATTCCGTATATTTTAAGACAAGTCCAAGTTAAAGTCCAGATTAAACTTTCTTATTTCCGTGGCATCACAGCGTTCTTCATCGTACACCAGGAAAGTTGATATTTCTTCTGCTTGTTTATCGCGATTCCAATCACGATTACTCAATTTCGAACATTCCTAAAATATTCGATTCGAAATATTCAAATCTTCACAAGTAACGATTAATCTCGGTCGGGTTTCGTCTATCAAATTCAAACTTGAGATATATATACTCTGATAGTTGAATTTTACGTATGTTTCCTAGTTTAATATTCCAGGGGAATTGGAACTTCCAATCATTGTGAACGCGTTGAAAAATCCACTAAAATATTAGGCACCAAATACAATGATCTCGTTTCAATAATTGCATCTAATAATACCATTTGAAGTAATTAGAAATTTTTTTTATGTCTCCTTCAATTGTGCATAAAAAAACAAATTAAATGGAGCCCTTTAAGAGGTAGCTACTAGACATATAATTATTGAAACCAAATATTTTATGGGAACAAAAATTGAGTTACACGTAGGAAGAACAAGGACAGTAAATGAGTGAGAATTTATACTTTCTTTTTTCAGAAAATATGTGGTACTTTCGAAAAAGTTTGATGTAATAATGTGGATCATTGGCGATGATTAAGATTGTATCTCACCATAACCTAGGAGCCCGAGAGTTTTGCTAAGAGCTGCCCTGCCTATCGGGTTACCTAGGAGGCTAACAGGACTGCTTGCTTCTTTCAACGTGTTAGTGCCCTCACGTCATAGCCTCCAATTAAGGAGAGAGTTTTTCTTCCCTCTCTTCAAGGAATATCCCTGAATTTTACGTCTCAAAATTCACACGAAATAGTTAACCAATCTTACAGGGAAGTCCCCAGCCACCATATTTATCGAGGTTTGGAGGCCGTCTCTACCACTTACTATATTAATGTCCTTGGAATATTGGGACCCTAGCTCTTGGCTGGTTTATACCCCTTCATTGAACCGAGAAGTCTTTTAAAATCATGGTCAAGACCCCAGAAAAAGAAACACAAATATTATAGGGAGGTCTTCGGCCACTATATTTATTGAGGCGTTAGAGCTGCCTCTATCCCCCACTATATTAATGTCCCTAAAGTATTGGGACCGCAACTCTTGATTGCTTTACCCCTTCAATGAACCGAGAAGCCTTTTAAGGTCATGCTCACTATCATGATGTTTAGTGCTATAATAATTTCATTCTAATGCATGTCCATTGCCTCTTGATGTTACTAGGAGTAGCCACAAGCGCCATTCAGCTGAGCTAATAACGCAAGTTTCACTTCCACTCCATAGACACAATCATTCCGTTGAAATAGGACGACATTGGGAGCTGAATTTATCTATAATCATGAAAATTTTCAATCCTAAATTGAAAATGATTACATCGTATTACCTACATATGGTAATGAATTAAGCTCTTGACTATACGCATGCTTGCACAACCAAATGAACTAGTGAGTCCGACAACTCACATTACCATCCATTCATTTTTTCATACACTTTTTGAATTAATCCGCTCATTTATAGTTCTATTCAAGAATGTTCTACGATGAAGGAAGATACGGAGAATCTCCTAACTATCTTTAATACCATCAATTTAAATGAATTGGTTAGGGCTAAAGTTTAAGAAGTCTAAGTTCGATTGTTCGTCATAGACTCATAGATGGTCTTCTTAAATTATCTCATATGATGGAACATGCTTCAACTACCTTAGTCAATCCATATATATATATTGAGTTCCCATTTCAACCCATCTTGTCGGGTATAATTATGTACATTAAGTTTATAAAAACGAAAAAATTAATTTATTCCCTGTGTCATGGCACGAGAAGCTTCATTTATGGATAATTAGTTTTAAGAAGTATAAGTTCAATTATTGATCACATATGGCCTTCTTAGATTATCTAATGTAATTGGGAACGTGCTTTAACCACCTTAGTCAATCCAAATATATATCTTTTTGTTGTGCGTTCCCATTTCAAACTATCTTGTCGGGTATAATTATGTACATTAAGTTTATAAACATGAAAAAAAATTAATTTACTCCCTGTGTCATGGCACGAGAAGCTTCGTTTATGGGTAATTAGTTTTAAGAAGTATAAGTTCTATTATTGGTCACATATGGCCTTCTTAGATTATTTCATGTAATTGGGAATGTGCTTTAACCACCTTAGTCAATCCAAATATATATATTTTTGTCGTGCGTTCCCATTTCAACCTGTCTTCTTGGTACAATTATGTACATTGATTAAATAAAAAGGAGCGAATTAATTTAGTCCCTGTGCCATGGCATCAGAAGCTTCGTTTAGTAGGAAGGAGACGATTGTGAGGTATACAAGTCCATATAAGACTGCCGTCAATCCCATGTCAACCTTTCTTCTCGAGTATAATTATTACATTAATTTGATAAAAAATGAATGAAATAATTTAGTCCTTGTGCCATGGCACGAGAAGCTTCGTTTGGTAGAAAGGAGACGAATGTGAGGTATACAAGTCTATACAAGACTACCTTCAATTCCAATCCCGATTCAACTTTTCTTCTCGCTAATAATTTTATACATTAATTCGAAAAAAAAATGAACCAATTAATTTAGTCCCCACGCCGAGAATCTTCGTTTAGTAGGAAGGAGACGAATGTGAGGGATGCAAGTCCACATAAGACTGCCATGAATATTCAATTCCAATCGATTAATTTAACTTTATCGATCATTGATCTTCTCAAATTATCATATGCAGGGGACAGATGCCTCAATTACAGCTGATCAATACGGTATAGATATAATACCTCTCTTCCTCTCTCTCTCTTTCCCTCTCTAAACCTTTTTTCGTCTCTTCCACTTCTAGAGGGAAGAAATATGACCTAGATCTCTCCCTTCCCTCCCAATTTCTCCTCCTTTTATTTCCTTTCGTTTCTTTCCTAATTCTCCCGATCTAGTTTTAGATCTGGGAGCTCTCTCGATCTTATATCTGGGAACATTTCTCTCCGATCTAATTCTAGATTTTGGAGTTGTCATGAACAAGTACCCCGCCTTCATTTTCAATGGTACTCATAGTAGTTTCGGTGTCAAATTTGTGCTCGTTCATTGCATTTTCATTCAAAGTTTTGGCACTTCGCATTGGTTACAGTACTCGCTCTCACAAGTGTCCGAATTGAGATTTTTCAATATATTTATATTGTCTTCGTACGGTGATGGTGTTGGGGATGCCAAACCTAGGTACACATCGCGAATGGCAAAGCCGTAATTACATATGAAGATCTCAGCATATGTTTATTACTAACGGTGTTGTGTGATTCGGTGATTGACCGTCGATCCTTTCACTTAAGTCCAATTACAAATCTATTTTCGAAGGACAAGCTTGCAATGATCTCTATCAATCATGCTGTGATGAATTGTCTTGATTTTTGGTTTCTTGTTTATTTTGGATCTCTATGGGTTTATTTTGTTATTGTGACTTTTGAGATTTCCTTTTATGTTTGGTAATGAATGGAAATATCTTTTTGACAAAAAAAAAAAATGCAGTATAAGTTAATCTACGCTCAGCATTGTTATAATTTTGAGGACGTGGACTTGAATCGTCAATCGCTTTATTGTACACAAAGCAAAAAATTGACTCCCCCCGCTTTTGCATTGTAACTCCCCTCAATCGGTCCTCTCTCTAAGCAAACAACAAACGTCGACCAAATGTTGTCTTTCTCTCATTCTTGCAATTCCACGATGTTGTGCGGAGTGCCTACCTTGTTGCCTGGATAATCTAGGCACCAGGAGGGCCGTCATTCCGCACTTTCAATCTTAACTTCAAGCCATAATGACTTTCGTTTGCTTAACATAAAATGAACTTTGTTAGAAAATATTTTCAAAAGAAGTTATTTTCAAGGAAAAGTATTTGATTTGTTTGTGGTTAATTGTCTTTTGCAACTACGATGAAAGTACTTTCCTGATATTTGATATCGGAAAGTTATGAGATACGCTTTTGAGAAAAAGACTAGAGCATGGTGTGGAGACCTCCAGTGTTGACATCAGAGTTTCGAGTTCGGGCTTTCGCCACCGGGGACCTGGCAGGCATCCTAGGTTTGGGCGGTTTGAATCTAGCACTAGGTGGTGGCGTCCAAGGGGTGGGCACTTGGGTCCGGGCGCTCATGAAGCCAAGTCTAGGTGGCCAAGTTCTCATGTCTTTTATACAGGCTCTTGGGTACGACCACTCGAGATGGTCTTGTGACTATTATGATCAAGTCATATTCTAAACAATGAATTTTGAGTTCCAAACGAGTAAGTTGTTTTTCTAAATTATAGATTTTTCGTTGCCTATTAAATTTTTTTTTTCCACTAATTCAATTTCCTAAGCAATCTAAAAGAAGAAAATGTTTTTCAAACAGTTAATTTTCACCGAAGTATAAGATAAAGGGACTCTGATAGTTGAATCTTTGCATGCATTTCCTAGCTTAACATTTCAGAGGACTAGAGGTGGCAAAATGGGTCTTAAACCCATATATGATCCATTTAAATCATAAATGGGTCATATATGGGTCACTTGTTTTTTGAAAAAAAAAAGTAGTTAAATGTGTTTAACAATTAAAGACTTTGATAGGTGGGTCTTAAGTGGGTCTTATATAGGTTGGATTTAGAAGTTTGGTGTCCTATAAAGAACCCTTATTATAAAGTCATGCATTAATTATAAGTCTGAAAAATTTACGTGCGACCTCCACATCTAATAATGACATCAGCACAATTACGTAACGGAACCTGCAAGGGATGCATCAGCAATGACAAACAAAGATTAAATAGAACTTGCGGTAGGTTTCAAGGTTGATCTCTAAACGATATGTAAACAACAATATAATAAGGAGCATAAACGTGATTATCTACGTTAATCTAATCGAAATGAAGGAACAAATGCAGTCCCTGCACATGGCACCACAAGCTTTGTTGAGTTGGTGGGACAGGAGTGACGAATATCTGTCCATATATGGGAAGGATCCTCATCATTCATGGACGATCTCCTTAAATTATTTCGTGATGCATGAGAAAAATGGCTTCAGCTCCAGCTCAGTCAATACGTTTATAATTCTTTTCTCTGCATTCCCATTTCAATACCTTGAGCGGTGATAATTAATTTACGTTAGCCAATCGATGATGGATGATGTTCTTAAATAATCTCATGCAGGGGATGGCATAGATGCTTCAACCGTGACTTGTCGGCGCATGCATTATTAAGCTAAACCCTTGACGATCTGCTTAAATTATCTCGTAACTTCTGCTAATCAATACGTTTATATTTCTTTTCTCTGCGTTCCCATTTCGAACCCTTTTCCCTCGTATACAATTGATCACCGACCAGCATCGCTGTAGCTTGATGACGTGAGCTCGAATGATTAATCGCTTGATTATATAAAGGCAACAGGCTTCTTCCCCTGCTTCTGCATCGGACCTCACCTCAAATCAATCCTCTCTCTAGGGAAAAAAACACACGTAACAGAATGTCATCTTTCTCGCTTGCTTTCGCCTCGGAAACATTCCCTCGCAATTCCTCTGCGATGGTTGCATCACCGCACACAACCATTAGAGCCCATTCCAATCAAGGAGCAAACAACACCTTCCTATCTTCAAAAGAGTTTCGAAAACCATTCCTTCAACTACCGAGATTTTCTCAAATTAATGTCCGGGACATTGCACCTTCGCAAAACATGGCCATCAAAGATAAGGATAACCGCAATTGCCGTGACATTCGTGTTGCCGCTATTGCCGCCCCTCCTGCCGTCATGGACGTGGCTCGGGAATCGCGAGATGGTATGGGAATAATTGACTTCCTAGAGAGAAGGAACTTTCTCGTCACTGGTGCGACTGGGTTTCTTGCGAAAGGTAACGGAAATAAGCTGCTTAAAATGCGTTCATCCTGACATAATGTCAAGTTGGTCTTGGAAATAATCCTTTTCGAAATGGTGAGAATTGATGTTCTTTGAATGCAAAAATACAGATATCTACACTAGCGATTTTAGACTAAAAGTTAATGATTTGATAATGAACTCATTCGTTTTCTACCGTTCCAATTCCATTGCTTGCGTCCAGAGACTGTTATTAAACTCAGCAAAGCGTTTAAACTATTGTTCACAGTTCTCATTGAGAAGATTTTACGAGTCGCACCCAACGTAGGGAAGATCTTCCTGCTGATCAAGGCAAAAGACGAGCAAGCTGCCATGGACAGATTCAAAGGCGAGGTTGGTGATGTCGTAAGATTATTTATATTATCTGCATGTGCATTTCGAATATGCAAATCATCGTTCGACTTTCCTTATTCGGACTAGCATGCAGAACACGTGCTGCGTACGTTGCTAATGTTCATGTAGGAAAACGTGCTCTTTTCGAACACCAAAAAATCTTTGTTCGTTCTCTATTTTGCAGATAATAGGGTGTGAGTTGTTCAAGTGCCTACAACAAAAGTATGGAGAAGGGTACACGAATTTCATGCTGAGCAAGCTCGTCCCAGTCAAGGGCGACATTCGGGAGTTGAATATGGGAATAGGGGACAATTTGCTTTGCCAGATAACGCAAGAAGTCGATGTCATCATAAACTCAGCAGCCAACACGACTTTGGATGAGAGGTATCTTTGATTTTTCTATGTTATTATAGCTTTCGCTGTTTGTGATCTATGAGATTGTGAGTATTTGTGGGATCTAATCAAGCCCGCATCAACATTGCTTCGACTGAAATCAAAACTCTAATCTCAATAGATACCTCCGATCCAGTTCGTCTTTCTTCTACTGTCGTCCTTCTCTCCCATTCCTAGGATTGCTTTAGCTGATGTATTCCGCTCCTTGCGATATATGTGTGTAGGTACGATGCAGCTCTGGTCGCGAACACCATTGCGCCTTCTCGGCTCTTAAGCTTCGCCAAGAAATGCAGGAAACTAAGCCTTTTCTTGCAACTGTCTACGAGTAAGGATCAATGAACACTTGTTTCGAAATATGAAACTTACATTTCGGTTCGTTTTTCCACATATTATTATCATCATTATCATAATAATAATTATTAATTGTAGCATATGTGAATGGAGAGAGGCCGGGAATATTAATGGAGAAGGCTTTTGAAATGGGGGATAGCAGGATAGATTCGTCGACTCAAAGCAAGTTGGACGTCCATCACGAAATAGATTTGGTTTCAGATTTAATCGAAACACTCCCTCCAAATGAAGTGCCTCAGAAATTAAAGGAGGTTGGTTTGGCCAGGTGAACATCTCTCTCCAGGTTTTAAACTAAGGTTGAAATAACAGACTTATCGACATCTAAATTTTGGCAAAGATCATGAAAATGTTTGTGCGCATTTCATGTATCGGTACTCATACGTGTCAAAAAGTTCCATGTGCTGAGATTGAATAAAAATCGTGTATGAGTTCAGGGCAAGAATGTATGGGTGGCAGAACGTATATCAAATGACAAAGGCCATGGGGGAGATGATGATAAACGCAGGAAGAGGAAGAGTACCCGTTGTCATCATTCGTCCCAGCGTAATCGAGAGTACTTTTCGAGAGCCTTTTCCTGGGTGGATTCAAGGATACAGGTGCTTTTCTATCTTACATTTAATCAACAATAATAATTACAATCGCAATATGCTGATGCTAATTATGTTTTCTCTTTCATGTACCGTAAAGAGTACTCGACCCATTAATCTTGTCCTATGGGAAAGGACGCCTCCCTGGCTTCCTGGTCAATCCCGACACGGTTATGGACGTGGTGAGCAATCCGATCCGTTTTATTTTAGATTTTGTAGCCAGCTACGTAAATTAGAGGGTTCGGAATATGATCAGATATGATTGGATATGCATAGCCAATTCTCTCGGAACATATGTAATAAGTTCACCCATCATAGTATTTTTATTTGAGTATATCACAATATGTGATTTAAAGGATTGGAAAAATTTGAACTTGCGACCCCATGCCTCAATACGGGGTGAAATATTATGGGACCATTACCAGTTGTTTTAAAAGCTTGAGTTATGAGATGAAAAACTAGTATTTCGTTCTAAGTTCAGAAAATGCGTGGGAGGCAAAAATTCCATTGTATTTAGTATTTTACCAATGGATGTCTTGACACGATGAATTTCTTCGTCTTGAGTTATTGGTTTTTGACAACACTCAGGTACCGGCAGACCTAGTTGCAAACGTGATCATCGCGGCCATGGCAAAGCATGGGACTGCCGCGAGTCCCGGCATCAATGTGTACCACGCCGCGTCGTCCACGGTCAATCCGATGACGATGTGCGACATGTTCAACTATTCCCGCGACTATTTCGCACAGTCTCCCTTGACGGACAACCAAGGAGACGAGATTCAAATTGCCGACATGGAGTATTTCAGCTCAATCGACAGCTTCTCCTCTTACATACAGAAAGACATTGCAGAGAAAAGTGGGTTGAGCAAAGAAATTGGCCCTAATTCAAACCCAAAGCAACGTTCCAGGCTCGAAGCAAGATGCAAGAGAATGACAGAAAATCTAATTCACTTGGCTAAGCTGTACGAACCATACATGTTCTACCGGGCGAGGTAATATATCACTAGGTATATTGATTGCATATATATATTATGGTGGGTGCAATATAATTCACACATAACAAGAAAGAAAATTTTGTTAATTGGTTCTTTTTCTGCGTGTTTGAGAAATTTGTTAGTAATATCATATTTTGAAAAATATAGAGAACATTATTATTATTTTTTTGTGTGATATTGGTAACTGATTAGAACTAACATGCAGAGATTGTATATGGACAGGTTCGACAGTTGGAATACACGAAAACTGATGAAAGAAATGTCGACGGAAGAGGGTAATAAATTTCCAATGGATTTGAGGAGCATAAATTGGGAGGATTACTTTGCAAATGCCCATATTCCAGGCCTAAAGAGGCACGTCATCAAAAAGGCATCCTCCTCTTGACCAAATTCTAATTAATCACGCAGAAGGTGATGCATGTAGAAGGCTGGGAATCCGTATAGTCGAATTCGGATTCTATGACCCTGTTAATGCTAAGTAGCATCTCTTGTTCAACAATGCACTTAAAAATCACGATGATTTGTCACTTTTGAACTCATCAATTAATAACCATCTTCTTAGTTGTGTCAGTTCAAAAGTCGTTGCTCCACGTGCAATCTTTAGATTTGTAATATATGTGGAAGTATGTAATTCCCCCTCCCTTATCATTAAACGCTTCGTGTATCATTTGTGTTATACTAGCTGAGTTGACTATGTCCCAAAGATTGGTGTGCCCACAACCGCTCAGCCTTGCAAATTTGAATTGGCTTGGCCCTAAGGCCAGGCAATACCAAATCCTACACAAAAGCCCTCGATAAGGGCTTCGAAGTGAGCATGAGGTGGATATGATGTTGAACCCTAAAACCTACTTTATATTCACATATTTTGAACTTTTGAAACTTGAAATTGATCCTATAACTTTGGTTGTGTACTTATTCTGGAATCAACCATGTCATCTTGATTTCGCAGTTTTATAAATTTCTACACATCTTCATAAAACACATTAATGAGTCCTTTTATCAACAACTATCAACATTTAATTTTTTGCCGACAATTCAAGCGCTCATTCTTATAAAGTTAAAAAAGAAATAGAAAATAGCAACAACAAAAAAAAAAAACAGAGAAATGAATATATAATAAACTAAATTAAAAAAATAAAAAAAATTAGAAAATATGATGGGGGCTTTTCTGGTTCTTGGCCCAATATTTCGTGGCTCACAAGATAAAATTTCGTTTAATCCATAAAAGCCCGTCAAGCCCGTCGCCTCCTGTCCATTTTTTATCCACCAAATAGGCCCCAGAAGCTGCTGCCCTAACCAGTCCAGTCCACACAACCAATACCCTAGCTCATCACTCAAACTGAGCATCGAATGACATGACAATGATGACGAAAACAAACTTATCCAACTTCGATTCCCACAAAATTATTAAAAGCCTACTTCGAATTCGATTGGAAGAGAACAAACTTATCGGGTCACCCAATGCCCATACGAGGAAAAGAAAGCGGGTCGGGTTTCGTCTCGTGGGGGGAGTCGAAATCACGTTAGGTTGGACTCTTTTAGCGATGCGTTCATCACTGACCGTCGCCGCCGCCGGTGATCACCACCGACTGGACTCGACCCACTGCTTCACCGGAAAGAGGGGACATTGGGGTGGATGAAATCGAAGTCCACTGGTGAGAACACAGAGGAAATATCTCGAATCTGATCCTCGTAGCTGCGTGAGGGATTCGTTGACCAGCTCGGTGTCGAGAGAAGGGAGACCAAAGACAGGAGGTAGATGAAGAAGGTGGTGATCGGTACCATCCCCTCGCGTCTCTTCTTCTTCTTCCAATCCAAGAAGATGATGCAGAGTCTCTCTACCGTATGTGCGGAAGCTTTCATCGTAATAAGGCGGAGGGTTCACGTGTTTCACACGGTCTTGCATGCTGATCCCAACGTGATGGGCACTGAAACTGTCATTGTCGAAGGTAGTTGGTTCTCACGTCGTTTTCTTCCCTTCTTCCTCCATCCGGATTGGTCAGCGAAGAGGGGAAAGCTTTTTGAAAAGAGACGGTACCGGTTAGGTTAGGAGTCTGTTTCGAATCCAGCCAATCGGATCTGCCATGAATGGGACCGCCGAACACGAGAGGTCGTTCAAGGTCCAACCAATCTCCTGATGTCAAGATCGCGTGCTGTTCACCACGACTGGCATTATTCATCACGGCACGAAGCGGGTAACGTGAGATCGAAGCCTTAGAACGACCATTTTGTCAAAGATCCGCCGCCCGCAAGCAGCAGCAGCGCCGCATCGTCCTACTCCGCTGTCGCTTTATCTGAAGTGGATTTTGAGAGAGTTGATGATGAAGCCGAGGGACAGAAAACGAGTGGGCGGTCGCTAACGAAACACGATGATGACTCATGTTCGCTTCATTTGAAAATGTAGAGATGTTTGGATTGTCCAAACCATTCCCAACCCGCTGAAAGCTTGAAACTATTGAAACATCGAGGACACGAGCTCGTGACTTGGTTGACAATGAATTTCTTGGACATCTTCAAGAATTCATCTTTCAATTTCTTGACGCAAGTCAAAGAGCAAGGATAGCTATGGTTCCTCAAATGTAGCATCAGCAACCAAAACGGTTCGTAGAGAACACATGTCGTTACAAACCCAATCAAACACTTTAACCCTAATGGGGACTGAAAAACAAGAAAAAGAGAGAGAAAGAGAGGGAATTGGGGAATTAAACGTGAGGATTGCTCCTGAAGGGACGGAGGGCTTTCGCAGCCGCACCTCTCAATATGGACTGGTGGTAGAAGGCCGCCAGCGCTGCACCAGCGAACGGTCCGACCAAGAATATCCACTGCAAATATGGGAAAACCCCCAAAGGGAAAAGGTTCGTACTTTCTTGAAGTCAAATTAATCACTCGAAATAGCAGTAAACGTAAGGTTGAGTACATCAAAAGAACGAAAAAATGCCCTGGACTTAATCTCACAGTGTACATGTGTAGTTTAGTTGTCGTATAGTCGGGCCGAGATCCAAAGCCCTTTTCCCATACAAGGCTAGCCCATTTCTTTAATTTGATTAAAGTTTGGATGTTGACCCCGAAATTTCACAATTATCGAGGGGTCGCCACGGTTATAGGATTGAATATGAGATTGTAATTACTTTAGCGACTCGGCTATTCTTGTGCGACCTTGTCGCCAGGATTTCTCCAGCCATGCTTGGTCGAAACAAGCGCGAGTGACTCGGGCTTTCTTATGAGAGATCTTGTGCAAACCCGCTCATTTGGCTTTCAGCCCTAAGTAAGCCATGATAGATTATAAGAATATGTTTGGGACAAAGTACACCCCAAGTGCCAAAGCTTAGTACGGAGGGACACTTAAGTGCCAAAACTTTGAAAATATACACTTAAGTGCCAAAATCAGAATAAAATGAATCACTTAAGTGCCACTCCGACCAAAATTTGGCCACATTGCGACATGGCAATTTTCCGACGAAGTGAGTGCAAAACGACGTCGTTTTGCACGCCGACGTGGCGAGAAAATGCAAAAATGACGTCATTTTGTCTCGATGTGTAAATAATTAATATAAAAATTAATTAAATTTAATTTAAAACTAAATTTATTTAAAACATTTAAAACTACAAATTCAAATATTTAAAAAATAAATAATAATTTAAATAAAAAAAAGGGAGGGGAAGGAGACGGTGAGCCCTCGCCGCCGCCGCCACCCTCGGGAAGGGCGGCGACGAAGGGGAGAGGGTCAACCGGGGTCGCCGGCTAACCAACGGCGAGGGCCCGCGAGCCCTCACTGGATTTGGGCGAGGGCCACAACCCTCACCCCAAATCTCAGCGAGGACTCGCGGCCCTCGCCCCCATCCAATGAGGCTGGCGGGCCCTCGCCGCCGGTCGACCAGGAGACAGCGACCCCAACCGACCCTCCCCCCTCCGTTGTCGGCCCTTCCCGATGACGGCGGGGGGAGGCGGCGAGGGCTCGTGGCCCTCGCCGTCAATCGACCGGGGCCGGCAACCCCACCAACCCTCCCCACCTTTTTTTTTTTTTTAATTAATTTTTTTCATTTTATATTATTTTATTAAAATAATAATTTAATTTAATTAATTTTTATATTAACATTTGAATCTACTTAAAAACGACATCATTTTTGGCTTTGTTTGTTGAGTTAGCATTCCGGCAAGCCAAGTAGACGAAAAAAATAATAAAAAATTGCCACGTAGGATTTCCGGTAGGATTCGCCAAAGATGGCATTTAAGTGTCCCACTTTTTTTGAAAAGTGGCACTTAAGTGTAAAAGTTTTGGTACTTAAGTGTCCCTCCGTGCCAAATTTTGGTAACCATTCTATTATTGAGAATAATTTCTAATAAAAAATTATTATTTTTTATTCTGTTCTTGGGAACAATTTCTAATCATTTGAAAGTATTTAGTAATTGTCCAAAATATCTATTCTTGGAATATAATTGTGTTTAGCACATTCCTCAAAATTTTTAATTCAAACCATTTTCTTTTAATTTTTTAATAATTTATCATTTTTTTCTTTTTTTTTTTTCTTTCTCTTCTTCTTCAAGCTTTGGCTAGTTGCCAGCCTCGAGATGATCGACGACTAGCTAAACGAGGGCTGGCGACCTTGTTGGCAGTCGGGCAAGGCTTAGCCAGTAGCTGAGCCTCACCAGGCCAAGCGAGGCTCGCCGATGGCTAGGTGAGCCTTTGGCAAGCTCACTGAACCTCACCCAACCAATCGCCGACCACTAGCGGCGATGGACGGCGTTGGCGGTGGAAGAAGAAGAGAGAAGGAAGAAAACAAGAAATAAAAAAAGAAAAGAAAAAAGAACAAAGAAATTTGGATTAGCTTGATTTTGGAATTGTTCCCAAGAACAAAGAAACATTTTTTTTTTCCTCTTTGATTTTGTTCCAAATTGTTCCTGGGAACAAAAAATTTTCTAAACTGATTTTTATTTCAAATCTATTTCCGGAAATAAAAGAATTGAATCAGTTATTATTTAGCAAGTTGCCAAATGCGTTTTAAATGTATATGCTCTCTGAAGAGATATGTGCATGGGTATAAAGGGATTATATAATCGCCTGCTCGTCCCAGGACTTTTTCTGGCCGAAGCTTCGAGCGGGGTTGATGCTGGTGCCGGTGATTGGAATGGTGGCCAAGTGGACCAAGAACACCGCCAATCCAATCGGAATTGGAACCAAAACCTACGAAAGATTTAACTCAGGGTGGAAAAACATCATATGCCAACCCATTAGAGTTTTGTCCGAACATCATCGACCCTAATTCAGATGATAAGTCTCATTGCAAGTGGCAATGACGAAAGAACGTGAATTCATGTCCCTAGAGAATCAAAACGAACACATACATACTGGAACGAAGGAGTCTCTAGCGTTTCGCTTTGGATAGGTGGCTGAGAACACGGTGTAAACCAAGACGAAAGTCCCGATGATCTCTGCACCCAACCCAGCGCCGATGCTGTACCCAGGCATAAGCTCGTTGGCTCCACCGCCTTGCCGGTTGTAGTAAGAGTGCTGGAAGGACTTGACTAGACCCACACCACATATGGCTCCGAGGAATTGAGCCGCCATGTACAGGATGGCGCGCACCAGAGAGACCTTCCGGGCCAAGAGGAGCCTAAATGTCACTGCCGGGTTGATGTGGCCTCCTGCTCACAAGTAAAGAGAAGCTATTGAGACTCGCACGACCAAGTGAGGGAAAAAGAGCCGAACTATGAAAACTGTGACATGCATGCATGTCTGAGCACTTTATAAAGTAATGTGCAGTAAAGTTCAGTTCACAAAATCACGGCGTTATATGGAATTTTTCGAACATTTTTCACATCGTTTGATCTTGCTCATGTTTGTCGCAGTTTTAAGGCGAAACTTGCCTGAGATTCCAGCAGTGCAGTAAACGAGGACGAAGATCATGCCGCCAAAGGCCCAGGCGATGCCGAGGATCCCGACCCTGCTGCAGGGCTTGGTCTCGGCTTGCTGTTGCTGCCGATCACGGTCAGCACGGTCACGTACAGGAACAGGAGCGTGGCTGTGAACTCCCCGATCAGGGCCCTGTAGAACGACCACTTCGCCAGCTCTGCCACGTCGATCAGCAGCGCCGGTGCTGGGTCGTGGTAGTCCTTGGCCCTGAATGGGCCGCGCTCCTCCACCTCTCCCTTAGCCATTGCCTAACCAGAGAGAGAGTAGATGCAAAGAGTGAGGAAGAGTCCTGTAGTTCTCTATGTGGGAGGAAAGCGCGAGGGTCGTGCGGTGCATATATGATGGTTTTTCGTAAAATTATTTTCTAAGAAAATGATCATATTTTCTGGTATTTGACTAAAAGCTAAATATAAAAAGAAAAATATCTTCAGTCGTTTTGAAAAGGAAATTGATTTTTTTCTAAGTGGAAATCAATTTTATTGCCTGGTTGAGAGCAAATGATCATATTTTCTGGTATTTAACTAAGAGCTAAAAAGAAAAATAAAAATATCTTCAGTCATTTGAAAAGGAAATTGATTTTTTTTCCAAGTAGAAATCAATTCTAGAGGAAACAAACACAATCTTAAAGTTAGGAAAATCAACTCCTTAACCTGAAAAAGAAAAGATATTTTCTTCAAAAATGATTTTTTTTTATCACAAATTTCTTTTCAAAACAAATGCACCTTAAAAACAACGAAATATTCACGGAATTTAATTATATCAACAAATGATCTACTAGCAACATTATTTATTGTCTTTGTCAAGGAAAGAAGGGATAATGGCACAAATAATCTTTGAACTTTGATTTAATGTGTAGTGTCATTCCCCAACTTTTAATTTGCGTAATGCGATCCCTGAAATTTGGCTCAATGTGTTCAGTGTGGTTCATAAATTGTTAGAAAATGTTTAATGTGGTTCATAAATTATATGAAGATGTTTAAAACTTTAGAGACCGCATCAAATAGTGTATTATAGTTTATAGACCATATTGAACAAATTAAAAGTTTATGGATGACGTTGTATATTAGACCAAGATTTATGGACCGTGTTGAAAGATCAAGAGTTCGGAGATGATATTCGAGAACTATTTGTGTCATTTTTCCGAAGAAGAAATATCATTATAGATTTCGTCTCTCCATGTGAAGGTAAGGGCTGATGTTACTTTCTTTTCACTAGATTAGGTGGCCTTTTTTTATTGAGTCATGCACTCTTTGATAGCACAAGGAGAGATTTCTAGTTCGTTTCTCAGAGCATACTCCCACGTCGTAGATGGGTCGGGCATATGTACGTGGGTGCTTTGTGCGAGAATAAGAGGTTGACCATATGTACCGTATCGCGTCTATTTGACATACATTGCATAAAATGTGAAATTAAAAGACCGCTATCGATTCATTTTGAAGGTTAAGTTACTGAAAAATGATTATATGAAGATCGATAGAGTAGCGAGAAAGACCTCAGTTTACAGACATGATGTGCACTGGTCGAAAGAATGTAAAGACGCATAACTTGCTGTCGAAGAAATACCTTTATATACACGGATTGAAAGGAGTCCGATCGTTCTCATACATGTGCTTTTCAACTCAGAAATTCTAGCTGTCGTTATTGCCAAATCACGTGTATAGGCTCTTTTTCTTGTGGTCCGTTTCACGAGGGGGAAAAAGCAGTTCCATGTACTCCAAATGATTAGACCATCCATTTGCGGTCCGTGAAGTCTCAGTAGAACCGCACGATCTCTCTTTCATGGCAAAGTGAGGGCGACGGACAGATGCTCCAACTCCAAGACAAGCCACTTTCATCTGAGCGATTCTCCACAAATGAGGGAGAGAGAATAAAAAGGTAAAATCTGTATTTAATTTAGGTCAAGAAGGTGTTACAGAAGTCCAGTACTATCATCGGGGGAGATCATAGAAGAAAAGCCTAAGTCCAATCAACTCCGTCAACATGTTTAGTTCACTCGCATTCGCTAAATTTTTTTTTTTTTTTTTTTTTGGTGGTCAACACATAATTGCTAAAAGAAATTTAAATAAGTAATTTATAAATCAATTATGATATATTTATTGCTTTACCTTACATCATATTTGTGATATATTACTTTTTTAGCCTAAAACTCACACACATACACATTAGTGTTTACCACCTCAATCAAACCTCAAAAATATTATTCCGTGACAATGAAGGGGGCTAAAAATATGCCTTTTGTTTATAAAGTGACTTTCTATGATTTTAGCAGAAACACACGATATTTCTTTTACAGTAAAGCAAGGGCAATAGACGGTCCTCCAACTCGAAGACCAACCGCTTTCACATGAAAGAATCTCCACAAACAAGGGAGAGAGAGAGAGAATAGAAAGCTACAATTTATATTCATCTTAGGCCGATAAGGCATAACATAAGTTGGATATTATCATTGGATGAGATCATTGGAGAAAAGCTGAATTCCCACTTGCTCCATCAATATGTATAGCTCACTCAAATTCACTATAAAATTCAAACCGATGATTTATGGGCCAATTATAATGCATTAACTGCTTCATCTTACCTTACATCTACGATGCAATACTTTTTTTGCCTCTAGATACACATTAATAGTTTGCCACCTCAATCCAACCTCAAAATTTTTATTTCTATGAGAGGGAGGGTGGCTAAAGAGATTCCTTTTACTTATAAAGTGATTTCTTTTGTTTTAGTAGAATCACGTGATCTCCCTTTTACTAGCGAGGAAGACATCGATGCTCCCACTCGAAGACCAGCTACTTTCACGTGAAAGCATCTTCACAAACGCGAGAGATTTTTTTTTTTTTTTTTTTGGTCGAGAAATGAGAGAGAGATTAACAAGTTAAAATCTGTATTCATTTTTAGGGTAAGAAGGAGCAAAGAAGTCCAATACTATCATTGGAGGAGATAATTGAAAAAAGCTCAATTCTAATCGACTCCATTAATATGTCTACTTCACTTACTTTCACTAAAAACATAAAATTGTGATTTATAGGCTGGTTATGATATATTAATGGCTCCACCTAACATCACATCTGCAATACGATTCTTCTTTCATCTAAAACTTACACACATACGCATGGATAATAACCAAAAAAAAAAAAAAACCTAAACTTATTGTATGAATGCCAATTCAATCTTAAACATTTTCATTTACCCGATTTAGTTTTAAACCATGTAACAAGTTACCAATGTAGTCCTTTTGGTAACTTTTGTTATTAAATTTTGGTTGGCAACTGCTAACATGGAAGTTAGCAATTCTAAGTAGCACAATCAGTATTGATGTTGATAATTTTTGTAATTTTTTGTCTTTTTAAGTTTTCGTTTTTTTTCCTTCTTTCTCCGCTAGGTGTCAAGGCATCATGGCAAAGTTCAGGAACACTAGTGTCATTTTCCCTAGTTTTTTCAATGCAAAAAGATATCGGGCCGAACTTGGTTCGGTTCGCTCATTCGGGCAGGTCCATCTATCCATCGATAATCGGTCGGCCCGCTCTCCGCCAGACGAAAGCAACGGGCCGGCCGATCGGCCCGGTCCGCCATCCAACGTGACGTCATCCCGACGCACATCCATGGGTCAAAGTCAAACCTCAATTTTTGCGCCACTCTTCGCTCAGCTCAAAGCTCATCCAGCCCTGCAGCTCCCACGCCCGCCTAGCTGAATCCGATCAGCTCGACCGATCCATCAAGCTCGTATCCGTAAGCTCCCGATCCCGATCCCGATCCCGATCCTCTCTTCTATTGATGGTGAATCTCGCTTTTGACGGATTCAATTCCCAGTTTCCCACCGGATTCTGCTGCTGCTTTCGTTTGTTTACAGCCGAGCAAGATGCGACGGAGGCCGGAGAGATCCTCCGCGACGGCCGGGCGGCCTCCGCCGCGCCCGGAGGAGACGAGTGCGGGCGGGGACGCCGGCGGCGGCGGCAGCCTTCGCGCGGTCAGCCCGAGGAGGTCGCCCTTCGTGTGCCTGGCGCTGTTCGGAGTGGTGACGTACTGTTCCTGGGCGGTCTACCGGTATCAGTTCGAGAGCTTGCCGGCGCCTCTCACCGCCGAGCAGGCCGGGAAGAGGGGGTTCTCGGAGGTGGAGGCGATGAAGCACGTGAAGGCGTTGACCGATGTAGGTCCTCATCCTGTCCGTTCGGATGCGCTCGATGACGCGATTCAGGTTCTGCTCCTCTTTGGATGAATGCTCACGTTTTTCGAAATGTGCGCGCTGGTGCATGCTCTGTGATTGGCGGTTCTTGTTGACTAGTGCTGTGCTTCGTGTTGATTTTTGTGGGCGGTGAGTGGCGGTTACTGACTGAGGTTTAAGAAGCATGGACAGTTGATTTACTGCTGCAGTCGATAGGTGGATGTCTTGTGCATTGGCAGAGAGAACAGACATCCTGTTATAGTCAATAAAGGCAGAGCTTGAAGATTAAGTTGAAAATATACGCAAGTAAAAGTTCTTTTCATTCCATGACATGAAAACTTTCGATGTTTAATCATTTGAGTTGGTGATTACATGGTTAGACGTTAGTTAGTGATTACATGGGTGGGTGGGTGGGTGGGTGGGTGTCATCTTTAATCTAATTAATGTGATGATCAAACTCATTTAGCATTTGAGGTACTCATGCGAAAGTTATAGAGCACAGTGGACAAGTGAAGGATTCCTACCTTGAGATGTATGTCAATATTTAGTCAATATTAAGCAGTATCATGGGGAGAACTGAAATAACTTTCATGTAGGACCCAGGTAGACCTTCCAAAATTGATCGTCATTTCTAAATGAGAGGGAGGATGTTTTGTCTAAGACAGACGAAAACTACTTGCGGGCCACCTCCCAATATTTAATTTGAGGAGAAAAAACCCTATTGATATATAATGATTCCTTCTGCCCTGTTTCCCCTAGCATATAAGTTCTATGCAACTTGGGGGTGTTCTCTCATTTCATAATAATGCTTAGGGCCTCAATGTCAATGCCTAGTTTTAAGGAAATTTCTATTATACCTGCAATCTTGACTCATCATGTACAAGCTTAAGGACCATAACTCAAAACGCCGCTTGACATTAAGACACTATCAGCCAATTTACTTTTTCCTAGGGGGGTGGTGTGCAGGGCACGGCTAATGAGCTTTTCTCGCCTACTTTTATTTTTCCCTATTGAAGAGAGCATTAAGAAAGGATTAACTATGCATTTCATGTATGTTTCATTTATTGATGAACACATATTGTTTACCCAGTGGAACTTTAAGTATTTCCTAGTTTGCCTATCCAAAAAATTGTCTGTCCATGGCACCCGATTACTTTATTGTAAAGCATCTGGAGTATGTTCTAACAAACATTCATCGATAGTATGTTCTGGAAGCATCAGAGAAGATTAAGAAAATAGCTCATTGGGAGGTAGATGTTCAAGTGGATGTCTTTCATGCGCAATCTGGCACAAATCGTCTGGTCGGTGGCTTGTTCAGGGGGAAAACACTTGTTTATTCAGATCTACATCACATTGTACTTAAAGTATCTCCAAAATATGTAGCAGAAGCTGGAGATAGCGCTATTCTGGTTTCTTCTCATATAGACACTGTTTTCTCTACGTAAGTTTACTTCCCTCTAAGTTTGTCTTTGATTTTTTATTTTATTTTTTTATGTGAAAAAGTGCACTTATGTGCAATGTCACTGGGCATGTGCTTGCTTTTTCAGAGTTTCTATTAGAACCATGACATTGTCTATGGGTCATATAGCATAATATCTGCTTTAGGATCTGAAGTACTTCTGTTTTTCACCTCTGATGCATTCGAGATTTTCATCTTCTGCAACACTGTATTATCAGACAAAGAGGTGCATGTGTCTGTATTGAAAAGTTTCATAAGTAATGCTTCATCAGGGAGATGAGCTACGTAACATATTCTAGTGGCTGGGTAAATGAACCAGTGTTGGATTATATTGTTGTCCCTGGAAAAGAAGATAACAACTACTAGGTTTGACCCTTTCCGATAATCTAGATGTGCCCACAGCATCTTTTTACTCAACATCTAACTTGCTTTACTTTAGATACTATTGCTTGCATAACTTATAATTTACTATCACTTCAGTTTGTTGTTGACTGACACCACATTTTGGCTGGTCTCCCTTGTAATATCCTTATATATCACTGATTGTTTTCTGTTTTACAGAGAAGGTGCTGGTGATTGCAGTTCATGCATAGCTGTTATGCTTGAACTTGCACGAGCAGTTTCTCAGTGGGCTCATGGTTTTAAGAGTTCTGTTATATTTTTGTTCAACACAGGGGAGGAGGAAGGTCTTAATGGTGCTCACAGCTTTATAACTCAGGTTAGAAGCATCTTTAATATCTCCATCTCTGCACATCTTTGTTGAACAAAGAAGGTCTTTATGGTGCTCACCATTGGCTTTATGAATGTGCAAAAGATTCAGTCTCAGTATGGAGATGTCATTAGTTTCCCATTCACTGCACATCTTTCAAAACTTTTTGCAGAAAAGAAGGGCAAACAAATTCGTTGAGCACGTGCTTCTCTAACTTGAAAATTGCTATCTATTCCATAACAATTCGTACTCATGGTATAAAAGACAGAACCAATTTGTGCTGCCATCAACCTCGTCCACAGTTGTTTTCAAGAATATGCTTGGTTGTTTCTCTTTCTTGCACTTTTTCAAAGCAATTATTTAGCACTTTTGCTGTTTTATCACTTGTGCATGGTTGAGCCGTATTATGGTTGGGCATGCTTCTTTTTGAGGACTAATGAAGAATCTATCATCCCAGCATCCATGGAGTAAATCCATTCATCTGGCAGTAGATTTGGAGGCAATGGGTATTGGAGGGAAGTCGAGTATATTTCAGGTGAAGTCATCTTAGTCATTGTGCACCTTCTGTTTGGTTTGAATTGCCCGTATAGCATGATTTCCAGTGTTGGACAGAAGCGAGCATTAGACATAGCTGATAGCGGAAACCTCGTGCTCTTTTTCCTATCAAATTTCCAATATTGGCACTCAGTAATTAAGTGCATTTTTCTGGCTGAATAGTAAGATTAATATATCTAATGATGATATGCTTCCACTGAATATTGATACTCCTCTAGATTTCACCGAAATCTAATGGCTCTTCTGCATTTTATCCGTGCTTAACTTTTTTTCACTTTGTTTTGGCACTTCAAATTTTAGGCTGGTCCTAATCCATGGGCAATAGAGAACTTTGCTTCAACTGCTAAATACCCATCTGGCCATGTCATAGCTCAGGTTTGTCATTTTTGCCCTTACCTTTTCTCTAGGCTGCTTTCTTGACTATATAAGCTCAAGAGTGTATTTTCGTATCACAGGATCTTTTTGCTTCTGGAGTTATAAAATCTGCAACTGATTTCCAAGTGTACAAGGAGGTTGCTGGTCTTTCCGGGCTTGACTTTGCATATACTGATAACAGTGCAGTATATCACACTAAGGTTTGATTTTTATTACTGTACTTTTACCATTCCATTGAATCCTCCAACTGACTTCATCTACATGGATGGTGGTGCATGAAAATTTGTGTTATAATCGGTCAAGCAATTTCATAACAACTAAATTCAGAATGCATTTCCATTACCGCTCTAGAGGAAAAAGGAAAAAAGTTAGAAAAAAGAAGGTATCTTACACTATTTCATTTATTTAACCTATAAATTCTGTCTGAGTAAGATCTTTGATTATTGTGGATTGATTGTAGATAAAAAAGCTTTTACCATCTGGCATTCTGGAGTTGATTGTTGCATGATAGCATGCTGCATGTATGGGATATTTTTGTGCATTCTCGATCATATAGTTGCAGAGGATTGTGAGTATTCAACAGCATTTAAGCCAATTAATGGGCTTCTACAGAGAGGGTGCTTACTTCTTGCATTACTAAATTTAGATTTTTTAAGCTGAAATTAATTTATATCCAAGTTTTGTATGGAACAGAATATAGATACCCTTTTGTTCATCTCTTGGTGATGCTCAGTTAAACTTGGGATAGGAACAAGATTTTCATCTATGCTTTTATTTCCACTGAAGGAGCTCTCTTTATGCAGAATGACAAGCTAGAGCTCTTGAAATCAGGATCTCTCCAACATCTTGGAGAAAACATGCTTGCTTTTCTGCTTCAAATTGCTTCATCTCCAGATCTGTCTGGAGTCCAGGGGACGAAAGATGAAGGCATTTCCGCATCCAGCTCTGCTATTTATTTTGATATATTAGTATGTTATACTTTCTGTCTTAATCTATCTGTGTCTATCCTATGATTGTGTTGGGCAGTTTGCATTTTAGATGGTGTCCTGCCATGTTACTGACATGGGTTTCCGACTACAGGGGATGTATATGGTATTATACCATCAAGGATTTGCAAATATGCTTCATAATTCGGTGGCACTGCAGTCACTGTTGATATGGTCTACATCATTACTTATGGGTGGTTACCCTGCAGCAGTCTCACTCGTCCTGTCATGTCTGAGTATTATTTTGATGTGGATATTTTCTCTGAGTTTCTCACTTCTCTCTGCTTTCGTTCTACCCTTGCTCTCTACATCACCAGTTCCCTATGTTGCTAGTCCATGGTTGGTGATTGGGTTATTTGCTGCACCTGCTCTACTAGGGGCTCTCACTGGTCAACATTTAGGTTTTCTAATCCTTCAAATGTACTTGTCAAATGAGTATTCAAAGAGGAAGCAATTATCACCTCTTACTCAATCTACTTTGATCAAGTTAGAAGCTGAAAGATGGCTATATAAAGCGGGTTCTGTGCAGTGGCTCATTCTTCTGGTGATCGGTAATTATTACCGAATCGGTTCATCTTATTTGGCTCTTGTTTGGCTAGTGCCACCAGCATTTTCATGTAAGTATGCAGTATATTTGGAGATGGATTTTTTTTTAGCATAAAGTAAAAGGAAGTCTGATTGTAAGCTGACATATGCAGAAGAATATTATTGCTTTTCCTAGTCTTGAAAACATGAATATTTGATGCAAGTGATATCATTTATCTTTGCTTATAAGTAGTTTTCTATCCGGCACTACAGATGGTTTCCTTGAAGCGACTTTGACCCCTGCTCGGTTTCCAAAGCCTCTCAAACTTGCAACCCTTCTCTTTGGCTTGTCTGTGCCCATTGTGGTTTCTGCTGGTGTATTCATCCGATTGGTTGGCACAATAATTGGAATGGTTGTTCGATTTGACCGGTAATTATATACCTTAATCTGATTAATTAATAGTTGTTGTTACTTTCAAGTGGTCATTTGCATGAAGCTACTATGATATCATCTGAATCCCGTTGCTCTCTCCTACATACCCTGAAACACAGAAGCTCAATTGCTATTTCAATATGTTTGTTTATGTATTAAGACCGTTCATTGAGAATAACTATTCCATGTCTTCATTGAAGAAGTTCTAACTATGGAATTCCTGAATATCGGGCTTGATCCCAACAAGATACTTTGTTGCCATGGTGAAATAGAATTATGCTGTCAAAAGTTTCAGTCTATTTCTTGGGGCTCAATGAAAAGTTCATGTTTAATGTGCATTGCTTTACCAGTTTACTTGAAGTTCAGGAAATAGTTATGAGGGCTAACTTGTTGTATTTGTGTGCAGGAACCCTGGCAATACTCCTGAGTGGATGGCAAATGTTATCGTTGCTGTATTTATCGCTCTTGTTATATCCCTGACAATGGTGTATCTCCTCTCATATGTCCATCTTTCAGGTATATGCCCATGGCCACTCAGTTCTGGTTTTTGTTTAATATGGCTATTCGGTGCACCCACATTAGCTTCATTTTGGTAGGTGTAAAATGAGACCATAAAATAAGACTCTTCTAGTGGTAATGATGCTTGACTTATTATTAGCACTAGTCGTGGTTTCATTTATGTTGAGGTCCATGGGAGCCTATTTCTTTGTAGGAAATGGAATGGGCTATGTAGAAGCACAAATGAAGGATTTATTCTTATAAGTTGAATCAACCTATTTATTCAGTGAATGCATATAGCAATATTGTCTTTCCCTAAATTACTTGTATTTCCTTCATCAAGTACTTGAGTATGAATCAAAGTCTCACATCTGCAAGTGCGGCTTTTGAACAAACACGGAAGATGCATGCAACATGCACTCCCAAAGAGACATGCATGAGCTCCCACAATAGGAACCCACACAATACAGCAGATGAAGTAGGAATAATAGTTGAAAAGGCTTTGCTTGGTGCATCCATCCTAGACTTTCACTGCCTAGGGGAAGATATTGTCTGGGTAGCTAATGCAATTTTAGCTTCATACTGATTTGAAGGACGGATAAATGAAGACTGTTGACTTTGGAGTTTTCTCCACTGACGCAAGATCTAATCCTAGAGGAAGTTGAGGAAATTGATATAATCAGAAATTGGTGCGTATTGAATAGCATTCACTTAGATATTAGGAGCCCGTGGAGGATCTGGGAGTCTCTTATTAGCAAATATGTGAAAGTTAGATTGTTCAAGCATCAAGGGAGATCGTAGAAGTCATCAGTTATATGTTTTTAATCTACAAATATTGTTTTTATTTGGTTCTTTTTTTCCTCTTGGCTCTTGCCATATTATGGGCAAGAATGCAAAGTTTGCTTCTTTTGGTCTGAGGCAAGTTTCAGAGTTAACCAGGTTGCCTTTTGATCTCATCATCCTGCAGTTTGATAAACAGCTTATTAGTTCTTTATCAATAAATTTATTTATTTTCTGCATCGTTGGTTTCTCTGGAACAAATTTTATATATTTGAAGTACACTTTGCAGGTGCAAAGAAATCGATTGTCTTGGCAGCATTGGCTCTTTTTGGTCTCTCCCTCACTGCTGTACTATCTGGTGTAGCCCCACCATTTACAGAAGACACAGCCAGAGCTGTAAATGTACGATCTACCTTTCATCTATGGGTTAACCAGAATGGGAAATTATTAATTTCTATTTTTGCACTGCCAGTTCAATTTCATTTAGTTGTTGAACTTGCTTAAAGTCGAATTGCATTTTAAAATACCTAGGCATGGCTATACCTAAAGACAAAATATGGATTTTACTTTTAGTGTCCGTCCGAGGTACTTCCAAAAATCATGTCAACTCTCAAAGGATGATCCCAGTAAAATGGGTTTCTGTTGGTTCTGTTGAGGGCATCACCCTTTTGGTTATAATATCACTATCAATTGATGCTCTTGCATCTACAAAATTACTTCAGCAGGTTTGGGGTTATATGACAAAATAAATGTGCTTAAATAAGTGGCAAACCACATAAGGTTTTGACCATAATATTTTGCGAGCAAATTACAAATAGAGATTTTAAATGACTATTTGTCTTCTGCAACACATTTTGCAGCTCAGAACCGTATAACCTGTTCAACATGAACTCCCGTTTCATGTGGCCCCATAGTCATTTGACATTGCTCTAGGAATTTCATTTTTCACTCAACTCTTTTACATCATCAAAAATATTTTGAATTGATTTGGGTCTTCATGAGATCTCTCAATTTGATTCACCACTTTGCTTCTGAGAGACTATTTTGATGTTCATAATTCCCAACAGTGCTGTTCACCTTCTATTGCCATTGAGTTTTCCATTTCAGTTGTTCTGTTCATTTATCGGAAATATATCGATCAACCCTCGTTATGGTATCCTGTAGTAATTCCAGAGTCAGAGAGAGCCTCTTTCATGGGCGCACATTACAATCGGGGGTGTTTGATTCAATTAGGATGAAATTCCAGCATAGAATGTAGAAATGAGCTTTATGTTGATTATACTAATTTCAGTTTCTCTTGTAACTTTACAAGCACAATTGTTGGGGAGAAGGAAACATGCCATTTCCCTGTAGCATAGTAATAAAGACATGTAATTCCATATATGTACCTTATTTTTGTTCAGTTTGTTGATAGTAAGGTGAGGAATGAGCCATAGGAATATCCATTAGATTTGTCGGTGTGAACAATATTAGATAACTGGCAACTTTGCGACTGTTCTGATAGATGAAAGATAACTGTGTACGGCATTAAAGCAACTCAGCTGATTGATTTTTCACAGGTTGTTCACATAGTGGATGCAACCATAAGCAAGCAAGAGCAGCCCGACTCTTATGTGTCTTTTTTCTCTACCACTCCTGGAAAATTGACGAAAGAGGTGGAGCAGATCAGAGGTGGTTTCACATGTGGTAGAGATAAGATTGTAGATCTTGTTACTTTTTCGGTCAAATATGGCTGTTGGTCCTATGATGATACCGAAGGTGGCTGGAGTAAAACAGATATACCAACACTGGCTGTTGTAAAAGATGACAAGGGGGACAAAAGAATTACAGAGGTCTCGTTGGACACAAAGAGCTCAACAAGGTGGGTTCTTGCGGTCAATACTGAATACATAGAGGACTTCAAATTGGAAGGTATGAATAATTATACCCTTTCGTTCTTGTCAGCTGGAATTTTGATTGGTATCAGTTGGCAAATTCAGATTATATCTCCAGATAGTCAAATTATTGTTTGATCCAATTAGATGAGATGGCAAAAGATGATGAATGACAAAAAAGATCTTGCTTCTTGGCAACCAAGGCTCCTTGTCAGATCTCATTTTCTATTAGTGCGTTAACGAAAATATAGTTTTGAGTCTTTTGACCATCTGAATGACCCACTAGAATCAATCTCAACATGGTTCTCTAGGGTAATGTTTTTGGTTGGTCAAATTAATTTTTTTTTGCCACAGTGGTTGGTCTTACTGGCAGCATTGTTGGTGTCAAATGAGTTATTCACCAAGGAACCTGGTCTGATCCAACTAGTCCATGGGATGACAAATATCGAGTCTTTAAAATTTTCGTCATTAGCAATCGACCTCATGTTATGGGTAATTTTTGCCAAAATTCTGCTTATTTTTGCCACTATGGTTCAAAACATTGGACGTCTTGCTGTTGAGTGTAGGAAATTCTGAAGAGCTGATCCCATTGGACGACAAGAGCAGTGTGGATGGATGGCATGTTATTCAGTTTTCTGGAGGGAAAAAATCACCGACGAGGTTTGATGTGACTCTTGTCTGGGCCAATTCTACGCAAATTGCTCATGGCAAAGGTAGCCAGAAGAATCAGCAGCCACTTCTTAAATTAAGAACAGACATGGATAGGTTGACGCCGAAAGCTGAAAAGGTTCTGATGAAGCTTCCTTCATGGTGTTCCCTGTTTGGGAAATCCACATCTCCTCAGACACTGGCCTTTCTAAGAGATCTCCCTGTTGAATTTTAGGCGCAAGAACGATCTGAAGCATGAAATGTATGTGATTCAAGATTGCACAGGAAATATTCCTCTGCTCATGGAATTGTAGGAACGGTCGTTTTGTTTTAACAGGTTCCATAGTTCATGTATCATAATGCAATCACAGAAAGTGAAAGTAGTTACAGAAGTTATTTTCTTGTTTCGTACAAACAGAAGGTTGCCATTGTCGTGCCACGAACGGAACACAAAACCCAAGTACTGCAGAAACATGTACAGCTACGTCATCATCGAGTTAAGGAAGTGTGAAGAGCAACGTGGTTGAAGAGGACTGTCAACTTTTCTTATGGTCGCACACGTACTCTTTTATTTCCGTGTTTGGTAAAACTGACTGCTAAGGCTCGGTTATATTAGTTTAGTTGCGCGATAGGGTGCTTTGGTGTCGATTCTGAGTCTTTTGAAAGTTTTCCATGAATGCTTAGAGATGTCAATTTCTAAACATAGATTGAGGATAGCAATGGTTGTAATTTTGCTCAGGTGACATTAAGGACGCGTTTGGTAACGTTTCTGTTCCAGGGAACAATTTTTGAATAGAAATAATTTTTTTTTTCTATTCCCAAAAATAATTTCTGAGTATAAAAACGCGCTTGGTAACTGTAAAAAAATTTTATTCTAGGAATAAAAATGCGTTTGGAAAACTTGTATAATTTTATTGTTTCTTTTAATTTTTTAATATTTTTTTCTTTTTTTTTTTTTTTTTCTTTTTCTTTTCATTCTTTCTCTTTGTGGCCGGTGCAGTTGGCGACCGACTGGGCGAGCTCCGATGAGCTTGCTGGAGCCTCGCCAAGCCATCGACGAGGCTCAACCTCGCCACTGGTGGCTGGGCGAGGTCAACCTCACCCATCCCGGGCGAGGCCAAGCCTCAATGTGGCTTGGCGTCTTCAAAGGCCGGCGAGGTCACTGGCTCCGGCCATGGTCAAGGCTGGTGACTGGCAAAATGAAGAAAAAAAAAAGAGAAAAAAAGAGGAGAGAGAAAAATTGTTTCTCATAATTGTTCTCGGGAACAAACAACTTTTTTTGTACTTATTTCTGTTCCAAATCTGTTTTCGAGAACAAAAGTTTTACCAAAGACATTTCTATTTTTTTTTTGTTTTCTGAAAAAAGAAAAAAAAAATTGTTCCAGGGAACAGAAATAATTTTAAATAAACAAGGCCTAAGTAGGCACAAATTATTAATCCACAGTGGACTATGGTGGATCAATCAAGACGGTTCCATTTTGCCCTAGAAGTTGTCGATCATTTTGTTAGTGGAGAATCTTGTTTCTTGCTTGGTCCCAACTACAAGCATTACTCAAGATCATCAAATGCCAGCCGAACAAACTGCCTGCCCTCTGAAGTGAATGCTGCTTGGAACCGGAAACTCGGGGGTGCTGGAATATAACTTGGTTTGCTTATTAGTAGCATGGTATGCCGATGCCTGCGAAGGGAAACGCCATTCTCATTTCGAAATCACTAATCTTGTGGCCAAACGGGCAGAAAACAAGTTTACTATTCATGAATATATCCACAAGCAGCAATATTTGTTAGAGGGGAAAAAAAACAAAACTTTGAAATGCAACATAATTAAAATGAATTTTTGCTAAAGTAACGGTATGTTTTTTTTTTTTGGTAACCGAGGAACCACCGGAAACTCATTTAGACATAAACCTCAGGGAGATTAGCACATGACTCCACCACCGGTCGGACTCGCACCATAGACCCCTACTTAACATGTGTATTGACAATATAGGAGTTCGAACTCTCGATTTTAACAATGAAGGAGAGAACGTCCAATCAACGCAACTGCCCACACTAGTGGGTAAAGTAATAATATGTTATAAGTCACAAACTTAAAAAAAAAAAAATTTAAACTTAATGATAATTTTTTAATTAATTAAATATTTATTTATTTATATATTTCTCAGAGTAAGTAGTAAATCTCACCGTCACTCAAAGAATATTACGTGAGCAGAAGTCATTGGCTTATTCTGCTGGCAGGCGGTACACCCGTTGAAACACCCGCAGAGACTCTGTCTTGTCTCTCTCCCTCTCTCTCTCCCTCTCCCCGCCGGGCACACCAGGGAAGAGAATCGCGAGTATCTTTTCCTTGACAGAGAATCTGGGTGCGGAGAGAGAGTGGGTGGTGTGAGATCTTGTCCGAGAAATGCGGTCAATACCGTTGGGAACCGCCGTGTGCCCAGCTCTCCACCAAAGCAGGAGCACCCACCTGAATTTCAAGAAACTCTCTCGCTTCCCTTCGCCTCGGTTCCCTCCTGCGCTCGACGACCTCCCCTCTAGACCCAGTACTTCCTCTTTGCCTCTGGACTTGCTTCGGCTCTTCCCCGCTCATAAAGATTTGATTTTGAGTTCGATTGGATGTGGGTTTGTGTAGTTGGCCTGTATCGCCCTTTCTCTTCTTTTCTTTCTTTGTGTCTGGTGAATTCTTCGCACGGTTTTGGTTCTTGGGATACTTGGTTGCTGGGAATTTGATACTGGTTCGCAAGTGGGATTGGTCTCCTGACCCGGAGAACTATGATGTTATGTTTTGAATTACTCCGAGGCGACTCCTTCCTTGTGGCCATGAACTACAAAACTGGTCGCTGTTTAGTGCTTCAAACTACTCATGGGTGATGGGTGTTTCTTCTGGGGTGATTTGGTTGCATTCTGCACTTTCTTTGCTTTGATCAGAAAATAGATTATTTTACTTTAAATCACTTTATTCATGGTCTTGCCTTTTTATTTTGGTGGGGCTTTTTTTTTTTGTGGGGTGGGGTGGGGGGGGTGTGGGGGAGAGGGAGGGGGATTACTGGAGCTTCAGTTGTTTTCTCCTTGCATTTAGGAAGGGTTTTGGGGGAGCCAAATGTGACATTTTTTAAGCCTAACACTGTGGTAAGCATGCATATGCAGTGGTAATTGTTTGAGAAAGAGTTCCTTATGGACGCTTCTCATTCTAAGCGCAGGACTATGCAGAGCCAGCCAAGTGGTGGATTTATTTCCGACAGTCTCTCCGGAGATTGTTGTCCGGGAGGCCCGGTTAGAGGACTGCTGGGAGGTAGCCGAGACTCACTGCAGTTCTTTCTTCCCTGAATACTCGTTCCCTCTGGATTTTGTGTTGAGGATCGACAGGCTGGTGGGAATGCTCGCTGGATTCTCAATACCAAATGGTTGCCGGCGAGTATGCCTTGTCGCTGTTGTTGGCAGCTCAGGTGGTGAAAGCTTGTTATTTGGGAGTGAAGACATCAGAATAGGTGGTTTTGATGGAAGATTTAGTATCAATAAGGGCTATGTTACTGGTATATTGACAGTGGACACTGTTGCTGACTTTCTACCAAGAAAGGGACCGCTTAGGCAGAGAAGGTATGAAATCTGCTAACAAAATTATAGCATTTGTATTTTTCAGCAGTCAAGTATTCTTTTTCCGGATCTCAGTCCTCATGAATAGAAAATTCAGGGTGATAATCTTGATATCCCAGTTTCTGGCATAATCAGCTAGTCTATGATCTATTAAGATTGTTTTTTTCCCCTCGTAATAAGAAAATTCTTGAGGAATATATTGCTTGATTTGATTTGCTGTGAGCACTTGACACGAGTCATACTATAACTGTTTACGTAAAACTGAATAGGCTGTAAGCTCCTTTACCTTATGAATGAACCGAAGTTGCATTACCAAATAGGCCAAGGCAAAGAAATAAATAACATGTTTTGGAGGTAGAACTACAAGGTAGATGTCCTGCTTCCTCCTAGTAGGGTCTAGAGATCCAAATTTCTTCTATTGTTATAAAGTCCAACCAAGATGCTTAAGCTAATTGGTGGAGGGAGACACTTATATATAAAAAGCATATGAATGGCTTTATCAAATGATATGGGATATTATCAACACCCCATCTTACTTATAGCAGGAGTGGAACTGAGCTTTACTAACTGGAGTACCACGTGGCATTTAACTAACAGGAGTGGAACCTAGATTTGCTACCATCTGGAAAAGTCCAATCGAATAACTTAAGCTGCCAAGTGGAAGGAGGTCATATCATATAAAGTGCATATAAATCTCATTGTCAAGTGATGTGGGATATTTTCAACATCTATAATTCCTCTTTTGACTAGCTATAAAGGTTTTGCGGCTTCACACGAAACCATAAGTAGTTTATGACTCTCCTTTTGGGGATTCCTATGTCAACTCTATGTTATAAGCATATGGTATCTTCCTGGTAATCAGGGAGCCTGATGAATTTTGCATGAATAAATGGTGTGAAGAGTGTCTATAATGAATTTTCTTTTCCTCCTTTCGAAGCAACCTGATGTCTTGAGATAACATGTCGCGTCACATAGTACCATACTGCAACTATGACCAGGTGAAAGAGAACTAAACTCTTCAACTGTTATAACTGAGTGTTATTATATCAATCGAAACTTTGCACTTCTTCTCGAGCATTGAGAAAGGCATTACCCGAAAGTTATTTCTAGGAGTGACTAATTAAAGCCTTCCCCATGACTATCCGTGACTGCTGATTGGGAACCTTCTGGTCGTATTGCGAGGTAAAATTCTGTCTTGCTTAGAAACATGAAGCTTACCCACTAGTGTGCTGATTAGAGGTAGGAAAGTGAAGTTGCTCTAACTTATTCAAAGGGGAAATAATACATTCATGGTCTAGTTTTAGATGAGAAGTGAGAAGTTTCTCCATTTTGTGTCTTATGTGGCATTGGCCTTTGCTGTTACTTTGATAATCATCCTCATCGAGTGTATGCACACACGAGCACTTATTCTGCGATAGGGATGGAAGAGGCTGGGTCTGTTTAGGGCATTTGCTTCCACCTAATACTTATGTAAGGATCATACTCTGACTATGAACAGTTTATCATGAACAGTTTATCATGTCTTATTGGAGATACTACCCGACATTCTTTGGGGTTGATATGGGGTGACAGAAAAAAGGACGATGCTGCTGTATCGTTATTTTAGTCCAAAGCTGGAACGGATATCATCACATATACCCTTGTGGGAAGCAACTTTGTTGTTGTTGGTGCAGTCATCATCATTGTTAATGTTGGCGGCAGCTGTGGTGTTGGAGCGATATCTATGTTTGCTAGAACAAAATTTCTTTTCTTTTTTCTTTTTGAAATTTGCTGGCCATTTTTCTCTACTAGAGTGAATTCTCTTTACACAGCTTTATAAATAAACCTTGCACTTTCGTGTCTATTCAAAGTCAACATTTAGAGGCTTGGAGCTTTAGCATCATTTGTATGATGAGATTATTTCGTTCAATTACCTTGACCCTCTTCACAACTTGCCATTCCAGGACTGGAATTGCATACATATCCAACGTTGCAGTTCGCGAGAAATACCGGCGAAAGGGGATAGCTAAAAGGCTTATAGCCAAAGCCGAGGCTCAAGCGCGTGGCTGGGGATGCCGAGCCATTTCATTGCACTGCGACTTGAACAACCCGGGGGCGATGAAGTTGTACAAAGGCCAGGGCTTTAGATGCATCAAGGTCCCAGAAGGAGCGAATTGGCCTCAGCCCAAGACGACTCCGGACATCAAATTTAACTTGATGATGAAGCTTCTCTAGAGCCCGGCCTCCCCCTATAGACATTCTTGAGAGCAATATTAGGAAGAAATGTAAATTAGGAGTGGCCTTGCTTATTTGTAAATATTTAAAGAATGAGACTTATGGAACAGCTGCAGATGTTGCTGCACGACATAGCTGATACTCATAAGTCATTTTAGAACCATCATTGTTTGTATGATAAAATGTCTGAAGCTTTTGTGATTGACCAATTTTGTGAAAGATGTCCCTTCTAAACGCGTGTTTTGAGTGCAAAGCTCTCCGAAGCAGGAATAAAAACTCAAGCCTGCTCTCCTCCATCTTCGTTAAGAGGTCTCGAGTTCGATTCCTATCTTTTCTAACTGCTAAATGGACAGCATGATACTCGCACTTCATCATTCAAAAGATAAGGATTAATAGCATTTCAATGTGATTTTAGGTTCTGTTTCTTTTGCAAAAAATGAAAGACTTAGAAAACATTTTCGTAAAAATGATCGTCTATAAATATGAATGAACAAACAATATTTTCATTGTCTATGCGAAAAATGTTTAAGATATAAATTGTCGTCAATAATAAAAATGATTTTCATTAGATAATTTTTTCGAGCAATAAAAGAAATTATTTTAAAAATACTAAATCCGGAAAATTTATATTTTTTTATTTAGACTAATAAAATAATTCTTCAAATCGTTTACTTTTTATGAAACAAATGGTTTGTTTTCTTATTTTCCTTATTTTTGAGAAATATGTGAAGACTGCCAATTTGGAAATGCAATGACACGCTCCTGCCTCGGAGGCCCATTAGAAGGCCCATTGGGCCCAGTCTTCCGACCTGTTTCCTCAGGCCTTGTGGGCCCATCTCTGAAATAATTACTTCCTTTTTTATTTCCCATCTCTAAATCGTCACCATACCTGTCCCTCTCTCTCTCTCTCTCTCTCTCTCTCTTCTGAAACTCGATTTTGGATCACCGTCGCAAGTGCGAGGAGGCTTGAATTGAATTTCCTCAGGTAAATTCGCGAGCTCACGCCATCATTTCCCGCCGATTTCCTTTGTGTTTCCGATGATCTAGTCTCCGACGCTCGCCGATGGAATCAATCGAGCTGGAAACAATGAACGGGGACGGGATCGTTTCCAGATCGAGCGGAATCGGTTCTTCCTTCTCCGCTAGTTGTGATCCGTGACTTGATTTTGAGCTGATTTCGCTGAATCGACATTGGTGACCAGGTGGGGAAAATGGAGGACGGGAAGGAGCAGGAGCGTCCGAGCGCGAATGCTCCGGCGGATTCCGAGAAATCGGTGCCTTCGTCCCAGGAGGAGGTCGCATATGATTTACCTAACTCCTTTGCGTGCTCGAATTCTCGCGGATTGACCTTGAGCTGCGCTCGTTTTACAGTTGTAGTTCGCTTCTGTCGAGAACGATTGTGCTTCGGAGCTCATCGAGTTTGTTTCTGGATTTATGCGTGTCTGCCTGCTTTGATTGTGTTAGCCGGTGGAACCGATGTGATCTTGAGATTCGTGCTTTGGCTGGACGTTTTCTTATAAACATGCTTATTTATGTGTATACGATGTGCATTTACTTGTCTATTTAGCTGAAAATGTTGCTGACTTGTTGCTTAAAGTCCTTGGCATTCGGAGTAATTGTTTATTTGCTATTTTCTTGTAGATATCTAAGAAGGATGTTATCTATTGATTACTTGTAGCATTATTTACTGATTGCTTGATGCATGAATGATTCTACTGAAGTTTTTTAGGAAGCAATAGAATAGAAACAGGTGCACTTGTGCAAGTATATGAATGAATATCTCTTTCTGATCATGGTATTACTGATGATATGGTTCTAAAATAAAGTTTCTGAAGTTTGTAAGTTATTATGACTACGTCAACTGATGGACTAATAGGACAATCAATTTGGACATCCATTCCAATCGTACAAGAAAAAAAATTCCTTTTCCTTTAACACATGAAATTATTAGTTGTTTTCTTCGCTTCTTTAAAATATGCCTAAGCATCGCCAAATCCAGCAACTTACCTCTGCTCTAGCTTCTAAATATGTGTGATCAGTGCATATTTGTTTTACACTTCAGGAAGCAGTTATTAAGAAAAAGTATGGAGGAATAATGCCCAAAAAACCACCACTCATTTCTAAGGTATTTATGGTCTTATATTGATGGTTTCCAATAGATGCTGGTCTTTCATGGGCTGTACTTAAAATTTGACTCTGTTGCCAGGACCATGAACGTGCTTATTTTGATTCTGCTGATTGGGCATTGGGAAAGGTACTTAAATTTGATGATATCTGTCCCTAACTCATTTTTGGTGGTTCAAAACTTGAATATGGAGTTGAGCTATCTTAGTAGCATTTGCCAATGGACTTTTGATTATTACAGCAAGGTGGTGAGAAGCCAAAAGGCCCTCTTGAAGCCCTTCGTCCTAAGTTGCAGGTAATCTTCGAGCTGGCTTCTTGCTTAATCAAAATATTGCGACTGATGCATTTTGACTTTTTGTTAACCCAAAACATCTGAAACTTTCACAAAGTACATATGTCAGTATGTAGATTGGCGTATAGTTTTTTCATAATTTTTTATCCTAAACTTTGGCAGGAAAGCAAAAAAGTTGTCTTTTGATTTAAAAAAAAAATATAAACAGACATGCCCATAATTTCTTGTTTAACTGGATAGGGAGCTGCACTAATGTGACTGTTGTATGGATCTGATGGGCTTAATTATTGTTTTGTCACTAAAAACTTTAGGAGGCCAGCCATGCAGTTTCTAAGTGCATATTGCATAATTTAGTCGATGGTGAAAAATGTTTTTCTATCTTTGTGCACTTTAGAGCTGTGACTTTTCTTTCCATTTTTGCCATTTTTGAGGATCTATTAGCCATGAATGGCAAGTAACTAAGGTTGGAAATTACTCAGGCAAAAGCGGTTTGGGTTAGGAATGGACTTAATGGGAATGTTTGTGAGTATAACAGCGCGATATACCAGTAGATGTCATGGTGGGTCATATTTCAAACACTCAAGAAACTAGTGTTGTAGCAAAAAGCTGATTAAGAAAAAGCCTTCTCACATATACTCATATGTACTTATCTTGTGTACAATTGCAAATTAATATGAAGTTCCGGACCTGACTTCAAGGGTTTGCAAGAACTGAACCTTTTTGTGCAGCTTCATGGCTTAATTATATAGAGTGTTAGAGAAACTATTTTTTATACTACCTATTTTCTAATTTTGCAAAAGGAAACTGGCAATGGATTTGACGAGATATCGTTTTATGTTATCTCCTCGATACCTGTTAGTAGTCTAGAAATTTTGATGCCCTGAAATTGGTTTATCGTTCAGTGCTTGAAACCTTTTCTTTTAAATGTTAGTGACGAATGGTACTTGAAACTATCAGTAGACGATCAAATTTGATGAATGAAATTTTACGTGCCAAAGTTTTGTTTCTAACACCACTCTAGAAATGATAGTTTTGGATTTGTAACATCAGGCACTGTTATCACTGGGTAACTCACCGAGCATATGAGATTTGTACCATAGCTGTCATATTATTCTTGTTCTTTTTTACATCGTGTTATTCCTACATTTGGACAACATTCGTTTGCTAGGGTGTGTGTCCTTTGCAGTTACTCTTCCCCTCCTCCATATTCCCTAGTGGTATTTTTGTGGTTTGCTTGAACAAGAGAGAGGTTTTGTCCTTTCTGTTCTTTGGAACAAGATATCCTGATCTCAATAAACATCTGAGAAATGTTGTCAATTAAGAAAGGTGAGTTGGTTAAGCCAACATAGTCAGTGACATAATTTTTAATCTCCGTAAAAGGAAAAGCTTCTCATCAGACCACGAGTGAACGGAAACAATCAATGCCGTGCAACTTATGGGGGGAAGTCGGGACTTTAGGTGTTTTCAAACATTGTTAATCCTCTCGGTTTGAGTCATGCAAGTACTTCGACTTTGCTAGAATTGCTCATCTAAATTCACTTTCAGCCTATCTATCTGTCACCCTTATGGTCCTAGCTTCTAGTAGGCCTCAATGTGACGGCTAATAAATTTCTACAGTTCCTTAAGTGGTGGATTGATCCCCTTGCCAATTTGGGCTATGCTAGCTGTGGAAGTACCAAAGATAGTTAAGATCTAATTTTTTAGGTGAGAGGGAGATCATGCCCATGATATCTTAGACAACCCACCACTGTAGCTCAAAACTACTGGGTCTTGTGGGGAAAAGATAATGCAGGAGAAGTCGTGGAGTAAATTTGATGAATCAGTTCCAGCACTATTTTTAAGTGCCAACTCTCAAGGGAGGGAAATCACTTTACATTTACAAATTCTATTCTTCATTTTGATTGGGATGATTAAAGTAATTATTGGAAAAAAATGGCTTGTCTGTGTTATTTGGTTAACATCAGGACTATTCAATTGTAGATTTCTCCTCTAGACATGATAAGGGACCATCATCTCCTCTCTAGAATCACATACGTGGACCAAGGCTAATTTAGGATGAGTATCTCAACGTGCAGTGGGGCTGCACGCCTGTTGTGCGCCCAACAGGCATGTCCTTGTAATTGAGGTTGTCACTTGTTGGAGCTCAGTTAGCATAGCATGCGTCAGTTGCATTATCATGCAGTCTTTGCCCTATTGCGCATGCCTTTTATTCTTTTTAAGTCTGCTTTTTCTAACATGGTTCTCATGGATTGTCTATGTTCCTTCTTCCCAGCCAACACAGCAGCAAACACGATACCGAAAGTCTCCTTATGCTCCTTCTGGTGAAGGTAAGCCTGCCTATTAACGTTACCACCCCAAAACGTCTTATTAACTCCCTTTGTTGAGAACTGCATAAGTGCATATCTCCAGTCACTCAGGTAACTCCATATCATTTTCTTTCAGCTTATGTGATAGAAAAATCTAAATCACTGCAATGTTCTTTCTTTAGATGGTGGAAATGCTCCAACCGAGGAAGCGAGTCCCCATGAATGAGAGGCTGCTCGTGATGACTGTATCACCTGCTATTTGACGTGTATGCAGTTTACGAGTAAAATTCATGTTGCTTCCAGCAGTAAAAATGGGAGGGTGACGATTTGATGTTAGCTAAGAGAGAGAGAGAGAAAATTGATAGAGACTGCAATTCTGCATTTGAATTTTCCTGTTTTGGTGCTCCTAGATTTCATGATTGAAAACAGTTCTGTTGCGAATTAAGGACTGATTGACATTGGAAAAAGAAGAAAACGGGAGATTTATATTGGGAGTTTATTATGAGCTTCGTGCCACGTCTTGTATGATGATATTAAAATTTCAGTCATCTCTCTTGTTTATTCTAGCGTGATGAATTGGAAACAAAGTAGGCCATAAAACGAAAGCAGATGGTTTCAGGCTTTCAGCTGAAGGCCCTTTGAATTCTGCACCGCAGTATCTGGAGATAAATTGAGCATGACTCTGCATCCTTGATTGGCTTGTTCACAGTTCTCTCCAATAGATGGAGCACTTTCCCGGTTGTGTTTCTGTTGTCCCTTTGAGAAGGGTAATGTCCACGGGCTCAGTAGCTCAAATGGTCGCCGCGTGTTTACATGGTCCTTCGGCTTTTGTAAGATCTCTGATTGGGCCCTCATTTCACCTCGACTCTTTTTTTGGGTCCAAACGTGTTGGAATTAGTCTTGTTAAACATGGGCGCCTTATTTCGATTATTGCCATCAAGTATCTACTTTTCCCCGGTTTTTGGCCTGAGGTGAAATATTCTTGTTTTAGCTAGTCACAAATCAAGCTTCAAAAATTCATCCTCTCCAGTAACAAATTAAGAGAGCGGGAATAGGTAGGGTCAATGTCAACCAAACCCAAACAGCTAGCCATGGCGAAAAAGTCGTGGGATTGTTGTAGATACGACTTACAAGGGTCACGCTGAGCATGCTCGTGCATCTTAATCACCAAAGAACAGAAATGAGAAAACTATCCAGGACATCCCGATTATTAGTCTCCCACTGAATCATGGAAAATGTCTCAAATGCTGGTGGACTCCTGCTTATATTATTCTCATTAACTTCTTCATCCGCTGTCTCTAGAGGTATTCTTCTTGATTATTGTTGTAATATTACTATATATCACAAAGATCTTGTTAACGAGTATCTTTAGCGTAATTGTTAGATAAAATTTTTGAAAATGTATTTTGACGTTCAATGCATTGATTGGACATAGCTCGGAAAAAGTGATATATTGAAAAATACGATATTTTCTTTAATGGGTATTTCATCCCAAATTTAAGGATGCCCATTGTACAATCAATGCGATGAGGAAACGGGGAAAACAAAACGAGGACTGACTCACACACGTGACGAGCAAAAAGTTGGCCTTGTCTTTGCTCTTGCAAGTTTGTCCCACAATTTTCAAATACGATTATATCCAAGTTATAAAAAAAAGAGGGACAGGGGAATCAGAAGACAGACTGTAATCATTCCGATTCATGATCCGTTTTTACGTTGGAGCTGGATTAAGTTGACTGATGTATGGATCTGTATACCCTGGCATTCTTGGATCTCGGTCCCCCCCCCTTCCGTATCGCTTATCATCAACCTAAATCTTAAACCTCCTCAGAGCGACATCGCACCACGAAACGATGGAAGTTCAGCCCTGCCTCCTAGGGTTTTGCTACCCCACCTCCCTCCCCCTTTCTTCCCACCAAAAAAAAACAAAAAACAAAACGTCAAGGGCAGGTTCTTTCAACAAGAAGAAAAAAATGAAAAAAAGCAGAAAAAAAAAAAGTCAACCCAATTTCCCAAAAGCAGAGAAAGTCCCGGCCTTTGAGACGGCGCGTTTACTGTTGCTTGACATTGTTTTTGCTCATGTGACCCCCCCTCCCAATGTCAAATTTCTATTCATTTTCTTTTTAACCTTATGTTTCTTAGCTGGTTTCTGATTGACCTCTTCTTCCTGGGGTTATCACCACAACCTAAGACCCGTCTCGCACTACAATCCGGTCGTACTCATTCGTTCTTTTCTTTTCTCGACCCGTTTGCGGTCGTGGCACCTGTGCATCCGTGCACGGTACCTATCTGCAACGCAACAATCCGCCAAAAGAACCAAATTCGAACCGATGGGAAACCTTCCCGTGCGTGCGTTAATGTTAGTCGGGAGTCACATGTGAGTTCTGATGAAAAACCGCATCAAGACAATCTCGGACGATACACAAAGTTCGCGACCCCGCATGGGAACTGCCAATTGGGTAATTCATTTTCGTTGGGTACGTGGAACTTGGAGGGACACAGCCGCGCCTGTCTAATCCTTTTCCCTTCTTGTTCTCTTTCTTCTCTTCGTTGGGAAGAGAGAGAGAGAGAGAGAGAGAGACTTTGCTTGTTGTCGAAGGGAAGAGAAGGCGTGTGGATGAGGAACAGAACAGAGGGTTTCCTAGACTCACGAATCTTGGTCGGCCTCATGTCATGTCAAGCTCTCTCTCTCTCTCTCTCTCTGCTATTGGGAGTGTCCTAAGGCCTAGGCAAAACCAAACCCTAGTTGACTAATCTTCGATTACACATGGATTCCCACGTAATTTGGCAATCGATATAAAGAATGGAGGGACCGGCCCAAATCCCACGAATGATATAAATGTTCCCCCCACGAATTGCGCCGTACAGCAACCATAGAAAAAGGAGAGGAAGACGCAAGAAAAGTCGAAGCAAGCACACGAGTGCGCCTTGGGATTGGGACGGGTTGAACGTGTTAGAAGCTTGCCGTCTTAGATGCCTTCTTGCGTGCCACCCTCCACTCGATGCCATTGTCTCGCCCCCACCTTCACATCTCTCCATGTCGCTGCCTCTTTTTTAATTGGATACGACTTTCTTCAAGAATTGAGTTACGGAAAATTCACGACAAAAGGTTCGCTTTTGAAGATATTAACTGTACGTAGTACGTACTGTAAAAAGAAATGCAGGGTATTGGAAATTTTTAACATTTTCTTCGTTGCTAGTTACTCGTTAACAAGATAATTTTGAGAAACCTCATCGTTGTACTTACCAAATTTTCCTAGTTAAAAATAGTCGAAGGAATTCTTTGAAATTGTAAGAAGATGAATATGTTCTCGAACAATAAGATGAATATTATTCGAACCCATTTTCCAAAGAATATCAACAGAATTTGAATCCTAAAATTGATGACTACATGAAAATATCGACAAAGTCTGAATTATTAAAATAACCATAATTTAAAGTATAAGTGATATAAATTTAAATATCAAGTTTACTAAATGAAAATATCTCTCTCTCGGAGCGATTTGCCGTTTGAACATGATTCCGTTTGTGGATGCTTCTTGTTTCAGGAAACCAACAGGAAATCCCTTTGAATAATGAGAAAACATGGAAGATAAGAAGCTGTCATTTGACTAACCTCTGCCCCTAACATAGGATCTATAACCCCAAACCCTATAAACAATTGTAAGTTTAAGTTGTAGTGCTCAACAAAGTGCGCCTTCTTTGGGATTTTGACTTTGTTTACTCGTTTCGTCACAGCCCCATTAAATATTTAACACCAGCCTTCCTTACGACCCGGCTTCCTTGGTCCTCCCTCCCTGTCATAATCTCACCAGAAATTTGCAAAATCAATGTGATATATATATATATCATTTTCACTCTCTAAAGTGGAATCTGAATCTCATTTCTACTTCCTTTTCGTTTATTAATCTTTTATTCTACTCCTTTTCTGAAGGACCCTCTTTGTCAATGTTGTATTTTCCTTCGCTGCTAAACAGCACTCTTTTTGTCAACTCAGCAGGTAAGAACTTGAGCATAATTTTAGGACAATAATTCTCAGTCCCACGTGCAACTCTGGTTCCTTAAAATTGACAAGTGACAATGACCCTGCTAATCCTGATTCTTAACAGTTTCTTTCAATATGGTTTGTGCAAAAGAGAGAACAAAGTCAAGTGGTTGCATCCACTGAGTTGAAACTTCTGCAAGCCTAATAGTTTTGCAATGTCATGCACACTGTACTGGCTGAATGCATTCTACAGATGGATGAATAGTTGCAAAAGATTGCAGAGGAGCTCGAGAGAGAGAGAGAGAGAGAGAGAGAGAGAGAGAGAGATACTCCCATCACATGATCACAATGATTTTCCAATGGGCATGCATAATGCAGATCAAAATGCAATCTTTTCCTCACATGGGCAATATGATTGTTTGAAGTATAACGACTTCCAGATGGGTGCATGAAGTTGACTTGACACACAAAAAAGCGAGAAAGAAAACAAAAAAGTTCCACCGCCACAAGCAAAAAGATAAACAAATTAACTTTAGACCAAGATTAAGTTTCCCACATGAGCAAGATGGGTTTCTGACCTAATCTTGCTTAAAGTATCATTAGATTCTGCTATGTTGTTTGAGCTTTGCGTATGCCCTGATAAGCTCGCATTGACGGTGGGTGCGTGTAATTCAAGAAAAGAGGGATTACAGATAAGAGCAAGGAAAAAGAGGCGCCAGGAAGCCATTGATAATTCTAATCGAACAACTTACTAAATAAAGCTGCATCAATTACTTCTCTAATAATATCCAAAGTAAAAGACGGATTATGTGGGTCTTTCACACATATCCAAAAGCAGAAGAAGATGAAGAGAACGATCTCAAAATTCATCTGTACATTTAGTGGCTCGTCATAAGCTATCTCCCTAAATCTTCGTAGCATAACCGGCCGGAATTGTTAGTCTCTTTGCTGTCTTCAGGAAGTCACTGCAATACAAAGCAATTCGGAAACATTAAATCAAATGAAGAAGATGCGAGAGGAAAGAAGGATCCAACAAGAACCACCAAAAATAAAAAAGATTAAGATGGTAAGAAAAAGTAAACTAATTTACCTGAAGGGTTCATCACCAGCATTCTTAATAGCACCGGCAGCATCCGAGTAGAGGACTTTACTGAGCCTCTCTGAGCCGTTTATGCCGAACATGTCCCTGAGATTTCTATACAGCTCATCATATGAACCAAGTACCGACAGGTCTAGAGTTCGACCCACATTTTCCGACTCCATGAACACCTTGCAGTGACCAGTCCCCAAGTCGAGGTCAGATGCCCGGTCTCGTCTAATGCCGGTGAATCCATCATCAGAAGAGCTCTCCACCATGCCGTTGTAATACAACACATTGTTGCGGGACCCCTCAGAGGAATTCGACATCCTCTCCTGATTCCCCTCTGACGAACATCTTCCAGTTGTGTCCCCAGAGCTACTCTCAGAGTTCTGCTGATCGACGAGAATCAGTTGACCAAAGAGTAAAATGTGGGGTGACTTCTTTTCAAAATTCTCCTTTGAGGAGTTTTCCGAAGTTCCCATCCTTAGCAAGCACGAGATGCTATTGTTGTTATCCTCCGGCACACCAAAGAAGGCGCCACGTGAAAATCTGGTAGATACTGAAGTGTGATTCATGGGGTGGGAACCCACCGGAAACAAACCCGAGTGCAGTTGATTAAGATGGAGGTCCGATGAAGATCTTAGGAATTGAGCATGCCTGGCTCCCTGTATGCCTGCGGGAATGTTATCCGGGATAAAACATAAAGGGCTGTTTGGTCCAAGGGGGTTGCTTGGAAAGGGCGGGACCGGAATCTGGTCGAGTATGGGAAAGTTTGGCGGTGTCCTTAACTTCTTTCTCGGGGGTGAGAAATGTGAGAGATGGATAGAGGGCATGTTCGACACCAACTCTACTAGCCATGGACTGACGCTCTTCACATTTTGGAGTAGATCTGGTTCATCCCAAGCAACCTGCACAGTACACGCATGAACCAGTTTTTAGTAAACATGAGCATATGCCGATTGCAGCATTGGAAAAAAAATGTCTGGAATGAGCCGTCCTAAGAAAAATGATGGATCCTAGATCCAGTTATATCGAAATGACGACTGCTTATCTGATTCAAAATTGAAGTTGAAGAGAACAAGGGTTTGTTTGGCGGTCAAGGAGTGAAGCACTAAACCTAAGCTTGAGACTTAATGATGTAACACCGATTAATGACACAATGTTCCATTTCTCCTTCATTTTCCCCGAGGAAAGATAATGACCAGAGACACATTATTCTAACTATGCAGATATAGCAGATGAAGGCATTTCTTGCCAAAGTTATCAGATGCAACTAGCAGATCGAAGCGGAGCAAGCATTCATACAGAAAGCAACGCTCGAGAATTTACCATTTCAAGTGAAAGCATACTGAATCAGAAAAGGGCGCGTTAAAACCAAGGGAAACAACAAGAAGCAATGCACCAAAGACTAATTGAAATTTCAGAACTATAACTATCTATGAGTGTGCCAAAACAATGTTAAGATACCTGTAGAATTCGCCATGGAGAACTAGGCCAATGAATCGGGTCAGCGACCTGTACAGATGATATAGTCCCCATGAACCAGCTAATTCGAGAAGCGTCCTCTGTCTCAAACGGCATCTTGAACCTCATTCCTGAGCACCACTGGACCTGCATTGCTGTGCTAACAGAGGAGGCCCTCACGAAAAACTCTGGAGTACCAGCGCGAGGATAATACACCACCTCAAATGGCTGTCCTTTCGCTGCCAGAGTCGCTGCCTGCAATACAGATTCTCCTGTCACTTTCCTCCTGAATTCCCCACCACAACCTTTCTGCATCAAATTACTCCCCTCTTCCCTTGCGAACATCGAGTATCCTCCAAAATTCCCAGATGCAGAGTTCCATCCACAAGCATTGTCATTCCCACCTATGCCGATCCCCCGCTTCGCACGGCGTATCCCGACACAGAGATCCCCGTTCTCTGCTCTCAGGAACACAATTGAATCACCAGCTACGAGCTTCTTCTGGTTCACGAAATTCCCCCACCCCGTGGTCAAAAGATGGCGACGTGGGGTTCCTCTGTATATGTGCCGGAATTTCCAGCTCTCTCCGTGCACATCCTTGGCCACTATCGTCTGAACTGGAGGTTCAGCCGAGTAATCCAAGCGAGGGAATATTGTCTCCGCACAATACCGCGGTACAGAGAACCCCCCGCCGTTATTCGCGTCCGACTGCGTTAACGTCTTAGCAAAAGACGCCACCTTTTCTAAGTTCTCCATTCCATCTTTTCCTAGAGAACCATCATCATCTAGGTGATGATACTCGTCGCTTCTCATGGGCATAAGGGTTATTTTGGCGTAAACCTCGTCATTTTCAGGATCGGCCATGTACTTTATGGCGGCAAGCCTGCAAAGAATGAGAGAGGGGATTTGGGAGCTCCCGAAATCGACGGTCCCTTGCGCGTGCTCGGCATGGCCTTGAGGGAAGTAAAAGACCTTCGAGTTCACCGGTGGCATTTGAACCATGCCACCGGCACAGGCGTGCCATAGTTGAGAGTCCAAGCACTTTTGTGGGTTCCTCTTCAGCGAATCTTTTCTTGAATCCATGATTGAAATCATGGAGCGATCGAGGGCAAGCTCAACCATACAAATATCCTTCTTCGCCTCCGGATCTTAGAGAATATTCTGCGGTTGCAAATACAATTATATGAGTTCACATGATTACCAACAAACCAAACAGCAATGAAACAGAGCCCTCGCGCACATTGCAGACGAAAAATTCGGCAATAATTGACCAGATAGGAAAATCGAACACGGATGCTCTCATCAAGCAGAGTTCTCATAAATTAACCAGAGAGCCACAATTTTCAGTTCATAAATGCATAAAAGAAGGCATATGCTTGAATTGAAACTCCATTTTTCGAACAAATTTTACAGAACAGAGGAGAATCAGAGCCGCTGAGTTCACACCCTCTCAGCTTTCTCACCGACCAAATAAGCAGCAATCAGAATCATCCCGAAACACCCCCGAAAAACGAAAACGAAAGTGAGGAAAAAAGAAAGAAAAGGTGTCTTGCCTTTCTTTCAAATCCAAGAACCAGAGCAATTCCGACTTTGAGACCAACAGGACAATCCTCACTCCCCACAAAGGTCGGAAACCGAAGGAAAAAGGCGAATCCCAGAAGCTAAAAGAAACTCCGAAACTGTTTTCTTGAGGCCAAGAAAAGCCAGAGACTCGTAAAGCTCAATCCTTTGCGAGGAAAAATGGCAAGAAAGAAGGGTAACTTTGCTAGAGAGAGAGAGAGAAGGAGAGAGAAGAAGAGAGGGAGAGAAGGAGAGGCTGTGTGGCTCCTGTCCGGTTGAAGTGTAGACAATCAGAGGCTTTTTAAGCGGTTGAGGAAAGTGTAACAGCCCAAAAGAAAAAGCGGTTTAGAAAAGAGAGAGAGAGAGAGAGACTACACAGCACTGTACTCTCTTCACACGCACCCACCCATATACCTGAAGCTTCCTTGCCGACCAGACTGTTACAATTTGACAGGGAGAGCAAAACAAATGTACATATATAAACAAAGATTTAATCTGCAGATTAAAATATTGTTTATTTTAGTCGTTGGTGTCAAGTGTGCGTGGTTTATATCTTGTTGGAGCAGAGATTTTCTTGATGCTTCGATCCATGTTGGTTGCATGACCCCGAAGGAAAAGCCAAATCAGGGTGATTTTCGCTCATCGATTTCTCCTTCCCCCCTCGCTCCTTGACAAACCTGCTGAACATGATTCTAGACACCCGAACCAAACATTGCACCAACCCACCACCAAGTTTTTTTTGCAAGATTCATTTCCGGCTTAGTTCTAATTGAATGGCGTATCAAAGGCGTGTCTTTCTTGGTGCTTAGGATGTCCGGAAAATTAATCCTTTTCCCCCTCTTTTTTCCTTCGAGAATTTCTACAAACAGGTGGGCTACTGAGATCGACCCAAAAAAAGAAAAGAAAAAGGAAACGGGGAAATCAAGAACGGTGCGAAGTCAAACCACAAGGAATCCTAGAAATCAAGAATGGTTGAAAAGTCAAACGCCCCCCAACAAGCTCTTGCAAAGAACACCAATCCCATGTTCAAGATTGTGTTCCACTCCAAAGTCCAGAGTCCACACACCATGGCAAGTCAAAGTGGCTCGTGCATGAAGCATCCTATGAGCCAGGGATCCCAGCATTTTTAATGAGCCATTGCATGCATTCCCATAAGATAGAAAAAAAGAAACGATTTTTTTTTTTGGCTTTTCGGGTTCGTCATTCATTTCTTTATTCATCCATTTTACGTTGTTAACAGGTAAAAAATATTGTCAAAAAGAAAGGGCGAGTTCAACGGGGGGCGGGGTTTCTCTGAAATCAAGGCAACCGCAATAAAGATTTTACAAATAACAATTAGTCAAAGATCACCTTGTTCAAGGCCCTAACTCTGCGGCAAACTAGGGTTATGGTTTTCCTTTCCCTTTTAACTAACCGGATTTTGATCATCGATGTATGCTTGTAATTGGTCAACCAGGATGTCATTGGTTGTTTGTGCGGGTGTGGGTTCCGATTCTTTGGTCGGGGGACGGCAAATTAATACATGGGACACGAGACAAAGCATTTGTTAAGATTTCTCTCCTTTCTAAGGTCTTCTTTTCTTTTCATGCCTCTTCTTCGACAGTTTTCTTTTGGGTATTTTCCTGTTGTCAACCTTCGCTTGACTTCCAAAATCACTGTCTGAGACTATGGAGCCGAATTCAAAAGAGAAATTTCTCAAAATTGGTTACATCGCAATTCACATATGAATCATATCAACAAGTATCCTACGTATTTAATCAAGGGAAGTTTGTCATTTTCAATATATTGCCCATCTCATGTCGTGCATGTTCAGTATATTGAGACCGAAAATGCATTTCTGATAAATACTGCTCCTTATAATATCTTTTACAAAAAAAGTAGGGAAACCCTTTAATTATTATTATTAGAAAAATGAGGACAATAAGATGCGTGTCGTTCTCTACCACATTGAAACCAAGTTATATTAGATCCTGAATGTGGATGATGTTTGTCCAAGTCCACTATGAAATCCGACACGCACAGGTGGGACGTGGATGTTTTATCTTTCCGGACCTACCCATGTTCATGTAGTCTGCCTTCTTGGCCTTTCCCACTTGTTGGACTTGGAAAAAGGTTGGTTATTATTTTCTCTCCAAAGTTTAGGAAAGAAACATGATGGTTTTGAGGTTTTTCTTTTTATCCGTAAAAATGGTGGAAAGAGGCGACGAGCATCTGCGACCACTCTCTAATTGTATAAGACATGTGTCACGGGCCAATCGATTGGGATCGTGACCGTGCGGCGACTCAGGCATAAGCCTTGCTCAATCAATCGCACACTCGCTCGCTTTACCCGGATCGTAGAGAGAGAAAATTCCTAGAGAAAGAAACTCTTGAAAGAAATGAGTTTTATATTGCTAAATGTTTAGATGGATACAAATGAGAGGGAGAGCACCCCTTCTTATACTAGAGGCCTTCAGATTACATCCATTGATCGAGAATTCATCCAGTGGACGAGATCGCACCACCAAATCTACCAACTACCAACACTAATGACAGGAGAGTTCTAGAATTTGGCATAATGACCGTATCGCCTGCCCTTGGAAAGTTCTAGAAGAAGTCTTGCTGGGAATCCGAGTGATCGCAGGAGGTCTCCCGCAGAAAGGCACGGCCCTTTAGTTGCAGAAACCTCTTGGCCATGACACATGACTACTGCTCTTTTCATTACGGCACAGAAGCTACATTACAAACGAACCAAGGCTTCCTGAAATTGAGGAGCAATAGGGAATTCGAATTTCTGACTAGAGAGTAAATCCTGCATCATTTGGCCAAACGTGATAAGATGGTATTAAGCTTTAAAAATAGATAATATATTTTAATGTGCTTGGAAGGTGTTAAGAATTTTTTAATCACGGTTCAATTTCAAATTTTAGGAGGTAAAACCAAGGAAAAAACATACAATGAAAAGGCAAAAGTTACATCATAAACAACCATACTAAATATATTGTGGGGAATTTTCATTTCTAGATTGTAGAGTAATCACAATTCCTCTATCTTCATAACTCCGAGGGGTTACCCAAATGATAAGCGTGTTTATTCTCCAATTCAAGTCCTCGGTTCGAATCATTATGTTTGCGCATTTTATTTGGCTCACTCTAAAAAAGCGAAGACTTGTATGTTTCTGTTAATTATTCAATATTGTGGTAGGGGGGCTACGACATCCAATAGGGATTAATCGAGCGTTCGAAAAACCTAGCACATTTTGTCGAGAAGAAAGAAAAGCCATGAGCAATTCCCTAGCTTCCCCATTTCATTTTCCTAATTTGATGGGTCATTGTCAAAGCAGTGTGGGACATTGTAGCGGGAGATGAAAGCAAAGATTCTTAGAGTTTTGGACAGTGGAATTAAAGCCAAAGGGACGGTGAGAGCGACATTGGGAGGGAGGGGACAAGAGTAAAACCGATGATTGATGTAAAGCCGAAGCTAAAAGCCGAAGCTAAACGGCAAGTGACTGCGACCTTGGTCGTTCAAAATCCGTGTCGTTTTTGGCCACAATCACGTACTGCAGCTTTGGGGGCAACTATTTCGATAGGGACGGTACCTTTTAGATCATTTACTAATCTCCTAATTAAAAAAAATAAGATTAATTGATACTTGATGGTTAAACGCATCCTTTTCAAATGCTTTTACATGATTTTTTAACTTCATGGAGGATCTCCTTGATCGTCGTTTACTCATTATTTTCGATTGCTAATTATTTTCTATAAAACTGTCGAGCCGAATAGAGATGAGGAGATAACATTTTAAACATTTAAATTCTCTTTGACCAATGAATTTTCATTCGGTTCACCTTACCTGGAGAGACCACTTCATTCCCGTCTCTCGAATAATTGCTTTATTGCGGAATTACCGAGTAATACGAGTGCAAGTTAATTTATATGTGGGCAATAATGACCATTTTTTACGGTCGGATGACGTCATATTTATCCTGATAGCTATCGTGGTGGGACGAAGAGAAAAGGCTTGACGACCAGGAAGTACGCAGCGTGCTAAGGGCATAGGGTCGGTACACCTCTGTCCCCAGAATTAATTCCTTGACGTGGACTCTCCACCAGACTATAAAGTAGACTTATTATTGTTGCTGGTGGCACAAAGAAAATATTAAATTATTCTTTCCCCCCAAAAAAAGAAAAATCAAACTAACTGTTCAATATTCCTATTTTAACCTTAAAATGACTTTAGCATATGGCAAAAATCAAAACACTCTAGAGAAAAAACATTTTGCATTCTTGCTGGATTTAGCTTAATTGTATAAATATACCGCGTGAAATTTTTAGCACCCAATTCCTTCTTTTTTTATGAAAAAAAGTAGAGGAAAGAAATAAATATACATAGGGCATGTCGACAGCAAACCCATTAACCAGACATCCCGTGGACTGATTGACACAAAATGAGGACAACAACAACCACATTAATCAAACAAAACTTTAAAATAAAAATAAAAATTTGAAAGGAACACCAGTAAGGACACCATACGCGTTGCCTATCTGCCGAGAAAAAAAATAGATAAAATTAATAAATAAATTGAATCAAATGGGAAAATAAATTTAAAAATTGGGTAGTGACCAATCTCGCATTAACGATGGTGGGCATCATCATCATCATCATCTTTAGTTGCTTAGTCTAAGACATCGCACGCACGCCTCGCCCAAACCCAAATTTGTAATGTTAATGGAGATTGTCTTGTGGTTGTCTTGTGGAGTGGGGGCCGTGAGAGGGACCTCTGGACAGACACACTATTCATGGTCACTTGTCTCCTATGCTCCCATTAAATTACCTTTTCCTTTTTTAAAAAATTTAATTCGATGCCACTTCAATACACCGTCTGTATTTATAATTAGGAGCCCCGGGAAATACGTGTGGCCATGTACGTATTCGATTATTCAAAAAGGGTAGAAATATCATGGGGGGATGAGGTTTATAGTCGATGATTATGATAATTAGCCAATAAAAAGAATTAGTTACATGAGAGAAACCTATTTTGTTTGACCCGACGAGGCTGTGGGATCCGTGGGGACTCTGTCTGGACGATGGAGGAGCATTTACGGCAACTGCTAGTGGTCGCATCAAAAGACAATCCCTTTTACCAAAAAAAGAAGAAAAAAAAAAAGGTTATTATTTTAATGATTGATGAACGATATAAATAATAGGTGAGATTCATTGACAAGTAACTTTTGGAATTTTTTAAAGGCTCTCCTTTGGAGAAATCGACACCAATTTTGACAATTAGATATGCGTTTTCCTGCCTCGGGTATCTGCTGAATGCTGCTTAGGAGGCGTCGTGCGGATACGTACAAAATTTCTCGACACGCAAACGCAGGCCTTGGATTCTTGGAAGATAAGATAAAATTTAGAACAAAAGAGATATTTTTACATATCCAAATATAAACTTATTTTAATGCCGTAATGTTTTCTTGAGTGTGATTGCAAATGAAAATATTTTTTTCTATTGACCTGGTACAATACCCAGAACTTAATTTGTCCGAATATATCTTCTTGAAAGTTCATTCGCAAGGATTCCTTTTTGATATGTCAAGCATTTAGTTGTCTTATTATTGACAATGTGTCAATACGCATTGAGTAAGGCTTTATCTATCGAGTTGTAAATATAACTATTACCATATCTTATTAGGTATCTTATAATGTGAAAACCGAATTCGTTGCATTCGAATCGAGAATTTCTATCTTATACATAGAAAATGATTATTCTCCTTTTATATTTGCCAAATGTCAATAGAAATCCTCACTTTTTCTCCATTTTTTCAATTTTATCCCCACTTTTTGAGGTTATCAAGATGAATCTTCACCTTTTGAACTCATATTAAATCTATGCCAAGATCAAATTTACTTCAAAATTCATTGGTTCCCTGCATAAGACAATAATGAGGACACAAATGATCATGAGGAAAGGTAAAAAAGACCACTACGCTTACCCTCAACGATATACACAGAGAAAACCGACCCAACTTTGAAGCTTCTTCAATAGGTCAAAAACAGAATATATTGAATGAAGTAGGCATTAACCACTAATAGTTCTTTACCCATTGGAGGAGAGAGTTTGAGCAGAAAAGCCATGATGGTTTGTTAAATAATGGACGATCCACAACAATCTAATAGTCTAAATTTAAAAGACAGATTATTTATATCAATTCCATGTGCCATTCTTATTTTCATTTGTATGTGAGAGGGGTGTAAAAGTATTCCATATCTCTTATTTATGGTTTTATATGAACCTTATATTTATGTTCGTCTCTCTCTTTCTACAGTTTAAATTTTTGGGTTAGATAGTTTAATAGTGTAAATTTAAAAGACAGATTGTCCCATTGATAATTTTACACTCATCTCACGTACAAATAGAAATAAGAATGTCACATGGAATTGATACTTTAAGATGGATGACAACATGACTGATAAAAAAAGTAAAATAAAATACTTGCGTAGGTTCATATATAATAACAACATCTCTTTTGGCTCACTACCTTAGATCTTCTCTAAGTTGCTAATATTCAAAAGCTTAAAGATAACAAAAATGCCAAAATAGTTAGTCAATAGTATCTATATTAATGCTTCGCTTCTATAAGTCCAATTTTGATGAACACATTACTTGTAGTACTTTTCCTTGCCATGCGCACAAACTCCATGAACAACTCAACATGAAAGCCCTACCGTGGCATTACATTGAAATATGACCTGGTAAGATTTGGAAACTCGTAGAAAAAAGGAGGGGACAATATAGAAGGAAGCACATTATGTCATGCTCACTAGGACGCATTTCATGAATAAAAGAAGGCAGCGATTGTCTTATTCAATGACGTTGCGGATCAGGACCTTCCGGACTAGCACTCATAAACTTGTAACAACTTCCTTGCCCGTTATCTCCCTTTCCATAGTCTTCATGTAATACTCGAACAACCTTACCAAGTGTCTTCCCTCGGATCATGACGTAGGGAGGTCGTGCACGGGAGATTGGAAGCATAAGCACTATCAGCACTAGGCATAAACAGATTTTGAACATGCTCATCGCCATTTTTGTTTTCTTTCAAGGATAGCGAAAGGTTCTTGTGTTGATGGAGAACTAGCATTACGACATATAGTCCTGAAGATGCTTACCTTTTCATTTTTCAAATGATCAAAGTAGATACAGGAAAAGTGAATCTTAGTCACTTGTTGTCCATTTTGTTCTTTGTTTCAATCGTCATTTCTTCAATTTTACATTTTTTCCCACCTTGACTGAAGATACAATGTCGGGGATCGTCCGTTATTTAACAAACCATCATGGCTTTTCTGCTCAAACTCTCTCCTCCATTGGGTAAAGAACTATTAGTGGTTAATGCCTACTTCATTCAATATATTCTGTTTTTGACCTTTTGAAGAAGCTTCAAAGTTGGGTCGGTTTTCTCTGCGTATATCTTTGAGGGTAAGCCTAATGGCTTTTTTAGCTTTCTTCACCTAATTTTGTATATTTAATTTACAAAATAAATCGAAATTATTTTTTTTTTTATAGTAAATGGAAAGGGATGATATAAAGCTGTTTGGAATGAATCTAACCAAATATTCTTGCTTAGATCTCGTGCCAAAGTATCTTATCCAGGACAGACCTGAAAGGTCGGGCATCTTTCTAATGGGCTTGGAAGACGTCAATAAGATTGAAATCCCTTTGAGAAGGCTGTGATATATTATCATTTGGCCTCTTATTTTTGACACCCACAAGCATTTTCAGCATCAACATTTTCCAAGCATCACGATGGTCATTAGAAATCAAAAATTAAGTTTAGAAGTGAGCGAGATCATTTGCAAAAGGGCAAAATCCACCAACAACTCTCAATTATGTCCATCGCAACATGTCGACCCTAAACTTTTTTTTATCACACCAAAAATCTTAAACTTGAATATGTGTGACACATTTACTTTTCGTCAAAATTTTATTAATTAGAACAATTAAAAAACTGCCTACACGGATGCCAACCTAAAAGAAAAAAATATTGATATAATGTTTATGTGATTTAAGTTAAATAAAAACGACGTTATTTTGTTTTAAAAAATATATAACAAAGCCTTGATGGAAGGGAGGATAAATATATTATATAGGTATAAGTTTTGGATTTTTTTACACTATAAAAAAATTTAGGATAAATGCATATTTTGAGAGTTTTTGCGTCACTAATTTTTTTAGGATAAACCTATTAAGTGGGCATAATTTAAATTTTTTATGGCTTTTTCTCCTTGCAAAAAATTTCTCTTCTCCTTTGATTCATCAGGCGGTGCTTGCGACAAGGGATGTGCAGTGGGGAGCCAGATTTCTGGGGGGCCGAAACGATGTCGTTATTCGGAAGTTGATGAGACGTGAGGTGTGATTGGGGGGGGGGGGAGTAGGACCCGCCCGAGAATCTCTGTCGTTTCCTGACCCTTGTTTTGTTTTGGCTCAGCTGGGCGGAGAAGGACGACAGATTTTTTAGTCTCTCCTCGTCAGTTTTCCTTTTATTTTTTTCATTTTTGTTTAGCCGAAAGCGACGTCGTCTCCACGACCCGTCTCTCCACTGTCTGACCCGTGTGGCTCGGGATTCGTGATCTCAACTCAAACTTCTTGTCTCGTGGCATTTGTTTTCTCTTCTTCTTTTTCATTTTACCTCCCCCAGAAAGAAATTTCAGGATGCAGCGAAAATCGGAACAGTTTTGGCTCAACAGATGAGGGGAAACATATATATATTTTATATATATTTATATTGAGAGTGAGAGTGAGAGAGAGAGAGAAGGAGAAGAAAATGGGGTGGGTGAAGGCATTAAATGCAACACGTGTGGCACAGCTCAGCTGCGGGAACTCCAACCCCCAAATGTGCCGCCGCGTCGGTGGCCGCAGCCACCGGGCTCGCCTTATGCGCAGGCTTTGAAACCAACCCACCACCCTTCCCCTTTCCCTCTGGTCAACTTCCCCCGCCCATTCCGATATATTTTCTTCTTTTTCTTCTTTTTTCTTTTCTTTCTGGAATTTGGTCTAAGGCTTGCCTTTGCCATGTTTCATCGTTGCAGGACAAATCGGCACGCGGCGCTTACCGAAAGTTCTTTTCGGGGATGGCACGAGCTCGCGTTCTCTTGGGCCGTGAAGAGGAGCCCAAAACCGTCCCGCTTACTAGGCTGCTGCGATGGGCCAGCCCATGTCTTGTTTCGAGGCCCACTCTCAGTGGGAGTTCGCTACTGTAGTAGCTGATGCCGTTTTGTTGGTTGACCCGACCCCTAATCCAAACTGCCATCAGGGCTTGAAGTCAGCTGCCACATTTTGGTGTCAAATTGTCCTGATATGAAATTGCGATACGGTCGGCCCATCCGACAATCTGGTCGCGCGAGACCCATCTGGTTTAAGGGACGAAATGCGCAGGATACACGCACTCTCGGTCCGCGAAATAAACTTCATGGATTTCTGTAACCGGAGCACACATGTCAGTTTTCTGTTAAGATGGTAGACCAATTTGTGTCCGTGGGTTCCTTGGAGGGATGAGGTCCGTGGGGGCAGCTCGCCAGGTGTGTTCTTTCCCAATCGCGAAAAAACTAGGTCATCACGATCAGCCAGACTGCAATGATGCGATGCAGAGAAGAAGCATTTTCCAAACTGCCTCAGACCGCTACTTGATTCCGCCTACTCTAGCGTGGTCATTGCGATTGCGATTCGCAACTACTGATTTGAATGGCACGTCGCTTTCGAAGACGACGATTTTCAGTCACGAACGAATGCTTTCCACATCGGCAGAGTCGTAACAACACCATCGCCAAAAAGTCTCCATCACCGGCAACGTACTTAACCACCACCTTCGGTTGGAACGCAGCTTCGAAGGAACTCAGGACGTGATATCAACGTTCGAACGCACTCGCGAGAAGTGCCAAAAATGGCTGGTGGATTAGGGACGATCGGCGCTTAAGAGAGAAGGTCCAAGAGTAGTTGGTACGGTAGTGAAGTTGCACTGTCATTTGGTGGTCAGAACTGGATTTGGATTCCCCAACCGAAACCCACCAATTAGATAAATCACATCTACTTTAGTTGCACCCGAAAAAAAAAGGGTCCTTAATGGTTCAGCAATGTTTCTTTTTGTGATAATTTTCAAGTTCGATTTGAAGTTCTATCAACCAAATGACATTTATGCCCTCGTCGCTTGACAATGAAAGGAAACTATAATCGACTCTTGGCAACAAATTTTCTAAGGTTTGCATTTGGGTTTTAGTTTGAGTTTACAGTTCAGATCTTTGGATGATGTCGAAACAAACTCGGTTCTTGTTATCATGTCATGTCAGGATTTGGTAAATCCGGCTTACTAAATGAACAACCGCCAATCTTGAACACACGCTTTGATGGAACTTAAAGAACAATGTTGGAGATTATAAGAGAGAATACTGCAAGATTTCATTGCTCAACTCAGAATTTTCGACTACAAGTAGAGACTGCAAAAAGAATTTCCCCTGAAAAGGAACAAAGACTGCAAAAAGGAATATGTAAAGGAAGAAAAACCAAAAACAGCAAAAGAAAAATTACTAGAAACTCCTAAATGACGCTAGCTAAGACCTACCCAATACTCCTAAAATCATCGACGACTCTAAAACACCCTTTAAAGCTTCCATCTTTGTCCAACCCAAACTACATAACATGGATCGCCTAATTGCGCTAAATCCCCGCCAGCTTTCTCTTCCCTGTACAATAACCAATGAACAAAGAAATGAAATGACGCTAACCCAATTAATGTAAATGAGACTTGAGGAAATTCCCCCCAAGAAAGAGACATATTTTTCGACAAGGAACGCTGTTCTTCTCGACTTCCTTCCTCACATGTACTCCATTTCAACGGCGCGATTCGGAATCAGCTCCGGAGGATTGGCCATCGCCTCCGGATCGCCCAAATTGGTCCTCATCTCGAGGACCTTCTTATGAGAGTTCGAGTGCAATGACGGGACGAACGTGGGGCTCGCCGCGGGGCGGTACTCAGGGAAGAGCCGGCCCGACTTGTAACGCACGCCGCACGCGTTGCACAGGGTCTTGGGCCCCATGGGCCCAGCCCTCCACTGTGGGGTCTTGGTTATCTCGCAGTGCATGCATTTCCTGACTGCTTGCGCAGTAGCCGAGCTCTGGCTGGTGTCGGCCGAGGCCGCGGCCGCAGCGGCTGTCGACATAGTGAACTTGATCTTCTTCTTCTTCTTCTGCTCGGGATTGACCTGTCTCGGGATCTTGATCACGGGACGGGATTCCACATGGCTCTCCGAATCGACTGGTTGCGGGTTCTCCCCGACTGAGGACGTGGGCGAGATGAGCTGCACCGGCGGGCGCGGGTTGAAGGTCGCAGGGCGAGGGCGCTTGCTGCGGGCACGGCCACACCGGGCGAGGTTGATGGCCTCGGGGCTGCGGGGGGCCGCCTTCTCGTCCGTGCAGGAGCTGCTGCTGCTGTCGAGGACGGATATGGGGCTAGAGGTCTGGAACTGAGCGTGGCTCACCGGCTGGGCCTTCGACGGATCTTGGTCGTTGATGGTGAGGGGGTCGCCGGAGAAGGAATCATCCATCAAATTGGACAGCCATTCCATCTGGACAATGTCTTCATACTGCATAAGAAAAACATCGAAAACAAAGAACTCCGTCAGACCAGAAAGAGCGACACACTTCCCCACTCATCACCTACTCCAGAAAGTCTAAAATTCAGTCGTCTAGGACAATCCTAATGCGCAACCACTACAAATTTTAACCGTTGACCATCAAGAACGCCACAGAAGACAGAGCAGGTTCAAGCAAAACTGCCCAATTCCCCAATGTGTATTTTACCAAATTTAGATTTAACAAACACTTGAAAGAACTACCTTTCGATTTCTTATTTTGAAATTTCAGCCGCCCATTTGAATGGTGCAATGTGGCTGGTGTGGTGATGAAGGTCGGGGCCCGACCTCGGAAGATTTTTGAAAATGAAAAGGCGAGGCAGCGACAAGGCACGCCGCGAAGTCACATGCCGCCAATTAATGCGTCAATCATTCATCATGTGCCTCTCTGCACTCCACTCTCTCTCTCTCTAGCAGTCACGGTAGAGTCACCGACGCTGATTTTTCCGCCAATTGTTTTTAATTTAACCCCGAAAACGACACCGTCGGCCACCTAAAGTCAGCGTATCGATAAATGAAAGTTAAAAATTAACTTATTTTTCTTTTACTTTTTTTCTTTTATTCACGGGATTCGATAAAACTCGGTCCCGCGTCGTGAAATTTTGACCCCGGGGCGTATGAAACGAGCGTGCTACTTGAGACAACTCAACACGCCGTGCCAGCCTGGCAATTGCCAAGATTCGGTCATCCACCGCCGATCCAACGGCCGGAAATTGAAAAAAGTTGAGGCGACGTGGCGCAAAAGGGCGGAGAATCCTTCGTCATTATCAAGCTTTTGGTTTCAAATCAGTCTTTCGTATACAGTAAGCTAGAATATGGAAATAATATTGCGTAATTACCGGGACGGAGAGGTGAGCGGAGAGGTCCGAGCCGGGGTGAGCTTCGAAGACCGAGCCGGCGCCGGAGCCGGAGCCCGGCAGGGACTGGGGCTGGTCGGACCAGAAAGAGGGGAATGAGTCGTGGTCGATGGGGGGCAGCCCGGCCTCGACGTCGTCGCTGGGGAAGTCGAGCAGGTCGTCGATTTGGTCGAAGAAGCTCCCGCAATCTATCTCCTCCATAATGTTCTGGCCCGGCATTCTTTTTTTCTCTCGCCTCCTGAAATTCTCTTTTTCGCCTTCCCTTTTTCTTTTTCACCTGGGGAAACAAACGAGCGGGAAACCGTAAGAAGAGGCGCAAAATTTTCGTCCCCCGGTTTTCGGGCTAAACATAGCCGAATTCGCAATCGAGTTTGACGGTATCATCAGAGCGCAAGAATCGATCTTTCGAAATACCCAAAAAAGGAAAAGTAACAACGGCAACTGAACTTCAGTTCCCCCGAGGGTTCATTAAGAATTTGAAGCTTCGTCATTTCCGCAGAATTGCAAGAAAGCAGAGAGGGGCTGACCTGGAGCTTGAAACGACAGTCGTGCGCTGGTGAGGAATAGAGTGGATGAGTGAAACGGCTGAGGTTGACACTGGAGTTTCAGTGCCTTTTCTTGTAAAGAGCAGAGAGAGAGAGATGGGAAGTGAGTAGAAGTAGAAGCAGAGCAAGTGGTGGTGCTAATTATATATATCAAGAGGCAGGGAGATTTTTTTTTGGGGGGGGTGGGTGAGAAGAGGAGGAGGAATGGTGGTGGTGAATGAGAGAGAGGAGAGAGAGAGGAGACGGTATATAAATAAAGCGGAGAAGGTGGGTGGGAAGGCAATCCTTCTCCTTCATTGCAAGCTGTCCCTTTTTAACGCACACTCCTTCCCACCATCTTCTCCACTGTCTTGACGTTGAAGCCTCCTCTCTCTCTCTCTCTCTCTGCTCTCCCTCTGATCGCGGAGGGACCCACGCGATTCCACCGCTCCCCGGTCCTCTCTAAATAAAATCTCCCCTCCTCCCCCTCGATTCCATTCCATTTCAGTGGAGAAAACATAAAAGAAAGAAGAAATAGAGAGAGAGAGAACCTCAAGCAGGAGGAAGTGTTTATGGACTTTTTTTTTTGGTCAGAAGCGTTTACGGAGTTGATGATGGATTTTTCACGGCGTGAAAAAGTCAATGTACACATGAGGGGGCCCACACTCACCCGTCGATGCATTACGCAATTGTTGGTTTTTGTAACTCGGTCCCCTTTGGTTTGGACTTAAATAAAAAAAAAATATGACGTTGCAAATCCATACGTAGATTTGCGTATCCGCGTTTAGTATTTGTGAAAGTTTCTAGAGTTTCGAGTTTAGAAAATACAAAAGCGGATGGCTCGCGGGATTTTTGATCAAATATTAAGTTAAAAAGGTAAAGATCGATCCTGATATCTTTTAGGTATATGTTTATTTCGAAGAAACTTTCATGACAAAAGAAACTATTTTTTCGAAAATGATTTCATCTTTTAAAGTTAGAAAATTCATTTTCCTCGACATAAAGCATGTATTTGATCATTTTTCAGTAAATTAAATACATGAAAGTCCTAACTGCGAATTTATAGGAGATTTTTTCGCTTGAATAAACACATCCTAAGTGATACTTTTTATTTGCATACATCTATGGTATTCTTAATGGAAATTCATTATAGAGTCGGTTAATTTTTCATTAGAAAAGTACGCTTCATTTTTGTTTTTTTGTTTGTTCACTTGAACTTTATACATGATGTCATAGGCGCAAGTCACCTTGATTGCTGGCGATATTATGTGATTAGTTGGCAATTTCCGCGGTTTCGAAATTCTATGTTTGAATTCGACCAAAAAAATTCCATGTTTGAAAAGTCTTGTCTAGTTTGGAAATGTCTAGAACGCGTTTTTGAGAATATGCAAATATTTCTTTCCTTTATATTATTGTCCTTTACATCAATGCCTTCTGTTATTCTGTCCAAATTCATTTTGAAGAATGTAGGCGGGTTCCAGACCTAGCGTGACGATCATTTCCCACTGTTTTCGTGCTTTTCCACCTCCTCTTGAAAGAATAGGAAATACTATGACAAAAAAAAAAAGAGATAAAGGAAAAAAATACAAATCGGGAAAGACCTTCAAGAAAATATCAAAAATATATATGACTTTTGATTTAATGACCACTTACGTATCTCTATTTTGGTGGATATCATTTAGGTAACTAAAATTTCACGTTGAAAAAACCAAATTACCCCTCACTCCTAATTTATTTTTGAATACTTTGAGCTTTCGTGAGAATTTAATATTTGGTAATAGGCAATTTTGGAATAAATTGGCTTTTTTGAAAATAGGACATGATGTATGATGTGAAAGGTAAAATGGCCATCAAAGGTAAAGTTGAAGTGTGTATCTAATATTTTCAAAGATAAGAGTATGTGACTGATTATAGGGCAAATGAAGTGTGTTTTTGGTGTATTTTTTTTTCAAATATTCAAATCTATAAAATGGTGAAGAAAGAAAGTTTTAATGCTTTTAGGATGAAGAGGGTAGACAAACAGTAGTTCTTGGGCTTTGGCTCATGTTCAAAGAGGAATACAGTGGGCACTGCATGTTGTCCCCACTTCACATTCTCTTTCTAAGAAAATCAATATATAAGCAAAGTACAAGCACAACTATACAAAAAACATGAGAAATTTTATGCAATGTAGCGCGATAAACTAAGAAAGATCTTTTCACAAAATTTAAAATCAACGAAACATTTAAAGATAGGGGAATCCTAATAGAAACGATCGCACCGCCCATCCATCCTAATAGCCACACAACACAAAATATTGGACGAACAACATTTTGGGAAGTAAAAAAATGAAACGAACAATTTTTCCCGCTATGTCCTTGATTAGGGATACAAATGGTTAGCCTTTCAAAACATCTAAAAATGTCTGGATTATAATGTAAGATAAATTCGTTACAGTCATCCTTGTCCCGGGTTAAAATCTTCAAGTGTAAGGTAAATTAAATCATTTGTATGAAAATTTACTTTTTCTTTTATGCTGTCGGTGTATTTAATCATTTTTTCATTCCCCCAAAACAAAGGACAGAACAAAAGACAGGAGGAGGGGGAAAAAAGACAAAAAAAAAGGTGAGGAAACTAGTGGGAAATGGCCTACTATTCTTCTGTTTGTATTTGGAAGTCTTGAACCCACCTTCAATCTATTGGAATTCCCATGCCGTGGACCGCGGTTACCATTGGAGAAGGGAAAAATATATTTTTGGAGATACAAGGGGCTTTGCTAAAACTTAGAAGGATCGGCCTCAAAATGTCAACTCAATTTTATCAATTTGAGTGCCGATGCATAAATTTACTCATATGATAAGGGCTCTGTTTGGTTAACAAAAAATGAATGATCTGAAAAATATTCTTCTATAAATGATTGCAATGAATGATCTATAAATGATTGCGTGTATCACTTATACAAATGAATGAACAAAAAATATTTTCATCATTTACGAAAATGCTTAGATACAAATTGTTGTCGAAAATAAAAACATTTTTCTATTGACTAACTATTTCAAACGATACGAACAATCATTTATAGGAAAATATTTTTCCAATCATTCATTTTTCATGAAATTAAATGAGACTAGATGTTAAGAGATTTTGCATATGGGCACAAACTAGTGGACTCCGAATTCTCACCGACAATGTACAAATTATGATTGAGAGAGGCAAAGCAGAATTATTATTGGTCGTGGACCCGATAAAACACGAGCTAAAATATAAATATGTTAAAGTTAATTTTTTCCATCGAATAAAAGGTTGGGAAAAAAAAAAGAAGCAAATTCGAAAGTAAAAAGTAAATTCTAAAGTAAATTGTGCTTTCTCTACCAACTAGGAAAAAGGAGGCACGTAACTGTTGGAGCCACCAAACCAAGTTTATCTAAATTTGGATTCTTGGAGAAGCAATCCAAGTTCCTGAAAATTTCAAGAATTTGAGTAGGGTTTGGTCATATTAGAGTCCTTATTCACTTGAGCTATGCACGGTCTGAACTTTGAATGATATCATAGAGGTTTGGTGCCATATAAGTGGATCGCCTAAATATTTTTTTTTCACATTTATTATTTAATCCCAAAATATAGTCCAAAAAGAAAAAGGCCACGAACAACCACCTTCTTATCCTCCATATTGCTGAAACCATTATAGCCAGCGAGGCTATCGTTTGGAATGTGAGGCAACATCGTTCAATGGTCCACTTTTCTTAATTGATACGATACTCTAGAATTTAGAGTGACACGTGGACTACAAAAGTATACGGAAATATTCTCAATGTTTTTTTTTTTATAATAATAATAATAAAGATGAGAGGTGATCGATCATCGTGGCACTCATTGGATGATATTCTAAGAATTTCAAGCTTATCATAGAATGCTTGAATTGACTCATGCTAGTCGGATTTTGAGAAGCTAACACTGAAGACTTTGAAGCAATTTAGCCTCTCGCCTTAGCTCAACCGTCGGGTCAAGCACGAAGATCAAACTTTCCCACAAGAGTTGGCTCTCGAGCCCTATGATGCTTCGATCTCATGACAATCGTGAAAAGATTAAGCGCATTTACCACTGAACAACCACACTCGATGCTCAAAACCACTCGCAAGTGTCTAGGTTTTGGACTATCGTCCCAAGCTTCATGCTTGAGATAGTCCATAACAAAGCTCTCGGTGTCATAATTTTAGCACGGAAAGTAAGTCACACACTATCAATGTAATCAAAATTGTACACAAGCGACTCATCCACCTTCAATTTGATAATTATAACTATCCGATCACTCATACCCAATGGTGTATAAAGCAACTTGTCTAAAGATAATTTTCTAAGGAACGGTAGTTGCTATGATCACTTGTTTAGTGAAGGAGGGAGAAGATTTGGTGCTAAATCGAAGCTAAAGAAAAGTTTAATTGGAAAAATGACCACACAACTGAAACGTGTTAGGTCTGGAAATCCATAGGAAGAAAAATGATGGCCCTCGCTCTCTCCCACGACCTTTCACTTTCTTCCAACTAACTTGAGTTGCACTCTTCGCATCGACTCTCTTGTCTTTCCCTAACTTGGGTTATACTCTTTTGAATCGTTTGCTTCAAAGAGACTTCTCTCCCTCTAAAATATTCAAGGAAAGAGAAATTGGTGAAGATCCATTTCGTTCTTGAGTGCTTGAAGTGTTAGGGTTTCATGCACTAAAGTCTTTACCAGAATTACCAAAAGACGACCCTCGGTTCTGACTTCGAGTCTTGTTAGGCTTTCGTGCAGGTTTCATGGTCCGGGTGCGGTGCTGGGAGTCATTTATGACCGCATGTTACACGAAGAAGATCTAGGGATAGCATTAAACGTGTGCTGATGGAACTCGGGACATGCAAGAGAAACACCATGTGTTCCTCTATAAATTGCTGTTTCTTTTTGGCACTTTCCTTTGTAGGTAATTTTCGTGATGAAGTTCCCTAGATCCATAAGGGCAAATGAATCCGAAAGGAAATGTGACCCACTACCGTAAAGAATAAGTGGTTCATGAACGATGGAAGTATTTTCCACGATAGGTTTATATATAGATAAGATATTGTGGAATTCCGATCCCGACAGAACCACCATCGTCAATAATGTTAAGTTTAGTCCCAATCGTTGATCTGAAACAATATGCATTTAAGAATGTTAAGAACCCCCTCAATGCAGGTGCAATTAATTGGGGCGGCAAGAGATTTACAATTTTAGAACTGGAGATCACGTGTTCAAATCCCACAAATTACGTGAAAATTGCTCTACTTGGGTGTATAAATTAAGGTATAGACTTAACCGATTTATGGAGCTTGGAGAGTGTTCTATAAGCATCCTGCCAATCGAGCCTCTGCATTTGTGTATCTATATTATAAAAATAATAACATTATTTTAAATTTCTCGTGCAAATAGTGTGAAGTATACTTTAGGATCCCTACTCATCGCAAATGGAATGGAAAGATGATAGAACAAATGTCTTAATAGGTCATGGGACGTAGAACAGCAAAACAGTCGGCTTAAGTGCGGAATTGACTAAAGAAACCGAGTAATCCCGCGTTAATTTGGAGTGCTTAATTAACTTAGAGTAAGAAGAAATCAGATTGAAGTTATAATGCTATGATAGAAATCCATCCCGAAAACTTTAGCTACTTGGTGAGGGGAGATTATTTGTATTTATGCAAAGTTACCACATGATGTGCGCATAATAAAAATTCAATCATAGACATATGTGTCAACAATAATTGACATAACTATATAGTCGTTATCACACAAGTGAAACAGTATTCCTGCAAATTTTAAATCAATCAATATAAGGAAAATGGCCAAATAAGGTACCGGTTAGCCTTAGCACATGGGATTGCAACACAGGGGGATCACATAGTAAGTAGGATGCTCTGTTTGACAAGAGAGTTCTTTAATTTCTATGATGCGATCTTACCAATAATAAATAAACAAGTCCCCTTTATTACGAGGACAATGACTCACGTTGGACCGACAATCACATGACAATTTCTTCCGCCAGAACAATTCTAGGAGTTCATGTGCTGGTTTGAGTCGCTTCATTTGACATAGACTTCCTAGAAATCAAATTCCAGCAAATAATTTTCCATCCGGTCAAAGCTCCGAATATTCATCTTGTGGAAATTTTGTTAGTCCATAGTATGCATTTTCCACGAAGGAAGAATTATTTTGGATTTTGAACTCTCTCCAGCTAACGCAATTTAAATCGGTAATCTTGAATGAAATCTTAACTTATTTCTTGCATCCTTAATTTTCCCCCAATCCTCATGGTTAATATGCTCATTAAAGCTTCATTTATTTTGTGAAAAATACACCAATGATGCAACTAAATGTGCATGTGGATGCAGTAAATCCCATTTTTGGATCCCAGCATGTCCTAATGGGAATATCCTTCGTGTCCATGACCACTTCCCATGAGTAAATTCTTGCCCATTCTTGATATATTGAGAAGTAAGAGCACATTCGTAAGTATGGGTTCAGACTAACATTCAAACACCCTTTCTTATCGAAAAATCAAAATGAAATCCAATTCTAAAAGTTTCGATACTTTTGATGGAAAATTTTACAAAGGTAGAAACGTAATATGTACAGCGTGTTTTCTCAATTAAGAGACATAATTTGAAGTAGATATCGGATACAAATTCTCCTTAAAAAAAAATTGAAATTAATGGATTGCTTATGAATTAATATTTTAACGACCTAAAACATGATAAATATTTTTGAAGTGATTGTTAAGAGAGACAATCGCTTGACTATTGAGTTGGGCTGTTTGCCATTCATTGTACTCGATTTCAAACCCGATTGGCAAGTAAGCTGGGAAGTCTGCAGCGTCTCTCCAAATCACGACTAATATGGAAATTGAACGTGTTCATCCCATTAATTGGCAAAGAAAATTATAGCCAAAAAGCAAGGGAAAAAAAAGAGGAAGGGGAATCGAATTAATTAGCAAAGAGACATGACGAAAACGGAGTGGGAGAGGAGCGCTCTCCCACATGCGACGTGCGTGCGAGCAAGTGAGGGGGAAAAGCGACCCCATGTTACCTCTCCTCGTGGGACCCACCCCCGCCCGCCATCGCACGTTCGTGAGTTGGTCCACACGTTGATCAACGTGGCAAACAGATACTACTGTGGACCCCGCCACAGGCTAATCACATGCTCATCGCCAGCTGGAGAACTCGCCCCCTTTTCTTTTTTTGTCCCGCTTTAATTTATTTTAATTCTGCAGCTGCATCCGATCCAACCGTGGGACCCGCCTGCACGTGACCCGTTCTCTCTTTCTTTTATTCAGAAATTGTCAATTACAGAGGTTGTTAAGCTGACCGACCCCCCCCACAAAAAAAAAAAAAGCTGATAAGAGAGCGAGACCAAACATGTCCCCGGCGGCATTAGAGAAAAACCTTAGTTGGTTAGCACTCGAACGTTGAGTATCGTCACACTTGGCCAAAAATAAATAAATTGCTAAGGTGGGTCCGCGTTTGAGTTTAAGTTAATTTCATAAATCACCGTATCTCCACCTACGCATCATAAAATAATTCCTATTTTGTTGTTGCAAGATACAACGACGTCTCAAAGTATCCGATTGGTTTGTTCAGACTGAATTTCGTAATGCACGGAAATCTCTCTTTCATAAATGTCAAATGAAGATATGTATTACCGTGGAAGCGTAGATATGTGGCAATTTTGTTAATCCGATATCATCAGAAGGTCACAACGTCTTGTAATTTATGTAATTCAATATGGATGGTCAATATGGTTTTCGATGGTCCAGATTAATTTTAATATTCGTAGTACATTCACCTTGGGAAAATTATCCAAAAAATCTCAAACATATTATATTTTTCCCAATTCAATTGGAAAGTTTTTAATTGTGTCAATTTAATTCTAAATATTTTTACATTTCGTCAATTGAGTCTGTCTGGTTGTCATAGATGCCATCTATCTTATGTAGCATAACTAGTTTAAATGTGAACAAATTTTAATAATATTTAAATGATATTTGAACATTTTCTTAATTTTTCTTTGTACAACTCTTGCTGGTGAGGTTAATGACTTCTCACTTGGGCTAGGCAAAGGCATCACAACCCTGCCAAGATCCAAGTGAGGGCATCGCGACCAACAAGTGAGGGTGTTGGCGGTCTCGTCAACCAAAGCCGTAAAATAAAAAATACAAAATACAAAATACAAAATACAAAATACAAAATAAAAAATAATAATAAATACAAAAAATAACTACATAGGATGGTCGGTGTTTATATCAATGATTTACAGCCAAAATCGATTAGATGAACTTATTTAGTAAAATGTCAAAATTTTTAAGACTTAATTCTCATAATTAAAAAATATAGAATTGAATTAGTAAAAATGTAATGGGTTTAAGATTTATTGGATAATTTTATTGTAATCTTTTATTGGATATATGCATTGGCCAAAACACCTTTAAATGAATATTTTATTTTATTTTTAATTTTCTTTTCTTTTCTGGTGGTGAGGTGATGAAGGAACTGTGAGATCCTTCATGCGGTGGCGGCATCGGGGAGAAACAGTGGCGTCCCCAGGAATGGACTGGCCGTACGAGTTTGGACGCGACAAAATGTGATCTCAAAGACTGTTGTGGGCCCTACGTGTTTTTTTTTTTTTTTTTTTTTCACATAAAGATATTTTTGGAGTGTAGTACCAAAATTCTAGTCCTGCAAAATTTCGAGTGCACATGAGAATTATTGTTCGCCCAGTGCACCAGAACAGCTACAATTATTGCACTTGTCATGTGATAATATAAAAGAAAATTAACTAAAAAAATCATAAATTTATTATACGTTAGTCAATTTAATCTAAAAATTTTCAATTATATCAATTTAGTTGAAGATCTTTTGACAATTCGTTAATTCAATCATAACTTTTTAATTATGCAAATTTAATTCTAAACATTTTAAGGTTTTGCCAAGATAATCTTAAATCTTTTAATGAAATGTTAATATAATTTTTTAAATTAACTTTGATCAGAATATAATCAGCGATGACCGTCCTATATGGTGTGGTCGACATTAACATAGATAATTTTTTAATTTTTTAAAAATATTTGTTATTTTTTTTTCAATGTGCCAGTGGGGCTGTCGACCACTGACCGAGGGTTATGAATCCTTGGTTGTGGCTAGTGAGAGCATCATTCGCCAAAACTGGCCACAACAAGTGCTTGTGAGCCCACACTAGATTTCATGAGACAAGGGCATCGCGGCTGACAAGGGCTTCATGACCGTCACTTGAGGGTTGATTGCCTCTTAGCTAGTGGCTAGCGGCCCTACCAGCACAATGAAGGAAAAAAAAAGGCAAAATATAAAAAACTTATAATTTAAAAAAATTAAAAAATTGTTAGCGTCAGTGATATCTGACTAAAATTAATTAGAATAACTATAGTGGCAATTTCTTAAAAATTTTAGCACTAAATCTACAAATCATAATAAATTGGTATGGTTGAAAGATTTATGATGGAATTAGCTACCGCACGATAGATTTAGAACTAAATTGATTAAATTAAAAAGTTGATGAATGTGTTTAGTTCGACTTTTTTAAGGGGCTTTTAGCCTTTAAGGTCTATTGGAAAATGTTGGGATGTTTGGTAAGCATTTTGAAGCACCTTTTGACCAAATGTTGGCATTGGAAATGCTGAAAGCCCCAAATTACTCTCACTCAGTCTTTTGAAATAGTAATTACTAGAATTGAAATATTTTTTTTTTCTAAAACTACCCCTACAAATTCCTTTATTTTTTTGATTTGCCCCTCCTTGTTACTGTTCATCTTCTTTGCGTGAGGACGATCAGCAAGGGCCGACAAGGCAAGAATTGGCTAGTGAAGAGTCGGCAAGTGGCATACCAATTTATATTTCATCAAAATAAGACACTCCACGTCATGGGTGGGATTTTATATGTTATGTTTTGATAAAATTCCAAATGTGCTTACCGCTTTTCTCTAAAATTTTGTTGCATACCAATTTATATTTCATTTAATAATTTTGAAGTGCAAGTTATAGTTAACAAGCTGTCGGTGACATTTCTATGATTTGTTCGTGAAAATGCCATCTTAGACTATTACGTCGAACGCTCCAAATTGCTCTTAAAGGTCGTTGTCGGGTCCCTTTGTTTCCCCAACAAGCGAAATCATTCAATGAGTCCGATCCCTCTTCTCCCTCCATCACAGAACCAAACACTGTCCATAATCTAAGGTAACGAGAAAATCCGCTTTCATATTCGAAATTTATCTGCTCCAATCGATTGATGACAAGTAACGTAACTGTTGCATTACATACCTTTTAATACATCGGGCTAACTAAACATGTCACTAACTAAAGGTTAGGACATCCTCAAATACAAGTACAAATAAGCCGATTCATTGAGAAAGTGCTCGAAGAAGTGAAGGAATGGTAACGCGCGTTATCAGATTCACTACTTGACTTGCCTACGCTTTGCACATGGGTACTCAGAAAGTTTCATTTGTTTTCATATCTAAATAATACAATGCAATCATCTTTAATTTAGCATCCAAAATATTGTTATGATTATAAATAGATCCACATTTTGGTGTTATGTCATTTCAACAGATTAATTTTGTCTCGTGGAAATATATGGTCACATCACACACAAAACCCTCACAAATCTAGGAATAAAGGACCCAAAAACATATATTTGCATCAAGAAGCAATAAATTTGCACCGGAAAAAAATTTACAGAAAAAAATCATAATAGCGAGAAAACACGACTAGTTAAAGAAAAGAAAAAGCATAATCAATGAATTTGCATTGTGTATGTATGGATTATGGATCTAAATTTTGGTTTGATTTAGTGTAAAACTATTTTGGGATGGTTTTTGGTTGCATTAGTGAAAGTACGGCAAATTTTCACAAGTCAGTTTTACATCATATATCAATCGTGTAGGGAAGACATGATTAGCACTGGCATTATTTCCTTATTCTAAGATTTTGCAACCCATCTCGTTATATTTAAGCACCTTTTTTTTTTTTGGGTCAAAATATTTAAGCACCTTCATGCATGTACGCTCGAGGTCCGATATCGGTACTCCAATTTTGAACGCCGATGTTCTTAACTGTCGGCTCGACTAACCCTCGTAGATAATGTACACAAATTGTTCTGTGCACTTTCAGGAGTAGCTGTAGCGTCACATCCAAAGGTCAAATGAAGACAACGGAAAAAGGAAATACAAGGGGGAAAACAATAAATGTACGGGCTAAACGAGAAGGAGCCGATGAATGAAATTTTTGATGGGGAATGGATCGAGAGGGCGGGGGCACTGTCGGTGCCGACACCGGTACGGTTCACCGACGGTTTTACCGGGAGCACGAGGTGACGCGGGCACTGGTTTACCGGCTACGGAAAGTCATTGGTCCAGAATCCCCATGCAGTCGCGGCCTCCCCTCCGTCGGTGGAGATTTTGTTTCCTTGGGTCTTTTGACTTTCGCGAGTGTTCAGGTGCCTCGTAGCTCCATCGCAATCCCGTGGTCCCCCGCGATCAGGACCGTCGACAGTGCAAGAGATGAAGTAAAACTGGGAACTTCGCTCGCTGCTGCGCTTCAGATGGTCTCCTGAAGAAAGGGGATTCTTCTGTTAGCTAGCCCTTCCTCATCAGATGGAACTAAGAAAAGGACTCTTCTCGGCTGCTAAAGCACATGATTAATGTGGTCGGTGGATAAGTTTCGCACGATGCAAACGACTGGGAGATCTGTTCATTTGATATGGCAGGAGGATCGCAAAGTTTTCTTTTTCATCGGGTCCTTTGTTTGTTCATTTACTTGAACAATTCATCCTATCATTCACATGATGTACATGAATTATGAATCGATTAGGTACTATCGGATTTGGAAATCGATGGCTTCTTGATAAGTAAGTGTGAGACTATAAATTGATGTGCGTGAATCAAGAAGAATATGAAGAGACTAATGTGCAGCTGATTTACATAGATGAGTTGAGACTCAATCGAATTGCCGAAAGATGGGAGAACCTGCGGCCATTTTATTTCAGCCTTCATCAAATGCGAAAGTAGAGAATTTATCAAATTGTGCATGTACCTCATTCATGGGCTTGGCGAAGTCTTGGCCCGTCCAAGAACAAGTGTAAAGGGCCGAGTTTGCTCACCGTGTTGCCGTCACCCCGCTCCGTGTAGGCCCATAACGGATGCCCCTTTTTGACGGAATCGGCGAGTTGGAGCGACAAAGTTATGCTCGACCGGAAACCCGGCCCTGCCCGGCCCATCCTCCCAATTATAGGTGGGTTCTACTGGTGAACATTTTCTCCAATTCTTCTGGGGACTAAGAATGGATCAGATTTGGGCCAAGCTTGCTCACATTTTTCAAGGCTGGTCGAGTGGGGAGAGGGCCTAAGCTCAGCTCACTTATCTGCAGACATTGTTGAACCTCTTTAGAGTCTTATAATTGCCAAAATGGAGACTGGCAGAGGACTTGCTGACTAGCAAAGATGTACGTACTTGAAGATTACATGAACCCCGTTGCTGAGGGTTTCTGTTGTTGCTGATTTCTCTGCTGAAACCACTGTTCTCTGCGATGTCCCTCTGTACGTAAGACGAGAAGCTGTCCACTGAGCTGAAACAGTCGGTGTCGCTAATTCGAATCTCCTCTCGCTTGTTGTCCATTGACGGAGAAGCCGCGAAGATGGTCGCGGGATTGTTTGAACGTGCCATATGTTGTGTCCAGGTTGACCGTTGATGATGCGACTAGGGACGCATTGTGGCCTGGTTCGCAGTGTGCTTCGCAATGGTGGCTATCGTCGTGCTGCCGATAGCATCTACCAATACCTATATTGGCATGATGATGAAAGAAGCGATTTGCAAAGTTCGATTTTATCTTGGTGACATATATTATTATACTGATCAATAATGTAATCCCACATTCAATTTATCATTACTCACTTTAATTTCATAGACTTTTTGAGAGCAATTGACTAGAAATACCCATTCACCAATTGTTCAAGGCTCCGCGAATCTAAGTTTGAATCAATGTTAAATTCGAGCCTGTTAACATGTCCAACTGGACTCGCCTTCGCTAAAAAACTTAAGTCAATACTTTATGGACCGATAATGATATATTAACTATTCTACATTATACGCGGAATTCTCTAACACAACTCACACGTTTATAATAATAATACATAATTTGTTATGTTGGATTGATTAATTTAACTTTAATTGCCTTGAAATAGCATGTCATTGAATTATATTAATAAACCCTAACTAAGACATATATTTCAATGTTTATGAAAGTTCATTGGTCATCGTATATTATATGTAACTTGCATGTTTAGAATGCAGGTGCATCCATGGGTTAGAGCTTTCATTTCTAGAGTCATGCATGTCGATTTTAAAAATTCATACGGAGATAGTTTGTAGTTTTCATTAAATAAAAAAAAAATCAAATAAAAATAATCAGCGTTACATTGTTAAGTCATTATCCTTTTTAATAAAAGTCATCGAGAATTTGGTCTTTTACTTATTAAAGAGAAACACAAAAAATCTCCCACACAGTTATATAATAGGGTTAATTCATGATTGATCCTATTTCAATTCAATAAACTTGCATATATATATATATATTGCATTTAAATTATAACATAGCATACTCATCACTAAGATTTCACGTTAGTTCATCAATGCATGTTAGACTAGAGAGTTCATATGGTCTTAGGAATTTAATAACTTTTATTCTTAAATAAAAGAAAAAAACTCAAAAAGAATTAATATTGCATTTAGGGTTAATACCAAGAAAAAACCTCAAAATGGTATATCTTTAATAAGTTTACCCCAAATGAAAAACCCAAATTGGTATACCCATGATAAATTTACTCTTCATTAGAGTATGTTAAATTTCATCATCAAATTGCTAAGTTAGATAATATATGGTAGTTAACGAGTGTAGCAATTTGGGGTTTTACACTATATTTGTCATGAGTATATGTATTTTGTGGTTTTTCATGATATTTATCCAGTTTAACAGAAAGTAACAAATAGTAAATTTATCATGAATTTACTATTTTGGGGTTTTTACTGGTAAAAAGTTTATTTAGGGTAAATTTATATCATATATAATAGTTTGAGGTTTTTTATGATAAAAAAATTAATTTGGGATAAATTTGGCACAAGTGTATTGGTTTGGATTTTCTTTTTTTGTGTGGTACTAACCCTTTTAATTAGCATCTTGTAGATGTTGGGCAATTGATCATGGTGAAGTTATGTTTTGCTTAATTGCATTGAGTTTAGTTCTACTTCTGGCAATTTACTTATTTATTGCTTTAATTTATTGAGTATTACATTTTTGATTGCGTACCCTCATAAATCACCAATTGCATATTAGTGACTTAAGATTAAAATTAACCAAGATTGCTTGCAAAATATTTTTGAAAATAATGAGGAAATATATTGAAAGAGCCTTAGACTAATCTAGTATAATTAATTCCTATAATTCATGATATTTCTGGTTCGTAGAAGTAAAGTGCTATCTCATACTTTACTTAGGTGTTTAATTGGTCTACCAATAATTGGTTAGTGGTGACTTCTGAATATACTAATTTGCATGTTTAAATTGATCCAAAAATTGCTATCGGTACGTGTTTGGATGAGTTTGCACTAAGTCTCTATGCTTAGTAATCCATTAGCTTTTCCTTTAGTGATTCACCTCTGAAAAAGCCGCAATGGGAGCTAGTATTGCATGGTCTTTGGGCCAATCTAGTGGGCATACCAATCTTCGGGACAGAAACAACTCAGCCAGTGTAACACAAAAGTCACACAAAACTATAACAATAAGGCATATTATTATTATGTGTAGTTCAAATATGCAAGGTTGGGGAGTTGTGGACATACCAATCTTTGGGACAGAAACAACTCAGCCAGTGTAACACAAAAGTCACACAAAAGTATAACAATAAGGCATACTATTATTATGTGTAGTTCAAATTTGCAAGGTTGGGAGTTGTGGGTATACCAATCTTTGGGACAAAAACAACTCAGCTAGTATAACACAAATGTTACACAAAAGTATAACGATAAGGCATATTATTATTACATCTTTACTTTTATTTTCCAATTGAGAGAAAATGGGGCTTACACACTTCCATAGTACATGAAGTAATGACTTTTGAACTGACACGATTACAAAAACTGATATTAATGGATAAGTTCAAAAGTGACACAAATTGATGCGATTATTAAATGCATAATCTATTTTACATGTTCAACAACAACATGCTACTTAGCATTAACAAGGTCATAAAGTCCGAATTGATGCTTGAATCCGGATTACCAGCCCTGTAATACATCAACATTATTATACAGCAAGAATTACTGTTGACGTTCTTTGTGATTATTAAAATTTTGTCAAGAGGAGGATGCCTTTTTGATGACTTGCCTCCTTAGACCTGGAATATGGGCATTTGCAAAGTAGTCCTCCCAATTTATGCTCCTCAAATCCAATGGAAATTTATTACCCTCTTCTGTTGATATTTATTCCATCAACTTTAGCGTATTCCCGCTATCAAAGCTGTCCATATACGATCTTTACACTTAAGTCCTAATCAGTTACCAATATCACACGAAAAAAAAAAAATGCTCTCTGCATTTTTTTTAATTTGATGTTACTGATAAATTTCTCAAACACGCAAAAAAAGACTAACCAATTAACAAAATTTTGCAATATCCAGTGCACCGGATTTTCCTTTTTTCCTTTTGTTTGTTATATGTGAATTATATTGTACTCACCCGTATATGTGTGTGTGTGTGTGTGTGTGTGTGTGTGTGTGTAATTAATATACTTAGTGATCATCACCTTGCACGGTAGAACATGTAGGCTCATACAGCTTAGCCAAGTGAATTAGAATTTGTGCCATTCTGTTGCATCTTGCTTCAAGCCTGGAACGTTGCTTCGGGTTTGAATTAGGGTCAATTTCTTTGCTTAATCCACTTTTCTCTGCGACGTCCTTGTATATGTAAGAGGAGAAGCTGTCTATTGAGCTGAAATACTCCATGTCAGTAGTTTGAATCTCATCTCCTTTGTTGTCCATCAAGGCAGAAGCTGTGAAATGGTCGCGGAATAATTGAACATGTCAGACATCGTCATTGGATTCACCGTGGACGATCCAATATGGTACACATTGATGTCAGGGCTCGCGGCAATCCCGTGCTTTGCCATGGCCATGATGATCACGTTTGCAACTAGGTCTGTTGATACCTAAGTGTTGTTGAGAACGATAATTCAGGACAAAGAAATCCAGTGTGCAAATTTAAGGACGTTGGGTAGCAAATTGCTTCCACCCCACTCCTCACGACCTCCGTTAGTAAAATATTAAGTACCCCTTCACATGTTATGTTTAATGGAATTTCCGTCTCCCACGTGTTTTCTGAAGCTATTACAAAATAACGATTTTTTTTCCCTAACGATTTAAATTTCTACAACAGTTGGTAGCAATTTCACAAAATTTCACATATTATTAAAGCAGAAATTTCCAAGTTCAAATAATTCCAAATTTCTATTTATCTCTTTTATTCTATATTTCCACGCCTAGTCTTGGGCCAAAAATCAGCATACGTGTGAGGGGGGTCTTAGAATATTCAAATATTAAATCGTACCTTCATATAAAAGTTCAAACCTCTAGAGCAATTAACAATGGCGTCACAAAGTTTCACACACATATAAATCACATGTCGCGTTATGCTCAAGTAAAAGTACTCAAATGTGCAAATTTATCTCATATGTTCTGAGAGAAAAGTCAAAGCGTATCCATTCATCTCCCGAACTGTCTAACTTATAGTCATGTACAACTCTAAAATGAAACAAGTCACTCACTCACCACGTACATAACTGTATTGGGATTGACTAGGAAACCAGGGAGTTGTCCTTTCCCATAGGACAAAATCAAGGGGTCAAGCACTCTTTGCGGGACATGAAAGAGAAACGTGTATTAAGTTGCATTAGCATATTGCGATGATAATTATTATTGTTAATAAAAGGCAAATAAAAAAGCACCTGTAATCTTGAATCCCTCCGGGAAAAGGCTCTCGAAAAGTACCCTCGATTACACTAGGACGAATGATAACAACGAATAATCTTTCTTAGTTTGTGTTTATCATCATCTCCACATGGCCCTTGTCATTTCATATGTGTTCTGCCACCGATGCATTCTTGCCCTGAACTCGTACATGGTTAATATATTCGGAGCGACTTTTGCTTATAGATCTTATAATTTTTAGCATCTAAAAGTCGAGAGATGTAAAATATCGAATACACCAACCTTTGTCAGGATAAAAATGGATGTAAAGTTATTTATGGTCGTTTTTGAAATTTTTCCCAATTTCGAGTATCGAGAAAAGTTTACATTTTAGGGGGAAAAATTCATAAACTGAAAAGAAACGGTCCGTAGTTGTTTCCATACGACCTTCCCTTCGTCCCTCCATTGCGTCTTCCGCTATTTTTTTTTCTTTTTAAATTCAATCTTAACACCTGGGACTTTTGAAACGTATGAGTGCCGATAAGTGAAATGCATATAAATATTTTTATAATTTCTCGTCAAAATTTAGGTGTTAATAAACTCTAAAGTGTTAATATTACGTAAAATCCTAAATTGATAGACTTGTGATAAATTTACTTTAAATTAATTTTTGGATTATCAAAAATCCCTAATTAGTATACTTGTAATAAATTTACTTTAAAATGATATAGAATCTTCATGTGAACTTATTATGTCAATTGATTTTTCGCTATGTGTAATTTAATTCAACAATTTCATGGTAAAATTTCACAAAAGCTAATGGAGGGTAAGTATATCACGATTATATTAATATGAGATTTTTGCTGATCCAAAAATTAACTTGTGGTAAATTTATCGTAGATGTATCGGTTCGGGATTTTTCGTAATATTAACCCAATTCTAAAATAGTGTTGTGGTTTGCAAATATTGGGTAAAGTCATCTCTATTATATCAACCTTAGTTTAAAATTTGAAGAGACATGTTCACCTGGCCAAACCAATTTCCTTCAATTTCTAAGGCACTTCATTTGGAAGGAGTACTTCGATTAGATCTGAGGCCAAATTTATTTCGTGATGGACGTCCGACTTTTGCTTTGACTCGACGAATCTATTCTGCTCTCCCCCCTTTCAAAAGCCTTCTCCATTAAAACTCCCAGCCTCTCTCCATTCACATATGCTGCTAATAATAATAATAATAACAATATAATATATTTTTTTTCACACGTATTATCCAAAAAAAGAGTTCTTTGATTCTTACACATAGACATGTGCAAGAAAAGGCTTGAGTGCTTTTAGTTGAACATTTCTAAGGGGCTTTCAACCTCCAAAACCCCTTGAGAAAATGTCGGACCGTTTGACAACTATTTTGAAGGAGCTTTTACTTTAAAGTCAACATTGAGAAGACTGAAAGTCCAATACTAATAGGGACTAGTTTTGGGCTTTCAGTATTTAACCAAATACCGAAACTCATTTTTAAAAAAAATACTCTCACCAATTTTTCAAAATTCCAATTTCGTCATTCATTAGCTTTTAAAAAAAAAAAAAAAAATTAAAAAGACCAAACCCTTCGCTAGACCAGCGAAGGGTTTGGCCATTTTTTATTTAATAAATAAATAAATAAATAAATAAATAAATAAATAAATAAATAAATATATATATATATATATATATCCAAAGTCCATTGCAAAAGTTTTTTTTTGCTAAACATACATTCAACTCAAAGTCAATTTGCAAAGAGGTCTTAACAAAACACAATTTGCATTTTCCCCAACTAGCTTTGACTTTCAGCATTTGTTTTACACCCAAAGTTCATTTGCAAAACTGAACCAAACGCACTCTTTCAGTTTGTTGCAATTCTTGGTAGCTTAAAAGCCGAGAAGTTGCAATGTTCATCACAAGAGATGCATCATACCTACACATATATCGCAAGGAGTGAAATATACCAGCTAAAGCATTCCTTGGAACTGGAAAAAAAGGACAATAGAAGAAGAAAAATAAAATGAATTCAACATACCAAAAAAATCCTAAATCTACTGTAGTTATGCTAATTCGGCTCAAAACTTATTTTTTTGGCCAATTGAGTCCTATACATTTTGTAATTGTGCCAGTTCAATGTCTCCAGCCAAATTTAGCTGGGTGGCGCTGACATGGTCGTCGGCGATAATTTTTTTAATAATATCTAATTTTCGAAATTATTTTATTAATTATTTTATCTTTTTTTTTTAAATCTTTTTTATTACTCCTCCCTCCTTCTTCCTTTAGTTTCGGTGATCAGCTAGAGGGGAGGGTTGGCCGGTCGCTAGATTGAGGAGGCTGGGCAAGCTTGCCTTACCATCGCTTGGTAAGGGTGAGCTCGCCCTGCTGGTGGGGGGGGGGGGGCGAGCCCTTGTTGGATTTGTTGAGGGCTTGCCTCGTTGTCGTTGGGTCTAGCAAGGTGAGCCCCCATCGATCGGCGAGGGGTTGCCTCACTAGTGATTGGGCGAGCTCGTCCTTGCCTAATGATAGTGAGGCAAGCTCGTTCGACTGCCTTAGTTCGGCAATCGGCCCATCCTCCCATTTGATTGGTCGCCAAAGCCAAATGAAGAAAGAGGGAGGATGAGGGAGGATGGAGAAAAAAGAGAAAAAAAGGAAAAAAATAAAAATTTAATAAAATAATTCAAAATAAAATATTATTAAAAAATTATCATCAGTGTCGGCCGGCAGACATGTCAGCATTGGTTGGTCAAATTTGATTAGATGGACTGAATAAGCATAATTGCAAAATGTTTATGACTCAATTGGCTAAAAAAATAAGTTTATGATTGAATAAGCAAAATTGCAATAGATGTAGGATTTTTTTTGTTAATTTTCCTCGTATTTTTGAGATTAGGGTTTTGATTTCAATTGAAGCAGTGTTGACTCAGGCTTTTAATGTGATCCCACAAATACTTACAATCTCATAGAACACGAGCAAGGAAAGCTATGTCATTGTCACCTCTCCCTACTTCATTTTGTACGGGAATAACATAGAAAAATCAAATATACCTCTCATCCAATGTGTGTTGGCTGCTGAATTTATAATGACATCGACTTCTTACATTATTTAGTGAAACGAATCATCGCCTATTCCCATATTCCACTCCCAAGTATCGCCCTCAACTGGAACAAGCTTGCTTAGCATGAAATTTGTGTATTCTTCTCCGTACTTTCGTTTTAGGCACTCGAACGACTCGCACCCTATTATCCGGAAAATAAAGAACAAAGATTTTTGGTGTTTGATTGCTATGCTACCGGTCAAGCTATCAATTTAAACAAATCAGGAGTGTTTTTTTAGCAAGGGCTGCCCTCTGAGTTTGAAAAGGAATATGGCATATGAGTTACGTGTGCCTATTATTGACAAAACAGGGAAGTACTTGGGGATTCCATCTGACTGGGGACAAACAAAAAAGGAGATGTTTTCATGGATTCTTGTAAGAGTGAACATGAAGCTTGAAGGATGGAAAGAAAAATTATTGTCTAAAGTCGGCAAAGAAGTATTAATCAAAGCTGTGGTACAGGCTCTTCCCCAGTATGCAATGTCTATTTTCAAAATCCCAATATCAGTATGCAAAGCCATTGAACAAAAGACTGTAGCCTTCTGGTGGAAACAAAATGATTCTAAAAGAGGTATGTATTGGAAGAAATGTGAAGTTTTGAAGTCCAGAAAAGATGAAGGGGGTCTTGGCTTTAAAGACCTAATTAAGTTTAACAAGGCTATGTTAAGCAAACAAGCGTGGGGATTATTACAATCACCCTCAGCACTATGGAGCCAGATACTAAAAAGTGTTTACTATCCAAATGGGGACTTATGGAGAGCAAAACCAGGACAGCGACCATCTTGGGGCTGGCGAAGCATTCTAATAGGTCGAGACACTATTGAACCGGAGGTTCGGTGGATGGTGGGGGATGGGGAACGTATTCACATCCGGCAGGACAAATGGCTTCCAAGGGGAGTATTAGGCCGGCCGGCGAATATAAATGATCTTGAGAAAGTTGCTGAATTAATGTGCAATGAAGGAAGAGCATGGGATGAGCCTAAGCTTTGTGAACTTTTTGATGACCAAGTAGTTAAAGAAATTCTTGCAATCCCCATTCCAACAATACCACAGAAAGATAGGATGATATGGACGGGAAACAAGTTAGGCTCCTATACAGTTAAAAGTGGCTACAATAGGATTTGCTTATTGACTACTTCTCCAGATCCCAACAAAGCAACAACTTCCTACCAGCCGCCTAAATCCTTATGGACCTGATTATGGAGTATTCCAACCCTTCCCAAAGTTAAGTTTTTTCTATGGAGCATATGTCAAAACACAATATCCACAAAGGAAAATCTTTATAAAAGGTGAGTATTACCTGATCCGTTGTGCCCACTCCGTTCTCGGCACCCTGAAACAACAGAGCATCTCTTTTTCCTCTGCAAAAGAACCCAACATATATGGCTTGATCTGCGCCTCAACCTCTACAACAAAACAACCTCAGTAACCCGAATGGATAAGTGGTTTGAAGACTTCTTAGCTGAAAAAATCGACTTACCCTCAGCGGAGATGGTGGCAGCACGCTCTGGATCATATGGAAGCTTCGGAATGACCATATCTTCCGATCCAAGCCTCCCAAATTTGACTTTATAGTAGATCTAGCTCACGCCCAAGTCAGGGCCTTCTCCATATGGGTCCCGAGTAAAGAACAGAAGAGAACCAGCAGCCAATCTTTGCCCGAAATGTGGAAACCACCGGACAGCAATGGCTTCAAACTCAACATCGATTGCTCCTGGGTGAAGGGGGAAGAGAAGAACTCGGTGGCAGGGGTCGTGCGTGACTCAAAAGGGCTGTTGATCGATGGATTTGCTGCTGAGATTCAAGTAGCGAACGCTTTGTGCGCTGAAGCCCTAGCTCTCTTGCACGGTCTGCGTTTTCTCACCCATAGAACAGCAACTCACGTGGGAACAGTTCAAGTTTAGAACAGGGGAAGTGCTTGGGAAGTACAAAGCGATAATCAAACTCTTGTTGAAGCAATGCTGGCCGGGCCGAAGTTCCATGGGCTGTGAGCAGCTTGATTAATGAAAACAGAATCATGCTACAAAATCTACCTTTCGTTAAGTTGTCTTATTGCCCGAGAGAAGCCAACCAAGCCGCCGATTGGGTAGCGAAATCGCATCGTCTTAAGTCCCTTCCCACAAACTGGTTAAATGCACCTCCCCATCCTCTTTTTAGTATTTTATGCTTTGAATCCACCCTATCGTCTTCTTGTAATCTTTGCTTATGAATGTATGAATTATCTATCTTTGACCAAAATAAAAAGAAAAAGAAAAAAGAAAAGAGTATGATCTCCTTTATGAACATTAGAAATTTATGGAGCACGTGGCCTACACGCGAGTCCAAAATTTCGAAAAGGGCTTCGAGAACCATTCCTTTACCGAGACTTTCTCAAAACAACGTTCGAGACATTGCACCTCCACGAAACATGGCCATCAAAGATAAAGATAAAGGTAATTGCCATGACACTTGTGTTGCCGCCACCGCTAACCCTCGCACCATTATGGATATGGCTTGGGAATCTTGAGATGATATTGGAATATTTGACCTCCTAGAGAGAAGGAACTTTCTTGTCACCAGTGCGATTGGGTTTTTGCCAAAAGGTAATGAAAATAAGTCGCTTATATATGTTCGTCCTGATGTCATGCTGGTCTTGGAAATGCTCCTTTTCGAAACGATGGGAACTGATGTTCTTTGAATGCGACAATAAATATATCTACACTAAGTAAGACTGAATATTAATGATTGAAAATGAACTCATTCGTTGCCTACCGTTCCAATTCCATTGTCTATCTACACTATTGTTCCCAGTTCTCGTTGAGAAGATTTTACGCATCGCACCTACCATGGGGAAGATCTTCCTGCTGATCAAGGCAAAAGACGAGCAAGTTGCCATGGACAAAGTAAGAGACAGGGTTGGTGTGTCTTCATAAGAAAAAACTTGAAGTGTTCTAGTCTCAAATAAGGGTTCAAACTTGTCAAATTGCTGAATCCTTGCCGGATTGTTTTTTTTAGGCAACTAGATAGGGGCAATTTCATCCAAAATTTACGGCAGCATAAAAAATGCTTAAAATCCTTTGAAAAAAAAGGAGCAAAGAGGGCTCTATGCTTAGAACTAGGGAAAACAGAGTCAATTTTTGTAGGTATGCCTTTCCACAATGGGCGAACCTTGTTTAAGCCATTCAGAGACAATCTTTTAGTAGCAAACTACTCAGAGTTTTAGTTCAGAACATAGAGGCACTCAAGGGTGCCGGGATGTAAACATTTCTATCTAGCTGAGCTGCTTTTCTTAGAGGTTCCTATTAGATTGGAGAAGAAGAAGTGTTTAGAGAGACATTGAGAATTTTCACAAACATGCACTTTACTTCAGAGGACTTTACCAAACACATTACATCATTTTTGCCTTTTATAGGCATTAAGAGGTCACAAACAAATAAGGACCATGCTCACGGGTCTGAAATAAATAAAGGCTTCTAAAAATCCAGTCGAGAATTATTCTAAGTGATATGAACAATAATTGTGAATAGTGATTTCCCTAGACTATTGCTACAGTACTTTGCTACAGTGACCTGTGCTACAATGACCTAACTACAGGCCTATCTTCTGTCACAGACATTGTAGTCGTAGTATGAATCATCAAAGTTATGCATTGTGAGCTATTCTTTGTATCTCCATTCAAGTTCTAAAAGTCTGATGTCAGAGGAGTTTCAGGTGACTTCTCTTTGTGCTGTTAAAGCATTCCACATGTATAGTTCACTTGAGGAGGATGCTTCCGCATGAGTCTTGGAGGATCCTGGAGTGTTGGTAGGCATGTTTGGTTGGGGCTAATTTACTGGTTGAGTATAGTAAAATGTGTTTAGTCCAAGGGATAAGGACAAAAGTCCTTAATTGTAGGGGTCTTGAGAGAGAGGGCCTCCCTATTTGATGTGGACATTGAGCCATATCGAGGAGGAGGTGCTAGGGACCTGTTGTCTATTCTGACTTATTTGATCACTCAAGCGTAGGCCAAGCAATTCAGGCAAGTTGTTGGCATCATGATTCGTGATCTTTGGCATGGAGATGATTTTGGATCAAATCTTGAAGAATCTTGGAAATCTTGGCGTAATCTTTGGCGTGGAGATGACCTTGGATCGAATCTTGAAGAATCTTGGAAATCTTGGCGTAATTTGATTATCTGGTCACCAAATATTTGATCAAGTCAAAAAAAAAATTATCTTCTTGTTTAGACATTTTCTAGAATAGGAAGCATTAGATTTTTAGGGCTAGTTTTTAGGGTTTATGTGGTGGCGGTAGCTAGAAAGCCTATATTAAGGATTGGCTGAATTTTTTTGGAGGGATATTTATTTTTTTGAGGAAAAAAATTGAGAGGTTCTCTTTTGCTGTTCTTTTGAGGACTTGACCTTATCAAGGTTCCCTTGTGACGGTCGATTCGATTTATCGAGTGAGATAACGAATTCTTTCGCTCATTGCGTCTATAACATTGGTTGGTCGATACACGTTCATCAGTAGGTCACATTCATACCGAGGTTGCCAATCACAGGTTCGATTAAAGATCGAGGTTCACAATTCGCACCATTTGGGTCTTCATTGAACAATCTTTCTGTAACAATTCAAATCATTTTGGTATCAGAGCTTGCTTTTACAAGGTCTATTTATCTTTAATTTTCTGTTTATATTCGGCAATTTGAGATTTATTGGGCTAGGGTTTCGGTTCTAGCTAATTTTGAGATCTGATTATTTTTGTGCTTCCATACATAGTTGTTTGCTGTTAGTTTTAATTTTTTTTCTATAATTTTAGTTGGTCCAAGCATCTTAAATTGTATCTGAGTTCGTCAAAAAAGAGAGAAAGAAAACACACACACAAAAAAAAAAAGTGCGCAAGAGAAAAAAAAAAAGATTTGGCAGAAAACAGAAAATAGCCGAACAAAAAAAAAATCAAGAAGGCGACTCATTTGTTAGTGGACTGAATCGAAACAAAATCACTGATTTTGTTTTAATTGGAATTTCGAAAGTTATACTTGTTGGTTTGAGATTGTTACTTGCTGAATTGATCTAATCTTATTTGATTGGTTTGATTAGTTTGATTGATTGTCGTGAAGGGGTTGAGAGATAGGTTTTGAGTCTGATAAAGAGCTTGTGAAAAGAGAAAACGAGAGGGAAAAGACAAGAGCGTGTGAGCTTAATTGAGGGTGGAAAAAGTCTAGACTTGAGTTAAACACGGGGGGAGTGACAAATACCTTGAGAGAAACACGTGAGGGAGTAATTGGTGAGGATTTTTGTGACTAACGTTTACTTGCAGGTCTAAAATATGTCACATGAAAAAAGCATGAATCAAAGGGAGGTTGACTTCAAATGAATGGATGAAGCGCTTGTGGAAAGCATCCAACAATTGAGGGCCATAGTGGAGGAGCTTAGTGGCCAAATGATGGGGAATGACATGAGGGTTGATGGTGACTGAGAGCTACCCCGAGGAAGGCCACAACATCAGCGAGACGCCTCTAAAACACGACTTAGATGGCAGCGACATTATGATGATGATGAGGCCAACATGGAGGATGAACGAGATGCTTGATTTGGAAGGTGGAATGGAGGTCGAGGGTTTAGACACCGAGAAAATGATGAACTTGGCAACATCAAGATGAAGATTCCTTCCTTCCAAGAAAAGTATGATCCCGATGCGTATCTAATGTGGGAGAAACGCATGAAGATGGTATTTGATTGCCAACAATACTCCGAGCTCAAAAAGGTACAAATTGTAGCCGTTGAATTTTCTGACTATGCTATAATTTGGCGGGATCAACTTGTGGCTAGTAGGAGGTGCAATGGTAAAACACTAATAGAGACATGGGATGAGATGAAGGCGATGATGAGGAGGCGTTTTGTACCAAGTCATTATCATCGAGATTTGTTTCAAAAGGTACAAAATCTCACACAAGGCAATAAGAGCGTGGAAGGATATCGCAATGAGATGGAGATTGCCATGATCCATGCTAATATGGTGGAGGATCGTGAGGCCACAACGTCAAGATTTTTGAGTGGTTTGAGCCAAGACATAACAAGGGTGGTGGAGCTGCAACACTATGTTGAATTGGAGGATTTGGTGGAGCTGCAATCAAAGTTGAGCGGCAATTGAAGTTGGACCGAAATCACAAGAGTGGAGGAGGTTCAAATTAGAATTGGAGATCCAATTGGAAGAGAGAAGAGAAGCTGAATTGGAAAGGAAACAACACCAAAATAGAAACCTCAAAGGAGAAGAAGAGGGACGGTAAAGTAAGAAAGCATCCGATTTTAGGTAAAACTGAAAACCTTAACACTAGAACTCGTGATATTAAATGTTTTATGTGTTTGGGTAGGGGTCATATGGCGAATCAATGCCATAATAAGAGGGTGATGATCATGACTGGATATAGTGATGTTGAGTACGAAAGTGAGAGGGAAGAAAATGATGATAAGATGCCACCGTTGGAGGATTGTAGTGATGGAGAAGTGGCTATAAAAGGAGACTTATTGGTGGTTAGGCATTCTCTTAGTGTGCAAGTAAATGAGGAGGAGCATCACCAACAAAGAGATAACTTGTTTCATACAAGATGTGTTGTGAATGGTAAGATTTGTAGTTTGATAATTGATGGAGGTAGTTGTGCGAATATGACAAGTTGTATTATGGTGGATAATTGGGTTTGAAGATGATAAAGCACCCGAGGCCTTATAAACTTCAATGGTTAAATGATAGTGATGAGGTAAAAGTGTCGAAGCAAGTTTGAATCCCATTTGAGATAGGGAGATATAAGGACGAGGTAAAGTGTGATGTTGTACCTATGCAAGCGGGTCATATTTTACCTGGAAGACCATGACAATATGGTCAAAATGTACATTATGATGGGTATACTAATCGTTATTCATTGGTGATGAATCAAAAGATTTACACCTTGGTACCAATGACACCTAGTGAGGTGTATCAAGATAAGTTAAAGTTACAACGAGAAGCCGAGAGAGAGAGAAAATGTGAGAAATCCGAGGGCTTGCGTGGTGTGTCTGAGACACAAGGGAAAGGAGAGGCCGAGAGGAGGATTGTGGTAAAAAACGAAGGAAAAGAAGAGAGGAAAGAAAATAGGCAAAGAAATTTTTATGCAAAATCGAGTGAGGTGAGGAG